>CM052704.1:87555681-87582645 GCA_028551405.1 Uromys caudimaculatus
ACCACATTTTCTGTATCCATTCCTCTGATGAGGGACATCTGGGTTGTTTCCAGCTTCTGGCTATTATAAATATGGCTGCTATGAACATAGTGGAGCATGTGTCTTTATTACATGTTGGAGCATCTTCTGGGTATATGCCCAGGAGAGGTATAGCTGGGTCCTCAGGTAGTATTATGTCCATTTTTCTGAGGGCCCGCCAAAATGGTTTTTGCTAACCTTGTTTTTTTGTTATTGCAGATAAATTTAAGAATTGTTCTTTCTATCTCTGTAAAGAATAGAGTTGGAATTTATAAAGGCAAACATTTACTTGGGGCTGGCTTACAGTTTCAGAGGTTTAGTCCATTGTCATCATCATGGGAAGCATTCAGGCAGACGTGGTGCTTTAGGAATGAGGAGTTCTAGATCTTGATCCAAAAAGGTATTGTTCTCTGCAGCAGTCAGGAGAATGCTCTAGATCACACTGGCCAGACTTTAGTATTTATATGAGAGCTCAAAGCCCCATCTCCAATGTGAGACACTTCCTCTAACAAGGCTACACCTCCTCCAATAAGACCATACCTCCTCCAATAAGACTGTCCCTTATAATAGTGGCACTTCCCGTGGGCCAAGCAATTCAACCCATCACACTACCCAAAAAGTAAAATATACAGTTTGGTGATATTATCCTAAAAGTATAATTGAAAGGAATAAATGTTGAAATTGATGCATGCTGTTATTTTCAGTTCATCTATTTGATTATTTTTATGCTCTCGATATATACAAATGGGTGGAGACACTAGGGATCTAAACATAGAATTCTCAATAAAAGAAAAAAACAGCTAGGAAATACATCGAAGGTTGCCTATTGTCGTGAATGATTAGAGAAATGCAAATTAAAATATCTTTATGATTTCTTTTGACTACTTTCAGAATGGGTAGCAACAAAACAACTGTCAACAAATACTGACTTGCATGTAGAGAAAGAGGAACCCTCATTCACTGTGGGAGGAGATTATAAGTTGATACAGCCATTCTGGAAATGCAGCATCCTCAAAAAAGCTAAAAATAAATCTACCATATGACCCAGCTGGTACACTCTCTGTCATATGCCCAAGGAACATGACATCTCTCTCTGTAGATACTTTCTTAACAGTTCTCACTGCTGCCCCAGTCACAATATCTAGGAGATGAAAATTACCTAAATGTCCTTCAGTAGATGACTGTGTAATGAAAATGTAATACATACACACAATAGTAGATGATTCTTCTCTGAGGAAAAATGAAATCATAAAATATGCAGGTACATAGATAGATCTAGAAAAAATATAGCATATTATCCAGTACCAGAAATACAAAGTCTGTATGTTCTCCCTCATCTATAATTCCTAGCTTCAAATCTTCAGTGTGAGTACACAACAGAAAGTAAGCACAAGAACCAGGAAAATTTAATGAGATCATAGGTGAGGTATAGACTTGGAATGAGACCAGCATAATTTTCAGGTGATATGAAGTGGAAAGAGCTCTAATTGCAGAAGTTTGAAGAAGGTCAATACAAAAGGAGAAGGAGAGACAAGGGACAAATAACATCAAAGTTTTGGTAAGGCCTCAAGAACTCATATCATTTTATATTCACCTAAAATTATGTATAATGTATATATGTATGAGCACATTTTATATATACACACATATATATGTGTGTGTATGTATATATATATATATGTACGTATGTATGTATATATACATATCAAAACTATTAAGCTCCCAACAAGAACCATGGACTAACAAAATCCCAGCACTAGGCACAGCAAACCTCCTTTCCAGTCAAGGTAATCCAAGTGACTCCAAAAACAACATTTATGTAGTTCTTGGTCACCTCTCAGAGTAAAAGCCTTTTTCTTGCTGCTAAGAGCCTATAGTTCCAAAACATACTATTCAAGGTTACAAATGAGGGAAGCTATTACACAGTCCTACCCATCAGCAACACATAAAACCACTACAAATATCAGCATGGCAAGATATGCATAAAAGTGCAATAATTGGCACTTGCATATTGGTGACAACCAATAGCTGTCTAATTAGACTAAGGTCTATTCAATAGGAAGGAACTCATGCTTGATACTAGAAACCTAACCATCTTCTTGGAGCAAGTGAGGTCATGGACCAAAGAAAAGAATCACTACCTACATTTTGCTAGACCAGCACAAGTCTTTATTACATTTTAAATCTTATCCTATTCACAGATTTAGTGTGGCCACAACCCCCTCATCAAAGCAACATCTTCTCATGGCAAATAGAGTCCATCACAGAAAACAAGTGGACACAGTGCAGAGGTTGATAGAATGTGGGTAGCCCAGCCCCAACAGATGAACTGCATCAGAGCTCACCCATCTCTAACTTGGAGAACATTGTAGAAGAATAAAAAGATTTCCTGTCACAATCCCAGGAAATGAGCTATGAGATAGTCTCTCTCAGAAATGGCTGCATAAACAAGTCCAGAACAAAGGCACTATCAAAATACATATTAATGTGGAAGTGGTAAAGTGTTTTCAGCATCCTATGTCTACACAAAGGATTATGGAAAAATAATGACTGATGAGAGGAGAATTAGCCTCTTCCAGGAATAAGCAGCTTAGTTGGTTTCCAATGCAGTGGTCAACCTTGAAGCCATATACACACCACCAACAAAAGGTACTTATCAGATCACACTACACAGACACATATGCATTCAAGCACACATGCATGCATACATGCACCTATGTATGTATGTATGTATGTATGTATGTATGTATGCATGTAACAATGATAATTGAAGAAAAAGAAGCTATCAAATTAGAGTGGGCACAAGGACAGTGGGAGGGTTTCAGGGCTGTTATTTGGGAGGCACTTTCAGGAGGAAAGGGAACAGGGAGGTGATGTAATTCTATTTCAATAAAAATATATTTTTAAAAAAGAATTCTTCAAAGGCTTCCTAGAAGTTCACAATGAGAAAAAAAAAGATATTTTTGAGTCATAAATTCACCAATATTTTTTCAAATTTAATGTTAATTATTGTCTAAACACACTATTAATTTATATTACGTGTCTCATATTGTGGTTTATACCTTTCCATTAAATTCAATTTTTCTGGGATAAGAGATTGTCAATTGTCACTAGCATAATTCTGTCATATTAAATGCCCTAACTCCATAGCTGCTGCCTTCATCCTCCAGATCTCTGGTACCACAATGTGCTATTCTCTACTGAGTGCTTGGATCGTGGCTATCTCTATAACTTTAGTTCCAGTTATTTTACTACCCCAGTTTCCTACTTTATACCAGATTGCAAGCTACAAGTCACATTACTTTTAATAACTATGTCAATATGAAACCACCCAGTCAATCATATGGAAGTCAGTAATTGTGACACAAATCACTGGAGGACAAGTGAAACTTTAAACAAGCTCAAGACACTAAATGTGTCTCCCAAATTAACACTGAAAAACAACCCTGGACCAGACATAAAGAGAAAGCAAAAACAATGTTATAGACAGTATGATGCCTAAAGGTACAGCAATACTGTCATGTTGGGGGTGATTTGATATCCTTTTTAACTAGGATTACATCTTACAGAGAAAGGAACCTCACCTGCAAAAGCACAAGCCAAAGCCAACTTTAACCACAAAGCTGATTTCAACTGAAGGTTAAACAAAAATTTCTATTATGTAATTATTTTAAGGTAAGAAAGGAAAAATATTTTCTAAAAAATTTCACTCAACAACATTTTTCAAAATGTAAAATGAAACTGGAAAACGTAGGGTCACATTGAAAGTTGGTTCCATAAAAACACTTGCTCAGAAAATGCTAGCAACAAATAAATAATATTTGGGGAAATAATCATTTTGTTCTGACTCCACAAATGGAGGAAAGTCTCCAAATGCTTCAGTGCCTTCCCTGTGAAAGATCTGTCAACCACAGATGCTGTTCTTGATAATACATTACTAGAGATACAGGCATACCTTGTTGTCTCCACAGCTATTAACCAAATGTTAAATATTATGCAAGTGCCATTTGAAAAACTTGTGTGTCTGAGATGCGTTTACTTTATAATTTATTTTATAATGTTCTTGCAAGGAACTAAACAAAAAAACTATTTGGAACAAGGACCTACTTACCAAAAGTTTAAAAAAATAAACATCAAAACTTCATTTGTCTCTAAGCAATAGTAATTAAGTGTGGCAGAGGCGGTGATAAAATGAAAGAGTGAAAGAACGTGCTCTGAATCCTACAGCACATGAAATCTGAGTAGCACTGGATGTTTTCTTATTGTTCTTGCTACTATCATTAACAACTTTAGGCATAGTTAAGAACTGCCTTTCTACCCTGAATGGCCTATAGTTTGTTGAATCATTGTCCCTAGGGGCCTCATAGCCTTACCCAAACATCACAAGGGTATTAGTTACTCTTCATGACCTAATTATATGGTCCTATTGCTGAAGGCTCAAATTATTTATATCATCGAACATGGAAAACTGCAACTGGTGCTCAACTAGAAACCACTCCTATTAAATAGGATTCATAGTGATGGAAGGCACTTCTTCATTTGTGTCCATAGTGATAGGAAGAATTTTGCATGAATTTATATGGGTACTTTTAGGAAGAGCTGGGGGAGGGCAAAGAACATGCTTAAAATATATTGTATATTAATATATACATTGTATAATAATATATTAGATAATAAATAAATAAGAACTGCATTTCTATACTGAAGTCAAACTATCGTCCTAAGAATCACCTGCAGAGAGTGATGAATTCTTGCTTTCTCCCAATGAATGTACAACCACAGGTAGTATTTCTGAAAGTCAGATACTTAATTCATTACCAAACCTTGTAATTAGTTACATAAAATCCGAGGACTTGTCCTCCTATTTGGCAATATTTAGCATGTAGCTCAGGGAGTAATTTCAGGTGTATTTCCAGCATCTCCTTCATGTCCAAAGTCCTCGAAAATCACCTCCTTTGCTACTAGCATTGTATTTGGACTAAAATGTCCTGAGTTGCATTCATTGGTAAAATTCATTACCATGCCCATTTTCAGAAAGGTAAAATATTTTACTTAGACACAACCCTAAAATTTTGTGACCACTGCTGGCGTCAGTAATAAAGGACAAAACCTCTGGAGATGAAAGACCTAGAAAAGGAAAACAACTTACCCAAGCACCATTAGCCCACCTAATAAATAACACAGTTCACATATTGCATATCATTTTACTATACATCAATAATTCAGAAGCTGATTAAATAGATTGCTAGAGCAGTGTTTGCTGTGCCCCTTGAAAAGCTGAACGACAAACAAACAAACAGGACCTCCATTTTTGGCAGTGTTCCTAGCAAATATCATTGTACTGTTGATTAGCCCTGAAAAGGGAGGACAGCGGCCATTGTCCTCAAAGCGTCTGCATAAAGGATGGATTGACACAGAGACCCAGGAATTTTCCCATTTTACCCTTTAGAGCAAGACAAAGAACTAATTAAATACTATTTGCCAAGGTTCATTAGCCAAATTTCTCCTTCAGGCAGAAAATAGTCAGATTTGGGACTATGATGACCTATGAGCTATTTAAGACTAAGCAAGTTTCCCTTCTGCTATAGAGATCTAAGGCCAGCCATGAAGATGCACACTGTGAACTCAAAAATCAGATTTCTGGGAATGGAAGTCCTTTACAGAAGTGAAAGCTAATTTTTCAACCTCTTTGTCTTTCAGAGCCTCTATCTGTAGTTGACATGAATAGAAAAAAGAACTACTTCATAATAATATAGTAAAGATCAAATAAGATGATACAGAAGGCTAGTATAATAGCTACTATTTTCTTTGTTCCTGATCCTAACCACATAGAGTCCAAGTAATTGAGCAACCAGAACAAAACTGAAGCTCACACAAACTCAGTTCATAATCCCCATCTAGTCTCTTTGTGCTTCTAATTGTTTTCCTGGATGTTGAGTGATACCCTGAATCAGAAATATGAATAGGATCCACAATCAGCATTCAGACCTATCTAGGAATGTGAGACTTCCTACGATGGTGGTAGAGATCGTGTGATAGAGGAAGGTTTTTCACAGTTTGTTTAGGGAAAAGATCTGAGCCAGTGAGTCAAAGCAAGCAGGAAATTGGCATAGAAGTTGCAGGGAGTAGAAACTCTCAGTTTAGATGTTTACCACCATTCAGAGCAATCCTAACTTGGTCATGCCAATGGTACAAAAACCCAAAAAGTACTATTAGGCTCTGTGGTGATTCAAAACCCATATAACACCACTAGAAATATGCCTTGCCTCCAACCTGAGCATAAAGTAGAAGTAGGCAGTGGTGTGTAGAGTGGATTAACAGCTATCTGTCCCTTGGTAGATGGAGAGCAATGAGGACACAGCTATTCATCTGCCAGTGGCAACAGCTACAGAATCCAAGATCAACTCAAAGGTATGCCGAACTTCAGGGTAGCAAATGCTGAGATGACATGCAGAGCCCAAAAAGATGGTCAAGGTGGTGCGTCTGTCTAGATAAGGAGACTGGATGTCAGGCTTCAACTTCATGGAAAACATCTTCTCCTTAAGTTCTGCAGTACTTGGGAGAGTGAGCTACCAGATACTCGGAATTAAGCTTGGATATTAATGGGACCCGATTAGTGTTCTCTGGTCACTCACTCCTGGGGTGTTGGCTTCTATTTTTGTCACGCTTTCTGCTTTCTAAAAAACTCTGTGTTCATTGCTATGGCAGCTGCTGAAAGGACAAGTTGCTGCACAGATTTTTCTGTCGGTAATTGAGGCACAAAGCTCAGTGGTGGCAAAAGCTCCATACCACTCTCATTCTCAGAAGACAGGTCACAGTGGTTTTAGAGGTTGGGATATGACAGCTGAGCTAAAAAGACATGTCCTTTGTTTGTGCTGGTTGTAGAGATGGTTTGACATGGCAAGAAAACATCCTTGGTGGGTTTTTCTTTATAATCCTAACACTTTTTTTTTTGGTCAGGCAAAATATATTCAAAACAAATAAGAAATCTGTAACACAGAGAACTTATTGGGAAAGTGTACCACTTCGTGGGGTAATATTCAGTTTATAAACTTGAATGTGAAAGAACTGCCTACCTATCATTTAAAAGTACCTAAACATGAGCTGAATAAGAACAGCAAAAGGCAAAAGAGGGTCAGGGGAAAACCCATGAGGACTCAACCATACACACAAAAAAATGACAGGCAACAAGGAAAGCTGAGTAGGAGAAATGGTTTTCTCCAGGGAAGATCACATCAATTGGTTATTCAATAGTAAATGGTCAACACTGAAAAACATTCACGGGAGTAACACTATGCAGACTAAACAGGTTGCATTTAGGAATGTATATACATGCACACACACACACACACACACACACACACACACACATATGTGTGTGTGTGTGCATATATATGCATACATTAATACAGTAACAATTAATGAAAAGAGAGGCTATAAATTTGAAAGACAGTAAGAGAGGTATATGGGAGGATTTGAAAAAAGTCAAGGAAAGGGAGGAATTCAGGGCTGAAGACACTGAAGCAAAGAGATTAGTTTGTTCCACTTCATTCTCTCAATAGGAGGCAGAGTCTGTATGAATGCCATGTTCCCAGGCTGCTGTGACCCTGCTATATGTCCCTCCCAGAAGGGCTGGCACTGGGCTTGCAGTGTTGCAAGGCTCAGTCTATCACTGCCTCCTCTCCTGCTGCCCTCCTATTCTGTATTCTCGGAGCTCCCACTTCATGTGTGAGGCTCGTAGACCTGACTTTATTACACTTTATTGCTCCAGCTAGAGGTCTTTCTTGTCTCAACCTTTCCTCTTTGTACCCAGCTCTGTTATGGCATTTACATTGTCACACTCCATTCAAGATTGTAGGGTAGATTTGACTCCTTAACTTTCACCCTCAGAGCCCTGTAATGTCTCCTCTCTGAGCATGCTAGCTAGTCCTGAAGATGAGGTTATAATGATTGATATTTAACTTTAACCCAAGGCCTAGCCAGTGTTTCTATTGAGTTTACTCCAACATACCAGGAGAAAGGGTTAGTACCAGGCAGAATTCCTGAAAACTGGCATATTCTCTATCCATTGAAATTAGGATCTCAAACTGCTTTTACTAAAAAACTGAAAACATTTTCTGGATAAGATAGAACCCACAAATGAGACTTTTGCATACTTAATACTTAGTCTATTTTTATGAAAATTGTGAATTTTATAGTAAATTGAAAAACAAGGCATTGAGCTTAGTGCTAAGTATTTTATTTCAAGAGGCTGTCTTCATAATGTACACATTTCTGCATGAACCTAGCCATACGTCTTGAGGTAAATGACTCAAGAGACACTACTTGCTTTAGGCCAATGATTTTTGCATGTATTGCCTCGGAGTATGTTATAACCAAGTACATACCTCTAAGACAATTATCTATGACAGTATTACCTATCCTACATGCAATATATTCTAACTCATGTATACTTTATATTTCTTTCTTCACGTAGCCTATCAATAAGCTGTGTGGGACCTTAAAGGAAGCATGTTTTTTGGTTGAGCTAAGGTTTAAAACCCTGGAGCCCCAGTAGGGGGTCCTCAGCAGGGGACAACCATACAAGGGACGGTAGGTGTTTTGCCATGCTCCTGTGCCCCAGGCTCTTGACACAGTCCGCAGCTCTCCATTAGGTATGTGACCATCAGTCAAGTAGCCCCAAAGCCCCTCCACAGGTAGAGGTGTGGTCACATAGCCTCAAGACATCTCCATTTTAATGAGGTACCTAGAGGCTTAAAACTCCAACTCCCCTTCCCAGCTACTCCTCTCTGCAAAAGATATTTAAATCTCGGGCCCTGCCCTGAGGTTGGGGGGTACAGTTTCACACATCACCACTCTCCGCATGACAATAAATGCCCTAAAACCATGGACTGTCTCTCTTCATCTGGATCTGCAGTGGGGAGCAATGGAACAGGTTTTCATCTAAAAAGCCACATCTAGTCTCCAGCAGAAGGCCTCTCAGACCTCCTAGCCACAATCTCTACCAAACCAACCCAGCTAGCCAGTGACAAGCCAAAGACTCGGTCCCCAGTGGGACTCAGCCAGGCTCCTCCCTGCCTTCCCCCTCAGCCCTGGGCTAGATCCAGCCTGCAGGCCCCCACTCCATTCTAAGCTCTTCCATGGCATCCAGGGGCACCTGGGATGCCCAAGAGCCTGAGAACCAGATGATGCCGGCTCCATGCAGTCCCCGGGACCCCCAGGCCGTGCTCCCCCACCCCCGGGGGGT
This sequence comes from Uromys caudimaculatus, assembly GCA_028551405.1. Taxonomy (NCBI): domain Eukaryota; kingdom Metazoa; phylum Chordata; class Mammalia; order Rodentia; family Muridae; genus Uromys; species Uromys caudimaculatus. The sequence continues at coordinate 87,564,947 of CM052704.1, forward strand.
GTCCTATGACTTCTCACAGCCTGATAACCACTCAGTGGTTTCATGGGGTGAGTGCAGTCAAACTTCCCCCATCTCACCTCTCCCACAGGCCTGAGCCCTGGGGCAGATGCAGGACACACACCACCATAACCCAACAAAGCTGTGCTTCAGTTCTAAAAGTAACACAATATGCTCCCACTGGCTCATTATTCTCATATCAATCTATATTCTCCTTGCACCTTACACACATGCACACACACACACACACACACACACACACACACACACACACCAAAGAGACAGGGGGAGACTATATCTCCAAAGTATACAGAAGTGTCAGAATATCATCTCTAAGAACTGGCTGCTTTCAGATGCCTAATGGCCAACAGAAATGTGTGTGTGTGTGTGTGTGTGTGTGTGTGTACATGGATCTAATGTCCTTTGTGACACAGGGATTATTTTATTAAATATGCGGAAAGTTTTTGAAAGACTATATCCTCAAGCAAAAGGCACTGAAAGAGCTCTTTCCTCGCTGAATTAGGATGTATTGGTGGGACATGTTATTCTCAAAGGAATGCTGAGTGATACTTGAGGTTTAATAGAAGGGGTATATTTTAGTGCTATTGCTTTCTATTTCAAAATGCTACTAGAATAAGAATCTGGTGATAGTACTTAATATTTCAGCATATTACCTGTTCTTTCCCATGCCTGTTTTAAGACAAATTATTTACTTCACAAAAGTCTCACAAGAGTAGAGGGAAGGGTCCAGGACAACCTTAGAGTCCAAACAATTCCCCTCATCCAAGTCTATCATATTTCTTTAATTTGACAAGATTGGTAGCCAAGACCTTTCAAGACAAGGTTTACCGCCTCTGAATTCAACTTAGAGGATTTATTTCCACTGAACTCGGAGAATTCATTTCAACCTAGAGAAACTTTACTGGTATCAAGGACCAGAGAACCTAAATTTTACAGTGGTTACATCACTGCTCAACACAGGGCCATAAGAAGAGAGAAAAATACATCATGTGTATAAGAACTGGATACAAAGAAGGTACAAAGCAAGTCAGCACAGATTATTGTGGATTGAACCCTGTGTATTCTCATCTCCACTAATATAAAACGTTTAGGGTAAAAGAGAATCTTAGAGAAATGGACACACACACACACACACACACACACTAAACAAACAAAAGCCAGTGGTAAAGCACTTAAAAGAACTACTTTTATTTCTTATAAGAAACATAATTTGGGGCAGACAGTGGTGGCACCTTTAAACACAGCACTCAGAAGGCAGAGACAGGCGAATCTGAGTTACAGGACAGCCTGGTCGACAGAGAAATTAAAATGAAGAGACGGCTCAAATGCTCCTCAACAAGCAGCAAGTAGGAAATTCTCAGGTCTCTTAGGGACAGACAGTTTTATGTTTATGTCACATGTATATGATGTGGTTTCATCAAACTCTTAAGCCTGCATCATCTAGAACACTGTTTAAATCATTTACTTTATCTCAAAAGTTCATCATTTGTTTTCCCTAGCTTTTGGTTCCTCCTTTATTACAAATATTATTCAAAACAAACTCACTACATAAACACCGTCCTATAATAGGTTTAACTTTTTTACATTTATTTATTTGTGTGTATGTGTAAATTTCTTTTCTAAAGTAACCATGTTTAGTCCAGCAGGTACAGGCAAGAGGAGAGAACCCTGTCCAGCTGTGTCTGTCCAGGACTGAGAGAGATGATGAGTGTCAATGGCCCAAAAGAAACATGTCAGGCTGGGAGTCTTGTCGAAGCAGGAACTCACTATATTAAACTAGGCACTTGCTTATATAGAGAAGGCAAGGAGGTGGGCACTTAGGTATGGGAAGAGATGACATAGGAGGCGGGGAAGGGTGACGGAGGATGAGGGGTAACTGACAGGGCCAATGGCAAAGCTTCACATCAGAAATGGCAGGGCAGAGGCAGGGCCAAACAGGTCTTGCTGAGTCACCCCAATATGGAAGTGACTGAGACAGGTCTCAAAACTCGAGCCAGGGTTTGTCCTGAAGGCCCAAACCAGGGCCAAAATGGGGCCCAGCAATTTCAGGCTAGTGCTCACCTCACAAAAATGAGTTTGAAATGTTTTCTCCTTTTCAATATTTTGGGAAAGTTTCAGGGTGATTCTCAATAGTTCTTAACTGCTTGATAGAAACCATCAGTGAAGCCCTGCATCCACACAGCTATGGGAGAGGACTCCATGATTGACCCAATGTTCTTACTTGCTACTGACTCGTGTATATTCTCTATCTCTACATCGTTGAGTCTTTGTATATTAGATGACTCTAGGAGTGCCTTCATTTCTTCTAGGTTTTTATATTTAATAGAATTTCATTATTCAAATTTACCTCTGAGGTTTTGATATGAATATTCATAATGTCTCCCTTTTCACCTCTGATCTTGAGTACTCTCTCCTCTTTCCTTAATCGGTGAAAGTTGTTCAATTTATTTATCTCTCCAAAGTGACCTTGCAATCCAGGTCAGAATATCTATCTCTATTTCATTTGTTTCTGCAATGGTCTTTGCTATTCATTCCAATACCAACACTAGGTTTTCTCTTTCTCTTTTTCTTTTCTTGTTCTTTAAAATGTAACATTAAGTTGTTTATATGAGTTCTGAGTTTGGTCCCTTGAGTCTTATGAGTCTGTTGATCGGGATTGAACTGATGGCCCTGTGTACGTTAGGTAAGTCCTCTACCATGAAACTTCATCTCCAGTCCAGATCTTCTTTCTTTTTCATGTAGCCACTCATGATAAACTTCTCTCTTAGAACTGTTTTGCATTCACCTGACATTCTTTTTAGTACATTCTTAATTCCTGGGTTCATGTTTAGTTTGCACACACATATAAATTATTAATTTTTGCATACTTTTAAGTAATAGTTTAACTTCTTTACAAGGAAACACTTGACATGGTTTCATTCTTCTTAAGTTAACTTGATCTTTGTTACCTAGCATGTTCTACCCTGAACAATGTTCCATGTGCACACAAGAAGAACATATATTCTGAAGGTGTTGGAAGGAATACTCCAGATGGAACAAATGCATTGAATATGTTATACCCATTTATTCCAAACACATGTCTAAACCAATTTTTCTTTACTGATTTTCTCTCTGGATAATCTGTCTCCTGTGGAAAGTAGGACATTGGAATCTGTTACTATAATGGAATATGTCTCAGATTTATTCTTGTTCATTCTATGTATCTAAACATTCTAATATTGGCAGCATATACATTTGCAGTTTCTATACATGGCTGATAAACTTTTCCAATTATAATTACAGATCAGCGCTTTTTACACGAGACATAGTTTTGATTGAATTTCATTTTTTCTAATTTAAGAATAAGAATTCCTGCCTTTTACTACATGATTATTTATGGGGGTGGACATGCACAATACCACAACAGAGATAAAAGCGTCAGAGGATAACTTACAGCAGTCAGTGGTTCTCTATGCCTACTATGTAGGTCCTAGGGCTCAAACTCAGGTCATCAGGCTTGTCAGCAAATGCCTTTATCCACCAAGCAATCTCCCTAGCTATGTTTTTTGGCTATTTTCTTTATTTTTCCTTTGCATGCAGTATTTTTCTTCTGTTTTATCATTTTTTCTTTCACTGTGTCTTTAAACCTAAAGTGCCTATAGTTGAGTCTTAACGTTTAATCTAGTCAGTGACTTTAGTTTTTTGGATTGAAAAAATTAATCCGTTTATGTTTGAGATAATTAGTATTTACTGCTATTATTTTTCATTTTTTTCAACTTTTCTGTTCAAATTTTCTTTCTTCTTTTATTGTGTATGTTTGTGTCTGTGTGTAATTGTGTTGTTTTTCTATTGAATCATTCTTTAACAAATTATTGATATGATAAATATTTTAAATACCTTTGCCCTTTAATGTTTACACTAAAGACGTATGTGATTTTTCAAGCCACCATCACAATATCAGAGTATTTACTCAACTATGTTCTCACTTTCCCTGCTACCTTGCCATGTGTTCCTATATTTTGAGTGCTTAGTATTCTTTCATTTAAATTTGCAGAACTGCCTTTAGCATTACATACAAGGCAGTGCTAATAGTGATAAACTATCTAGGTTTTTGTCTTTGTGGAAAAATCTTCACTTTTCCTTCCTTGTTAAAAGACACTTTTGCAGAAGAAAGGATTGTGATTGGTGTTCATTCTTTTATTCAGTGCTTAGAGTACATGACTCATCTCAGTCTCTCCTGGCCTATGAAGCATCTGCTGAGAAATTCACTGATAGTATTGTGAGGGGGTCCTTGAATGTGTGTGATTACTTCCTTTCTCGCCCATCCCCCACAAATGCTATAGTACAAGTTTCCTTCTCTTGGTGCTAAATCCTAACGCATTACTCTGTTCCATTTTTCTTTGTTTCTTAACTGTCTATTGAAAGGTCTTGGGTTGGGTTCAAGGGTAATATTAAAGCAGATTGCCCTTTGGATCAAGAAATTTATCGGAAGATTTATTAATGTGATTGACAGACAGACAGCAACATGGAATATATTCTTAGTAGAGTTTGGGCCCATGTAGCCAAATCAGAAGAGAGCATATCTCTTCCTATCAGTTTTCAAAGAAAGAGACAGGTTCCATGCTGAATGGTTGATGAGCTGTCCATAGTCAAACTGTTCTTGATAATCTGGCAACAGGTAAGGGGCAGAGAGCTCTTGCATTGCTAGGAATGGAGAACAGATTCCTGACCTTGAGGTTGTGTGAGAAGAACAGAAGAGGAACACATTCAGCTAAGGCAAACCCATTATACATATAAGGGCCTGTGCCCTTGGTAGCCCTCTGATATCTTGAGGCCTGGTAGTTTGGACATGGAAGCTTCCTTATGATAGTGAGAATTAAGGAACCAATTACTCTTCTGAAATAGAGCCACCTGAGGTCTTTGTTAAAGGGTTACAGAATCATAAACAGGCTAGTTATGAGGTAGATGGTATAGTTTTATTCACAGAAGCTTATTGGTGGGGATGATTGGGGCCTGATTAGTTTCTAGTCCAAAAGCCAACAGAAAACTTTATAAGCTGTCTTAATTACACTGCCCATTTCTTTGCCACTTTGAGCACCACTGTTTACTCTATTGCCATTCACCATATTCTTCAGGTTAAATGTTTTTAAAGAATTTTGTTTTTATACATGTGCACCTATATATGTGGATGCCTATGGGAGCCAAAAGGGAATGGGAATCCCTTGGAGCTTGAGGTACAGGGGTTTGTAAGTCACCCAGTGTGGGTATTAGAGGCTGAACCGGCTCCTCTAAAAGATCAGCAATCATTTTTAACCACTGAGCCATCTTTCTAGCCCCTGGGTCCTGAGTTTCTATTTCACATATTTCAATGTATATGTTAAATTTTCATTTGTATAATAAATTTTTCTAATGTTCTCAAGTTGTTGCTCTATACTGAAATTGTTTAGAACAAGTATATTTTAGATATTTCACGGGAAATTTCACAGACATTCATTCGTTTGATAGCACTCATTAGAAAGTGGTGTGTTCCTTTGGTGGAATTGTCTCCTTGGTTTTTCATGTCTCTTGGAATCTTCCATTGATCCTGCACATGTGATGGAGCAGTCAATACCTTACTGATTGTTTACCACGAGAAAAGACCTCCCTCTAATGGTAAGTAGAAGATGCCCTCTGGTTTGGGTATGGATGCCTGGCCTTGGTAAGAATAAGGGCTGTGATATTATTCACTGGCAAAGACAACCATGTTTCTCCTGGTTTCTTTTCTTCCGCCTGAGAAGCCATTGCTGAGTTATAGCTAACATGAAAGAGCAGAGTAGCCAGCTTCGGGAAGGAGCTGATATGAGATCATCCTTCAGACTGGCTTTATGAAGAAATGGGGCACCGTAGGGAGAAAGTATGCCTGCAAGCAAAGAGAAGCTTCATTCAGAGAGATAACTGCCAGGAATAATATGACAAGATGCCTGAAGGAAAGAAACTTTGAATCCTCAAACAAAAGGGGATTCTGATCCTTGCAAGTTATCAAGAGGAGTCATCACGATTCAAACCATGAGATGTAGCCTACTCTGACCTAGTGACAAGCAGTACCAGATAGGCACTCAGTAGATAGGACAACAAATTTATGTATTATAGTTTGGGGGTGGGGCCGAGAAGAGTACAAAGTTCAAGTTCACGGCACTACATGACTCCTTATCAACTCTCTGAGAGAGAAAGAGAGAGAGACACACACACACGGAGAGAGAGAGAGAGAGAGAGAGAGAGAGAGAGAGAGAGAGAGAGAGAGAGAGAGAGAGAGAGAGACTCAGTAGAGAAGGGGCTGGTCTTGCTTCTTCCTTCCCCTCCAGAGGCTTTAGTGCTCTGTCACAGCAGGTGCCTGTCAGTAATTTGTCCAAGCAGACATTTTGTGGAAGGTGGCATTAGAGAAGCAACTTGATTTCCAGTAAAGAGAAAAGTGCTAAATGGTCTGTGATCTGGCAGTGCTAGCTATGGCTTGCAGTATACTTGCACTGGCAGGTCGCAGTAAAGATTGTCATGGTCCAGTGTCAGTGGACCAGCTCCAGTGAACAGGTATTTATGGAAAATCTGTAGGTGCTGGTAGCAAAGGCAGCCTTACTGTTTTGGTTGTGTGAGGTGTGAGTACATGCAAAGCAGATACAAGATCAAGACTTGAAGCAAAGCCCCCAACAGAGCTATAGAAGCTCCAGAGTGTGCACCACAGATGACACACAGTGACAGTGGGAACAATGCTTGCAGCCCAAGCATGTGTGAAATCTGAAGTTCAAACTAGCCAATAGTAGTCGTGGCTTCAGGGCTTCAGTGTCTGCATCACAAGCCCACATGGGATATTCAAGATGTAGCCTCTGAAGTTCACATATATATGGGACAGCTTAGGTATGAGTCCATGGTCTAGGAAAAGTGCTCACTCTCCATGACGTTGCTTCAGATGTCAGAGATGCAGACCCTCACAGAATAGCCAAGTAGCCATTACCCCTTAGTTTAAGTCTGTCCATATGAAACATTGTTCAAGGCCCTAGGGCGGAGACAGTTTGCAACATTAGTAACTCTAGTGTTTGCATTGTGAGTGCACATGGCACAGCTACAGAGCTGGGATCTAGAACACAGGAGAGATGAAGCAACAATGGAGGTAGCCATAGAGTTCAGGTATATTTGGTGCGGCCTTATCCTCAGGGTCTTGAATGCATAAAAGAAAGGATTGGAAAGACCAAGGGCTCCTTCATGTACCAGTATTTACAATAGTATTTCCCTCTCCAAGCATTTACAAAATGAATGACTACTGATTATCTCAGAGGCAAGATTGCCTAATGCAAAGAGAGCCATGAGATTGCTCTAGCATATACTGCTTAGCTGGTACTGATAGTTCCTGTCTGTCTGTGAAGTGACTGTGTTTGCTTGTTTGCTTGCTTGATCGCACCACTGTGCTGATGCAGATTTAATTGGGCCCATGAGCTTTCCCTGGGCTATTTTCAATTATAGTTAGCTGTGTTGTTTTCTTCTTGTGGGAAGCAAGCAGTGGCTCCTACTCTACCACCTTGCCGACATGACTGGTAGCATAATGTTGTCATAAAGGTAACATATATTATGATACAAGTTTTGTAGAAAACAGTAAAAGTAGATAATCTGTTACTTCCATGTGGGTTTATATGTGATTAAACAAACAATAATTATTATTACAACTTTCTGAGTATTGATTTTCTGGAGTAAGTGCCAAGGACCAACCTGGCTTGGAGAGAGATTCCTGAGAGAAGGGATGTCTGGGAGTGACAAGAAACAACTCTGATTCAAATCATGGGTAAGCTAGATGCCTAGGTTCCGCTGAGGTGGCTTTCCAGACTGCTCATTCTCTCTCTCTCTGTCTCTCTCTGTCTCTCTCTGTCTCTCTCTATCTCTCTCCCTCCCTCTCTCTCTCTCTCTCTCTCTCTCTCTCTCTCTCTCTCTGTGTGTGTGTGTGTGTATGTGTGTGTGTGTGTGTGTGTTCTGCTCTACTCTAGACAACTTTTTCTTGCTATTCCAAAAATTCTCTCGTTGAGACAGTTCTCTCTCCTAGTAAAAATTCTAAAACCTATTTGGATAGTTCATGGGTTTTCTTCCAAACAAGTCAGAAATCCTGTTAGAAAAAAAAATTTGAAGAATTGTTTTTGCTCTCCAGAGATCTCCAAGAGCTCAGCTCTCTGTAGAATAAATTCCGAAGGACTATTATGAGGTTCTGCAGCTTATCTCGTGCAGACTAAAGCCTCATTTTCTGCTTACATATCCACTCAGTCATTTACTTCAGGTTTCCTCTTGACTATCATATGAATCAGCATCACATGATCCCAGCCCTTTAATTCTTAGGAAACAGCAAGCACATATTTTCTTTTAATATTGCAAAAGAATTCAGAGATCTGCCCGCTTCTGTTAAGCATAGATGATAAGCAGCTGGGTGGGACCCTGTCCTGAAACTACCATTTCTAATACACCTGGGTCTAAACTTGCTTTGCCCAAGGCTGATCCTGAACTCAGGAATCTGCCTGCCTTTGTATCTTTCTGACAGCTGGTCATAGTGGAGCTGCCTTTCTTCCTATACATTCATGAAGCCCCTCATAATTCATATTGCATCCTTAGTTTTTGCATAGTTAGGAAATTATATATTTTCAACTAACATATTTAGAGTTCTTTCCCATAGCCTTAAGGGTTGTCCTGAAGGTCCCAGGCTTGATCATTTTGCTAAGACGTAGCCACACCCTTGATAACTGGTCTAGGGCTGTTTCTAACTATCACAGAATCATTAAGGTTAACAGGGAGAACATTCTTCAGAAGGAAAGAATGTCCTCCACTTCTAGTACTAGGTCCAGAAAATATATACATTTTTACATAAATAAGCCTTATGCCCACAGCAGCCATTGACACTCATGGAGGCCCATACCAGGGCCCTGTCTCAAGGTCAGGAACCATTTTACTCTGTCCCCACCAAGGACACGCCAGACTTAGCAGAAGAGCATTAGAGGGACACCAGTAGTTCTAATAATGCTTTTGTTTTTCAGCCTGAGTAGTATACTAGTTTCTCTAACAATGCTATGACAAAATGCCTTGCAAAACAAAGAGAAGAGGAATAAAGTGGAAGTTTCTGGCTGTGTCCTGTGATGCGACTCAAAAGGTGTTTTGCTCTGACAAGACCTGTGGAGGACATGTGATATTTGGAGAGAGTATAAACAGGACTCAGCGGACAGTAATGGGGTGCTTGCATAGCTAGTCTTGCAAGACTTTTTTAATCTCCTGTCTTTGTTTTGTTGATAGAGACACAGCAGAAAACTTCTGGAGTCCTGACTGGTTTTGGACACTCCTGCGGACTCCTCCTGGTTCGGTAGAGGCCCGCCTGTTTCTGCTGGATCGTGCCACAGCTGCTATTCTTGTCTGGTATCCTGACACTACTGAACTGGACTGCTGGTGTCCTGACAAAGACGACTGGAATCACCCCCAAAGAACTCTTTCTAAACAGACTCACATCCCCTCGTCCTGTTTACCATCTTTCCTCCCCTACCTTGGACAGTGGGCTAGAAGGGGAATTGAAGCATTTAATAACCCTTATTAAAGTAGGTTTTGAAAAATCTAAGCCTACGAGAAATCTGTATTGGAACATATTTTCAAAAGGTCGTAGTTCTTTAAAGCAAGGAAGGTATGAAGGATGGTTCAGTCTGCTGCAGAGTGTGAGGCACGATGGTAGTTTAGAAAGCAAAAATACAAAAGAGACCCATCGCTGGGTATAATCTCAGTTGTCCAAAATGAAGGACCTACTTCCATCTCCTAACAGCCTCTCGGGCTTCAAATTAGCTTCACAATCTGGGGAACAATCCTGCAAAATATGAGGCTATGGAGGATTTTTATGTGCAAACTCTAAGAAAAGATGAATCATTTTTTTATTCTTCTATATCATATTAATCTTCATCTTATTCATGATGAATATTCTATAACATTTAAGAAAAATTAAAAATAAAAATTATCTTTTCCAAGGTCATGATAGTGGCTCTTCCTTCAGAGAGTATGGAAGAAATAAAAGAGACAATGGCTTAACATTTACAATCCTAATATATTATTACTTTAACAAAAGTGGAAGAAAATATAACAAAATAAGCATAGAGATCATTTCTGTGGGTGAATGTGCAGAGTCTCTCTCTCTCTCTCTCTCTCTCTCTCTCTCTCTCTCTCTCTCTCTCTCTCTCTCACCCTTGCCTCTCCCTGTCCACCTCTACCTCAGTGTAGTGCATGCATGTGAGTTCTGGGTGAACATACAGACACATCAATATCAGTGTATCAGATTTCTGGTATTTTCTTCTATTACTCTCCACCCTATTGTTTAGAGATCGTGTGTCTCATTGAATTGGAAGCTCACCATTTTCATCCAGGATGACTGAACAGAAACTAAGGATTTTTTAGTTCTACAGATGCTCATTGTTGTCCTGGGACTATATAGTTACAGATAAAGCTATAGATAGAGAAATGAATGACTAGGTACAGAAATTCTTGGACAATATTTAATAGAGTAAGATGTGAAGAGTTAAGTGTAGTTAACCAGTTTCACCCTCTGAGATACACAGATAGCAGCAACAGTGTATTGAAAGCAGCACTTAGCTCTCGGCTGAGAGAGGTGATAGATGGAAAAGCACTTTCAGTTTATAGCATGTCTTTATATTGTGTATCATTTAACACCATCTAAATCACCACAGGATCTTGATATCTGACAACAAAATTAACAGAAAGAGAACAATGACATGTGTCTTATTTAAAAAGAGAAAACCCATCCTAAGCTATTAACTAGAAATCACTGACACCAGACTAAATGCAAGCTTCCAGTGCCTACAAAAACATTTTAAGGGATATGTATCTGCAAGCTTGACACACAAAATAACTCGAAGCCTACAAAATGTCTTAAAGATAACATTTCAATTCTCTGAGGAGCAGTAGTCAGAATATGTACCCCTTAAAAGCTAAGGGAAGAAATTGTACAGTGGAAAGATAAAATCTGCAGCTAAATAAGAGCCTTGTATAATTCAGGAAGAATCTAAAATTGATATGTCAAAGAACATGGAGAATGAAATATGAAAACCATCAAAACCGATGGAAAGAGAAATTCATGAGAAGATAAGAAAATTCTATGTGAAAATTGTGGAAAGATTCATTGAAAATGTCAAATCCTTCAAGTTTGCCATAGGGGAGTACGCATCATTCCTCTGAGAAAAAGAAGACTGCTTCACATCAGCAGAAAGCTGAACATTTGTAGATATGCATGTGGTTTGTAGAATGTCATTTAAATGGATTGCCCTTCCCTCTTCTATGAATATTTGCAGTGTAGCTAATTGAGATTGAGAGTCTTCTCCACTGGCGCTGAAACACACTGGTACTCAAAGATTAACACAAGTTCTAAGCCCCAGGATGCAGGGTTGATGTCTGATTCATTATTTTTATCTCCCTAGTACATATTATAATACTTGGCTGATAACAAGTACTTGATACATTTTTGATTAAAAAAAAAAAATCTAACCAGAATTCTTAAAGACATAGATCTTCTCTATCATCTCAATAATCAAATATTCTGTAAAGTAATTTACATATTTTCAACAGCATGGCAATAGAAAAAACACCAGATTAACCATATCCTTGAGCTTTGAGAGAGATGAATTTATGGTGTTCTCTGGCATGGAATTGCAAAGACTAAGTAAATTAAAGCTTTTTCATCATAAGTTCTGAATGGAATAATAAAAGTCCCCTGTTAGATAAGTCAGATAAAAGACTGCTACCTCTTATGAGATTTCCAATAACCCCCTTGGCCTTTTGAATCCTCATTTCATATATGAGGCTGTTAAACTCAGTCCCTGAAGAAACAGCCTAGAATTCCCTTTAGGTCTTTCAAATCATCCCTATGTGAACCACCACCACCACCAACAAAGTCTATGTTATTCATAGAATAAACATTCTTAAAATTACCTTATTTATCCAGATATGACATGAAAACCAAACACAACAAACCAGAGGAGAACATTTTCCCAGACTAGCCTAACAGTGCTTTCCTAATAAGAAAGTGATGTTATAAAAATATTGGCAGAGCCTGTGAATTCAGTACAAACAATATGTAGCCTCTGGAATTAGCATGCATAAAAAAGCCATTAGAGAAGGCTCAGATTCTGATACCTGAAACAACTTCAAGGAAAGATTAACAGAAGAGCAACGTCACAATATGGCTGTTCTCCACAAATACACATTCCAGACTGGCATCAGACATCAAACTCTGAAAATTAACAATAGTTAAACCCTGCTCCCCTTTGCCACTCTTATCTGCAACCCACCCTGTTCAGTGGAAAGCAAAGCTCAATGAAGACCTTTGATTTGAAACTCCCCACTTGGTTAAAACAGGTAGCACATGTCTGTTCTTGTAATGTACACAACACCTTGTTTTTCTGATGGTAGAAAGATTTCCAGTCCTATCATAGAGATACCAACTTATTCACGTTCGTGGCTGCTCTACTCACAAACAAGAAAATAAAAACAGCTTAAATATTGAACTGATGAATAGATAATAAAAATGAGGGATCTTTTTAATTTTTTTTTTTTTTACTTATTCACTTTACATTCTACTAACTGCCCACCCCCAGTCTCTCCTTCTGCAATCATTCCTCGCATACTCCCCTCGCCTTCTCCTTTGAGAGGGGGGGGCCACCTGGGTATTCCCCCACTCTGGTACATCAAGTCTGCCAGGCTAGATGCATCCTCTCCCAATGAGGCCAGACAAGACAGCCCAGCTAAAAGAACATATCTTGTGTATAGGCAACAGCTTTTGGAATAACCCCTGCTCCAGTTGTTCTGGACCCACCTGAAGACCAAGTTTCATATCTGCTACATATGTACAAGGAGAGCGGGAAGGACTAGCTCTAGCCCATGTATATGTTTTGGTAGGTAGTCCAGTCTCTGAGAGCCCCAAGGGTTCAGTTAGTTAACTCTGTTGATCTTCCTGTGGAGTTCCTATCCCCTTTGGGGCCCACAATCCTTCCTCCTATTCTTCCATAAGAGTCCCCAAGCTCCATCCACTGTTTGATTCTGGGTGTCTGCATGTGTCTGAGACAGCTGCTGGGTGGAGCCTCTCAAAAGACAACCATACTAGGTCCTGTCTGCAAGCATAACAGAGTATCATTAACAGTGTCAGTGATTGGTGCTTGCCCATGGGATGGGTCACTAGTTGGGCTGGTTATGGGTTGGCCATTCTCTCAGTCTCTGCTCTATCCACTATCCCTGCATATCTTGTAGACAGCATAAATTTTAGGTTGAAAGTTTTGTGGATGGAATGATACCCCTTTTGTTCTACTGTGGTTGCTGCCTGGCTACAGGAGATGGTATCTTCAGGTTCCATATCCCCAGTGCTGTGAGTCACAGCTAAGGTCACCTCTATTGATTCTTGAGTGTTTCTCTTATCCCCATCTCTGTCTCATCCTGGAGATGTCTTCCACCCCCACCTCTATCAGTTCCAAATTTTCATTAATTCTCTCCTTTCTCTCCCCATACCTGATCCTAAACTCCCCCATTCCCTTCTCTATTCTCTCTCCAAACCAGTTCACTCTCTCCAACTACCTCTTATTATTATTTTTTTCCGGTTTTTCAAGACAGGGTTTCTCTATATAGCCCTGGCTGTCCTGGAACTCACTCGGTAGACCAGGCTGGCCTCGAACTCAGAAATCTGCCTGCCTCTGCCTCCCAAGTGCTGGGATTAAAGGCGTGCACCACCACTGCCCCCTTCTAAGTGAAGTTTAAGCATCCTCATTTGCGCCTTCCTTCTTGTTTAGTTTCTTTGGGTCTGTGGAGTGGAGTGTGGGTATCCTATATTTTATGGCTAATATCCACCTACAAGTAGTTACATACCATGCATGTCCTTTTGGAACTGGGTTACCTCATCAAAGATATTCTCAAGCTCAAGTCCCATCCATTTGCTGCAAAATTCAGGATGTCTTTGTTTTTAATAGCTGAATAGTATTCTATTGTGTAGATGTAACACATTTTCTTTATCCATTCTTCAACTGAGGGACAACAAGGTTGTTCCTAGTTTCTGGCTATTATAAATAAAGCTGCTAAGAACATAGCTGAGCAAGTGTCTTTACGGGATGTTGGAGCATCTTTTGGGTATATGCCCAAGAGTGGTATAGTTGAGTCTTGATGTAGAACTATTCTCAGTTTTCTGAGAAAATGCAGAATTGATTTCCAACAAGGTTATGCAAGTTTGCACTCCCACCAACAATAAAGGAATGTTCCCCTTGCTCCACAACCTCGCCACCATATGCTATCTGTTGAGTTTTTTATCTTCGCCATTCTGATGAGTGAAAGATGGAACCTCAGAGTTGTTTTGATTTGCATTTCCCTAATGACCAAGGGCTTTGAATATTTCTCTCTCTTTTTTTTTTTTTTTTTACATTTTCTGAAGATGATTTTTTAAATGTTTTAAAAATGGTTATTTTATTTATTTGCATTTCAAATGTTATCCTTTTTCCCAGTTTCCCCTCCACAAACCTCCTATCCCCTCTCTGCTCTTCCTGCCTCAATGAGGGTGCTCCTCCACCTGCCCACCCACTCCCAACTCAGCACCCTAGCATTCATTCCCCTACTCTGGTTCTTTAAGTGTTTCTTGGCCATTCGAGATTCTTCTGTTGAGAATTTTCTATTTAGCTCTGTACCCCATTTTTAATTGAGTTTAACTTCTTGAGGTATTTATACATTTTGGATATTAGCCCTCGGTCAGACAAAGGGTTGGTGAAGATCCTTTCCCAATGTGATATAAAAAAAAAAAATACTCAATAAAATACTCACAAACCAAAATAAATAAATTAATTAATTAAAAAAAAACCTCACAAACCAAATCCAGGAACACATCAAAAACAGCATCCATCATTATCAACCAAGCTTTATCTCAGGGATGAGTTCAAGATATGAAAAATCCATCCACATAATCCACAATATAAACAAACTGAAAGAAAACAAAAAAACAAAAAAACATGATCATCTCGTTAGATGCTGAAAAAGCCTTTGACAAAATCCAAACCCCTTTCATGCTAAAAGTATTAGAGCGATCAGGGATACAAGGTACACACATACCTAAACATAATCAAAGAAATATACAACAAGCCAATAGCCAACATCAAACTAAATGGGGAGAAGGTTAAAGCAATTGCACTAAAATCAGGGACAAGACAAGGATGCTCACTCTCTCCATATCTATACAATATAGTACTTAGAGTTCTAGCCAGAGCAATAAGACAACTAAACAAGATCAAAATACAAATTGGAAAGGAAGATGTCAAAGTATTGCTATTTGCAGATGATATGATAGTATACATAAGCGATCTTCCAAAATTCTACCAGAGATCCCCCACAGCTAATAAACACCTTCAGAAAAGTGGCTGTATACAAAATTAACTAAAAAATATCAGTAGCCCTCCTTTATATAAATGATCAATAGGCCAAGAAAGAAATTAGGGCAGCAACATCCTTTACAATAGCTATAAATAATATAAAATATTTTGGTGTAACTCTAACCAAGCAAGTGAAAGATCTGTAAGACGAGAACTTCAAGTTCTGAAGAAGAACATTGAAGAAGATATCATAAGATGGAAAGATTTCCCATGCTCATGGAGAGGTAGAATTAACACAGTGAAAATGGTCATCTTACCAAAAGCAATCTACAGATTAAATGCTATCTCCATCAAAATTTCAGCACAATTTTTTATAGACCTTGAAAAAGCAATTCTCAACCTTCATATGAAAAAACAAAAAACCCAGGTTAGCCAAAACAATCCTAAACAATAAAAGAACTTTGGGAAGAATTACCATCCCTGACCCCTATCTATACTACAGAGCAATAGTGCATAAAAACTGCATGGCATCCATACAGAAACAGGCATGTTGATCGATGGAATCAAATCAGAGATGGACAAATAAATCCACACACCTGTGGTCACTTGTCTTTTGATAAAGAAGCCAAAACCATACAATGGAAACAAATGTAGTATCTGTACACAACAGAATATTATTCTATCACTAAAAAAAATAAAATAAAATTGAAATGTTTTGTAGATAAGTGGATCGTGCTGGGAACAACCATTATGAGGTGGTAACCCAGTTCCAGAAAGAAAACACTACATGAATTCTCTTATTTGTGTATGATTTGTATCTACATATATTTGTTTCCTTTAGAATACTCATAAAAGTCAAGACATTGATAAAGGCCCAGAGGGAGGGACTTTGAAGGAAGGGAGAACAGAATGCACTAGTATAAAGGATAAAAGGAAAATATTAGGATGGGGGAGGGACAGAAAGGAAGGTGAGAGAATACAAAGAGAAATTAAATAACACTAAAGACCTTTCAAAGCAGTCATATGGAAATTAACTACTATAGAAGTTTGTAAAAAAATATATCTATATACATATGTAACAAAAGTAAAAATGGAATAATAACACTATACCAGGGCAGCAATAACTCCACTAGATACCACAGGCTGGCAAACAAAAATGTCAGTGGTAGGGACATGTTACTGAAGTTGTTGACCACTGAAGTTTCATAGACCAAAAACATTACAGGCTATTGTCAATGATCATTGCTATCCCCCAGAACTTGACAAATAGACCCTCTGCTGAAGATGTCACAAATTTGAGTCATAGAACATGATATCAAGTTGCTATGGACTTGGAAACTTCATCCCTACTGACTAACTTTCTTAGTGCTGGAAGGTGTTCTGCATGCTACTGGAGCAAGCAATCATCGGTCCTAAGTAACTATAAGTCCAAGAGCTATAACAATGATTGGCTTGATAGGAGATGCCAATTAGTACAATAAGGGAATAAGCATCATGGTAGTCACCAAGCACTTTATGTTTGGATGTAAGTCCTGCTCCACAAGTTGACATCCATAGTGGCACCATTAGCAAGCCAGGAATCTATGGTGTGACAAGTCGTAGGTTCTAGGGAAGAACCTACTACTATTAGTCAGCTAGGTGGACATAATTTTAAACTAACTACAAATGACACATAATTATCCTTGTTTATTAATATATTTCTCCCAACTATCATCAAAGAATACAGTGCTTTACACAGAGACCACTGGTCAAGGTACAGAGGATAAGAAACTGAACAATTCCCAGACCTAAATGGAAGATAGAATCATATTCTCTCCCCATAATGCTTGAAGGAGAAAAAGTTTTAAGAGCCACAGGTAGTAAGTGACTACAAGGAAACCATGTCCTCTGGACAGAACAGAGAAGCTGCATGTATGAACTTTCAGCAGTTGTAACAGCATGCACAACACTTGTGCAAGCCCAATCCAGACAGTATTCCAGTGTGGAGAAGGGAGTTAGACATGAAGTTTTACCCCTATCAGAAGAGGAGTAATTTTGGCAATTATTAGCTTCTGGGAAAGGGAGAAGTATCTTTCTTTAAAGCCTAGATTATGGTAACTTGCCCACAGTGCAGGAGAAAGTGACCAATCCAAAAATATTTGGCCAGCACGAACTTGTCCTAAAGGATTAGAAGGAGGAGGAGGAGGAGGAGGAGGAGGAGGAGGAGGAGGAGGAGGAGGAGGAGGAGGAGAAGAAGAAAGAAAGAAAGAAAGAAAGAAAGAAAGAAAGAAAGAAAGAAAGAAAGAAAGAAAGAAAGAAAGAAAGAAAGAAGGAAGGAAAAGA
>CM052704.1:87582745-87628512 GCA_028551405.1 Uromys caudimaculatus
CCCCCCCCCCCAGGACTGAAGCCTTGAGAGCCAGTAGAAAGAATGGAAACAGGCAACCTTGGGAGGTAGGAGGTAGGGGGACCCTCCAGAATGTACCAGAGACCTGGGAGGTGAGAGACTCTCAGGACTCAAAGGGAGGGACCTTAGATGAAATGTCCTACAGAGGGGAGAAGAAACTTGTAGAATCCACATCTAGTAGAAAGACAGGACATCTAGTGGAGGGATGGGATTGTCATTCCACGGTCAAAAACTGTGACCCAGAATTGTTCCTGTCTAAAGGAAGTTCAAGGACAAAATAGAGAAGAGACTGAGGGAAAGGAGTTCCAGTGACAGGCCCAACTTGGGATCCAGCTCATGGAGAGGCACCAAGGCCTGATACTCTTACTGAAGCTATGTTGTGCTTATAGACAGGAGCCCAGCATGGCTGCCCTCCAAGAGGCCCAAAAAGCAGCTGAAAGAGTCAGATGCAGATGCTTACATCCAACCAATGGACAGAAGCAGGGGACCCCTGGGGTTGAATTAGGGAAAAGCTGGAAGAAGCTGAGGAGGAGGGCACCCCATAAGAAGACCAGCACTCTCAACCACCCTGGACTCCCAAGATGTCTCAGACACTGAGCCACTAACCAAACAGCATACACCAGCTAATATGAGGCCCCTTACACATATACAGCCGAGAACTGCCTGATCTGGCCTCAGTGAGAGAAGAAGCACCTAACCCTGGAAAGACTTAAGGCCCCAGGGAGTGGGGAGTTCAAGTGGGGGTGAGGGTGAGGGGACATCCTCTTGGAGACAGGGGAGGAGGTATGAGATGAGGAACAGTCAGAGGGTAAACAGGGAGGGGAATAATGACTGAACTGTAAAAAAAAAGATTAAAGAAAGAAATACTAGACATTTTCAAAAGAAAACCTGACTTGTTATCAAAAATAGTATTAACTGAAATGAACATGAAATAATAATTATTCTTTTAAGGCTTTGATTGGAAGATACATGTTAATTCAACATGTCTATATTAAGCATAGAAATCTACAATTGTCCATGAGCTTCCAAGCTTCAAATTAATTGTTTCTTTGTCTAGCCCTTTCTACTATCTTTAGATATGCATGCCACAAATAAGGAACTTATATAATCCTTTGGTACAAAATTATACCTTACAAAAGGGATTTTCTGGGATAAATGACCCATTTCAGTGGATGCCTACGTTGTGTCACAAATGAAGACTCTGAAGTCTAGATTTTATTTTGTACCTTTGATCATTGACTTTTACTTTTACATATCTGATTAGGCTTAATGAGTTAGTTGAGTTAATAAAGTGTGATGTCCCATTAAATACATCAACTGACAACAATTAATTCCCCAGAACATGTTCTCTGTTGATTGATTGTATTTATCAGTGTAGATGAATTTAAGTGATGTGAACTTTTGACAGAAAGCAGGAGTTGCAAACTCTGAAAGTTTGATTCAAAGAAAGTTATTATTTTCTGTTAGTGAAATTTGTTAATGTGCTTTAAAAAAATTAAACTGTGGTCTAGTAAAAAAATCAGGAAGGTATATCATAGAAACAAATTGCCAGTCAATTCAAAGTATCTTTTGTCATCATAATACTTAGCTAGGTACTTTTTGGCTATGGAACATATTGGCTGAAGCTATTATCTTACATCTAAGACAGACATTGCTAAGCAACCTTTGCACAAGAAGCAAAATGTATTTTAGGGGTTTAGAAAGAATCCTGAAAAAGCATAAAGAAACAGAAGTAATTTTGAATGAGAAGAAATCCCTAAATCCCTTTATTCATTTTTTTGATAATAGCTCAAGTTCCCCCAAAGCACCTGACTCTCGAAGGAGGCCCACACACTCTGGCAAATCACTTTAGCAATAATGGGCTACCACAGAAACCTTTATCAGAGATCCTAATGGAAATTGTGTAGGATTTCCATGGAGAGGAAAATCTACCCACTGCACATCAGTGAACAAAATTAACCAACCAGAGCAGGTCCTACTAGGAAATGAATAAGCACCTCTGTAAACACAATAGTTCAAAAATGAGTAATGAGAGGGGAGGAAGACAGGCAAATGGTGAGAGAACTCAAAGCTGTAACTTCTGAGATACATTTATATATTTATGAGAGTGTGAATTGGAGAAATGGCATCAAATGTTAGAGGAACACATTCAGCAAATGTGAGATTATGTGTGTGAAAACGAGAAAGCCCACAGCATTTTCTTATATATTTCATCAAAGTTTCCTTGAGTCTATACATAAAAAAGTCTGAAAAGCATTTGCCGTGTGAGCAGAGCCATGTAGATACAAATTTGTCCGTGGGACATAGATATGAATAGTCTTTATCCCAATAGCCATGTTTTTCTTTGGATATTGAATAAGAAGTCTGTAATATTTTTTTAAAATGATACTATATGGCTTGAGGATGAAATGCATACATCTTTATCCTCAGCATAAGCAATGTTCAGAGGTGAGCCTTCTGGGAAGGGAGTGACACTACCTATAACCATTGATAAACCAATTAATAAATTCAAATATTGGATAGACAGTTGGGAATCTGTAGAGTTGTAGACAACAGTGCTTGGTTAGAGGACATAGGTCACTCATCCTATGGCTCTTCAGATGTCTTATCCTAGCCCCTTCCTTTCTTTCCCCTGACTTCCTAGCTGGATGAGATATGTAGTCTTCTCTACCACAATCTCCCATCACGACTGTCTTCACTGCAATGGAGTAAAGACTCCACGACTGGAAACCTCTGAAAGTCAGAGCCAAAATAAATCTTTCTTCATATTAAAAACTGATAGCAATAAATAAAAAGTAAACATGAATTTAATTAAACAGTCAGTAAAAGCTAATCACAGAATCTTGTTTACTTAACCAATCACTGACCATCCAAAACTCTTTATTAAGTACAAGTTAAGCACACGTGGCCATTTACAACAGGATTTTGGGTTATTTTCATGATGCCTAAGTCATGATATTAAAGCAAGTGGTGACAGTCTTGTTGTACATTTAAGTAAATATTCAACATATATGTTCATTCACTCAAGCTTTCTACATCCATAGTTTTAAAACTAGTGTAAAAGTTTTTTGCAGCTACCCAAGTGAAAAGTAATTCATTCATAGAGGTCAAATGTAGGTTTTGGTACTTTTGTCAAAAAATGTGACCACTAAAAAGTTGTCTGTGGCTCTGTAAATGACACCATACCCATGCACATATGGGCAGCAAAAATTGTACCTAGGGAATTAAAATAAATAAACAAATAAATGAATAATAAAAAAAGATGTAAATTTGGGTGGGAGATGTAATAGAGGGAGGATTCTGGGGACATTGGGTTGGTGTGTGAGGGGTACATATGATCAAGATACATTAATCATATCTATAAAATTTTCAAAGAATAAGTTAAAGAAAAAAGTTTGTTTTTAAATAACCAAAGACAAAACAAAAGATTTGTTCTTGTCTCTATAGACATAAAATGCAGTTGTTGCATCCTGATAGACAATGCAAGCAAAATATTCTCCTGTTAAGTGAAAATCACTGCCTAGCCTGGCCACTAAAATAAATAGACACTACCCAGTTCTAAGAATCTGGCCTAGGTAGTAAACTCTACTAGTATTATGTACCTGCCTCCCAGTGCAATTTGGTTCATTTTGCAATGGTAATTTCTACAACTGACATACAATAGAGCTGGCAAGGAAGATGAGAAAAGTACCAGTCATCCGGCTTGTTACTGCCTGTAGCTTTTCCCTTTGTCCCCTTCTCTTTTCATCCATAAAGGCTAAATCATTTGTTCTCTCTCTCCCTCTCCCTCTCCCTCTCCCTCTCCCTCTCCCTCTCCCTCTCCCTCTCCCTCTCCCTCTCCCTCTCCCTCTCCCTCTTCCCTCCTTCCCTCTCTCTCTCTCTCTTTCTCTCTCTCTCTCTGTCTCTTACTGTCTCTCTGTCTCTCACTGTGCTTACTTTCAGAGACTTTACAACATTGTTTTCTTGATTGTCAAAGTGAAGTTGGTATAACCAAGTAAAATAAATCTCCATTTCCTGATCCCAGCACTATCCTCAGAACACCGCATTGAAATGAAATGACCCAGATTTTGCATACTTAAACAAATAGTAAGAAAGTGAAATCTAGTAGTGCTAGTGGTGATCTATTCTGTCCAGCCCATGGTCTTTCAAATATGGACAAAAGGCACTTTGTATATCTGAAACACACTGAGTAAGAAGCAAATTATTAAAACTTAATTTCTTGGGCACCCACTCACTGAGCTAGAAGCTCATGTTGAGGACTTTAGGAATCTTTATTGTCCTTTGTTTGTTTGTTTGTTTGTTTTCTGCTTGTCCTTTAAAGCGGTGGTTTCAATGCACTAAAATCTTATATTCACAATAAAGTCAGTGAGCAGAGGTGGAGTGCAGGGTCACCACTATTTTCCAGGACTTTTTATCACTAGTATGAAAACTAAAAATAGTTGTCACATTACAAATATGTACAAAAGAGAGTATACTTTTGAATATATCAAAAGAAGATTCTTAGCTACTATGACCCCACCCTCAGCCAGGTATTTAGTTTTGAATTCAATGTTCACTGCAATCATTCACATTAAACCATAAACTGCATCTTAAATGTTCCTCCATGCTCCAAATGTTAAAGGTTTAGTGTTCTTTGTCATTTAAGAAGTAAGGGTTGGTGAGAAGTCTTAGGTCATTTGGAATTTGTTCTCAGAGAAGATTGGGGAACCACAGGCTCTTCTCTTTTATTTCTGACTGTGATGTGAGCAACTTTCCTAAGAATGAACATCTCCTGTTATCTTGCTTTACTAGTGACTAAAACTTCTGAAACTGTGAGTTAAAATAGTGCTTCACTCTTTTAAGTTGATGCTCTCAGGCATGTTGCTATAGTAACGAGAGAAAACCTAAGCCTTAGTTTTGACATATCTCTTGCTCCTGCTTTTGCATAAACTCTTAGGAAGCAGTATTAGTGCCCTCATCTGCTTTCCTAGTGCCAAAAGCAATAGTGAAAATATATACTGAAAGGAAGAAAGAATGACAGAATATCCATTTATGTGGTAAGTTTATTTAAATATAAGACCTACCTTGTGTAACTCCATTTAAAGTTTTCAGAGAAACAATACATCATAATTCTTTTAATCTAGCATATCATTGGTCATAAACCAAGGCAATATTCCATGTACTACTAAGAACGTCTCTAGATATTAAATGTGACCAAACCTCTTCCATGTTCAAGGATGATAAACATGTGAAAAGGCATGTATGTGCTGCTGTTTATTAAACAAATGGCATATTAAATTAAAACCTGCTAGCTATAAAGAATAAACACATCTCTATTGGCAATGTGTTAGTGGAATATAGTGCCCACTTTTTCAGTTTCAACATGTTTAAAAGAAAGGAAGTTCAGGGATCATAGACTGAGAATTTCTACAGAAGAAGACTTTTCCTATTGACCATATATACTCAAGCCATATACTATTTACTGTCAGTGTATGGGCATCCAAGTAGGTTTCTTATATTTCTGTCTCACATGCATGTGTTTGGGCCATATGCTCTGTGGTATGAATATTAAATTGTACTCAAGTGGGAGTAATAAAAGTGAGTAGTGGGTAAGGGACTGAAGCCATCTCTTTAAATGAATTGTAAAACCTAATTAGGTACCTAATTATGTGTCAGAACTCAGTTGGTGTACAACGTGTCATGTACAGTTAATGATGATTTATTCTAAAATTCCTTATTCAGATCACTTTGTTCATTTACAGTGAGTCAGACCACTAAGAAACAAGTTTAATTTTAAGACTGTTCTCATTTTAATTACTGGCTGTCTATTAAGTGTACATGAAAATACATTTAAGCATGTAATAACAATTAGTGAAAAAGCTGTCAATTTGAAGGAGAGTAGAGAGGGAATATTGGATGGCTTGGAGAGAAGAAAGGGAAAGAAAAATTATTGTACTGAAATTATAATCTCAAAAATAAGAAAAATGATAAAAATATAGTACATGAAATTTTTTAATTAAAATGAAACGAAAGAAGCATCATGAAAAGGAACCTGATGTTATGAAAAATGAAAACTAAGAAAATGTTCTGCTTTGTGCCCACCCTGGAGCTCCCAAAGTAGCTGTGTGTGGAACTGAAATGCATCAGTAAATTTTGAGCCGTATTTGCCACACAGAAAATATTACAGTGGTAATTATCATATATTCTAACAAAAAATGAGCATCATATGGGTAGGTCTTCTCACATACCAAATATATTATTGTAGTAAATAAATGTGCCTGATAAATAAGTTTTAATGAAACCTCTATCCATGGGAACAAAATCCTTTAAGAAATTTACAATTCTTTGTCCAGCTGTTCCACCAGAGATGGAAATTATATCAAGTAACTAGGAAGAAGGAGATTCCTCTTGCAGGAAACTCATGTGAACTAGCTCTGGTGGGCAGAATCAGGTGCTTGGTGTCTTCATGGATCTTCTTGGTGAAATTCCTGACCTTCCAGATGAAGTAAATTGGGAAGTGAAGACAGAGTTCTAACATGTCCTTGCTGAGAGACTCTAGGTCTTCCCAGATAAGAATAAACATATCTCTATTGGGAATGGGTTAGGTGAATGTAGGGTCATTTCATTCAAAAGACACAGTAGCAAAAATCCCTTCTTGTTCTGTTACCAGCCCTCTGGATGCAAGCAGTGTTTCACATACCTAGAAGCAATCACCTTCTCTCATTGTGTAACTTTAGAAAGAAAATTAGAAATATAATATTTAATCCCAGCCTACCACAACCCCATTTTGTGACTTTAGGCACTTCTGTTTCCTTCACTCACTTTCTGTTTTCTGAGCTGAATAATAAGCATGATAGCGTCTCTATAATGGGTTTGTTATAAACAGTAGGTGAGCCAGTGTATGTATATACCTACCATAGCTTAATTTGATGGCTTGCACCTATAATCCTCACTCCCAGGAAGCATGTACAGAAGGACCACCACACATTTAAGGCCAGGCTACTTGGTCAATTCCAGTCAGGGCTACATAGCAAGATTCTTTCTCCAAAACAAAATGTCTGTCATCTTATCTGATACATATATTGAATCTCATTCAACAAATATTTAAGAGCTTATTAACTATGCCATTCAAATTGTCTTGGTATATACATGAGACAAAGATGGAATAGTGAACCAAAGCAGACTTGTCAGTTGTCCTTTTATTATTGGAAGTCTGGCAGAGGGACAATTAAATAATCAATCATAATAAATCATGTTAGCGCTCCAATAATGGTATTATAATGCATTTGGTGAGGCCACTACACTGGTCAGGAGGAGGCTGTACAAGGTACTAACAAGCATATAATGTTGCTCCAGCCACCTCAGGAGAAAAATCATTCCAGGCAGAGAAAACAGTTGCACGGAAATACTATTTATTCTAGAAAGTGCAAGAATTTGTCTTTATACCACACTGACAGCTTAAATATAATGTACACAAAATAAAGGGGACAAAATGAAAACAATATTTCTTAATGGATTTGGATTTTGTTGTTGAGCAATGGAAAATAAGTAAAATGTTTTAAATTCAAAGAGGGACATGGATTCCATTTTAAAATGTTCGCTCTTGCTTTAGTTTGAAAACCAGACGGCAAAGTAGCAAGATTGAAAGTAAGGACTGTGGTGGGAATCACTTCAGAGAGGACTGGATTGACAAATGGCCTAGGGTTTAAATGAGTATTCATGGACTAAAAGTCATAAAAATGATTATAGGTGGAAGGAGAAGTCCATCATTTGTTAGGATAAAAGAGAGCTAGGAAAGGACAAAAGGAAATTGTTAAAACAGGAATCCAGAAGTCAGTCTTGGGCTGAAGAGATGGCTCAGTAGTGAGCTAGTGGCCAATTAAGCATACCCACTGGACAACTTCTAAATATCATTTAAATCTAACTCCAACAGACCCGATCCGTCTTCTGGATGCTGAAGGCACACACAGGCATGGGCATGTACACATGTGCATCACACAGATTTTAAAATGACCTTGAAAATTAGGGATTCATTAACTCAACAACTATGTGAATGAGCTTATGTTCATTGGGAAAACGGAGAAGTAGCAGACATTAGTGGGAGAAGGAGGAGAAATTCTGTTTGAGACACTGATTGAATTTTCTTTTTTTTTTCTTTTCTTTTTTTTGTTTTTTGTTTGTTTGTTTGTTTGTTTTTTTGAGACAGGGTTTGAATTTTCAAAATGATTAGAACACCCCACAGGAGGCAGGAATGCATTCAATCAGGATAGTTTGCTATTGACTACCAATTGTGTATATTGGTGTAGAGTCTAAAGGAGATTCTTAAATTGTGCCAATATTATTTTTCTTCC
This sequence comes from Uromys caudimaculatus, assembly GCA_028551405.1. NCBI lineage: Eukaryota > Metazoa > Chordata > Mammalia > Rodentia > Muridae > Uromys > Uromys caudimaculatus. The sequence continues at coordinate 87,591,094 of CM052704.1, forward strand.
TTAACTCTGACTGGTTCTTTACTTAGGTTAATCTTTCTGAAATTCCCATTTCAGTTTCTCAGGTTGTTGTGGTTAAAAATAAATAAAAATGCTACTCCAGGGGGTGATGAGGGAAGCATCAGGTGCTTGCCAGCTGTGATCCCAGGACTCCCACAAATTTTCAGAAGTTCTGACTCCATAGGTAAAGACTGTAAGCTGCATTTATTGTAGGAAAGCCTGATACTGCTCAGCATGTGTTCCATACTCTGCCGTTTCGCTGTGACATTTCTCCATCTAAGGAGGCCTGAGAATGCTGCCACAGCACTTTGCCTCAGCTAATGCAGTAGCTTTTGTCAAACATTGAGAGAAATCAAAAGTGGAGGTTCTCTATGCAGTTGAGTTCTCTGTACTTTAAAAGGGAAGCAGGTTTGTAGCACAGCAAGCTTGATGGAATATTCTGGAAAGAGTTTTTGTGCAAATGGAACAGAACATAAAAGAATATATGTCCTTCACTACACAATTACAAGCAGAAATGGGACTGTTCCTTGCTCATTTTAGATTCTGAGTAGCTCTGCTAGGTACTCTATAACTAGGAACAATTGCTTTACCAATTGCATCAGGTCCTTAAGAAAATGTATTTTCAAGCATCCTGGTAATACACATGCCCCTCCTCAATGTGTGCTGTGTCCTCTGGGGTTTAGCAGATATTTTGCCTTTGAAATTAAGTTTCTGAGATTCATTCATGAACAGAACTAACATTCAAAATCCACATATGTTTCCCTTCTGAAAAATTATGGACTCTGTGTTTCAGATGATCTTTAAAGAAAAACTCACCAAACCCCCCAAATCATTTCCTTTATTATACCAGAATCGTGTTGCATTCTTCATGAAAGGTCCTGTCATCCACTTCAGGAACCATTTCTTTCTTTATACAAATCAAAGGCAAGTAGTTACTTACCCAGATCAGAAATTTTTCATATGCAATAAAGTTAACATTTCTCTAGCAGAAAGAACTCCATTTTGTATCTGCTTTGTCCATCTGTGTTACTCTATGAACTCACTTGAAAACCTTCTTGTGATTAGGTCAAGAAAGAAATTTTTAATGATTCTTCATGCAGGTAACACCAATTGACATTTTGCTAATCCTATGTGTCTTCATAAAATATTTGGTCTCTCATAGGATGTGGAAATTGAATAGATCTTACCGGTGGGATGGGGAAGGGGATGAGAACAGAAAAATCAAGTAGGAAAATATAGGGAAGATGGGGTTGAGGGGGGATATTTGAGAGAGTTGTATGGAAAGCTAGTGCAGATGAAACTTTCTAAAATCCATGAAGGCAATCCTAATGACATCTCCAAACAATGGCAGTGATAGAGTTCCAACTGTCCATCTCTTATCACTAAATGAAGCTTCCAGTAATGAGGTGGGATTATACCCAATTGAATTGTTGGCCAAAGGGGTACCCTGGAAATCTCAAATAACCCACGCTGTTGGCAAGACAATAGGTTGCCTCCCACCAACTGATAGCAAGGCCCCATTGCTGAAGACAATAACACCCAATTCTTTGAACATGGATGGTCTACTTAGTTCCTATTTAGAACATTCACCCCTACATTCTAGTGTCTTTGGTATGGAAATGTACTCTGCAAACTACCAAAAAGAGAAGTATATGTACACCAGCCCAGCCACAAAACCTTTGACCTACAATGCTGTCCTACCTGAAAAATATACTAGTGCGATTTTGTCACACAGCTTGTATGAGTGACCAAACAATATCTGATTTGCCTTAAGGCCCCCTCAAAGAGATGAAATCAATACCCCACATGGCTTGGGTGACCAAGAACCAGAGACTAGATAGCCCAGGGTCCTATAGTAAAACCAAGTACTACTTTTTTAAGTGTAGTAATAAAATGGCTACTAATAATATTCTGCTATACTCATAGATCAGTGACTTATTCTGTCATCATCAGAGAAGATTCCTCCTGATGCAGATGACAAAAAACACAGGGACCCATAGCCCAACATTATGAAGAGAGAGAGAGAGAGAGAGAGAGAGAGAGAGAGAGAGAGAGAGAGAGAGAGAGAGATACTAACAGAGAGAAACAGAGAGAGAGAGAGACAGAGAGATAGAAAGACAGAAAGGGAAACCTTGAAGCACTCTGCTCTATGAAAAGTCTCCATGAAATCCCTCCTCTCAGAGCTCAGTAAACCCCATGGAAAAGGAGGCAGAAAGACTAAAAGAGCCAGAGGGAATGGAGGATACCAGCAGAACAATTCCTTCTAAATCAGCTCAGCAAAGCTTATTTGAACACACAAGAGACTGAAGCAACAAGTTCAGGGCCTGCAAGGGTCTGCACCAGGTCCTCTGCATATATATTATATCTTTCAGCATTAGTGTCTTTTATGGGACTCCTGAGTGTGTGAACGAGGGGTTCTTTGATTTTTGTGCCTTCTCTTAGGCTGTTTTTCCTTCTGTTGGTTTGCCTTGTCCAACTTTGATGTGGTTGTTTTTGTTTTATCTTACATTTTGTTTTGTTGTTGTTTAAAAATATTGGTCTCTCTCTTTATAACACTATTATATGAATGATGAAAAAAACATGATTTCAACTCACGTCAAGAATTTAAGATGGAAATGTTAAAATATCATCATTATATATGATAGTAACAAGGCTACCACTTTTGAGGTAGTCATATGAGGACTTTTCAAGATCTTTGCTAAGAGACATTAACATATCTAAGAGTGTTGTAAAAACAACTAGGAGGATTTTGTTTTAAACAGCTTTTCACTGTGCTGATGAGGAAGAGTCTCATAAGATTATGAAATGGCTGAAAATACAATGACCAACTCTGGGTGGTTTAATTCATCAGTCATATACTACCAGGGCCAAGAAGATCAGGCCCGTGCACTGTACCATGTAAGGGACTATTGAGGATCAGAAAGAACAAGCAAGGACTGTGGGAGGTATAGGCTTAGATTTTTTTCAAAACCTACTTTTAGTAAGGGTACTTAAATGCTTTAATTTCCCTTCTAGCCCATCAACCACCAGAGCTAGTGGAAAGGTCAATAGAGCAAAGGAGGATGTAGACCTGTTTAGAAACTGTTTGTTGGAGTTTATCTAATCTGTGTTGTCAGGATATCAGCAGCTCAGTTCACAAGAATCAGCAGCAGCAGCAGCAGCAGCATCTCAGTCTACTAGTAAACACATTCATGAATCAGCAACAGCAGATCGATCCAGAAGAAACCATGAGAATCTGCCAATTGGCCCTAGTCTGTAGAAGCAGCAAGAAACCACTGGAACATCACCAGACATTCTTTGGTGGCATTTCTCTCTATGGAGTCATGACAAATGATGACCAGCAAAGAATGGCAATGTGAACCAATACCATTCAGCATTGTCAGCAAAGACCAGCATCAGGAAAAGCCAACGGTTACCATAATGATGTTAAGACCTACCAATACCACATAGCATCATCCACTATCTGCTGGGTTGTATTTATGTTCTTTTCAAACATCACATGTTCTTTCAAGTGTCTGTTCTAGCAAAACATTACATGTCCTTTTCCCAGGTTGCTTCCAGAAAACCACCATGTCTGTTCTCAGCAAAACATCCTCCCACGTGTCTGCTTAAGCAAAAACATCCTCTCATAAGAGTTTCCAGAAAAACATCACATGACAGAATTGAGTCTCCAAAGAAACCACACATTTCCACTTTGTGGAGGTAAGTAACCTTGGTAGCAGGATAGAATGATTGTCCTCTTTAAATAGTTCTGTGAGACAACAGGGAACTGAAGTCCATTTGACATGGAAGATTACTTGGACATAAGAGCAACACAGAGAAGAAAGCTAACAGGCAATGAGAATGCAGCACAGGACACTGATCTTAATTTTAGATCTTACATTGTCATAATTTATATCATCAGAGGCAGAAACTGAGATTCAGAAAACTTTAATAATGTCAAGGATCACAGAGGTAGAAAATGGTATGAATAAATTTCAGATAAGTTTTGTATCTCCAGAGATGGAGAAGTATTTATTTCTTATCTAACATAATTATTGTGTGCTATAGTTTCAAGTCTACTCTGCTTCTTATTGAACTACTCCAGGATATTCTCAATAAAAATCTAAACAAGCTGACCTACTTCTAAAGGGAAAAATACCTAAATCTTGCCTAGAAATTATAGTAGACAGATTGGTGCCTTAGGCTTCTCCAAGATGCTCTAATCTCTGAAACACATAAATATATTGCCTTTCATGGGAAGGAGATTTTGTAGATATATTTAAGTATCTGTAAATGGAATTAGCATCCAGGGTATGCAAGTGGGCCTAGTACTATTACATAAAGATACAATAGTGAATGAGCCAGGAGATAGAGAGGGGACATGATGCATGAAGCTGTGGCCAGAAAATGCTATTGCTAACAGAGGTCAATGATCCAAGAATGGCAGGGAGCCTCTAAAAGACAGAGAGAGAGAGAGAGAGAGAGAGAGAGAGAGAGAGAGAGAGAGAGAGAGAGACAGAAAGAGACAGAGAGAGAGAGAAAGTAAAAAGAAATACCCTGAACCTCTTGAACAGTTGTTCTCAACCTTCCTAACACTGCAACCATTTAATATAGTTGTTAATAATAATATGGTTGGTGACTGTTATGAATTGTAATGTAAATATCTGATATGTGACCGCCAAAATAGTCATGACTCACAGGTTGAGGACCACTACCCTAGAAGGAATCAACCCTCTCAAAGGCTTGCTTTTAGCCATGTCAGACCCCTGCCAGACTTCAGACCTCCAGCACTGTATGCTAAGGCACTCATAATCATTTAAAGCCATTACAGTTGTTATAGCAGCAATCTGAAAATAAAACACCCACAGCAATAATTGACGTTTGCTTTAAATTTTTATTTTATTCTATTTGCATATCTCCAGGTTCCAGGAAGTATTTTATACCCATGAATCTTAACCTCTCTTCCTCTGACCATTCACAAATACGTTGTGTCTGTTCTACTTCACCCAAATTCTGCACCATGTCTAACATCTTATTTTATATTATTAGTTACACACCTTAACTCCTATGTCCTTCCCAGTGATTCTCACTTCCATTTTATTTCTTCTTAATACTTCCTTTATTGTGAGCCTCAGCTATTTCCACCTTCAATTTCTATTGTACTGGATCCATCCAGTCTCTGATTGTCTCTTCACATCAAGGTTTGTTCTCCATTGTTGATCTACCAACAATATTCTTACTCATCTCAGGACTCAGATCAAATGCCCAATTTTGAGGAAGTCTTTCTTGTTAACCAGGCAGATTTAGAACCCCATAATACCCACTGATGTCAGAGTTTTTACACCAGTTATAATTTACTAAACACTTTTTGTCTAGCGTCTACCATTTTCATTAAATACACCTCTTGAGAGAGGATGATTCATGTCTTCTTTTAGCTATATTTCTAACATTATGCCAAGCACCCATCTATCACAAGGTATATAATTAGTAAGTAGTTGTTAAATAAAAGAATTTATCATTATGAATTTTCATTGATGGTTCCCATTACTGAGAAGATAGCACTAACTTTATTTGTCATACTATTGACAGGAAATCTATTCTGTTCATCATAAGTAAAAACATAAAATGCATAGTAGTTACTATAACAAACAGAATATCCATAATTGTATTTAAGATACAATTTCTATGCATGCATATATAAATGTATACAATCATAATGAATTCCATAAGGCAATCCTTTCTCATGTCACTGATGTGTCATGTCAAGTACCATTGAATAAATTCAGTTCTACAGATGAGCCAATAAAATGTGATTGACGCCATATCACATTGCACATATAGCTGAGTCAAATCCAGACTACTGCTCAGGAACAGCTTCAGAATTGTACTAGGTGTCATAGGCCTCACACTTGGGAAGGTGTTATGCTTATTTCCATGTTCAGTTGTTAATGTCTTAAAATCCTTCACATAGCCCTGGATAGATCAATTTTACACTCCTTATTTTCAAGATCTTATTATGCCAACCATAGTTTTTAAAGGGAAGCTCATTAGTGAGTACACTCAAGGAGTACATAGGTAACAAAACAACATTTACAAGTAATTATAAAAGAATGTGAAAAAGTCTGAAAGGAAAGGCAGTGAATAAAGAGACCTACAGGAATACTTCAGGAAAAGGTAGAAACTCTGTCTGAATGCTGCTGAGATGGCTCAGTAGGTAATGTGCTTGCTGCATAAGCATAAGGACAGGAGTTTGGATCCCCAGAACCCATATAAAAGCTGAATGTGGTGACATACTCCCCTAACCCCAGTACTGGGAAGCTGGGACAGAAATAAGAGGATTTCAGGGCTTGCTGGGCAATCTAATTGAAATAGCAAGCTCCAGGTTCACTGAGAGACCCTATTTCAAATAATAACTAATAACACGGAGAACTATGTAAATAGCTAAAGTCAACCTGTCACATGTGAACACACACATGTATATACATATACACAATCATACACTGCATATACACACACATTTGTGCATATGCCACACACATATGCATACATACATACCACATACACTATATACACACACATATATACATATATATAAACATACATTACACACACACACACACACACACACACACACACACACACACACGATTCTAACTGAGATATTTGAGAAAGGTTTCTCAGAAAAAAACACTTCAACTGAGACCTTTAGGATGGATAAGAATTTTCCAGTGGAAAAGGGTATTTCAAAGTCATTATTCATGTCAGTTTAAAAATAAGTAAGTATATATTGGATATTAGCCCTCTATAGAAGTTAGACTCAAGAAAACCAAATAACCCCATCAAAAAATGGGGAACAGAGCTAAACAGAATTCTCAACTGAGGAAATTCGCAGGGCTGAGAAGCACCTAAAGAAATGCTCAACATCCTTAGTCATCAGGGAAATGCAAATCAAAACAAGTCTGAGATTCCACCTCACACCAGTCAGAATGGCTAAGATCAAAAACTCAGGTGACAGCAGATGCTGGTGAGGATGTGGAGAAAGAGGAACACTCCTCCACTGTTGGTGGGATTGCAAGCTGGTACAATCACTCTGGAAATCAGTTTGGCGGACCCTTAGAAAAATGGACATAATACTACCTGAGGACCCAGCTATACCTCTCCTGGGCATATACCCAGAAGATGCTCCAACATGTAATAAAGACACATGCTCCACTATGTTCGTAGCAGCCATATTTATAATAGCCCAAAGCTGGAAACAACCCAGATGTCCCTCATCAGAGGAATGGATACAGAAAATGTGGTACATTTACACAATGGAGTACTACTCAGCTATTAAAAACAATGACTTAATGAAATTTGCAGGCAAATGGATGGAACTTGAAAATATCATCCTGAGCGAGGTAACTCAGTCACAAAAGAACGAACATGGTCATGTACTCACTGGTAAGTGGATATTAGCCCAAAAGTTCAGAAATGCCCAAGTTTCACTTTACAGTAACTGCTGTACTGAGAGTGAGGTCCCAGATGGAGGAGTTGGAGAAAGGACTGAAGGAGATGAGGGGGTTTGCAGCCCCATGAAGGGAGCAAGAGCGTCAATGGATCTGACCCCCTCCCCCCGGTCGTCCTGGAGTTTGGACCACCAACCAAAGAATACACATCTATGGACCCATGGTTCGGACCACATATGTGGCAGAGGATGGCTTTGATGGCCATCAGGGAGAGAAGAGAGGCCCTTGGGCCTGAGGGTGTTAGAGGCCCCAGTAAAGGGGAATGTCAAGGTGGGAATATGGAAATGGGTGGGCGGGTGGGTGGGAGGTGGAATTCCCTCATGGAGGCAGGGAGGGGGAGAGGATAGGGGGTTTCCAAAGAGGAGACCTAGAAAAGGGGAATCATTGGAAATGTAAATAAAATATCAAAAAAATAAAAATAAAAAAAGTAAGTAAACAAACAAACATCAGTTCTAACCACAAACACCAAAGTCAGAAATAGTTATTTCTTCATTTTCTCACCTGGTAAGCAAACTAAGATTGACCCTACAATCTCAATAGTGAATAAACATATTGCCTAATTATTGGGAGTTTTAAAATCCTGGTACAATAGCATTAAGAAATGGAAACACACAGAGTATTCTAATGAAGTTGCCTAAGTAGTACATATAAGAAAGTATGGGCATCAAACAACAGGTAAAGGAGATGCCAGAGGCGTCTAGGCACTACTTTGTAAGTACCCAATGTGTCTTAGCCAGGAAACTCACTTGGACATTTCTGCCTTCTGGGAAACCTTACCAGTATCATACTATAAGTTATTCCTTGGCTCTCTGGTCACTTTCTTGTTTTGTCCCTCTTCTCCTCCTGCTTCCTGTAATCTCAGGATAGTCTATTTCTCTACAATTTTCCCTGCAATCTTCAAAGATGGACTCTCTGGTTTTCGGTTAGTTTCATTTTGTTTTGTTTTATTGGAGGCTTTCTGAGTTTTTCCATTTTATCCTTTTAACACATGTGGAACCTGAATTCAAATGGCAACAGTTGTATGACATCTTCTTAGTATAGTAGAGTAAAGGAAAAATGACAGAGTTAAGTCTTCATACCAGAGAGTACAGTGGTCCATCATGCATGAGGTATGACATCTGGCCTCAAGATGCTATTGGAAGGTTCCAAGGGCTCTTTCCTTTCGACATCAACATATACACATGGCTAAGATGTAAAACATGGCTCCACCTTTCCAGAAATATTTTCAGTGCCAAAGATAAGCCTCAAGGAGACCTAGTATCCTTTGCAGGTCTAGAAGCTTTCGCTCTGCCTAAAATTTACCTCGGAGGAATCAGTGATGCCTAGACCATGTTCAGAGAGATGTAAGGGAATACAAGAATCCATGGTACCTGTTCTTAGCCACCTGAGTGACAGGCAAGGCTTTCCATTTCCAAGCCAAATAAATGGCATCTCCTTAGTCAAACAAAGAAAGTAGCCATAGTCACAGAGCTGAACAAGTGGCTCCATCCAGATAGAATATTGTTGGTTATCTTTTTTCAACATGACAAAAGCAAGTTTTAATTGATTCAAGAATCAAAGTTATGCTAACTTCCCTTGAGAAGGATTGATTTCAGTTCGTGAATTATGTATTGTTCAGGCAACATATTCTTTTAAAATGTCAATTCTTCTTCAACTTGGAAATTCAGAGAAATCCCAGTACAAAGCCCAGCAGGTGTTTGTTATTTATCTGTTGCTTGCTTGTTCTGGAAATTGGCAAACTGACTGTAAAATTTACATAGAATGAAAAAGGCCAACAGTACCCAGGACAATCTTGATAAAGAACAGAGCTAAACAACTTATCTTACCCCAAATCAGAAGTTATTATAAAACTACAATGATTAAGTGATTCTGAGATGGATGAGTGAACAGAATGAAATCATCACTGGTATGGTCTAAAAAGCCTGGAATCAGATCAGCACATTATTATCACCCTGCACGTTGGAAAGGGTCTGACATATTTTCTGCTCCCAATGTCTTAGACTTCTATCCAGAAAAGAGAATTTGGGGATGGGGATGTCAGCAAAAGAGTCTGTAATTAATTGTCTTGATATTCTGGCATGGATGGAGAAACGAAAGACTGTAGAACTGCTTATCAAAGTAGATCTGTCTAACTGCAGCCATAAACAAGGTCTGTGCAAAACTACCACCATGCTTGTGTGCTGCTGGGCATCTGGACGGTTTCTAGGGATACTGCTCATCAGCAGGATAGCTTTCAGAAGAAAATCTAGGCATTGAACATAGAGAGGTCAAGCTGGTGCCTGCATGGAACCTTCACCTCTACATTCTAGTCTCTTTCTCACAAGAAGATACCCTGCAGGCTATGGAAAGAGAAATTTGAGCACCAAATTAGCCTCAAAATCCATGACCTTCAATCTGTCCTTCCTGAGAGATGTGGTGGCACAGATCTTGTGGGAGTGGCCACTTGAAGTCCAGACCAGCAGATGGAACCCATTGTCTACACTGCCTGGATGGCTGGGAGCCAGAGAGTGGATAACACACAGATGTAGAGTAGAACCAAACATGACTGGCAAAAAGAAAAACAATCAATGAAATGATTCCTTTCAGGCAGTAGATGGGAGTGGGCAAAAAGACCATATTATACAAGAAGAGTTTAAATTGGAAGTCTTCAACAGGTCCCTCCCACAGGATATTAGAGAACCCTATGCAGAAGAGAAGGAGGAAAGATCTAAGAGTCAGAGTGACTGGAGAAAATCAGAAGAACATGTCTCACTGAATCAACTAAGTAGGGCTTACATGAGTTCACAGAGACTGAAATAACAAACATGGGCCTGAATGGCTCTGTATCAGGTCTTCTGAGTATATATTTTGGCTGTTAGCTGGATCTTTTGTGGGAATCCAAATAATGGGAACATGTGCATCTCTGGCTCTTTACCTTCTTTGGGGACTCATTTTCTCCTATTGGGTTACTTTGTCCAGCCTTAATATGAGGGCTTTTGTCTTGTCTTACTGGATCTTGCTTTGTCTCATTTGGCTGTCATCTCTCGGAGGTCTGCTCTTTTCTAAAGAGGAAATGGACAGGGAGTGTATCTGAGGACGAAGGAAGGTAGGGAAGAGCTGGGAAGATTGGAGGAAGGGGAAAATGTAGCGGAGATGTATTGTATGAGAGAAGAATCTAGTTTCAATTTTTAATAAAGAAGAAAACCTAAGCATGGAAGTGATGAGAAAGAGGGAGAAATAGAGACCACAAACCCCTTTACTTTTGAATGTTAACAGCTACATGAAAACACTTGCTAAGAGTAATAACCACTTCCTTGTATCTCTCCTCTTCTGCATAAGTTCCTCCTTTTGCCTACCTTAACAAAGGGTCATTCAGTGAAAATATTGGAAATTTTTGTTTATAGTTTATCCAAGTGAACACAGCATACTGAATAAATTAACAATGTGTGATTAATAGAAAAGATGGTATTTTATTACAATGGAAAGGGGGTGATTTTTTTCCAATAAGTTACCTCAAATAATTAGATATTCATGTGAGAAAGGCTCCATAAGCATAACGAATTTCAAATGGATTATAGATTAAATGCAAAACGATGGAAAAATAACCTTATAGAAGATCAATATCCTCATGCCTTGAAACAAACAGAAATTTTTTGAACAATGCATAAAAAATTCCCTAATGATAAAGCACAAAAATCAGATGAATTAGATTATATTAAATTGGCATACCAAGACAGAAAGGCTGAGCCAAAAAAGTGGCAGCAAAAAATAAGTAATACATAAATTAATATATAATAATAATTCCTACAAATCAATAGGCAAACACACAAATAAAGAAGCAAGGATGTAGCATAAACAGAAACATGGGGAAATGATATGTCTTAACATTGGCTAAATGTTCACTGTATATGCAAACTGTATAACAAACTAGTCTGAACCTGTGTCATAGATTATTCCCAAGTAGAAGTAGTTGAGAATATACATTCATGACAATACATTCATCTATCATGCATACACTTGTCATTCCTGTGGGTCTGAGTCCTCTGTTTCTGAATGTCTCACAAGGGCATAGTCACCTTAAAGGTATAATCACTCCACGGATTGCTGGCAGAATTTCACATCCTTGCTACTAATTAGGATAAAGGCCTCAGTCCTTCACTTCCTTGTCACATAGGTGACTTCACACATGTCACAACAAGGTGGATGGTTTCATCAGGACATACAGCAAGATAGTAAGTGTGTCAGCACAAAAGAAAACACAGTCTTTACTTCTACTCTTTCCCACATACCTGTAAAGGCAGGGAACATGACATAGACATTGTTATCAACAGAACCAAAACTTTCAGGCACTGGTGATAGAACTATTCCCCATCCTAACCATTCTGGAAACTGTCTGGAAGTATTTATTAAATACATGCATAATCTCTGACTCAGTAATTCCATTCCTCGCTCAGGATTATATTCTCAAATTCCATCCATTTCCCTGCAAAATTCATGATGTGATGGGGATGGAACTAGAGGATAACATCACGAGTGAGGGAGCCCTGAGCCAGGAGTACACATAGGGTATGTACTCACTTCCGAGTGGGTACTAGCCAGAAAGTGCACAATAACCATGCTACAATCCACAGACTCAAAGAAACTGGGAAATAAAGGGGTTCCAGGGAGGATGGGTGTGAATCTCACTCAGAAGGGGGAACTAAATAATCATCAGAAGTGGATGAAGACAGGGAGCTGTGATAGAGATCAGGGGTGGGGAAAGACTAGGCAGGAGAAAGCTGGGAGTGAGAATGGACATCAGTGGGAAGCATCTCGGGGACTAGCTGGAAGCCAGGGAGGGGAGGCTACAGGGAGTCGAGGGGAATGAGCCCTGTTGAGATTCCTACCAGAGAGGGATATAGAGAATGACGTGACCACTCCTGTAGCCAGGCAAGACTTGTAGAGGAAAGAGGCAGACATCAATCCACCCAGCCCTTCAACCCAAAAATGTGTCATCTTTAGCCCACTAATTCTTTGACTTTCTATCTGAATATATGTATGAGGAACAATCACAGAAACAGGAATACAAGTGTTACAGAGAGCCTTTCCATTAGGGTCAGTGAAAGGAAAGGAATTACCTGTAAGTGTCCAGTACCTTGTCACCAAGAGCTATGGAGACTAATACTGCCACATGAGGCAAATGGTAGTGTCCTGTGAGTCCATTCTGAAGACAATGAGAAGAAACACAAATGTCAGTACTTCTGAAAGGCAGTAGTTTCTGGACAGATTATCAACTTAAGCTTTGCATTAAGGTGGTCTTGGGCTAAAGCAGAGCACAGTAGTCAAGCTTTCTTGATGCTTTTTGAGTCAATGAAACTTATGTGCCTAATAGAAAGTTTGTAGACAACTGAACAAAAACAGCAAAAGAAGCAAGAGACAGTGAGGAGAAAGAGATGAGACTGATGAGATAGAAAGAGAGAGAAGTGAGAATAGAGAGAGCAGAAGTGAGACAAAAGGGAGAGAGAAGAGAGATGTGGAAGAGAGAATAATTTATATTAAAAAAAAGAATGAAATAATATACGCAATAAGACTTCCAGGAAACTTGTAGTATATCAAACAAATGGCTTGATTGATTTTTTTTAATTCATTAAGGCAAACTGGTGCTTGTTCATAACTATAATACTGATAAGATTATTACTCTAGAAGACAAATTTGTCTACTGAAAGTGGCAGTTTTTAATCAGGTGCCACTACAAGGGTCACAAATAGAAATGATATGATACTATTCCCAAAGACCATCTAGTTCACGTTTCTTTACATCTCATATTCCATTTATCTTAAGTCGTTTATCTCACTGGTTTATCAACCTCACATAAGCAGTACACAGTCCACATCAACCACCATCTTTGATATTTGTGCTCTGTGTAAATGTTTATATTACACATCATCTCTCTGTATTAACCATTTAAAAATCTTAAGTTGAAATGTGCTTTGCCTTGAGTTTTTAACCAGGAGAAGAAGAGTGAATCTAATGTAATTTAAATCAATATTTAGCATGTGTACATCCTGTAATAACAGGATTTCATTCAATTTGACTATTAGTGCTTTGTACCATCTGTCTCCTAATTGCATTTTTAATAGTAGTGTGTCATATATTTCAGCATCTGGAGAAACCTGGGAAATTGTATAAGGAGATTTGCAGTAAATGAAGCAACGAGACTTCTAGCTTAGTAGAAATATGTACATAGAGTCAGGAGGAAAAACCACTGCAGTTGTGACCTTCAAAGTCTTCTTCAGAAAATGTTAATGATATGTAGGCTTAAAACAATATGCTTATCTGTAATATAGGAGTTTATGTATATTTTTCAAGTATCCAAATAAATATATGTAACATTACCCTAAACTATTTTAAAAATAGTAAAAATTAGTAAAACTATCTTAACGACAAGAAAATAATATTTATCTTGTTTCTTTTTCCTAATACAAATTATTGAAGTTCAAAGATTATTAATGTGATTAATAGGCATATTGAGCAATAATGTATGCATAAATAATTTGAGTATAGTTCCACATTTAGCCAACAATTATTTAAGATAGTGAAATTTTCTGTCATACAGTCAAAAGTTTACTTTCATGCCATGTCCTCAGAAAAAAATGCTTCTCATATTTTCAGTTTTCTTCCATAAGTATCACTCATTAACCACTGATTCTTTCACTGACTACCTACTACACACTTCATCTTAGAATTTCTGCCCGCCTCGTTGCTGATGACTTTCATGCTACAGGGAGTGTCCAGAGGCCTTATTTTAGCCTTCAAACATACTTTTCCCTGAAGCCCTATGCTTCCATATTTCTTGATTTCTTTCCTTTGATCCCATTGTTCTGCTGAAGATTACTCTAATTATGAAAATGTAGGCTATACCGTTATATTAATGTAATATGGCATGAATAATCAAATCATTGGGCCCCAGACATTCCCAGTTTTCGCTAGATATCAATAAGAATTCATTTGAACATCATAATGTGGTTAATCCCTTTCAACAAAATTATGATGAAGATGGACAGACATTAGGAACTTGAAGGGACATGTCTTCCCACAATGAAATTCATTATTTCTATCATTGATGGAAGAGAGCTTCTGGAAGCACAGATTATCCTTATAAGCCAGGTTATTTCTACAACTAGAAGAGAGCCTCAGGACACATTTTCTGGTTTGACAGTGAGTAGATTCTTGCAGCAGAATTTATACTGTACAATAGAAGAACAAGAATACAATGTCAGCTGTTGTAAGAGTTCTCACCAGTGTGCTATCCATTTGCAAGCCATAGTTAACACAATGAGTCACCAGTACTCTCCCAATGTGCTAACACCGTCCAAGAGTATCCACTCAGTGTTCTGTGCAAATCCCTGGGTGTAGAAGAATGGAAAAATGCAAATAATCTGTCCAAAACACTACCAGTTAGATAAAGGGGATCTGAGAACAAAAGAATAATTAAATAGCAGCATAAAAGAATATATACTAAGTGTCCTGGGTTTTGTGGGTTCATTGAAATTTTATCAACAATTAGCCATGGAAATTGTTTTCCTAGTCTCATTGTAAATCATATATGCATACACACAGTGGGTTCCCATTAGCCTAACTTGAAACTCTCTCTCTCTCTCTCTCTCTCTCTCTCTCTCTCTCTCTCTCTCTCTCTCTCTCTCTCACACACACACACACACACACACACACACACACACACACACACACACACACCACTGATTTTAAGTGTTTGAAGTAATTAAAGAAAGAGAATGTAACTTGGTCGATAGAACACCAAGACTGGAAGAGAGGTCAATAATTCTCTTCCAATACAGTCACCATTTTATGTTATAATATCTGAAATCAATGGCACTACCTGGGTCTTTGATCATCCTGCCAGTCTTCTGGAGAATCCAGA
The DNA here is from genome assembly GCA_028551405.1 of Uromys caudimaculatus. Classification (NCBI taxonomy): domain Eukaryota; kingdom Metazoa; phylum Chordata; class Mammalia; order Rodentia; family Muridae; genus Uromys; species Uromys caudimaculatus. The sequence goes on from CM052704.1 coordinate 87,606,478, forward strand.
GGGCTGCTTGCTTTGTAAGTCTCACATTTCATTACAAGGATGCAACAGAAAGCCACAAGACTGTTTTGAACATGTGACAGTCTACCTTTTGGGTCATACCAAACACTCATTCTGGGTAAAGGCACTGCCTCCTGCTTGTCATTTTTCATTTACTAAGTTGGGGGAATTCTCATATCTAATATTTATGAAGAAAAACTTAAAGACATGAAACAACTCTTTTACTCAGCTTCACATAAGTAATCTTGTTTATGAAAAACCTGGGAGTCCTATAACAAGTAAATGCCACAAAAAGAAAGAACTACTTGCTGGATAATCAGGGTGGCATATAGGAGTGTTACCAGAATATAAGGAAAGTCATTATCATGACCGACAAAAGAAAAACAGAAAAATGAAAGACAAAACGAAATTATCTTGCAAAGGAAATAAAAATTACATTTGCTGACAAAATATTATTAATTTTATTACGATAATTCAAAATTTCAAAGGGCCTCTACATCTGTTTCCATCAACTTCTGGGTAAAGCTTCTCAGAAAACAACTATACTAGGCTCCTATCTGGGAGCATAGCTAAGTATCAGTAATAGTGTCAAGGGTTTTCTCTCTCCCAGTGGGTGGATCTCCAGTTGGGCCAGTCATTGGTTAGCCATTCCCTCAGTCTCTGCTTCATCTTTCTACCTGTTTCTTGTAGGCAGGATAAATTTTGAGTTGAAGGTTTTGTGGGTGGGTTTGTGTCCTCCTCCCTCCACTGGGAGTCCTCCCTGGCTACTGAAGATGACCTCTTCAGGGTCCATATCCCCTGACCCACAGACAAACAATAGGTGGAGTTCAGGGAGTCTTATGGAAGCAGGGAGGACTGAAGGATCTAAAGGGATCGAGGACACCATAAGACTACAGAGCAAACTAACCTGAGCCCATGGGGGCTCACAAAGACCAAACCACCAACCAGAAAGCATGCAGGGGCTGGCCCTAGGTCCTCTACACAGATGTAGCAGATGTACAGCGTGTTCTTCTTGTGGGTCCTCTAACAATTAGAGCAGGGGCTCTGACACTGTTCCTGCCTTTGGATCCCTTTCCCATAGATGGGCTTCCTTGTCTCACCCCAGTGGGGGAGAATGTGCTTAATCCTGCTGCAACTTGTTGGTACCCATGGGAGGGGGATCCATTTCTCTGAGGAAAAAAGCAGAGGAGGAAATGGAGGAGGGGGTGTGAGGCTGGGAATGAAAGGAGAGGAAGGTAGGGGCTGCAATCAGGCTGTAAATTAAATAGATAAATACATTTAAAAATAAAAAAATTTAAAGGGGAGAAAAAGAGAGAAAGAGAGAGAGAGAGAGGGAGGGAGGGGGAGGGAGGGAGGGAGGGAGAGAGAGAGAGAGAGAGAGAGAGAGAGAGAGAGAGAGAGAGAGAGAGAATCACCTGGGTTACTTTTAGAATACCTTCAGAAAGGAACAAAATATTCGCTTTGTAAAAAAATAATAATGATTTTTATCATTTCAGAAGAATCAGAGCAAAGTAAAAAGATGCTTATTCATTAAGACTTTATATGGCAAAGTCCACCAATGACCCTTTCTGAGAAGCAGTGGCAGGCCCCTGTTAGAAATGAAAGAGGAGAAGAAACATGAAAAAAGTGTAAGGAGGTTAAATCTACCCAACATACGTCCTAAGAAGAAATCTATTCAGTTAAATGAGTTGGGAATTTTAAAAGCCAATGCAAGTCCCGTGAAGTAGATTACTAGGTATTAAATGTCAAATATGTTTGCCACATGGAGTCTTCCCATGTAGAGTGCAGATTAGTAGATATGGGAGTTGAACGAAGGGAGTCTAATTAATAAGTAGCAAAGTAACTTGTTTTAAACAATTTTTATTAATTTAATTTAGCCAAATTCTTGGATTATAGCCTGTATTCAATATGTATCTGTAGTAAGGAATGAGAAAGGAAGGAGGAAGTAAACACATAATAGAAACTAGGATACAAAAAAGAGCTGTAAGGAATTTAGGAACAAGGGGAAAGTAAATTTTTAACTCATAAAATTTTGGATCAGAGCCATGGATGCTTAGAAGAGAAATTGAAGTTGGGCTAGAAATAAGAGAACTACTAAAATTTAAAATACTGACTATTTAAAATGAACAAAAATTCAGCCTTATTTTTGTGGGGCACAAAGGGATAATCATGACTTTCACTCAATAGTTTTTATTTTATTATGAAGGAAATTATATACTCATGAAGCTCAATTAATCTTATAGAGAAACTGTACCTCAGCTAAGTAACATAAGGAGCATAAAAGCAGGGAGCATAGCTTTTATGGAATGAAATCCATTTTGCCAAAGTTACTCTGAGCTTCTCCAACTTGTGAAGGAAGCTGGTGACACTTGGAATAAGCTTTGGTAAGATTTAACAGGCCCTCAGATGACCTGGGAGAAACAAGCCATTGTTATAAGTTTAAATAAAATGTATGTCATTATGTATATAAATCAAATTAAAAATAAGCGGAAAAATTGTTCTCACTATGCATTTTCAGTTCATACTTGCTCTCACTTTAGACTTAGCAATATAACTTTTAAAAATAGGAAACATCAGATCCATATACATTGCATGTCCTGCATCAGCCTCTACAGAAACCTCTAAAAAGTTAGCCGATTTCTATTCTTTTTCACGACTAAAGAGTTTCAGATAGCACGAGGAACATTTGCAATGTATCCACAGTTTCCTTTTGCACTTCCTTTGTGGTGTTTTGTAAGCTGTTTTAAATTTACCATTAACTGATGACTTTCATCTTGTGGACATTAAGCTGGAGAATCACAATCTCAGTCTTCTAAAAGGGCACAAAAGAAATTTACTCCATGCTGAGCTGAAGAGCATCTTAAGCGGAAATTCTGGTGAAACTAATTCCCTTTTTAACCTCTGGGAATCAAGCCACAGCTATAAACTTTACTCCCAGAAGGCAGAAGATGAATGGGAAGAAAATCCCTTGTGTAACTCAACATTCATCTTGTAAAAATATGTGTTATACTCACATGAGCAAAGTATTGCTGGAGGTCCTGGAGCTAAAGCCATGCAAAGGTAAAAAAGACCCTGATGTTATGAGGCTGATGGTCCAACAAGACAGTTCTTCACTAGCTCCTCTCACTCCATCTGATGCCTAAGCTCCCTCTAAGACTTCCTCATCGTCCCTTTTCCTCTTTATAAAGGTCCTCTTTATTTTCCACCTTTTACTGGAGCACAATGGAAAAGAAACCAGTGTCCCTGTCACTAGCAGAGTTTCACCCTCCAGAATATACAAGTTACAGTCTCTGCTAACAGAAGGAACCTTCAGATCTCACATCGTTCTGGAAAACACTGAGATGACCTCCTAGATCCTGAATGCTTAATTCAATGAAGCAAACTCAATGAATGAGCAGATATTTAATGACAGCATCAAACAAGTGGGATGTGTATGGGGCAAAAGGACAACCTCAAGGGTATTTCCTAGCTTTGCCACCTTGTTGGAGACCAGATCTCTTCACTGCTACTACATGAGTTAGACTGGCTTCCCCTAGAGCTTCTCAAGAGTATCCTAACTTTACTTCCACCTTCCTCAGATTTCCTGAGACTACTGGCCGTTATGCCAACCACAGCATCTGGCTTTTACAAGGATGAAATCTTGTGAGTCAGATTCAAGTAGCCCAGCTTACATGACAAGTCCTCTATCTGCTGAGCCATCTCTCCATCCCCAAAGGACAAATGAAGCAGGTGTATTATATTTAAGTATAAAAGAAAACCTCCAATTTTGATGAGTTTCCTAGCTGTTAAGTATGATCCCTCAAAGGATATAATATTGATAGAGGTGAGAAAATAGATATACCAGATGACAGAAATGAAGTAAATACCATGGGAGTTCTGAAAACACTTGCACCTTGTAGGTATGTAAACCATTAGATATAATTCTGATGAACAGTGGAACTCTCAATTACTTCATACCATGGTCAGTAAACTTTAGGATGTTTCCATCAAATGAAGTCTCTATAATATGACTTTCAAAAGTTAAAATTTAAATATTTAAACATTATAATTTATCTGTCAGATACAAAACTTAAATTAATGTTAATATTCTTTAATAGAAATAGAAAAATAGCTGCATTTCCTTTGTGTGGCTTATGGTCTACTTTATCCTGTGATGTCATGGTCCTGTGGAGAAGAATGGCATTTTTTATCATGATTAAGACAAATATGAGTTTATTGATTCACCAAGCTAGAATCAAACAAGCAATAGATTATAACCTAAGGTCTATAGAAGTTCTTAGAGAAAGCAATATTTTTTTAAAAGGCCAGTTGCACAGATTACTTCCTCAGTGAGATCTAAAATAGTCCTAAAGCCATAAATTAATGAACTCTAAGGGAGATAACCCTAAAAATAGTATTGCATGGTCCCTAAGATACATTTCGTTAAATGGTTTCTGATTACTCAATTTCTCCAGTGCCTCTTCTAATCTAATCCTCTGCCACATAACTGATTCCTTTGGATTTATGGGAGTTTATTTCTGTATATTTTAGACATATGCCCTAGAAGTAACTTTATTAGTTACTTTTCTCCTTCTAGTGATGAAATATCTGACAAAAGCAAGGTAAGGAATATGAGTCCTATCTGCCTCACAGGTCTGCAGAATACAGGCCATCCTGTCAGATAAGGCACGGAGTTAGGGCATGAGGTGGTCAGCCATGTTGCATCAGCATCCAGGATGTAGACAAAGGGGAATGTTAGTGCTCAACTTAGTTAGTTAGTTAGTTAGTTAGTTAGCTAGTTTGTTTGTTTGTTTGTTTGTATTTTAATCAGTCTGGTATTTAGCCCATAGGAAGATGCCCCCTATATTCAAAGTTGGTCTCTTTTATTCTGGTAAACCTTTTTAGAAACACCCTCATAAGTATGCTTCTATGGTAATTCTAAATGCAATCTAGATGAACCACCAATGTAACCAATAATATTATGTGTCTACAAGTAGAAGTCTCTGCTTGCAACAATGCCCAAACACTTGCCTCCTTTTCCTATAAATTGCATCTTTTTCCTGATAATCCCTGAGAACAAGCTCATTCCATGGAGCTTTCCTCTTCAAGAGTAAACATCATTACACAGACAGTTTACTTTCTCTGATCTAGTATTTTAAGATAAAGAACAAGTGTTACTTTGAGCTGCTCACCACTGCTGACCTTCCCTCCCAGTCACTGCAATCCTAGATGCATGAAGCTAGAACAGAAGAATTCATAAAGGTTTACCTGGAAGTGTACTGCCTGCCCCTCCTCAAAGTTGAATGGAAACTTATCAGTGGGAGGCAGGAAAAGGTATCTGGGTTTGACTTGTATAGTTTTTCCTTCTGAATTAAAGCAATTCCATGGTGGAAGGAAGACACAGGAAACTAATAAAAGCTATAAGGCCCTACAAGCTCACAGAGTTTCCATATTTTCAAGATCAATAAGGTTATGAAAAGCATGAAACAACCAGAGGAGGAAACTTTGTAACTTGGCAAGCTGTCTACAAGTTACAGGGATGTGGCTTCTGTAAGTGATCACTCATGTTCTGGTTGGCTTTTTAGTAATGCAGCCATCATTGAGTCACCCATTCTCCTGTAAGCAATTCCTCACCTGTGCCCTGTAAGTGGCCCCAGTAAACTCATTGGTTCACCAAGCCAGACAAGAAAGTGTTCTTCTGTTCAAACATCATCCTTACATCTCTTGATTAAATCCAGCTTTGAAGCTCTAGACCAGCTCCAGAACAAGAGGTAAAAAAAATGCCATAAATCTATAGACTTCTGATGGCTTACTTGATGTTAGAAGACTATATACATTATATACCATAATCCATGTGTTCTTGATAACAATCTATGAGTTAAGCATCAATGGTAATTGACTTTCAGACAAATATAAGGCATGCTGCTTCTTAATTGGTATTGAATTTCTCATATGTAGACAACACATAGTATTGGAGACTAGACAGAAATTTAATGAAGAATCATAAATAGAAACTAACTACTAACTTTCCTAACTTTGGTGGAGGAAATTAAGACTCTGGATGAAGCTCCAACTCAGTGGGAAATTTAGCACATCTGTCCTGTGAAGTATATTATACTAAATGTGAAGAAAAACTAGCAAAAGGATAATGCAGATATTGTACGTCATCCTGTAAAGTTTTATATTATACATAAAGTTTTATATTACACACATAAAATAATAGCCTAGACTTAAACCCAGTACCCATTTAGTCTATTCAATCCAATGAGCATTTGCTGAGTTTACTTTAATTCAAAATCTAGATAAAAATAGCAAATCAGAGTTCATATTAGGCATGGGAAAATTTGAAGGATATCAAGGCTAAAGGGGAAACAGCTTGTCAGTTACCAATTAAAATTTCAATACATGCTGTTGCCCACTGGAACCCAAGAAGAAAATGTGACTCACATTTCCTATATACCCAGGAAATATTTGCCAAGCAAGCATATATACTAAATATTAAAGATATGTAATTTTTGTTAAAATATTTTTTCATTTTCAAATATAAATTTTCAATCCTAGGCAAAGTTATTGGTTGGCAAAGCTGAGAGGGTAGCCCATTCACAGACATGATTAAGCTTCATAGGCTGCAAATCAGTCTTACTTGGAGAATGACATTTGGAAAATCTATTTAGTGAAAGGCCAGTTGTCAGGGCAATGAACACATGTATCTCCACATCAGTTCCCTCATGCTGGCTAGCACAGAAGCTTTGTCAATGACAAGATTAACATCAAAAATAGAGATTTCTCAAATTTATTCATTGTAATGCCTTGTATTTATACACATTGCAATAATAAGGATTTGGAAACGTATCATATGTTATAGTCATTATACATTTTAAAGGTCAAGAGCTACCCTTTTGACATGCACGTCACTGATGGCTTATTTCAAATGCATTTTTAGAAAATAAAATATGGTGTTTTGTTTTCAAAATAAAAGTATCTTGAGTCAGCTTAGGTCCAATTACAGTTAAACAGAAAAATTGTAACCGTCTGATAGTCTAACTACCCCACAAATCTAGAAATTTTACAGTAGAAAATTACTAGCCAACAAGCAACAACCTGAAGATTTGAAAACATTACTACCTAATTAGCTTTAAAACAGACAAACCGTTGCAAAGGAGGTTTCCTTGACAAGGTGTGAAGACTATACTTATCTGTGGGTATAAGGACAAATATTTAGAATGTAGTTAGAGAATATACTTGTCTTATAAAGTGATTGTTACTGGTTCTCCCAGAGATCCATGCCTTCAATAGTCCTGCGTATTTGGCTAGGTTTATAGTTCCAGGCATGATTTTTCTTGTTGAATGGATGTTATGTCTAATGAGAGAACTGTTGGTTACCATCAATATATGTATACCACTACTACACCACATTAATCATACAACACTGCATTATTGTGGTTCACAGGCATCATAGCTGGGCAGATCTGTTGGTTGCTTGCTCCTTTTGATGCTTGCATGGTGCCTTCTGGTACCATGAAAGCTACCCCTCAGGGATGAAACCACTACAGAAAACCATGACAAATTAAAATACAGTATGAAACCCAGTAGGTACATATACAAAACATCTCCTACATTAAACTCTTAGGGAACACTGAGGAAAAGGTAGTGGAAAAAGTTTAAGATCCAGAAGATTGGGGACTTGGATCCAAGATTGTGTCTCCTAGTAATGCCAGAAGTCTCACCAACATGACCGCCTAAACATGAGCAGAACAAGGATAACAACAGTCGTGAGGGAAAGAATATGAGGCCTACACAGAGAACTGCAGGTAACTAAGGAACACTGAGAGTGCGAGAAATAGTCTTTCCCAGGGAAGAGCACACAAATTGCCTATCCAATTCTAAATGGTTGTCCCAGGAAACATACATAAAAATAACATTACACAGACTGAACACCTTATACTTACAAGTGTCCGTGTGTGTGTATGTGTGTGTGTGTGTGTGGAGAGAGAGAGAGAGAGAGAGAGAGAGAGAGAGAGAGAGAGAGAGAGATGCATGTAACAATAATTAATTTCAAAGAGAGTAAGGAAGGTTATATGAGAAGATTTCGATGGAGGAAAGGGAAGGAGGAAATGATGTACCTACATACTATCTTAGTTAGAGTTTTACTGCTGTGAAGAGACACCGTGACCAAGGCAACTCTTATAAGGGCAACATTTAATTGGGGCTGGCTTACAGATTCAAAGGTTATGTACATTATTATCAAGGCAGGAACATGGCAGCATCCAAATAGGCTGGAGGAGCTGAGAGTTCTATATCTTCATCTGAAGGCTGCTACAGAATACTGGCTTCCAGACAGCTAAGATGAGGGTCTTAAAGCCCACACCCACAGTGACATACTTCCTCAAACAAGGCCACACCTACGCCAACAGAACCACACCTCCAAATAGTGCCACTCCCTGGGCAAAGCATATACAAACCACCACACATACTATGAAATAAAAAGTGAAAGAAATAATAAACAAATGTAAAACATAAAGATGAATACATGTACAGTTTTTGTTAAGGAAAAGACAATCATAAATGACATGGAAAAAGATAAAGACCTAGAAGACATATAAGATTGTGTCCTCCTGATTACTCAGCCAATGGGAAAGGGGCATATCTTAGATACCTCTCCATAGCTAGGAGAAGACACCATCACCAGCTCCTAGAAGAAAGTTTGAGGCTTAAAGTTTCAAAGGGTGAGAGTTCTTGATCATCATGGAAGCATAACAATAGGCAGGCAGGCATTGCACTGGAAGAACAGCTGAAAGTTCACATTTTGAGACACAACCATGACACATAGAACACTGGGAATGACAGTGCTTTTGAAATCTCTTCAAAATAGACTGCTTTATCTGGAAGAAACTGCTATACAACAACAATGAAAGCAAGACTCTTGTTTCAATAAGCCTATAATCCAGCAGAGAAAGAATGATAACAATTATGCAATTAAATGAATAAATATGAGCTAATTTTACACAGTGATTAATTCTGTGATGGAAGTAAGTAAAATAAAAGAAAGTAATAGGTTGAGAAATAAGTAACAGTGTTTAGAAGCTAGGTGCTTTAGCTAGGATGCACCCAAGAGCCCCCTCTGGAAGTCTGCCCGCATTTAATTTAAGACTGGAGTAATGAAAATAAACTGTCATCACAAAGAACCTTGTTAAAAATGCTAAGAAGGAGAAACAGCAAGAGTAAAGGCTCTGAGACAGATAAGAGAGTGACTGGGAAAAAAGAGAAAAGCAAAGATGGCCAATAAGTAATGATACAGAATGAGTTGTCCGATGAGGCCCAAGAAGAAAACTGCAGATATCATTTTAGGGAACTAAAAAATGAGATGTTTGACTATTTCTCTCCATTGCCATGTAAAATCATTGGAGGAGGATGGGGAATGAAGGAATTTGATTTTCAATTTGGAAAATCTACACTACTGTGAAGAAAACTGACCATCCTTAGAAAAGAGAAAAAGAAGGTCAATCACTTAGAAGAAAAGTGGTTATGCAAACAGAAGATGGTTGGGAGATAGAAAGACAACAGTAGGAGATGAGATTTGATGACCTCATTGATCCATTTAAGGACTAGGGCTAACAAAGTACTTACGAATTATGTATTTTAATTGGGGTAGGGTGAGAAAGATTAGGTTGAAGAAGAAACAAAAAGAACGAGAAAGTAGAAAAGCAAAGTCAGGCAGTGCTAAATTTATGGTATATAAAATCAATCTCTGTGAAGATCTCCAATGAGCCTCTATAAGTGTGATTCTTGTATTCAAGGGCAAGGTACTGAAAATGGTGACGGCTTTATTAGGGAGTTACTGTAATGTCAATCTGAGGAAGTAAATCCTATCATAAATGAAAATTTATACAGAAATGAAAGGTAGCCACAGAAGATCACTGTGATTATCAGCATTTGGGGATCCAGCAGAAGAGGCAAGGGAGACTGTGAAAAGATATCATCTAGATAGGAAGTTGAGTTTCGGGTATATTAACTTATGAGGGCCAGGTGGTCTTGATAAGACCATTTCAGATACATCCTAACAAGAAAACCTCTCAGAATATTTGCTAGCTCTTTTCTCATTACAAGATGTCAGCTCCTTACCAGCAGGACCAGGAGAGAGGAGAGAACCTGGTCCAGCCAGGTCTGTCCAGGGCTGAGCAGAATGGTGAATGTTGACGACCCAAAAGAAACATGCCAGGCTGGGAGTCTTCTCAAGGCAGGAACTCACTTTATTAAACTAGGCACTTTCTTATATAGAGAAGGCAAGGAGGTGGGCACTTAGGTATGGGAAGAGATGACATAGGAGGCAGGGAAGGGTAACAGAGGGTAATAGGTAACTGACAGGGCCAATGGCAAAGCTTCACATCAGAAACAGCAGAGCAAAGGCAGGGCCAAACAGGTCTTGCTGAGTCACCCCGATATGGAAGTGACTGAGACAGGTCTCAAAACTTGAGCCAGGCTTAGGTTCTCCCACAAGATCGCAGAAACTTGAGCCAAACTTGGGTTTGGCCTCAAGGCCCAAATCAGGGCCAAAATGGGGCCCAACAACAAGCCATTACAGAATTCAATGCTTAAAATCAGAATTGGGTTTTCACCAATTCTGTAGACCAACTTGGTGACTTTACTAAATGACCAGGTTCAACTGACTTCAACATAGCTTGAGCATATACCTGTAACCAACTAGTAGACTAAGGAACCAGCTTCTCTAGAATGGTTTCAACTGTAAGAGAAAAAATGGCATCAGTATCCCAAAGGGAAGCCATGGCCTGTGTCCAGAGTTGTGGCAGGGTTCTGAGAAAGATGGAAGAAGAATGTGGGGCTTCATCAAATCTTGGCTGGCAATTAGCACACCATTAATTCTCTCACAATAAATTGGCCAAGTCAAGTCTAAGCTGTTTCCAGAATCAGAGCTAGTGGGGACTACAAATACCAGAAATGAAGGGCATGAAGATAGGGGTTATAAATTAGAGCCCATGATGCAATAAAGTTGCCATAAGTGGATGAGAAGTTTACAGAAGAATAAACGAAGAATGCATAGAAATGACACAATTACTTTAAAGCAACAGATAAATGAATACAAAATCTAGAGTTGCTGCCCAGCCAACTTTCCTGTTTCCTTTGTCTATTAGATATGTTGTTTTTAATGATGAGATATGAAAGTCAGAAAGGATTGAAATGATGAGAGAGAGAGAGAGAGAGAGACAGACAGACAGACAGACAGACAGACAGACAGACAGAGAGATATCCAGGGACATGGGGTGCTATCAGTGGTTAACAAAGCCAGTGAGTACACAGGCTAAAATTAGTGGGACAGGCTTTATAACACCTTGTTGGATGTTAGACACGAGGAAAAAAAAGTGTTTGTACAACTTGATGATCTTTCTGTTAAATTGGATGTTAATTTCAGTATTCTTAGAGATTAAGAAATTTCAAGTAGGCTCCAGGAGCTCAGAAGGAGTCTCTCTTTCAATGCTGTTCACAATTCAGGATTACACAGAAAACCATTCATGCCAGGGGATTTCAGTCCAGCAATGAAATAAAGCTGTCAAGGGACAAAGACAAGATTGAATTCAAAAGAGAAATGACTTGCAATCAGTGTCGTGATTCCAGAACACAGCATATTTGACAATGCCAGGAAAATCTGTGGTTAAGCATCTAGTAAACTGTGTCCTTAGAGAACTTGCTCCTTGAAATAAAACACTAATTTGAATCCATTGTACAAAGTTGCATCTTTACTAAGTCCTAGAATGGTACATTTTTACATGAGCAATGTGGCTGCGTCCTTTATTTCTTTAGTTACTTGAGGAATTGAGAGAACCATTTAGTTAAGATTGCTTAAATTTCCAAATCATGGCATGCATGAAAAATTCATCAACTTGTTATGGAGTGCTATGAACTAATTGCTCATTTCTTGGGTCAAATGTCTTTGAGTGTCTAACACTACTTAAGCAAATTAGTACAGATAGAAGTGGTTAGAGGGGAAAGCTTCACAAATTTAAATTATAAAATCTCTAATATATTATGCAGTTTTATGTAATAAAAGAAGATTTAGTAGGAGAGATATATGTCTGACAATAATCTTGACAACTGAAGTGCTGTTTCAAAATGAGAAATATTCTCTCCTTTAAAGCAGATTGTAATTACGCTAAGAAGTCAGTGTGAATAAATATCTGAAAAGCATTACGCATTTTTATGTCAATTCTTAGGTCTTTACTTTCACATGAGAGAAAGCTAATACAAAACGACTGGTAGGTCAGGAAAAGAACTTCCACAGTTTCAAAGGCCTTCCTATAAGTTCTCCTTCTCCGTGATTTTACTGTATATAGATTGCCTCCGGCTGCCCAGGAGGAATCTACCATCTGAGCAAGTAAAACACAAAACAGGTTTTAAGACATTTCTGGGTTTTAAAGAAAATGTCCAAAATTAAAATCGTACTTACAGATAACTAGCTGGACAGAAGTCATCACATAAGGAAGAAAAACAAATGAATACTCGGATATGGAGAGTGAAGATACATCATTGAATGGGGCACACAGAATGGAAGAACAGAACCAGCTGGAAGGCAGAAGCAGGCGAGAAACAAAGTGAGACTGGGTGCTTCGAGTTATATTTATTGAGAATCTACCACGAATGACTCAGAAAAAGAGATAGGGAAAGAATACAAGACAAGAGAGACACTCATGTATATTATATTAGTATAATACACCATTAAAGACACTCATACAATCTAGGAGTTCCAAAACAACAAAACAACAGCAACAATAACAACAACAGTAAAAATAGACAATTAACAAAGTTGAAAATGCCAGAAGGAATATACTGGAGGATATTTTGCTTAAATTAAGTCTTTGTGGAAAAAATGAGGACTAGTAAGGTAAGAAAAGAGAAGCTTGGGGGCAAAGCACAGAAAAGGTACACCTGAAAAGTAATGTCCACAGAAATACAGATGTAATCCAGTGGCTGAGAAGATGCCATGGGGAGCAGCGTTGTTAACAGGGATGGGAATTTCACTCAGATTTCTCAGTACATACTTTGAAAGAAGTAAGAGTGTAGGAGAAACCAATGAGGAAGAGCTAGAGAGATGTTGAGGATACAAAGACTCTGTACTGCTCGTCCCAATTCAGTTCCCAGCCTCCAAAATTCCCTGTAACTCCAGGAATAGGAAATCTAACTTTCTCTTCTTTTCTCTATGGGTACAGTGCTCATACCCCCAGAGACACAACTGCATAAACATATCTACTTATTTTTTAAAAATAATTTTTAAAAAGAAATAAATGAGTTATGAAAACAAAGGATCATTAAGGAAAACATGAAAAGTGTGTTGAATTTAGTATATATGTGGAAATATAGGCAATTCCACTGAACTTGCATTTTGCCCCCAGAGAGGTGGCCACTGTAAGAGATAAAATAGGAATTAATATACATAATGACCAAGAGGCCTGACAGGTGATGTCATTTTAGCCTTAACTCCAGTGGAGAACATTTTGATCCCATTCTCTTATAATCAGTGTGGAAATAATTGCAGAGTCTGAGAAGAGTCTGATGCAGAGATCCAGGTCATGTGTCAATGCAAATATCCAGGGTATAACAGAAATATGGGAGGAGCATGTGACATGAAATCCATCTCAGATCATGAGTGACAAAATGACATAAACTTACCACAATTGAGTTAGCAGTTGTAGCCACAGCAGGCTATAGATAAAAAACTGATCAAAGAACGTAAAACCACTAAGTTTCACATTCAGCTTTTGCCATCATCAAAATCAGACTGCACCCATTTGACAGACTTAAGTCCAGTTTCTCCTCTGTGTAACCTAATTTTGGAGCTTTCAATTCTTCCTTAAAGGTTTTCCATTAACCCTTGGTTATGTTGAGCTAATTAATTAAAGCCATTTAGGAAATTGTTAACTGAGAAAAAGAGGCATAGGGGTTCAGAGTTTCAATGATTTGAGTGGCATTAGGAATACAAATACTTAAACTATATTGAATAAGTTCTTTCTGTTCAGATATGGCAAATCTCTATAAAGTGCAGCAGAAAAAAATAGTTGAGCCAATATTTCCTGCAATCTAATTCATGAAGAAAAGAAATCGCTGTGAGCCATAATGCTTTGCTTGGAAGACACTGGAAATAACAGAGCCTAGATAATCTGAAAATTAGCCTTCTCTATGTAGCTTTAAAAGATGAACCTCAGGCATAATTCCCTACTGTCCTGGGTGACAGGATTAGCTAAATTGCCTTTAAATTATGACATCTACAGCTGTGGCATAATGTTGAAAATTTAAGTTCTATTACATACTTATTACAAAGCCAAACTGCTGGCAATTAAGGAGACAACTACCTGTTACTAACGGGAAAGAAAGCAACCAGCAAAGGCAGAGCTCAAATCCTTCTATGGGCTTTCACCTTGCCAGGGAGGAGGAGATGATCTATTCCAGGCATAAACACAATCTTCCAGAGGTAGGCCTTTATGTTGCTTTTCAATGGCTAATAGGTGTTCCAAATCTGCTATGAACTTGTGAACCCAGCAGAGATTTAGAGGTACTTATAAGCTTGGTACCATACAGTCTACATTCACACCACTCTTCCTTGCAGGCAGAGGCACTGCACTGCCATTGTGACAAAACAGCTCTATGTGGCTTTCCATGCTAAAAAATGATTTTAAAAATTACAACGGAAAAATATGTACAAACAATGGATTGAAGCAACACTACACAATCAATAGTTATCTATTGAAACTCAGAAGCATTCATGAACTGACTGGCATACTGTGTTATCCAGTTATCTAGCAAGAAAGAAAGTTATATAAGAAATTTAATTCTTAATACTGTACATACTTGATATGTTAGTATTTTTTAATGATGTTTAGAGTCCACAGTTGCTCCCTGTGTACTGGAAACATCAGAGGTTCTTGCTCAGGTATTTATGTTCTCATACTCAGCAAAAAGCAAATTCATATTTCTCTAAACTATATCATTAAAAAGACCTAGAAAGTCAGAATTTCTAAATTCACCATTAGGAAAGAACTAAAAAATAGACCACTAAACTAAAATATGATGTTAATCTTCTTAAAAGGTAGTTCATTTGGTAAACTAGGAAAAAAAGGATCCTTTGACAAATCTTCTGGAAAAGAAATGATTTTAATTTCAGGAGCTGGAATTTGGGTAACATTGCACAATCTTTTTCTAACACTGGGTAGCTTGAGTTTAAAATAATAAACTCCATGATGGCTAACCAGAGTGATGCACCAGACCCCACTTGGGTTACTTCAAATATTCATGTATCTGGAGCATTAATTTAGCTATGAAGAATAGAGCTAATTCCACCTAAAATATACAGTATATAAAGAAAAGACTGCATGAGAGGATTGTAGATTAGTGAAAGTTGTGGATTTACAGTTAGTTAAGTTATACTGATAGAATTCCCCAGTTGGGCCACAAACAACCCCAAACTTCATACTGCCCAACCAAAACACAGGAATTATGACTCAATAGCATCTTCCTTTTGTGACTTCTTGATGTTCACAGTCTATCTATGGTGAGATCTCTTTGTCAATGCCTTCTATGAAGTCTGGCCAGGCTCTGCTTCTGCCCTTGTGGTATTTATGCACCACTATGGGCTGGGCCAGAATGAAAGGAAGGAAGCTTGTCCAGATGAGTTGGTTCACAGGAACTCAGTTGTCTTGAGGGTGGGAGTGGGGGAGCCTTCTTCAAGAAGGGTTTCAGTGTTACAGCCCTCTTTATTTTGGGTAATGAGGGCTATATAAACTTTGGGGAGTGGGTAGGAGGTTTTCCAGTTGAGTGTATATTATTGGTTGGTTCAGAGGTGCTGGGAATACTTCATTTGCATGAAGAGGAATTCCAGGTGCTAAAACCTGTAATTTGGTCCTCAGACTATGTAAATACCTTAACCATGATGGGCCCCTGGTGGATAGGGGTTCATAGGGCTATGTGCCCCATGCATGCAGACCCAAACCAGGGAAGGAGTGATTCTTACTCCTGCTGGTCTCAAGATTAGATTTTCAGGGTTTGGACACATTTGGACCTCACTCTTGCTCCAGGCCAAACTACATTTCAATCTCACATCTTAACATTATACATGGTGAGAAGTTTTTGAAGAATTATTCAGAATGAGCCAGGAAAAACATAAACAATGCACATATTTGCTGCAGTCTCTGCCTAGCATCAACATTCTTCATTCTCCCATGTATAGTGTCCACTCCGCAATAACTATTTAACAAATGTCAATTAACATTTAATACAGTGCTACTATGCTTTCTTTTAAAACATGTTTATTGTTTTAATCAAAAAGGGACAATCAAGCAAATCATTGGGTGGTATTTTCGCTTAAAATCCAGGACCAATGAACTCTATCCAATAGTTTGTAACAAATGGATAAAATAGAGATGTCAACCTTCATCACTATTGCTAGTAAAATGAAAGAACTAAAATAGCAAAGGAACTGATATAAATTAGTTTAAGTATCTAAACATGAAACATCTAAATATTACAGTCAGGTGCCAAAAACAATGACTCATCTTGGCTACTGGAAACTTAAACATTCAACAATATTAACTGAATAAGTCTGGTCTGAGACTATAATCACTTAATTTAATAATGCACTGAGTAAATATGATGTAGTTGGAAAACAATTGAGGACCAGTAGTCATTGTGCATATCCAATATAATAATCCCTTTTTAATGGATGGTTACTACTAAATATTTAAGTATTCTTATACTACACACTCTGGGGGAAGGAGGAATTCAATGCATTTTTCTCATCTGAACCTTCTTTCCATAGTACCCTTGTCTGTTGTCTAAAATTCCTTGTATGGGTTAGAAAATTCATCACTTCCCCACATGTTATAGTGGTGTATATTGAACATCTTCCTTTTTAGACAAAAATGATTGTAAGGAATGAGGCATCCTCCACAGCCTAAAATTCGCTAGGAGAATTATTCTTCACTCAAGTCATCAGAACCTCCTTCAGTGTGTACTGAAATTCATCCCTTGTCCACTTCAATTTGTTCTATCACTATAGTCATGAATCTACTTTTAATTTTTGGTACCCTCCGTCAAGGATCCCAGAAACAAGATTGACTAGCATAGGGTGAAGCTGCAAGCTAGGTATTTCTGCTATGAATGAGTCACCTGCTTATAGGCTTTATGTCATTCCGTAGACAGTGTAATTTTCAGGTAATTCCAGTTATCTCGATTTAATTCTTAAAAGTGTTTTTGTACATTCAAAAAGAGCCCTACTTTGGATGATATTTTACTTGTTCATTCTATACATACACTGCTTCAATTTGATCTCTAAGATATTGCTCCAAGGAATGCCTTTTATTCTGACTTTATAGGTTCACCAAGTTATCAACATTAATACTAGCTTGGTAGCATGACCAGTGGTCAATTGTTTAAACTCAAAGAGGGTGTGCCTTTGCTTCAAAACTTGAGATAGGTCTTTCGTCATTCTTGCAAGAATGGTTTCTACAAAGAACCCAATGAGCTACTTTAATATTAATACCTCAATATCTCTGTATTGATAAAGTCATAATAATAAAAGAAAAGAGCAAATGATGCTATAGGCTGCCTCAACTAGGAATACTTCCTTTGGTCTATGGCTCACTCAAATTTATCTATTTTTTGGCAAATCCAAGAAGTCATTGAAAACTTTATTCATATGTATGTTATATATTTCTCTGATCACTATACAAACATGTCAATCATATACTATGGTAAATGAATGTACAACTTATGTTTCACTTTGAAAGGATATCACAGCAGGTATCTTCCTAGTAGATCTATTGGAAGGTTAATTATTTTCATGTAGTTTGTCTTCCTCCCTCTGGCAGTACATATCTAGCGCAAGACCACCCACCATTCTGACTCTCTACCTTCTCCAGTTTGAAGGCACACTGGTCTCCTCTGAAATTGGAATCAAATGATAATGCCTACAGGCTACACATTTTTCATGACCTCAAAGAGTTAAAATGGACTCAAGACAGGGATGGCAAAAGTATTTGTCTTCTATGAATTAAAAGTGCTTCTTTGGTTGGTGTTTAGTCCCTGGGAGCTCGGGGGGGGGGGGGGTCTGGTTGGTTGTTATTGTTTTTCTTCCTATGGGGTTGCAAACCACTTGAGCTCCTTCAGTCCTTTCTCTATTTCCTCCATTGAGGAACCCATGCTCAGTCCAATGGTTGGCTGCAAGCATCTGCCTCTTCATTTGTCAGACTCTGTCAGAGCCTCTCAGGAGACAGCTATATCAGGCTCCTGTCAGAAAGCACTTCTTGGCATCCGTAATAGTGTCTAAGTCTGGTGACTGTACATGGAATGGATCCCCAGGTGGGGCACCGAAGAGTACACATGGAGCAACCCATGGCTCCAGCCACATATGTAGCAGAGGATGGTCTTGTTGGGCATCAATGGGAGGAGAGGACCTTGGTCATGTGAAGGCTTGATGCTCCAGTGTAGGGGAATGCCAGGGCGAGGAGGCAGGAGTGGGTGAGTAGGTGGAGGAAGACCCTCATAGAAGCAGGGGGGGGGAGGGTATGGGATAGGGATTTTCCAGAGGAGAAACCAGGAAAGAGAATAACATTTGAAGTGTAAATAAAGAAAATATTCAATAAAAGAAAAGCAAGAAAGTAAAAAATAAAACAAAAAACAAACAACAACAAAAACCCCTGCTTCTTCTGCTTTCCTCTGCACATATGAATATATTGAGTAGCAAAAGCTCTATAGAAGGTGGCAAAGGTTGTGTTAATCTCTTTCAATAAAGCAATAACATTTGGATCTGCAGTTGAACCATTAGTCACTATCAAAACAAGCTAAGGAAATCATTTTTAAGACTAATATACATTCTGAGCAGTCAAACAGCTAAGTTAAATGAGGTTTCTTACTATCTGGGATTGGCTTGCCATCACTGCCCAAAGCATTATGCATATTAAGTGATTGTACATTTAGGGATGGTGAAGTGGGAGTTGTAAGTAAAGTATTCTAATATCAGCCGACCTTCACTCACACACACGGTGCTTCAATCTGAGCACTTTGCAAAATTAGTAGAAAGTTTCAGAGCTCAGTCTGCCTAGCAGATTAAGTCACTAGTAGCATATTCTTAAATGGAGTAAGAAAACCTAATCCCTTCCTGTCTGTTTTTGGTTTTTGTTTTCATAAGCCAACCATAAGGCAGGAGTTCTGTTGCAGAACCAAAATAAAAGGACCAAGTGTTTAAGGACTGAATCTTCAAGCCAATCAATCATAAAAAAACTTTCCTTTGTTCAGGTTATACTGGACACTGTGCTATCAGAAAGGTAAAAGACAATAGGTCCTCAGATCTCACCAGGGCCCTTTGGTAAGTACCTGTGCCATTCATGTAAACATGAGTGTTCATTGCTTCAACATGCCAGGGCTTTGGACTCTCACAAATGCTAACATTCCCTGCTTTCTATGCTAATCTTGTCAGAATACCATTAAAAAAAAAAGAAGTTATCTGTTGTTTGCAACCTTCCTTGTTACCAAATTCTAAATGACTCTTAAGTTCTTAGTTGGAAACTATACTCACTGTATTATATTTAATCATTAAACAGAATATAACGCATTATAGAATATTAGTAGAAAGCCTACAGAATCCGAGGAAGAGCCAATGAATCTGCCCTGAAGGCTGTATAGACAGAACAATGTCCAAATCACCTGGCTGGAATGTACATAGTCTCAGAATCATTACAGTTGACCTTTAATGGAGAGGCCTGTACCAAGGTCTCTATTCCCACAGCTTTTCTACTGTAGGCTATAAACACTTTGGGGCATCTCAGCAAAGGAGTTCTGGGCTTCCACTAGACCCTGAGACTCCCCTTGTAACACTGCTAAGCAAGATAGATTCTTTATTTTCCTTTTTAATTTTTTCACTTTACATCCCAATATCAGCCACACCTCTCCTCCCAGCACCCTTCACAGAGATCCTCCCCTCATTCTTCCCTGCCCTTCTACTCTGGGAAGGGGGCGTCTCCCTTGGCTAGTCCTTCCTTAAAAGACCGTAAATTTATAAAAGAGAGATAAGAGTACCACTAGAAAAGAAATGATAAATTCTTAAAAGATTGACAAATGGTAGAAAGGCTATCAAGTTTTATTTTTTAAATGGCATTTGCATTAAGTCATTATCCTAAAGTTCCTTTTTTCTACATTTCTGAACAAATTTTTTTGATTGCCTCTTCATATGCAATGATTTGATAACAATTTTTCTACATAAAGAATATAAAAATGACTTAATCTTTTTCTTCTAAGATGGCTAATTACCATATGGGGGATTTATATTCATAGTTTAAAAGTTTCTTTCTGTTTCACAACTCACTTTTAGTGATATCACATAAATTTTTAGATGGTAAAAGCACAGAGAAGTTTTTCATTTATGAGCTTTGAAATCTAAAAGAATTTCCTCACACTAACTGACTGTCTTCTTCTTTTTTTTTCTTTTTCAAATCACAATGGCTTCATTCACCAGCTACCCCTACCTCAGCCAGAGCCTTTGAGAAATTGTAAAAAAAAAAAATGTGAGAATTTGTGAAATTCAAGTATATTTGAAGCTAGTCTCCAACCTTGTGCCTCCATTGCAACATCAAGAAAGGCTTGATTTCTACATGATATGTTAGCTACATGAAGCAGGAAATTTTCTAAAATATAGAAAGGATGTTTTAGAAGTTGGTCAGCAGCTATACAGTAGAAGTAGGAAGTCCTAAAGACCTCCCTCATTCTGACATCAAGTACAAGTTCAGGGGTTTCCATAACAACAACTTTTCAGAATTTACTAGAAGGGCCAACAATGTTCTTTGGAGGCCATTATACCCACAATTATGGTTTGTCACAGTACAGGGGACAGGTGGAAGAGGTGCATGAGACAGATCCTAGAGAAAGACAGGAACAAAGGCTCAGTTATCTACTATCAACAAAATCAAAGAACTACTACCTTCATCCAGCAATGATTTCTGAGAATATGAATGAATATTTCCAACCAGGGAATCTCATCCAAGCCTCTGCATGGCTGACCCTAGTTTCTAATCCCCTGGAGGTCAAGTTCATGCAGTTCCCTATTAGCATGAGCTATCTAGCATAGTCTAAGGCCTCCTAGAGAAAAATCAGACAAAACATTTTTAAAATATAACTAAGTGTACAAAATTTTAAATAATCAAAAGAGAAAAGTGGTTGTGATTCCATACTAATGAAGAGAACTATTTGCAAATGCCATGGATCGAAAATTTGGAAATGGGACTCTTCAGAAATGCCTGAGACAAAAGCCTGGGTAATGGATGTGTAATGATTCTGGCTTCCTCTCTCATTGCCACAGCTCTGCTTTCCTGCAAAGGGGCAAAGATGAGCACTGTAAGTTCTAAGCTCTGTAAATCCTTACAAATAATGGTCCAGAAAAAAAGAGTCTGCCTTTTGCATGGTAGTTTTTAAAAAATCTAGAAAAAGAATCTTGCTGACTTATCAATACACCAAATACTCCTTTACAGGCCAGACTAGGAATCCGATGAACTCAAATTCCAAATGACTGTCAGATGAAGAACAGTGAATAACTTCTCTAGTAAATGTCAGAGTCAAAAAGAGAACTCCACACAAGCATACATATAATATTTTATAAAAGATCTTGAATTTGGGAACTTTGTTTCTAAAAGTATGTTTAACTGTTCAAAAAAGATTATTCCAGGAACTGGCTGTCTCAGTGACTCTAAGCTAAAGCTTTCTCATTTATTCTCTGGTTTGCAATGTTCTTGGTAAATCTTTAAAACTACTTCAGGTTCATCCATTAATACCCTCTAAATTCTGCCAAGAAACAGAAAACATGCAAGCTTGAAAAGACAGAAAATGCTTTCTCCTTCCTGTTTACTTCCCTCTTCCTCCTTTCCGCTTGGGTTGATTCCACACACTGACTCCTCACCCTTCCCACTTCCTCCTTCCTGCTTGGGTTGATTCCACACACTGACTCCTCACCCTTCCCGCTTCCTCCTTCCTGCTTGGGTTGATTCCACACACTGACTCCTCACCCTTCCC
>CM052704.1:87629012-87663454 GCA_028551405.1 Uromys caudimaculatus
TTAAAGCATCCTACCTAAAAGACATAAAATTAAAACTTAAGTATTTGTCCCATAGAGGCCAGAAAGGAAGTAGGACGTCTCCTGTCTTCCTCTTGTCCCTAGCAGAGTTCAAGCTTATCTTTATACCATTATTTGGAAACACAAGCATAGAACATTTTATTGGGCGTTGACCATAGCTCTCCTAAACCTCTCCTTTTCTCTCCCAGGCTCTCTTGGCCTCTCTTTTTCTCTCCTGGGGCATACTTTCCCCCTCTTATCATCCCCTTTGTATATCCTTTTTGGGGAGGCCTGTTTTCTTTAGATGCATCTCTCCGTTTTGGTCAAGCTCTTAATCTGTGGTCCTGCTCTGGCTCAAATAAACTGTACCGAACGTCCAATGTCTCCTGGCCATTAGCTATCTCTCTTTTACATGAGACCAGAAGGAAGCGGGCAGCAATTACGGTTGCTAAGAGAATTCCTAGCAGTGCATCACCCGCAAACGATCCCATTAGAGATTCAGAGTCCAGCATACTTGAAAGAGCTCACCTGCCACTGTAGATTTGCGAAGTCTTCCCGCCGGTGGGCGGGGGTTCTCCTTGATGTGAAAAGGCTCCCAGCGTCCCGGGTTTTCGGCACCAGTTGTCCCGCGCGCGCGCCTCTCGCCGGCAAGAAGACACGCCACGCAGTAGGCTCCGTCTACAATTCAGCTTTATTGTTGCCGTTGATAGCGGGAGAACCGCGCGGGCCCCAAAATGGCGGTGTTATATAGCTCCGAGGCAGTGTGCCCTCCATTGGTTGGCGTGCCCCGGGAGTGGGCGGTGATTAGCCATGTACACCCATAATGCGCTTCGGGGTTTTCCCGCGCTATCCGTAAGTTTCCTCAGAGTGACAGCGCCATCTAGTGATGGCGAATATTCTAACCGCTCCTTACAGCCCTGCTTAAGGGGTTAGGGAAAAATAAAACACATGTGATATAAACCTTGTTGGGGGATATAGCAGGGTTAAAAGTTTAAGTTGGGATGGGTTCATAAGAATAAAAAGAAAATAAGACAGGTTAATCAAAGTCAAAGCTTATTAAAATCTTCATGGAAACTCACTACTTTTAAGATAATTTAAAAGTATAATTTAAAGGA
Organism: Uromys caudimaculatus; assembly: GCA_028551405.1. Lineage (NCBI taxonomy): Eukaryota > Metazoa > Chordata > Mammalia > Rodentia > Muridae > Uromys > Uromys caudimaculatus. Next base: position 87,630,125 of record CM052704.1, read on the forward strand.
GTATTTGGAACCCAGGTTTCCTGTATATGTGGATCATACTTCTACCAGAAAAAAAAATGAATTATTTAATGAAAAATCTCAATTTCTGACAATGGATGCTTCCCTATGGTCAAGAAGGCTCCAGAGTCCCCCAAAATAGAATAAGCTATTGCCATTCTTCTTGGTTGCTTGCTATAATGAAATAATAAGACTCCATTGGTAAAAACACAACACACTTTAGTTGCAGGTCAAGAGAAATCAATCTTGAACTGAAATGAAAAAGAAAAAGCCTTCTATTCTAGTTAGTTTTCATAATGCCAGAGAGTGTTGTTCAGAATGATGGGGAAAAAAAGGTATCAGTGTTCTCACTAGAACTTACATGTGACAGTATTGGCCGGCCAGGCAAAAAGTGCACACTGGTACAAGTGGTATGAAGGTCACGGGCATAACCAACCATTTCCTGATTGGAGTTGTAGCTTGCTCTATTGAAGAGAATTCACAATTGGTACTGTAAATCTTTCAAAAGCACACATCTCAAGAGGTTATAGATCCTAAAGGTTTCCACTTTTCAGTACCACATTTGTTTTTGTTTTTTAAAACAAGGCATATTGTCAACCTGCATTCTAAATATTTATGTTCATAACCATAGATGAATTCTGCTTAAACCTTGGCCAGAAGCAGGTAGAAATGTAGAGACTTTTATCTGTGAAGATGCTGAGAATAAGTGACTGGTGGGTACTGAGGCACAGATCATTTATATTAAAACCCAGACTCCAAGGCTCAGAAGCATGAAAGACGATAAAATCCAGAGATGGAGAGAAGTGTTGTGAAATGTAGTCTTCTAGACATGAAATAGCTGATGAAGTCAATAACTCACTGTGTCTATGATTACTTGCACATGGTCATAGCAACAACATCATTAGATATTCTAGTAGACAGTATTAACTGGACTCAATGGGTTACAAGAAGAAGAAAAAAGTTAGGAAATGGATATGTTGGAGAATGTCTGGGACAAGTAGAAGGAGAAGTTGGGGTGATTAGGATCAAGATATGGTATTGCATGTATGAAATTGTTAATGAATGAATAAAAGATACCCTGATAAAAGAAACAAGAAAGAAGTTATAGGGAGTTCTATTTACAATAACTTCAAAGTAAATAATTTTTAAAATATATTTATGGAGAAACATAACTAAGAAGGTAAAATACCAATGTAATAAAAGGTTTAAGAAACTAACAGAAGAAATTTAAGAATGTGTTAGAAAATGGAAAGAGCTCACATATTCATAGATTAGCAGAAATACTATTTTGGAAAATACTGTATTACCAAAAACAATTGACAGATTCAGTAAAATCTCTATAAAATTTCAATTATAGTCTTCAAAGAAACAGAAAAAAGTCCCCAAAAGTCCATACAAATGACCCTAAAGAACCAGAGAAATCCTGCACAAAAAGAAAAATGCTAGCATTATCACAATTCTTAACCTCACAAAAAGTGTGTGGTACTAGCCCCCAAATAGGCATGTCGGTGATGGAATAAAATCAAAGATGCACAAGTAAGCACACATAGCTAAAGCTTCAAGAAGCTGTCAAAAACAGATAGTCCAAAAAGATAACCTCCTTTTAAACAGTAGCTCTGGGGACAATGGATACTTACCTGCCAAAAAATAAAATTGTATTCATAGCTTTCACCATACATAAAAATAAATCAAAGTATATCAAAGCCCTTAATTTAAAACCTGAAAAGACTGAAACCACTAGAGAAATAGCTAGGGGGAACACTTCAGGATGAAGACACAGGCAAGGCCTTGCTGAAAAGAATGCTGGTAGGATAGAAAGCAATCCTGGGATGTGACAAATGAAACAGTATAAAATACAAAAGCTTCTGCACAGCCAAAAAAGAAAGTCTACAGAGTAAGAAAAAAATCTTTCAATTCCCACTTGTCTCCTAACTTTAAAAGTTTCCAAGATAAGAAACATTGACAACAAATATACACTTAATGCAGTCACAGTTTAGAGTACTAGGTAGCCTCTGAAACTCTCCTTTCTAAGGGCATTTACTAACTTGGAGAAATATTAAGATGCTATATTAAGGACAAGAGGAAAAGAAAACTGTCAGGATCCATAATGGGACAAGCTAATAACTAGCAGGTGATTGTCCTGAGATGGCCTGCTTTAGTTTATTATATAATCTGTGACAGGTTCGCCCTTATTTAGCAAGACTGTAAGTGATTCGTTTTAGGAAAGATTCCTGCTATTAATATGCTTTTTCTGTTATTATTAAACATATATAACAAACACTAAGTAATAGCACACCCCTTTGGAGCAGATCCACGAAGATGTACTGTCTTGTAGTGATGCTATATAGACAAATAGATGACTTAAGTCTTAATGATGATCCTATAAGAATTTCTAAAATTATGTCTGATTATTAAGCTCTTTTATAGTGGGGTGGCATTGTCTTCCTTTTAGGCCTGGAACTGCTTTCTTTCAAGCGGATTTGCCTTCTCTCAGGCCACACAGATTCAGATTACTCGCCTGTTCTGAACTAATTTTCACTAATCAGCAGGCTAGCTAGGACTTAGATGAGACTCCTAGCTCTTCCAAGATACACACAGAATTTTAGGGGCTTACCTTAAGAAGTCCCTGTTCAGACTCCATAACTAATGCCAGGGCCAGCCCAGGCGTGGGTTCTTCTTTCTTGTAGGTTCTTTTTGAGGCAGCGGAGGGGGAAGAGCGTCGGCTGAGGGTAAGACTTGGTCTTACGAGATATTTAGGGTTGCTGTATAATAATAAAAGGCTTACTTATCAAACTCTAAGTTACTATGCTACTGTAGCTGACCTGCCTTCCTCTGAGGCCAGAAACTACAGTCTCTGGCACTTAGCCCCTCATCCTAAAATGGCAGGAGATTAAGTAAAGGATTAATTGCTAGAGCCTTTTCCCTTTTGTCCAGATGTCTCTTGCTTGTCAGGTTAGGGGGAAGATTGGAACAATAAAATTCTATTGAACCAGGAGAAGAGAATAACACTCGAAGAAGAAAAAACTTTTACATAAACAAATATGCATAAACTCACATAAGTTCATATACAGATTCACGCATGCTCATTTATACATTCCATTTAAACCAGTTGGGCTCAGCTTGCATGCATTCTCACAATTACATACTTACACACACACAGACACACACACACACACACACACACACACATCTGTACTTACATATGCATATGGAGCAAAAAACTAAGCACCAGTACAGAAAGAACTCACTCATTCTGAATGAAAAATGAGCTTCAATCTTTATTGCATAGAGAAAGAAAAGGCTTCTACCCTTTTAATGCTAAGTGAATTAAACCCAAGTTTGTAAGAAAAAAAGCTTTGTTCCTTTTAATAAGACTAAGCCTGCCTTGTCCTTACCATGGGACCTGTTCGTCCTGTGGTAAGAAGTCTTCCTGCTCCTTCTGCTCTCTGCAGCGTCTTCTTTATTTCTCTTTCCCTCTGCATTCTGCACATTGCTCTCTTAGTATTTTATGTTACCACCAAGCTGGGAAAAAGGCAACCCAAATGGAGGAAAAGAGTCCCAAGAGCAAACAAAAATGTCAAAGGTATATACTCCCACAATTAGGAGTCTCACCAAAAAAAAAAAAAAAAAAAAAAAAAGCTAACAGTCACAACATATATGCAGAGGCTCTGGTATATTATAATATCTCTGAAATCTGGCTATATAATAATACAACTGAAGTTGTTTTTAAAATACTAATTCTAGTCCCAGTCAAAGAGCTTAGATTTATTCAGTCTTCAGGACACTAGAGAAGTGTATTGTTTGGTTTTGTACTAAGACATTTGCTGGAATTTTCTTTTGTTTTGTTTTGTTTTTGTTTTTATACTTGTGACTGAGAATATTTAATTTGAAATCAGAGCCCAAAACCTCAGCCCTCTGCACATGTGGTTTATCATTTATTTACAGAGCACTGTGCTTTATAAGAGTAAAAATGCATATGAAAACGTATTCACTAACTTGATGAAACATGCATATTGCACTCTTGGAGTTGATTAAAAAACAAACAAACAAATAAAAAACAGTCACTGCCAGGAACCATCAAGGAAAAGCTAAAAACTAGCAGATGATCTTCCTGAGATGATTCCACTGTCAAAGTTAATGACAGTTTTGCTTCTCTCTGCAAGGCTGAGAAGAATTTCATTTTAGGAAAAATTCCTGCTATTAATATGCTTTTCTTGTTATTATTTAATATATATAGCGATCACTAGGAATTAGCCCATCCTTTTGAACAGATCTCTGCAGAACAAGGAAGATGTACTGTCTTGTAGTGATGCTATATAGACAAATAGATGATTTCATAATTCTTAATGATGATCCTATAAGAATTACTAAAATTATATTAGTAATTATTAAGCTCTTTTATAATAGAATGTCTACTAAGTCCTTTCTGATCTCAAAACTGCAATGAGAACTCTACAAATCTTCAAGTGTCCTGGATTAATTGCTTCTGAGATAGTAAGAAGGCATCTACAACCTAGAGCATTCCAAGAGGTTGTAAAACGATTAACCAAAGGTCATAAAAAGGGAATTGTGGATTTACTATAGGTGCAAGGACAGAAGATAAAATATTGACTGGTTTTATCTCTACAAAGCTTCAATGATAACTTAGTTATGGTAACTCTTAATGGATATGCATGTAAACATTCTCGGTTGTAAACTTCTTATTCAATTTATGATTTGAATTTATGTTTGCACTTCTAGTGAACTTTTGTTTAAAAAAGAAGGATGCTTGGAAAAATCATGTGATCTATTCTCCTAAAAAAGGTACAAAAGACTAGGAAAGATTACATTTGCAGGCATAACACTGAAAGGCATAACACTGGAGAGAGCATTTGGGAACCCAGCGCTGGCAATAAAGGCCTTGTTAGTTAGGCACTGGGAGCAAGCATTGTTACATGAGAGCAGGAGGAGAGAACAAGAGTAGAAGGAGAATGCAGAGTGGAATAACTTAGGAAGTATAAGGGAACACAAAATATTAAGAGAGTGATATGCAGAATGCAAAAGAAAAGAGGAAAAAAGAAGAAGCTGCAGAGAAAGCAGAAGCAGCAGGCAGACTTCTCCTTACAGAACAGGTCTTTTCTTTATAGCAAGGCAGGCTTGGTTTTATTAAAGAGAACAAAGCTTTCTACTTACAAACTTGATTTTAATTCATTTAGCAGTAAAAGGGTAGAAGCTTTTTCTTTCTCTATGCAATAAAGATTGGAGTTCATTTTTTCATCCAGAATGAGTGAGTTCTTTCTGTACTGGCACTTGGTCTTTTGCTCCATATACATATATAAGTATAGATGTGTGTATGTAATTATGAGATAGTATGTATGGTGGGCCCAACTGGTTTGAACGAAAATGTACAAATGTGTATGCATGAATCTGTATATGAATTTATGTGAGTTTAATCCATATTTGCTTGTGTAAAAGTTTTTTCTTCAAGGAGTATGACTCTCTTCTGGTTCAAAAGAAGTTTATTGCTCCAACCACCACCACCCCCAGCCTGATAAGTGAGAAGTATCTAGATAAGAGGGAAAAGGCTCTAGCAATTGATCCTTTACTTAATACCCTGCTGTTTTTATGATGAAGTGCAAAAGGCCAAACACTACAGTTTCTGGCCTCAGAGGAACTCAGGCAGGTCAGCTACAGTAGCAATGTGACTTATACTTAAGATAGGTAAATGTTTTATTATTATACAGCAACCCTAAATATCTCTAAAGCCCAAGTCTTACCCACGCCAATGCTCTTCCTCCTCCACTGCCTCAAGAGGAACCAAAAGAAAGAAGAACCACTGGGGCTGGCCCCTGGCCAGTCACATCCTAAATGCCTCAACAAGAAAAAGAATAAATCACAATATAATTAGCCATGCTTTCAAATGTATAGATATGATCAGGAGATTGTTTGGTCATTTAACTATCCACTACATTATCTGTTGGAAATGCATTCAGATAAATTCAAAGATGACAAATATTTGATTCCTCTCCTGAATTTTCAGTTATTCAAGAGCTATATTAATTCTACTGAACTCTATATTTCAATTGTAATTTAGTTGTTCTTAAACCAGTAAGTTAGAATTTGTTGTATTTGGTAGAAAAAATGATGTTGGTGGCCAAGAGCAAATCCCAGTGAAACTATGCTGTGGAGGTATATAAGAGTTTTAATGGTACCTCCCAATATTACTTTACTCAGGAGAAATTATATCAACCTGATCTTAGAAGACATTTTCAGACCTAGAGGGAACAAGGACATTAAACAGTAAGTAAGACAAAGAGGGAAGGAATCCTATTTCCATTATGTGTTAACTAAGTTTTCCTTCTCCCTCCCATATTTTCATTACTATTCCTTAAAGAACTGATGAGTATGTGCTTTGTAGATTTAAGGTAGATGAAGAACATTAATACAGAGTAATACCTAAACTGGGTAAAGTTTCAGACATTACCCAGCAGAAATGGATGTAAGAGCAAATAAGATTGTCAACCTCCCATTTTGAGAAAAGGTCAGCTTGTTTTAAGTGGGGCAAATGGTTCTTTAGATAAATCACAAGCTGGTTGCTTCTATTGCCTTGGGCAAGTCTGAGGAAGGAGGGGTTACACATGCTACACTGACTGCCCTAGGAGCAATTGAAGCAGACATTATGGACCAATTTACTTCATTCCAATAGCCTATTCTCTCATCAGTAGAAGATAGAAGACAGCCTACATTTCCCAAATTCTCTGTAGCTAGCTTACACATTAGACTACATTCTGCCACAGTGAGAAAGTTTAATAGTGGAGACTGTACTATGAATCAGGGACTGTCTAGACTGACACCTAGGCTCATGAAGGCCTTAGATTCTGCAACAGTGACTCTGAGGGAATATTGGGCAGAAAGATGTAAATAGCCATAGGCAGAAGCAAGATCTTACTCTTTTCTTACAACAGTCAGATAATTTGTTTGGATATTTCTTCTATTTACGTTACTTCTCTCTGGAAAACATTAATTGGTTCAAAATCTACCAGAAATTCTCCAAGCTAATCAATACTCTCTAATCACTTCTCATTCAAACAAACCAAGGTTAAAGCAAGTACAATATATAGGTTAGTACAAGGAGATGAAGTAAACACAGCAGAGACCCTCACAGAAAATAATCTTGTGTATGTAACATCTACATGAATATAATAGAATAAGACCATGCTTATATGTTATTTTGAGAAAACATATTGTCAAAATGTATAAATTATGTTTATACTAAATTGTCTCTTTATATAAAATTGTTATTGGAAGGGCACATGATAGACTTGATTTAAAACAGCAACAAAAGCCAGAGATATTGTGACTTCTTTCATTGAGTGATGAAATGAATGAGGTGTCTACCAAACAGCAGCTTGGTATGCGTCACAGATTAGTTCTTCACACCTCAAAAATATTAACTGTTGGCATACAAAAGCAGCTGGGGCATCTTCCAAGAAGTACCTAAGGACATATACGAAGGAAAGACCTCATCATAGTCAGATAAGAAAGGTGAAACTTCATTTCTCTTGGAAAAGAAGAAAGTGTACCTTAGGTACCAAGCTGACAAAAGCCGGAGATCAATTGGGTTTTTTTTGTTGTTTTTTTAATTTATTTTTGATACTTTATTTACATTTCCAATGTTTCCCCTTTTCTGGATCTCCTCTTTGGAGACCCCCTATCCCCTCCCCCTCCTCGTCTCTGTGAGGGAATTCCTCCTCCCACCTACCCGCGCACCCATTCTCATATTCCCACCTTGACATTCCCCTTTACTGGGGCCTCTAGCACCCTCAGGACCAAAGTCCTCTCCTTTCGAAGATCAATTGTAAAGGGGCATTAATAACCTTAATTTGAAAATGATCATGCTCTGGAAACCATTAAGAATCATTTAGCAAAGCCTAAGAATGGGCATGTAGAAGATCACAATGAAACATTATTTTATGTGCTAACTTCAAAGTGGATGCTTATACAGGATATAATTTTTTTCTGAATGAAACATTTCATCCCTCTACTAGTTAAAAATTTAAAGTTTAGGATATATGACATGAACTTCTGTTACTCATGGAACTTTGTTTTTCTTTATAATATCTGAGAAAAAGCCAAAAGGACATACTGTTATGCAATTGCTCAGATATGCAAAAGTTTGGATAACTGTTCAGAGACAGCATTTAGGGCTCTGCCTTGTTTTGTGTTTTGTCAACCAAGACAAGAAAAGACACAGAGAAAAATTATTAGTTGCAACTTTATTACAAGTTAATTAACCTCATCCAAAAGAATACACATTTTTAAGGGATGGAGGAAGGGCTCAGTGGTTAGTTGAGGACCTAAGTTCCATTCCCAGCACCCATGTGGCAGCTCACAACCATTTAGAAAGGATTCAACACTCTCTTATGGACTCTGTGAGCATAAGGTATATGCACAGTGTGCAGAAATACATGGAGGTAAAAACAACCATACACAATAACAGTAAAAACCTAATGCTAAAGTTAAAAAAAAAAAATTGAAATGCTTTGAAATCCATGACTTCACATATGCCAACATGACACCACATGCAGAGAATTCCACAGTGAAACTCAGTGTTATACAGATCTGAAAACTACCTAATAAAATTACCTCTAAGTTCTGTGTTTGAGGTATTTGTGAACCATAAGTAAATTGTAGGTACACTGTTAGGTTCCAACCTCAACATATATCATTACATATAAGTAAATATTATAAAATCCACACACCTCTTCATTAAACCTGTATATTTTTACAAATATCGATCAGTATCCCAAGTGAACTCAAGAAACAGTAAAAATGAAATTATGTGTATATTAAAATGTGATATAAAAGTTAATTCTACAACTGTAAGAAAGGGTGTCAGTACAGTATCTCCATGTCAAAAAGCATGGGAATTTCATTAAAACTAAGTGTGGGGTTTAGTATTATAATAAGGAATTCTGAGCACTGATTAAATTTCAGAGTGCATTACTCAGAAAAAACAGTTGAAGATAGTGTATCTTCTAGTCTCATTAATTAAACCAATCTTGTAAATAAATATTAGCTCCATTCCAGGTATGTGATGTAAGAGAGAGATGGATAACAGATGTGTGTGCCGAGGACTGAGATCAAGCAAATATCTGGAAGCAATGTATATATGGAATTCTTAGGAAAGCACTATTTTGGGTATCCTGGAGAAGACATATGTGCTTTAAAATATTTGTGGGAAAACAACTCAACCACAGAGTCAGAGAATGCTGCTGTCTGAGTTGCCTGAAGTCGCTGGCATGCTGACATCACCCTTTTTTTTTATTATTATTTAAGCAAAGGCAATCTTCCTCACCTCCTAAGATAGGCAAGATGCTCTGGAGAGAAGGGAATGTTGCTCATCTTCTCAACTCCATTTTTGCCGCTCTTACCCACTGCTTCCACATCAAGCCTTCTCATGGCCTCACCCTCTTCTCACAGACCCTAGAGTTTATGAAGCCTGAATCTGCCCTCCTTTGGTGTCAGAGGACATCCACACTTCCACAGAGCATATAACAGATTTAACTAAAAATCTTTGTTTCAATAAGCAACCTTAGACTACAAAACCCAATACAAACCCTGAAAGGATTGCCTGAAGCAGGGGTATTCTTTCAGTTTAGAGCCAAATAATACCATAAAGTTCCCCCATGCAACAAACCTCACACAAGAGATTTATTAGGGAGAAACACAGAATAGTAGCTGCTTCTAAGTGGGAACAAAGAGAGCAATGGGTTGAGTGGAGAGGTGGGCTTTTATGGAGTCTGTGGAGCATGTACAATGAGTGAGTATAGCGTGAAATATTTAAAAAGCACCTATACTACCACCAGTAAGGCACTGGAGGGCAGGCTGGCCAGGCACCAGCTGGCAGGCCAGCCTGTTCTTATCTTGGTAGACTCTCTGTCCTGGAGCTCCAAAATCTCTCCACCTGGCTTACTAAGTTTCCATGGCTGATCACTGCCACACCAGCCCCATGCTTCCAAATTCCCACAGCTTTTTGGGGTGCACTTCTTGCAAACCCATGCTTTGCCACCTTACCTTTCTCTCTTGAACCCAGTTGAGTCATCACGTGAAGGAAAACACCACACGAATTCAGTTTAGAATCAACAGGTAACACAATCGCTGGGTGCATCAACTAGCATCCTAGTTTGTAAGCCATTCTAAGTTAAATACTCCTGTAGTGGATCCCAACGAATCTGCCACATAAACCAAGTGAGCCTCCACTACCTACATTTTTGCCTCCATGCTCCCATCCAAAAGGAAGTAGCTAGCCAGGCAGTGGTGGCACAAGCCTTTAATCCTAGCACTCGGGAGGCAGAGGCAGGTAGATTTCTGAGTTCGAGGCCAGCCTGGTCTACAGAATGAGTTCCAGGATAGCCAGGGCTACACAGAGAAACCCTGTCTCCAAAAACCAAAAAAAAAAAAAAAAAAAGTCAGAAGGAAGTATCTTTCTCCTGCCTCCCCTCTTCCTCTCTCCAACCAGGAAGTCCTGCCTACTCCTTGCCCAGCGATTAGTTCCCTGAAATCTTTATTCATTAGGGTAAGGGTCACATAAAGTCACCTAAGTATGTGCTTCACTCCTTGTCCTAGGCAGCCCCTCTTCGGGAAGTGGAATTAGCATTAAAATACAAACAGCACCAGGGCAATCCACAATACGTCCTCATGTTGTCCAATTAAAAGGCTCTTTTATCTCAGATATAAATTGAACATAACCATGACCATCCTGTAATTTATCAGGGATAAGATACATTTAACACCCAGTCCATCAATTTTGTCAATTAAATAGAACAATCTGTTATCTATCCTAGCTTAATAAAAAGCTTATAAATCCATATGTTATGTCCTGGTTAGCTTGTGTACTATCTGAAAACTATCTTCTCAAATATATTCTCTCAATGCTAAATAGCCTGGGTTGGCTAAGGGACTATAACTAATCTTTCAACCCTGTCAGAAATCCAAGAGTGACCAATACTATCTGAAAATATAGGAAGCCTAACACAGCGTCCAGAACTGAGACAAATTGTAGAGAAAGCTGCCTACCTATACAGCCCCAGTAAGTCAGGGAGTTGGAGCATCTGTCTTCAGCCTTCTGGCCCAGGATCATCTAACAGACCTTGAAAAATAGGAATTATTAAGGACTAGCTTATTCTGTCTTGGCAGAACTAAGCTGTCCTAACCTATAACTTGTGTCCTCTCAATGGTACAGGTCTGTAGGAGAAATAAGCAATTTGTGCCAGTGGCCACCTAGCCACAATGTATAACCTCACCTGGAGGTAGAGATGCTCAGCTGTTTCTTTGAATCCACAAATGAGGAGCTGTTAGGAGCAGATATGTCTCAACAGCAAGTGAATAAATAACATTAAATGTCACATTCTGTGGATTTCTAACATTTTTTGAAAACTGTCTATGTAAAGTAATCTGGACTGTTGTCCATCAACTACTCTCAGCTATTTCTAATTAAAATATCTTGAAAACACCCTAAAAATTAACTCAGAGCCATGAATTAGCCATCTGGCCCTTAACTCACAGGCTTAATCATCTCAGATCAGTTTGTAATGGTACTTATAGAAGGACTGGGTCCAAGCCTTGTACTTTTAAATTTTTTGTATAGGCACAATGCCTATATGAGAGTAAGAATACTAATCCCAATTTTATATCAATAAGAAATTTATACCAATGAAAGTCTTAAATTTGCATCAAAATAAATTCTGTTCTAAAGTAAGAAATTATGACTTCAACTTGATAACTATTATAAAGATTTCTGCCAAATGAGATTATGGCCATACAATCAATTCTAGCTATTTCCTCCCTGTTCAAATTATGACAATTTCTAAATTCCCCAGAAAGACAACTTAAAATAACCACCTTTAGACCCCCAAGTCTAGGGAACTGGGGCGACGATGGCTCTTTATAACTACTTCCAGCTGAATATGGGCATTGGAATATCTTTGAACAGGGAAGGGTAGAGAAAATAGGGGAGTTGGTTGGCCTTAAGAAGGCCATACCAACAATTGTCTTAGTCTCTGATGTCTGTGTCCTGACTGGATCTGGCTGAAAGTCCAAGAGATCAGGAGTTCAAGCAGGTCAGTTCAGCATGTCTGATATATAGACTCACCAAGGCTATATATTCTGTAATATACAAAGCTCAAAACAAAATTTTGGTATCATCAAGATATCTGTATGGATTGTATTAGTCTGTGTAGGGTGTTCAGACTAGTTAGAATGAAATTTTGCTCCAATCGTAACTCTTCATTCATGCCATGTGAATGATGGCACAAAGAATCTTTTTTTTTTTTTCATTTAGAATTATAGCATGGATGCTTTTTTATATTTCTCGCTACAGATGGCAATCAACATAGAAAAGTACAATGTAGTCAGAAGCATCATTTACCCACTAATCCTGAGTCACAGGATGAAGATTTCCAAGTCCCTGGTTCAGTCACAGCCCAGAAGCAGGATAATTTTCCACTGACCTGTTACCCTATAAAATCTATATAGTTAAATAAAAAAAGGACAGTGTTCTTCCAACCAATCTTCCCATCACCATGAATTTGAAAACTAATTGTCCTTTTGTTTCTCTCTATAGTTACTGAATTCTAATTTCCAGCTTTTAGATTACAACTAAATTAAGGCAAAAATCATATTTCTTTGTTAAATATACTTTCTTCATTTTCTTTTCATTCCCTACAATCCTTGGCCCTACTTTGCATTTTTCAAAAATTCTACATTCCAAACAATAAAAAGATTTCTATATCAAATTATACCTTTAGATATTAAAAAATAACCTACAAAGATTTAAATTTTGAGGTTCTGCTTAGAACCCCACAAATATTAATAATCATGCATATGGGAGATCTTATGGCCAATGTCACTGTGCTTTACTCCTTATTACTACCCCAGAAGAAAATGACTACAACCTGACAGGAGTTCAGCCATCTTGAATCATAGCCACTATGTTGCCCAGAGTAACCATAATTACTTTTTCTCACAGTTTCTCGGTAAACCATAAATAGACACAATCTTTAGAGTTTTATGTGGAGCTTTAAAATTAGACGTAGACTGTAGGAGAGGCCTGGACTCTTTGGTATTATCTTAATGTAAACAAGGTACATTTCACTCAGGAAGCTGTCACTTTTCTTGTAGTTCACAAATATGTCCGTCTTACTGGCCAAGATTGCCAGAAGCTAGCTAGTTTTGTTGCCACCCAGAGTTAATTCCTTCAGTAAATGATACTCTGAGCTATTGTGGATCTGTCTCCCTCTCTTCAGTTTCAGGATCCTTTAGGGCAGATTATTACATGCTAAGACCAAGTTATTCATGAATATTAAGTAATAGACAATATATTTGGCTCCTGCCCATAGCAAACTCAGGGTGGATATAACAATGAGTTTTCTTGTTTCATAGAAAACCATCCTAATATTTGGTGCCATCAGCAAACACTAAGAATGATTCTAGGGTCTGCAGTAGCCCCATGGCTTTATTCTAAAACAGAATCGACATGATTTGGAGATGTGGTGCAGAAATTTACTCTGAGTCTCCTTGTGAAGGGAGAGAGAAACTCTTGAGACTTAAGACATACAATTCACAAGAAGTTCCTGGGAAATGCCAGAAATCAATAAGATGCATGCCTTAGAGTTTTGTTGCTGTGAAGAGACACCATGACCAAAGCAACTCTTATAAGGGACATTTAATTGGGGTTGGCTTACAGTTTCAGAGGTTTAGTCTATTATCATTATAGAAGGAAGCATGGCAGTATCCAGGCAAACAAGGCAATGGAGAGGGAGCTGAGAGTTCTTCATATTGATCTGACTGCACCCAGGAGAGATGAGTCAGACTGGGCAGGGCTTCAAAGCCTGTCCCACAGTAATGAACTTCCTCCAACAGAGTCATACCTACTCCAACAAGGCTATACTTCCTAATAGTGCCACTTCCTACGGGCTAAGCATATTCAAACCATCACAATGCATAAATCCATTCAGCAGGATTCCAGAAGCCTAAAGAACTGCTGGGAGAGACTAATTTGTGCAAGTTGTGAAGGGAGGTTCAGGGAGGCAGCTTTCATCAGTTCTCCCTGAGACTGAAGTATGTTTTCCTGCTTCTCAAATGTCTATACTTCTATAAGCAAACCCTCACTCATACTCCCATAGGTAGCCCCAGTAAACTCACAGGTTACAGAATTGGACTTTGTTGGAATCGTTACCTTTGTTTGATGTTAGTTCCTAATCTTAACTGAAGAGACATTTGCTCATGTCTCCCCCAAGTAAATTCACACAACAGAGGTTGTTGTAGGGCAGAAAGTCAAATGAGCTGCTCTTCCATCTCTGCAAACATATGGTTCTTTCAGTTTCTGTGCATCATTCATAAAGGATCATGAACATTTTCTTTGGTGACAAACACTTCATATAATAGAGAGAAAGAAAAATAATCCAAATAAATTAAATCTATGTGGCTCCTTCTGTTTAATTTAATTTTACCAATAAGTCACACAGTGTATTTTGTTCATTTTTATTCCTTCTGAAACAACTGTATTTTAATGAGAACTGCTTCATTTGCTTCTTTATAATTCTCCGCTAATCCTCCATTTCAGCTAATGACATTTCTCACAAAGAGCAAGTCCAATTTTGGAGCACTGTGCACCAACCTCATTCAGACTCTAAAACCCTTTTCCCTTGGTTGCTTCTGACTCTAAGTAAGTTCTCTAAGTCTCACATTCATTCTCATTAGTATAAAACTCCTCTTAGGGATCACCAAGGTTCCTTTCCTAATAATGAGAGACCATTTAAAGAGAACTAGTTTTAATAAGGAGTTTTATTAAAATACTTTTACAGAATTTCAAACTCTACCTTTTTGTATCGAGCTGAAATTATGTACCCGTAGCATAATGACACAGTCAATGTTCCTATCTCAATAATCGATGTGCAACTCTACACCATAAATTTAGCTCTGGGAATCACTGACAATCCCAATAATGGCACAAATTAATCAAATGTGGCATTGCACAACAGCATATGCTCTACACAGTTTTTCTTGTGAATATAAAATGTCTAGACTTGGTATATTGACATGTGGAAACTCAAATCATTTGAGTCTTCATTTAAAACCCACCACTCTATCAATTTTCAGATAATTGTTAACCACAAAGCTTTTTGTTGTTGTCTCTTAATCACAATAGGTCTGAAAGAATTGTCTCGTTCTCTGGTCTCCGAGGTATAGAGGCAGAATCTCTCTGAAGTTAAGTCCTAACCCTAGCCATAGCTTAGATACAGCTTCCCAGTACATCAAAAGCTGTCTTTCTTCTACATACCTTTATTTAGAGTCATCGCAATAAATGCCTAACATCTTTTAGATATAACTGCAAGAACGTAGCTTCCAACAAGACTCATTCTACCAAAAGAAAAATTTTAGGATACATCATAAATATTTAAATTTGGTCAGTGGGATGTGACTTACCCATAGATCAGTGGGAAAATAATTAGTTTTATATTATTATCTTAAATTTTTTTTTTTTTTTTGGTTTTTTTTTTTTTTTTTTTTTTGGTTTTTTGAGACAGGGTTTCTCTGTGTAGCCCTAGCTGTCCTGGAAGTCACTCTGTAGACCAGGCTGGCCTCAAACTCAGAAATCCACCTGCCTCTGCCTCCCAAGTGCTGGGATTAAAGGTATGCGCCACCACGGTCCGGCTTATCTTAAACTTTTAATCACTTAGTCTACATCTAGATTATTCCCCTAAATTCCTCTTAATCCTTCCTTCACTTTCTATTGCTCCATATTTTACAAAACCCATCACTAAGCCCTCAGGATAATGGCCGTTCTACACAACACTTTTTCTTTCATATCTGCTACTATTATTAGGTATATTTTTACTGCGATGTTAATCTTTTTATTTTAATTGAGATTATAACTTAAATACATTTCTCCTTTCCCCTTCCTCTCTCTAACCCCTTCTCTCTGCCCCGCTCTGCTCTCCTTCAAATCCATGTCCTCTTTTCTCACTAATTGTTATTGCATGCATAGATGCATTTTTGTATACATATATATTCCTAAATATAACCTGCTTGACCCATATAATGGTCTCTCTCTCTCTCTCTCTCTCTCTCTGTGTGTGTGTGTGTGTCTGTATTATGTGTGTGTGTGATTTCAGGGTGATTTGGCACAGGACAGCCAGTTGATGTGCTCTTCTCTGCGTAAGACTACCTTGCCTCCTCCCAGCTTTTCCATAGCTATCTATAGCTCTCTTTGTGTAAGATTGAGGCTTTGTGTGTGTGTTGTCTTGTTTTGTCCCATCCAGTTTAACTAATATGATCATTGGTGTGTCATGCTCACTCACGTTCAGTGGTCATGTAGATGAGGTGAGTGAGTCAGCCTCATACTCTGCAGATGCTACCTCAGCCATGTCTGATGCTGCAATAGTTACAGCAGCTAGAAAACAGAAACAACATAATGCCCTACAACTGAGTGATTAATGAAAATATGGTGTTATATACTATGGAATACTAACCAGCTGTTTTTAAAAAAAATGAATAGTGAATTTTGCGGCTAAATGGGTGAAGTCATAATAGAACATACTAAAATAAGTAGCTCAGACCCTGAAAGACAAATACCATAGGTTCTCCCTTATTGGAGAATACTAGCTCCAAATTTTTATATGTGAGCGCATTGCCTGGAATAATAGAGAAAGCATGGAAGTAAAACTAGACCATTGCCAGGACATGGTACTGGGGAGTGACAGAAAGGGGAATAGCAGAATACAAATGATATGGGAAAGGAAATGGGAAAGGGGTTCCTAAGGGAAGGGAGATGAGGTAATTACAGAAGAAGGGAGGTGAGTACAATAACAAAAGGATGTCTGAAAAAGCCACAAGGAATCTTACTATTAATATTCACCTAAAAATACAACCTATACTACATGTAATTCAGTATATAAATAAATGTACACATACAATTTCAATCAACTTTCTCATCTAAACTGATGATACTCCCTCCATGAACCAAAGATCACATAATAAAAACTCAAATACCAATATAAGAAGCTCTTTTTTGAGTTGTTGGTCAGGGCTGTCTAAAAGACTCCCAAAACATACAGCTTATTGATTTTGCCCTTGTTTATCACCAAAAGATGGAGAGTTAAGGCCCTACTGTGAGGATACCATGCACCTTCAGAAATAGGGCTCAGACACCCCTGAACTGGAACTTACATGAATGCCCCATCCCCGAGGGCTAGCTTTCATGGTACTAGAAAGCACCATGCAAGCTTCCAAAGATGGGTAGCTACCCAGCTATTATGCCTTAGGAACCACATCAATGCCCAGCATAGCGCAGTACTCTAAAGCTGCAGAAGTGGCATACATACTTTGGCATTAACCAACAGCTCTATAATTGGATATAATACTCGCTCAACAATGGCTATAACATGCCTAGTACTGGAAACCTGGCTATCTATTGAGTTCTAGTAAACTTGTGATTATTGGAGGAGAATCTATAACCACTAATTTACTAAACCAGAATAATTCCTAACAATAATCTATAAACTTATGTCCTTAAACCCAAAGATAAATGAAGTCTTCATCACTCATCAAGGAAACTTGTCTTTGAAACAGATGGAGAGAGACCACAACAGAAAACCACAACCAATCAATGCACAGAGTGGTAGATTTCAATCTTAGTAGATACATCGACAAAACAACCCTACATCTAAGGCTCTGGGACTATTACAGAAGAGGGAGAGGAAGGTTTGTATGAACCAGAGGATCAGGGAGTTTGGTGTGAGGTTGTACCTTCTAGTGATATCAAGACATTCTTTATATCTATCTCACCATGCCATTTAGTAATTCAGTAATTATTACCTCTTTTTAATAATATTAAACAAACAAAACAAAAAAACCTAAACCTTTGAATGATCAAACACCTTGCTGAAGATAACAGAAATCATCAAGGACAGAGATGGGAGCTAACCAAGTACTTCATATTCAGAATATTTCTCTGTTCCCATTGTATCTCAGTTTCTTCTTCTTCTTCTTCTTCTTCTTCTTCTTCTTCTTCTTCTTCTTCTTCTTCTTCTTCTTCTTCTTCTTCTTCTTCTTCCTCTTCCTCCTCCTCCTCCTCATTCTCCTCTTCCTCCTCCTCTTCCTCTTCCTCCTCCTGATACCTTCAATCCTAAAATATAGACTATTGCCTTGATTGATTAATTTTAGGTTTAATAAATGTTATGTCAGATAAAGAAGTCGCTAAAAACATAGAAAGTCAGATCTGTACCATGGTGGCTAATAGTTTTGTCATAAACCAGTCGTTTCTTTCTTAATGGCCTTTACCAGATATTCCTCTCTCTTAAAAACAATTGTCTTGCCGTCCTCACCACTGAGCTACATCAGATCCTAGAAATGAGTTTCCTAGCTATGAGGGAATTTAAAATATTTAATAAATAATTCATTATTTATGCACATGCAAAACATGTAATGCTTGGCCAATAAGAGGAGATGTAAAGAAGAATTCCAGAGAAAAGACTGCATCTGCAAAGACCGATGATTGACTGAGTAGATCTGCCGTCATGCAGAGAAGTTGGAATGTCCTAGTTCCAGAGGCTAATTACTTTATTTAAGACTGGATTTAACCCCTTTAAATAACTATTCCTTACCCATCTCTATGTTAGTGATAACATCCTGTAAGTAATAGATTAGAAGCCTTTTAGAATCTATTAATTTAGCAGACCCCTAGCCTCCACCAATCCAAAAGCTAAATGTGACCTCAAACAGCATCTGAAACATATAGAGAAGCTTCTCCCACTTCATTGTAACTACCTTTCTGATATACCCATCAACATGTTTTAGACTTGATTTATGATTTTCTTTGTTCTGTAAAACTATGAAATTATGAATCTGCTTCCAAGTTGGAACATTAAAATCTGCAGTCACTTAAATCTGTGTTTCTGGGTCATGGACACTCAAATATGACTCTTTGTGTAAAGGTTCTTATTCCCTTAAAAAAAATCATACAACATATTTTGGTAATATCATTTTCCCTCCCCACAATTCTTCCCAGATACCGTCTCCTGACTCACCCAACTTCATATTCTTTCTCTCTCTACAAAAGAAATACAAAACAAAACTAGGTGTGGCGGAGGCTATTTTATCTGCTGGCAAAGTGCCTGAGCCTGAAACCAGGGCCCTGACCTGTTTTGTTTCCTGTCTATGTGATCTATTAAAGAAATGTCTCCCTTTTAAATGGGCCAAGAACACAAAATAAACAAATAAACAAATAAGCCAATGTTCACACACACAAAGAGAAAAGAAAACAAACAAACAACATGGAGTCCTCATTCTCTCCTCTTTCCAAACATCATGACAAGGAGTTATTAACCACAGTGCAAAGGTTCGAAGATACACCCTTAGGACCAGGACTATTTTCACCATGGCACCTGTCATCTCATCCCTGCTTTTCTTTGCTAGAATGTACCCAGAGGACCAAAAGTAAAAGCCTCAAGACATAAGTTCTACTAACTAAAAATTCAATCCTGTTTTGACTCCTTAATCTGAGTTCTGTGAGAAGTATACGGGAGGGGAAAGAAACCCCCAGCTGCTAAGCACCCTAATGCCATTATAATTTTACAAATGCTTCAGTGATTATCAGTCTGAGAACTATCATTCTATAATTTAAAATGAGTTTATTTTTGTTTTTACATTACTGGACTTTGTAAGATGCAAGGTATGTGTACACTGGCAAAGAAAACTTTTGAAAGAATAGATTCAGCATGTTTGTTTGGTATGAGATGGGTGTTATCATAAACTAAGGCAGGAAACAGTCACCTTGTACTTTTGTAATGGAAAAACCTAAAATTATATCGATGTGTTTAAAAAGCTAAAGGAAGAGAAAAATAAATAAAATTAATTTTACCTTCCAAATTTTTCTGCAGAGTATAAAAATATAATTATACAGTGAATAGAAATCATCCAGAAAATTTACTTCTGAGCAATTTATGAACCAAGAAAACCTTTGAAAGCTGGAAGACTTTTAAATCCTTTTGACCTAACAAGGACTCAGTACAAATGAGACATTATAAAATGTTACTAATAGGTTTTTTTTTCTCCTGAAGTCTACTAGGATTTATTATAAACTGGTTTTACTGCATTCCATTAGGAAAAATAAAAATGCACAAGAAGGCATATGTTCCCTGATAATTAATACTCTTCATTGACTTAGTATTTCTCGTACCTGAAGCATGACCTATGACCCTAAAACACACACCCTTTTGGTCCTCAGAACTAAGATGACAACTATATTCCTATCATTAGTCAAGTTATAAGGCCTCTGGAACCTGGTAGTTGAACCATCTGAATCCAAGAAAAAAAGCACTCCTAAAGTTACCAGTATGGAATCCTTGGGTTCTTCACCACAAATTCTTCATTCAATAAATTCTGACAGTTTGGAAAAACACAAATATGCTTATCTATGTGTCAGACACAACACATTCATGCAATCCCATACATGATATAGAACAGTCAGACCACCTTGTTTCTTCTGGTCTCACTTGCATATCTGTAGCCAGTCAGGTAAACCTGAATCTGCTCTTTATGTATCTGTCCTCTCCCTCCAGAAGGCAAGCCCAGACACGATCCCATGAGAAGTTCTGAGATTCTAGAGGAAAATCACTGCATACATTGTTTTTCCAAACTTCACATCATATCTGCAAGTTGCATAGCCAAAAAGGTCAAGATATTTTGCTTATTTATCAAGTACTACAAATTCATAAGGCAAAAATCAAGATTAGAAGGAAGGGTAAAAATTTGGGCCTCTTAATACATATCATCTGCCACCAAGGCTCCTCTGTCTGTTTATCATCAACAAACAATCTCTGTTTCAACTAGGAGCCTACATTAATGCTACTTACAGCTTCTGCAGGCATGTTAGTGTGTGTCAAAATCTAAAGTAGGAATAGAATTGAATAAAAGATAGTTTTTAACAACAACATAAAATCCACTTTCTTTTGTTACAGCAAACACTACTATACAATCATCTAATATTAATTGATGGCTAAAGTGATGTATATTGAAAGTGAATGCAACATGTACTACAAAGAGATAACAAGTCACCATGATTGATATTCTATCTGCTAAGTTTACTGACGGTATCATACTTACGTGTAGAAAACATACTGATTTGTAAATTATTCATTGCTTTTATGGCTGAGGCAGGAAAATCAAGATTATCAACAACAACAAAATATATTTTAACATCATTTGCTATTTGTTTTCTTCAGAAATCATTTTCTTCAACATGAAAGCAAAAAGGGAGATTTTGGGGAACCAGCACGAATGGTTAGTAAGGACACAAGAGAGTTCTGAGAAGAACATGATTAACATATAATATATGGGCTAAAACATCATGACAACCCCCACTGATTTCTGAAGTTAATGTGCTAATAAAAAGTTTAGTGTCTTTTTTTTTTCTTTCCTAAACTGGATGAATCCTACATCTTTTATCATCTCCAGAGAATTTTTTAAATGGACAACCCCTCCCCCATCTTTATTTCTAAACCTGACCATGTGCATGAAATTCTCATGTATACTGTACAACAGAAGAATTTCAGGATAATGTTAAAGGTACCTTGAAGAAAGTAACCCAGAATTCCAAGAAGGTCAGTAGAGAAATTCTAACATCTCCTTAGAAAATAAAAATATGTCATTTCTACTTCAGTCCATTGCTCAAAGCACGACAAAGGGTCATCCTAAACTCAAAGGATCAAGAAATGAATTCATCGTACCGTGATTGAAATGGCATGGGGTGTTAGTGCCGGAAGGGATGCTGAAGTGATTTCATCGAAAGACTCTACCACAAGGGTGATGAGCATAACTATTTGAACAGTCTATCAAGAAGAATTTAAAACTACATTAAAATATTTTGTAAGCTATATATAATTAAATGTATATTCATTCTTAAAAGAAAGTATACATGACATTTTAAATGGCAGATAGTTAACATGCCATTAAACATATTATCTATCCTGGGCATGCTAAAACATATGCCTTGTTTTTCATCGTTGTTCTCACCCACAGTCTCTAAAGGGTACAGGTTGGTGGTCATTCTTGGTATGTCTAATTACATAGTTACATAATTAAATATACATAATATTTTGCCATGATTTCTTGTTTTGCTTTCATATGTATATTTTTAACTTGAAATTAAGGAAGAGAGTTTCTTTGTCCATATGATAAGCAAATCTTCAGAGAGTTTGACAGATTGCTACATATCTGTTTCTCTCCATATCTACTTCAGTTTGTTTCCAGGGTTGATCTCCTCAGCTAGTTCATCAATGATTTTTCTATCTTAATTGGTGTGGGTTTGCTTCCTTTGTTGGGTCTATGAACTATGTATTGAAAGTTCTCTTGAATATATATATATATATATATATATATATATATATATATATATATATTGTTACTTGTGTTGTTGCTATAGTTTTATGTTGATGACCCAACCAGGACCAGTCTTTACGTCTCTATGGAATGAACAACTACACCATATGAAGAAATCCCATACTTACTTCATACAGTAAATTAAATAGAACCCCCTAAGAGATATTTTTCAAGTTTAATCATGAGAGCTTATGAATGTAACCCTAATTAAAGAATAAAAGCTCATTGCAGATGTAATTAAGTCAAAGAGCATGAGATGACTTTATTCTGAATCTCAAATGCAATGGCAGGTATCATTACAAAAAAGACCATACATAAAGATATACTGAAGGCATCGGACTGACAGAGGCACTGATAATATTTTTGCTGTGAAGAACTGAGGAATGCCTGGAGGCACTCAGAACTGGAAAACGATAGGCTTTACTAAGATCACATCCTGTGGATGCCTTAATGTCACAATTCTGGCTCCAGAACAAAAAGGATAAACTTCACTTGTTTCAAGTAGCATACTTAATTATTATAATTTGATCCGGCACCCTTCAAAACAAATACACCTTACCTGAATGATGTGAATATCTATATAAGCAAAAAATTGAATGAATGGTTTCTTGGTTTCAGCAACATAACCATTTTAAGGAAGATAACCTCTGTGTCCTACCTGAGTGCTGCAGCCATATAACCCCGAGTCATCCTTTAAATTTGATATGGAATGTTCCCAGTGCATTTGTATTTGTACATCATTGGTCTTTAGTTAGTGGTACTGTATTGAAAGATTATACAACCTTTTGCATATGAGGTATATCTAGAAGACATAGGACTGGGAGTCAAAAGTTGTATGTTGGTTCTGCTTCTCACCCAAGTTTTCTGCTTTCTACCTAATGCTCCAGCTTCTACAACTTCCCTACCATGATAGACCGCAACCTCTGACCTGTGACACAGGGTAATTCCATCCCCTTTAACATGTCACAGCAATGAGAAAAATAGCTGTAATAGTGATATAACAAGTCATTCCATTTCTTCAGGCAGGAGAAAGACTGGCAAGTAATCTAACCCCACAAAAATGTCAAAAACAGCAGCATCAATAGAAACTCAATGTAACATCCATACCCCATGGTATCTATTTTTTGAGCTACTAACACCACAAAGCAAACAAACAAACAATAATCAATGAAATTGGTTGTTTATGCCTTTGCATATATCTTATCATGAAAAGAAATTAAGAATTTGGTGGGTTGTAAATGTGCTAATATGTTCATATATGCATATGTGAAATAATGTGCAAAAGTAATGTAAACTTTCTGGTCACTTTTGTATCAGTAATGTACACTAGTAAAACTAACTACTTTAAAAAGTTAGTGACTTAAATAAACCAAAATTTATTGTCTCTCACTATCTGCAGATGGAGAATCTTTAAGTGGCTTGCAAAGGGTTGCATCTCAGAAGAAGAACAGGGTGATGGTCATCTGCAAGCTTAACTCTGATGGAAGACCTGCTCACAGGCTCTCTCTCTTGTGACTCTAGCCAGCAGCTTCAGTTATTCATTGACTTGTTCAGAGGCCTTAATCCCTCTCTGAGCAACACTCTCTTCACAATAGAGTAGGTGATCTGCTTGAGAGTGACAAGGAGAGAGGGAATGGAAAAAAAGAAGGCAGAAGGCCATGTATAAAATAGTCTTGAGAGTGACACACCACCGTTCTACAGTGTCCTATTGTGCAGACTGGCTGCAGTTCAGAAAGGAACATAGAAAGGGTGGAGTGCCAGATGTAAAGATCCCTGGAGGACCATGTCAGGCACCACAGAGAATGTTATCTCAGCCAGTCTTTCTAAAAATTATCACTACTCTCAAAATAGCTCACCAACCCATGTTTCATACATTAAATATCCCCTCTACTGTCAAAGGGTGGATTTTATTTTTAATTCTTGTAAACTAGGAAAAGTAAAAATAAAGAAAGATAGACATAGCACTGTATGCCTGTAATCCCAGAAAGAAGTGAGTCCGCAGGAGGAGGATTGTGAGCTTGAAACCAGCCTAGACCATACAGGAATTTCCAAGGCAGCTATGGCTAGTTGCTACCTCAGAAAACATAAACTAAGAAAAATCACAACTACCGATTTATCATGTCTGACATTCTCTGTGGAATGAAAATAGACAATAATTAGAGGAAAGAAAAAATCTGAGTTACTTCAACATGTATTACTTCACATTAGTGGAGCAATGGACAATATTCTTTATTAATTGGTTAATATGTCTTACCCTCCAGACATATCCTCACCATCAAATTAAAGAGTAATAAAATACTGCCTTTAATTTTATGATATTTAACAGCAAAATTAAATGCATTTTAAACTACTTTCAGCACACTGACCTACAGGCAAAGAATAGACCTTGACATGAGCTCATGGAGGGGCAGGATTCGATAATGCTAATGTATGGTGGCTCCAAGAAATAATCCAGTTGTTGAGAATAATGATAATAATTGTCTCTCAAATATTTATGTGCTCTAAAGCACATTATAAAGCATCACTCCTTTTCTCAAAGACAGATCATGTCTCTCAAAACAAACAAAAAGACCCAAGAATGGTAGCATATATGCCTGTAATGCCATTGCTTAGGAGGCAGAATCAGGAGAATTAGGAGGTCAAAGCTAATGTCTGCTACTAAGTAAGTGTGAAGTCAGGATGACGTTTCATTGTGGCTACATGAGACTCCTACTTCCAAAACAAATGGCACTGGGGCTAGAGAAATGATGGCTCATTGGGTAGAAATGCTTTCCATGCAAGCATGAGGACCCAAGTTCAAATCTCCAGCATTTACATAAAAAATCAGTTATGGACACACATACAACTATATCTCCAGAACTATGAGTGGCAGAGATGAGAAGACAAAGGACTTTCTGGACACCAACCTAGCTCCATGTTCATGGGGAGATCACAACTCAAAGGAATAAGGTAGAGGATCATGGAGCAGGAAATTTAAACATATCCTTTGGCCTCCATGAAAAGATATACATATGCATGTACCAACATGTATGTGTGTAAATACACCATACAATGCAATTTACATACATTCATACACATAAAATTTTAAATGACAATAATAAGTCATAATTATTCATGATAAAACAGCAGCATATGGCAACACTTTCTGTAACACTTGAATTACAATTTCATGCCATAGCAAAATTGTACATTGTTTAACTTCTTCCAGCAATCATTTCCTTACACCTTTAAACACACAGACACACACACACACACAGACACACACACACACACACACACACACACACACACACACACATTTCCACTTGGTATGCAAATTCAGTATCCAATTCTCTTTATTCAAATGCAAAAATACAAAGTAATTGTTAGCATCTGTTGTCCCAGACAATTTTCATGATTTGTGTGTTACCTAGAATTTTATTATAACTATGAAAAGACCACATTACCTTTATTTTTGTTCAGATCCTAATTCCAGGAATGTAACAACAACATCTGTGACTGTCACTAGTCCGGGAGTCATTCTGTAGAAATATTACAACCATGTGTTGTTGATATATTGGAAATTATACCTAAATATAAAATGCTAATTGTGTTTTTTATGGGCCTACAGGCTATAGCCAACTGAATTTGCTACAGAAACATAAGAAGTCTTGGCTGGTCCAAATAAAATTAAAAATAAAAACAAATGATGAAACAATCTAAGAGGTGGTCCTCAGGTACCTGTGTAGTCTGGCTTAAAGGTTTTATTTTAACATGATACATTCTACATTCTCTAGCAGAAAATACCAAACTATCAATTGCTGAAATATGATGAACAGCAATTATTTAATTATTGTTACTATTCTCATTTCTCTGCGTAAATAGGAAATTTTGAGCTTTCTCTAATAACAAAAAAAAAAATTCTGTTTGTGGGTTACATATCTAAAATGTAAGCATTTCGAGTAAAGCCAATGGGTGTTTTTGCCATTTGTAGCCTAAAGATTGTTGAAATAGTGACTCCATTCCACTAGTGAAAAGAAAAGGATGAAATAAGGAATGTAAAATTATACTAATTACAAAAATCTGATTAGACTTGCCTTAGATGCCTTTGTGGCATCCAACACATGGATTTCTTTTCTTAGAATATTTATGTGGAAAGAAAGATATGCTATCTTCTCCTTTTCATGTCTTCTATCGATTGTGGGGTAGGTAGTGGAGGCTGTAGTAACAGATCAGCAAAAGTGTAGAAATACATTTACTGTTTTACATGACACAGAAAGCAATGTGTCAAAAAATGAATAAATCAAGCTTATGCACTGTTTTCCTGCCTGTGAGGAAGAGTAGATAGCTATGGGTGATTATGATAGAATAAAGAGGGTACAGTCTCAGAGGAATAAACTAGGGGAGATTCAGCAAAGCCTGTTGTTCAGATTCTTCTCTCTCTTCAAGCGTCTTCAGAGATGCAAATATTCCTTTCCTCTGGATATAAGTATGGAACATGGTGGGCTTATGACCTACCTAAGAGACAGTAGACAAGGCAAGAGTCAGAAAGACTATCCTGCTTTTGTGGATTTCTAAGATACCATCATTTAAAAATATCCAGTACACCAAGCAGTCATATTCTGAGTAGCTCAGCATTCTTAGTCTCTTTGCAGATCAGAACATATTCCCCAAACTTTATCTATTTTTTTCTTATAATATTGATGAAATACTTTCTGTGTGGACCTCTTTAGGCTAGTGTGCAATCCCCAATAGTGGGCAAGACGGTAGTACCATCTTCATGAAAATTAAAGTTTAGTGGTCATAATGGACAGAGAAATAAATAATTGCAATACAGAATTATAGATACTTTAGGAGAAAATACATATGGTTGTGGTGGAAATACAAAGGAGAGACAAAGCCTGGTATTCCAGGGCAACTAAAGTTTTCCATAGGAAATTCATCTCAAAGTTAGGATCAGTACAATGACATGTTTAGATAGAGCTTCTAAGAACAAGAGGCAAACTGGTGTTCTAAAGAAATGTATTTTGTTCTATATGAACTGGAAGAGGTAGAGTTGAGCACCCACCTAAGAATGATATTTAATAAAATAAACAAAGATATGACAAGAATTAGGATTCAATCAGGCAATACAAAGTCATTTTCTTCAACTACTGCAGCAAAGTAATTAACATCAATCAGCTATAGGTGAATAAATCCATCCCTACCTGTCAAAAATTGAAAAGTAGAATGGTGAACTAGATGTGGTGGTACAAGACTAAAGTCTAGAATTTGGGACATTGAGGCAGCAAAATAATAAGTTTATGGCTAGCTTGGGCTACATATTGAGTTCTAGGACAAACTGAGATATAAATAAAACAAAACAAACTCAAACTCACTCTCTCCATCCACCCCATCTCTCTCATATTCTCTCTCTCTCTCTCTCTCTCTCTCTCTCTCTCTCTCTCTCTCTCTCTCTCTCTCCCAAAACAAAGCAGTCTGTGGAGGCTGTCATATTTTCCATAGTTTAGGAAGAATCACACTAGATATTTCAGAATCAAATCTGAGTAAGTGATTTGAGACCCAAGAATACTAGGAATAAGTTTAACCAACATAAAATTAAATAGAGAGAAACTCAAAGCAATTCCACAAGATCAGGAACAAGACAAGGCTGTCCACTCTCTTAATAGCTCTCTTAATGTAGTGCTTGGAGTTCAAGCTCGAAGAATGACACAACTGGAGGAGATCAAGGGGATAAAAATTAAAAATAAAGAAGTCAAAATATTGTTATATGCAGAAGATGTGAGTATATAGAATCAACCCCAAAACTTCTGTCAGTGAACTTCTACTAGTGATAAATACCTTTAGCAAAGTGTCTGGATACAAGATTAATGAAAAAAAAATCAGTAATCTTCCTATATACAAATGACAAGAAATACTGAGAAAGAAATCAGGGAAAAAGCACCCTACACAATAGTCAAAAACACTATATAATATCGCATCATAACCCTAACCAAACAAGTGAAAGACTTGTGTGACAAAAGAAATTAATTTAAAGAAAGAAATTGAAGAATATATCAGAAGATGGGAAGATCTCTCATGCCCATGGATAGTAGAATTAACGTAGTAGAAATAGCCCTCTTGCCAAAAGGAATCTACAGATTCAACACAATTCTCATCAAAATTCCAACACAATTCTATACAGACCTCAAAAGGACAATATGCAATTCCACATGGAAAAACAAAACCCAGGATAGCTAAAATAATTTTGACCAATAAAAGAACTTACAGAGGTATCCCTGATTTCAAGCTGTACTACAGAACAGGAATTGAATTGAAGATCCAGACATAAATACACACCTATGGAAACTTGATTTAAAAAAAAAAAAGAAAAAGAAAGATCGAAATACAAAATAAAACAAAGAAATCATCTTCACCAAATGTTACTCATTAAACTAAATATCTGCATGTAGAAGAATACAAATAGATCCATACCTATCATCCTGCACAAAACTCAAGTCCAAGGGAATCAAAAACTTTAACATAAAACCAGACACAATAAACCAAATAGAAAAGAAAATAGGGAATAACCTTAATGCACTGGCACAAGAGACACCTTCCCAAAGAGAACGCCAAGAACTCAGGCACTAAAATTGGCAATTAGTAAATGTGACCTCATAAAATTGAAAACCTTATGGAAGGCAAATTTCCATATATATCAGGAAACTAGAGATCAACAAACCAAAAAATCCAATTATAAAATAAGGCACAGATATGAATAGAATTCTCAATAGAGGAATTTCAAATGCTGAGAAACACTTAAAGAAATGTTCAACAGCCTGAAATGCAAGTGAAAATGAATCTGAGATTCCTTCTTATACCTGTCATACTGGCTAAGATAAAAAACACAAGTAACAGCTAATGTTGGCAAGGTAATAGAACAAGGGGAACACTCCTCCATTGCTGGTGGGAGTGCAAACTTGTACAGCCACTGTGGAAATCAATATGGCAGTTCCTTAGAAAATTGGGAATCAATCTACCTCAAGACCCAGCTATACTGCTCTTGGGCATATACCAAAAAGATGTTCCATCCCATAACAAGGTCATTTATTCAACTATGTTTATAGAAGCTTTATAAAAGCCAAACAACCTACATGTCCCCCTCAACCAAAGAATGGATAAGAAAATCTGGACCATAGACATCAACACAGACCCTTGCTTCAGTAGAACCTCAGACACAGACATGGCCCTCAGAGGTAGGATACAGCCATCACCATGGCTATAGGTGGCAGTGTAAGCCACTCTCATCAGTCTCGTCCTTCCTGCAGTAGAATTCCATCATGTCTTAAGTTCCTTCTCTCTCCATGGACATACAACTCTATTTTTCTATCTTCCCCATATCTCCATCACATATTTGTTCATCATAATGGTACCAGTGTTTGGCACCATGGAGGTAAGGGGTTGGCTTCTACCACCACCAAATCCATATAATTTTAAACTATTTATACTGTTTCTGGTGATCTTTATGGAGATTAAGACTTTTTTCTGATTCATTATCACAACATTGATTGTTGTTCATCAACCAGGAAATTTTTAACCAAACCACTTTTGAAAAATCTAATTTGCTAAAGTTTGATTTAAAAAATTATGTATAAATCTTGGGCTAGACATATAGCCCAGTCAAAGAAGTACTTCAAGTACCATTCAAGTATGAAGACAGGAATTCTGTGTCCATAGCTTTTTCCAAAAGATAGGATGCTTGCTTATAATCTTGGAGCTATAAAGGCAGAGATGGATGAATCTCTGGGGTTTTCTGGCCCATGAGCTTAGCCTAATCAGTGAGTTCCAGGCTAGCAAAACAACCCTCATTTAGAAAAAGTAAATGGAGCCCGAAGAGTAAAATATGTCCTATAACTCTGACCTCCGCGTGTATATACACACATATACACATGCATACAAACATAACTGTTGTTGGGATGGTAATGCCTGCCTGTAATCTAGTATTTAGAAGTTAGAGGCTGGAAGGATATTGTGAATTTGAGTTCAAATGGGCTGCAAAGTAAGTGTTAGGTCAGCTAGAAATATCTGGCAAGATTCTCAAATGACAAACAAACACACACACGCACACATGCACACACACACACACACACACATAAGTACATACATAAATTTTATTTCACAAATTAAATTCTGACAAAGATTTTAGCTCATTAATAAGGTTGTTTGATAAATTATCTAAAATTATTCAATAAATGTGAAATTCAGACATATATTCATATGTAAAATAAGTATTATTAAAAATAAATATGATAAGATGAAGATTATAACTTAAACTATATATTTTAGGTGGACTTTTATGTGGGATAGAAGTGAATTGGTCTCCATCAAACAGTATGAATAAAGATCATTTGCATAATATCCATTTCCAAAATGTTACATCTGTGTCTGGAGAGTTGTAAATTAGTTCAGTCACAGAAAGGCAAAATTCATCCCCATGAAACAATATAATCCCCAAACTCTTTTTAAAAGTATTGTCTTACATGAGATACAAGACCTGAAGAAATAAAGATGATACTGGTCAGGAGGCTCCCTCCCTGGTAGTTAGCTTTCTCAGTACCAGGAGGTGCTAGGCATGCTGTCAGAGGGAAAATAAACAAATAAAACAAAAACTAATCAATAGGATTACCCTGTTGTGAATCCTGTGAACTTCCATAATGACCCCAGCATGGAAAGACAGATCCATGGGTACAGTAATAGCACAAATGTTATGGATGTAACAAATTGTGTTCTGATTGGATTTAAATCCCAACTCCACAAGTTACATATTCTTGATACTGTAATTCTGACCAAGAACTCATGGCTGAAGTGAAGTGCTCACAGGCCCTATGTGTGAACCTACTACTGGTCTGCTAAATGTACATAGATAGTATCAAACTACTCTCTAAAGTCATATCTTTGTTCTCATAGATTAATATGGTTCCCTGATCTCAGCAGAGAAGTTTGTATAGTGGGCAGCAGTGACACAGAAGCTCTCATCTAATCAAAGTGAAGAAAATGATTGTTTGCAGAATGATCAGCTATGGAAGATGTATGTCCCCAAAGCTTAAGGACCACTGAAGGAAAAGTGATTGAAAGGAGCAAGAGGTTAGGAAGGACCAGAGTGAGACAGTATCATCTGGACATGTCAGGCATGATATATTCACAAACTTTTAGTTGGCTGCATAAGACCTGCATAAATCAAGCCAATTAACATTCTAGTACAGAGTTGAAAGGATTTCTTCAGCCCATACCCCTAACTGAGGTGTTATTGACAGTTGCTAGTTTCTGGGAGAATAGAGTCAGTATTCTTGTTTATGTGTCTTGGCAGGTTAGCTATACTCCAATGGGCAATCTTATATCCAAGAGGATATGGGAAGCACAAATTGGAGTCTGTGAGTTATTAATAAAAAATGAGGACTTTCTTAGTTAGAGTTTCCATTGCTGTGAAGAGACACCATGACCACAGCAACTCCTTATAAAGGAAAACATTTAGTTGGGTCTGGCTTACAGTTTCAGAGACTTAGCCCATTATCATCATGGCAGGAAGCATGGTAGTATGCAGGGAGAAATGTGCTGGAAAAGGAGCTGAGAGTTTTATACCTTGATCTGAAGGCAGCCAGAGAGAGACTAGATGTATTTCACAGTGGGCATAGTTTGAGCATTTAAGACCTCAAAGCTACTTCTGGTTTCCATCTACACCCAGAGCTGATCCTGTGCCACAATGCTCTGTATCCAAATACTGCCTAGAGACAGCTAGTATTCCAGGATTGTCGACAAGCCTGTGAGAGCAGATAAGTTCACCAGTTTTACTCAGAGGGACCTGCCTGGAGACCTCAGGACACAGGAAAAAAGGAGCAGGCTGGGACAGGATTCATCCAGTTTCTGTCTGCACCAGGAGCTGATCCTGTGCCACAGCACTCCATACACAAATACTGTTAGGAGAAAGCTGGTCTCCCAGGAATGCTAACACACCTGTAAGTACAGATAATACCACCACTTCTGGTCAGATTCCTGGCCCAAGAGGACCTTGCCCAGAGCCATCAGGACACAGGAACCAAGGAACAGCTTGGGACAGGATCCTTCCAGTTTCTGTCTGCACCCCAGAGCTGACCCAGTGCCACAGCTCTCCATACCCAAATATCTGCCAGTGAGAACTGGTCTCCCAAGAGTACTGACACACAGGCTTGCAGGAAGGACAAGCAACAGTCAGAGACAGCAAGACCAGCTAACACCAGAGATAACCAGATGGTGAGAGGCAAGGGCAAGAACATAAGCAACAGAAACCAAGGCTACATGGCATTATCAGAACCCAGTTATTCCACCACAGTGAGCCCTGGTTACCCCAACACACCAGAAAAGAAAGACTCTGATTTAAAATCACATCTCATGATTATGATAGAGGACTTTAAGGACATAAATTACTCCCTTAAAGAAATACAAGAGAACACAGGTAAACAGGTAGAAGCCCTTAAAGAGCAAACATAAAAATCCCTTAAAGAATTACAGGAAAACACAACCAAACAGGTGAAGAAATTGAACAAAACCATCCAGGATCTAAAAATGGAAATAGAAACAGTAAAGAAACAACCCAGATGTCCCTCATCAGAGGAATGGATACAGAAAATGTGGTACATCTACACAATGGAGTACTACTCAGCTATTAAAAACAATGACTTCATGAAATTTGCAGGCAAATAGATGGAACTTGAAAATATCATCCTGAGTGAGGTAACTCAGTCACAAAAGAACGAACAGGGTATGTACTCACTGATAAGCGGATATTAGCCCAAAAGTTCAGAATGCACAAGTTTCACTTTACAGTAACCGCTGGACTGAGAGTGAGGTCCCAGATGGAGGAGTTGGAGAAAGGTCTGAAGGAGCTGAGGGAGTTTGCAGCCCCATGGAGGGAGCAAC
>CM052704.1:87663554-87682189 GCA_028551405.1 Uromys caudimaculatus
AGGAGAGGCCCTTGGGTCTGAGGGTGTTAGAGGCCCCAGTAAAGGGGAATGTCAAGGTGGGAATATGGAAATGGGTGGGCGGGTGGGTGGGAGGTGGAATTCCCTCATAGAGGCGGGGAGGGGGAGGGAATAGGGGATTTCCAAAGAGGAGACCTAGAAAAGGGGAAACATTGGAAATGTAAATAAAGTATCAAAAATTAGAAAAAAAAAAGAAAAAAAAGACTGCTTTGTTTTTTCAGAGATGCAAAAAACTGGATCCATGAAGAAGGCATAGAGTAAATGCTAGTTAATATCCCTTGCCATCAGAGCTGACCTTATCAAGCCAACCTTCCCTTGAAGTCACAGTGGGGGTTGTAAGAGCTGGGTGAGATGGGAAGCAGTTTGCAGCTTTAGTTCAAGAATATATTAACTTTAAAAGTTAATTGTGAAACATTAACTTTTGTTAGAGAATGCCTTTTGGTCAATAAGTTGTTGTCTATCACACAGATTAGTAATTAGGCTGAAAATAAACCAGATATACCCAGAGGAAAAAAAATAAATCAAAAAGGGAGACAGCCCTGGAGATAGAAAACCTAGGAAAGAGATCAGGAGTCATAGATGCAAGCATAACCAACAGAATACAAGAGATAGAAGAGAGACTTTCAGGAGCAGAAGATACCATAGACAACATTGACACAACAGTAAGAGATACAAAATGCAAAAAGCTCCTAACCCAAAACATCCAGGAAATCCAGGACACAATGAGAAGACCAAATCTAAGGATAATAAGTATAGAAGAGAGTGAAGATTCCCAACTGAAAGGGTCAGTAAATATCTTCAACAAAATTATAGAAGAAAACTTCCCTAACCAAAAGAAAGAGATGCACATAAACATACAAGAAACCTACAGAACTCCAAATAGATTGCACCAGAAAAGAAATTCCTCCCATCACATAATAGTCAAAACACAGAATGCACAAAACAAAAAAGAATATTAAAAGTAGTAAGGGGGAAAGGTCAAATAACATATAAAAGCAGACCTATCAGAATTACACTAGACTTTTCACCAGAGACTATGAAAGCTAGAAGATCCTGAGCAGGTATCATACAGACCATAAAGAACACAAATACCAACCCAGACTACTATACCCAGCAAAACTCTCAATTACCATAAATAGAGAAACCAAGATATTTCATGACAAAACCAAATTTACATAATATCTTTTCACAAATCTAGCCCTACAAAGGATAATAGATGGAAAACACAAACACGAGGAGGGAAACTACACCCTAGAAAAAGCAAGAAAGTAATCTTCTTTCAACAAACCCAAAAGAAGATAGCCACACAAACATAAAAATAACAACACAAATAACAGGAAGCAACATTCACTATTCCTTAATATCTCTTAACATCAATGGACTCAATTCCCCAATGAAAAGGCATTGACTAACAGACTGAATACATAAACAGGACCCAGCATTTTGCTGCATAAAAGAAACACACCTCAGTGTCAAATACAGACACTACCTCAGAGTAAAGGGCTGGAAAACAATTTTCTAAGCAAATGGTCCCAAGAAACAAGCTGGAGTAGCCATTCTAATATCAGATTAAAATCGACTTTCAACCAAAAGTTATCAAAAAAGGATAAGGAAGGATACTTCATACTCATTAAAGGAAAAATCTACCAAGAAGACCTGTTCAATTCTGAACATCTATGCTCCAAATGCAAGGGCACCCACATTCATAAAAGAAACTTTACTAAAGTTCAAAGCACACATTGCATATCACACAATAATACTGGGAGACTTCAACACCCCACTCTCAGCAATGGACAGATTATGGAAACACAAACTAAGCAGAGATACAGTGAAACTAACAGAAGTTATGGAACAAATGGATTTAACAGATATCTATAGAACATTTTATCCTAAATCAAAACAATGTGCCTTCTTCTCAGCACCTCATGGTACCTTCTCCAAAACTGACCATATAGTTGGTCACGAAACAGATCTCAACAGATATAAGAAAATTGAAATAATCTCATGCCTCCTATCAGATCACTACGGATTAAGGCTGGTCTTCAGTAGCAACAAAAACAACAGAAAGGCCACATACACATGGAAGTTGAACAATTATCTACTCAATGAAAACTTGGTCAATAAAGAAATTAAAAACTGTTTAGAATTTAATGAAAATGAAGGTACAACATACCCAAACTTATGGGATACAATTTAAGCAGTCCTAAGAGGAAAACTCATAACTCTGAATGCCTCCAAACAGAAACTGGAGAGAGCATACACTAGCACACCTGAAAGTTCTAGAACAAAAAAAGCAAATATACCCAAGAGAAGTAGATGGCAGGAAATAATCAAACTCGGGGCTTAAATCAACCAAGTAGAAAGAAAAAGACCTATACAAAGAATCCACAAAACCAGGAGCTGGTTCTTTGAGAAAATCAGCAAGATAGATAAACCCTTACCCAGACTAATCAGAGAATACAGGGACAGTATCCGAATTAACAAAATCAGAAATGAAAAGGGAGATATAACAACAGAAACTGCGGAAATTCAAAAAATCATGAGATCCTACTACAAAAGCCTATATTCAATAAAACTAGAAAATCTGGAAGAATTGGACAATTTTCTAGACAGATACCAAATACCAAAATGAAATCATGATCAGATAAACCATCTAAATAGTTCCATAACCCCTAAAGAAATAGAAGCAGTCATTAAAATTCTCGCAACCAAGAAAAAAAAAAAGCCCAGGAACAGATGGGTTTAGTACAGAATTCTATCATACATTCAAAGAAGACCTAATACCAATACTCTTCAGACTATTCCTTGCCAGTCCTACCTGGCTCAATATCCTGTAGATCCCATAGAATTTTGCCTTCTTACCTCCCTTCTAATAGACATTGCTCTGACCTAGCCCCCAAGTCCAACAGGAACTTCATGAGAACCCAAGAAACCACTCCTTCCTGGGCAACAAGTATGGTGAAAGAGGACCACACCTCTCTTACTACTCCTCCAGTTTCAACCCCCTACTCCCCAAGCTCAATCCCAGCTCTGAAGCAGAAAACCTGATGTAGTCTTCTTTCCTCTCTGATCCCACCCCCAACAGATCACAAAGACCTTCCCTCCAACTTCCCTCCCACCCAGTGTCCCAGCCTCCACCAACAGTATGCACTCCATTTGAACACACGAGCTATTCAGGTCACGAAAACAGACAAAACACAGCCATCATCACACTCTCTGAAAATCCAGATAGGAAACAGAAACCAAGGAACAAAACCTATGCAACAAAAACAAATCCAGAAATCAGCATCTAGACTTTTAATCATCCCGAGGCCCTGAACACCCATCATAGCTGAAGTGCAAGGAAAAGACCTTTAAACAAACTATATAATGATGATAGAGGCCCTTAAAGACAAAATGAATATATCCCTTAAAGAATAATGAATTAAACAATTCAAGACCTGAAAATGAAAGAAGAATCAATTAAATACACACACACACACACACACACACACACACACACACACACACACACACACACAGGCTGAGGAAATTCTGGAAAATTAGGAATTCAAACAGTTACCAGAGAGGCAAGCTTCACAGACAAAATAGAAGAGATGGAAGAATCTCAGGCCCTGATGATATGAAAAAAGAAATGGATATTTTTGATAAAGAAAATATTGCATTTAAGACACCTCAGACACAAAACATCCAGGAAATGTGGGACACTATCAAAAGACCAAACCTAAGAATGATGCAAATAGAGGAAGGAAAAGAATTCCAGCTCAAAGGCACAGAAAATATTTTCAATAAAATCAGAGAAGAAAATTTTCCTGCTGTAATGAAGATGCCCATAAAGGTCCAAGAAACACATAATACCAAATAGATTGAACCAGTAAAGAGAGTCTCCTCACCACATAATTATCAAAATGCTAAATGTACAGAACAAAGAAGGACTAATGATAGCCAAAAGGGGAAAAGACCAAATGACACCTAAACATGGACCTGTTAGAATTACACCTGATTTCTCAGTGGACACTGAGACACAGAAGAGCCACGACAGATGTGTTGCAGACTCTAAGAGACCACAGGTGTCAGTCCAGACTATTATACCAAGCAAAACTTTTGATTGCCATAGATGGGAAAAATAAGATATTCCATGTTAAAGTCAAATTTAAACAATATCTCTCTACAAATCCAGCCACACAGAAGGTGCTAGAAAGAAATCTTCAACCTAAAAGGTTAATTACATCCACAAAATCACAGGGTATAAATAATCTCAGATCAGAAAAATATAAAGGAGGGAAACATACACACGCACATACACTACCACAACCACCAGCAGCAGCAACAACAACAGCAAAATAATAAGAATAAATAATCATTGGTCATTGATATCTCTTGATATAAATGGTCTCAATTTCCCAATAAAAAAGACCAAATAAAAGAATGGCTATGAAAACAATCAGGACCCATCCTTCTGTTGCATAAAAGAAACATACCTCAACATCAAGTCTAGACATTATCTCAGGATGAAGGGTTGAAAAAAGATATTCTAAGCAAAGGAACCTAAGTAGCAAGCTGATGTAACCATTTTAATATCTAATAAAAGAGACTTCAAATAAAACTATTCAAAAGAGATAGAGAACACTATGTATTCATCAAAAAAACAATTCAGTAATATGACATTTCAATTCTTAACATTTATACCACAAACATAAGGGCATCCAAGTTTATAAAACAAAAACTACTATAGTTTAGCCGGGCTGTGGTGGTGCATGCCTTTAATCCCAGCACTTGGGAGGCAGAGGCAGGTGAATTTCTGAGTTCGAGGCTAGCCTGGTCTACAGAGTGAGTTCCAGGACAGTAAGGGCTACACAGAGAAACCCTGTCTCGAAAAACCAAACCAAACCAAACCAAACCAACAACAAAAACAAAAAAATGACAACAACAACAACAACAACAACAACAACAAAAAACCTACTATAGTTTAAACCATGTATTGACCCCCAAACACCTATAATGAGAGACTTCAGTATCCCACTTTTACTAATGGATAGGTCATACAGACTTTTAAAACTTAACAGAGAAATACTGTGTTAACAAAACCAAATGAACTTAACAGGTATTTACAGAACATTTCACCAAAATACACACACACACACACACACACATACACACACACACACACACACACACACATACACACACACAAAATATGCCTTCTCTGCACCTCATGGAACTTTGTCCAAAATTGACTACATATTCAAACACAAAGAAAGCCTCAACAGATAAAGAAAATTGAAATAACTTCCTACACCCTGCCAAAATACCACAGATTAAAACTGGAGATCCACAACAACAGAAATAACAGAAAGCTTACAAACTTGTGGAAATTGAACAACTCTCTACTGAATAAAAAAATGGGTCAAGACAGAAATAAAGAAGTTAAAGACTTTCTAGAATCCATTGAAAATGTAAACACCATACACCCAAACTTTTGGGACACAGTGAAATCCATTCTAAGAGAGGAAAGTTCATAATGCTAAGTAGCCCCCCCCCAAAAAAAATTACCCTGGCTTGTTCTCATACTAGCAACTTAATAGCACAACTGAAAGCTCTAGAGCAAAATGAAGCAAACACACCTAAAAAGAGTAGACACCATGAAATAATCAAACTCAGAGCTGGAATCAATAAAATAGAAACAAGGAGAACAATGCAAAGAATCAATGAAACAGAGTTGATTCTTTGAGAAAATCAGCAAAATAGATAAACTCTTATACAAACTAGCTAAAAGACACTGAGAGAATATCCAAATTAAAACCATCAGAAATGAGCATGGAGACAGACATCATGTATAGACTCTAAATAGGTTGTTGCCACCAAATTCCTCCCTGCAGAGATCAGGGAACACTGTGGAAGAGGAGGCAGAAGAAGTTGAGGAAATGGAGGGGACAGAGGGGACCAAGAGAACAAGGCCCTCTAAATCAACTGAGCAAAGCTCATATAGACTCACAGAGACCTAAACAGCAAACACAGGTCATATGTGGGTCTGCACCAGACCTTCTGCATACATTATAGCTTTTACCTTAGTGTTTTTATGGGACTCCTGAGTATGAAAATGGGTAGATCTCTGATTCTTGTGCCTGCTCTTAGAACTTTTTTGTCTATTGGGTTGCCCTGTTCAACCTTGATATAATGGGTTTGGTTTATCTTATTATATTTTATTTTGTCATTTTTTTAAAAGGGGGGCATGTGTGCACACACACACACCTTTGTAAAACAATGTGAATATTCTTAATAAAGCATACAGTTTTTAAAATGTGAGATGGAGAGACACATCAGTGATTACTGCTCTTTTGGAGGACCTAAGATCACTTTCCAGCACCACATGCTGGCTCGCAAGAGGCTCTTGTTCCCATTAAATGGGATCTGATGCCTTGTTCTGGCCTCTAAAGACACCAGGAATATATGCAGTGTATATACATATATGCAGGAAAATCACACATAAAATAAAAATAAATATACATATTTTTAAAAATTCTAAAAGGTAGGGTTCTGGTGCATGTCTTTAATCCTAGCACTCAGGAGGCAGAGGTAGGCAGATCTCTGAGTTCCAGGACAGCCAAGGCTACACAGAGAAAAATCTATCTGTAAAACAAAGCAAAACAAAACAAAACAAAACAAAACAAAAAACAAAGATGGGAAATGCTAAGCTTTTTGATGTACATTTCTACAACAATAAAAAGCAACTTGTTTTCTAATAAAAGTATTTATAGTGAAAGATATAAAAGTTATAAATATAACTCAAAAATTTAGAGGAATTTAAAATGTATTTATTTGTAAATGGAAACAATTACTGCAATTTCTGAGGAATAACTATTTACTTTATTATTAATCAAATATAAATTGAAAGATAATCATCTAACATTCTTTATAAATACTCAATTAAACTATTTGAAATTTAACCTGGAAATTGAAGTAGGAGAGCTATAGCTAAGCCAAATAACAGTAGCAAATACCCATATTTAAAACAGGAAACTTTTGAGATTAAAGCATTGAGGACTTGTAGAGGACCTAGAGTCAATGACCACATAAATGCTGGCTGGAGTCAGAGACAGGATCCTTGGGACAGGTTGGTGCTGAACTAGCAAGATAGATGAGCTCTGGGTTCCTAGGAGAGACTCTGGCTCAATATACTATGTGGAAAGTGACTAATGAACACACGAAGTTGATACACCCTCTACTTGCACATGTACCCTGACATACACACATGCATTAACATACATGAGAATGCACATGTACACGCATACATACTAACATGCACATACACACACACACACACACACACACACACATACACACACACACACCACATTACTTTCATTTTTTCTGTGGAGGAAAGACAAGAGGAAAGATGACTGAGCAGAAATTCCTGGAAATAAATTATCTAGAAGTTTATATAGCTCCAGTGTGTACAATTTTAGAATAACACATTCCAGCATATCCTCGTTCTCTTTAAAGAGCAGCATATTTGAGGGAAAGAAACTTTGAATATGATTTTAAAGCATGATGATAATTTTGGTTCATGTTTGTACCTTCTTAGGTAACCTTGCTTGTGCTCTGTGTATAAGGTTTGACATTAGACAGTAAACTAACTGAGCTCAACGTAAAGTCTTATATACTCCAACCCATTGAAAATAAAGCAGAATTGCTACAATTTCCCAGTGGCTTCAGGGAAATATAAGTAAATAAAGCTTAGCGTGAGGTGGAATGTAGTGCCATGAAATATAAATGCATAATTTTGTTATTGACAAGCTTGGTTTGAAGTCAAG
The DNA here is from genome assembly GCA_028551405.1 of Uromys caudimaculatus. NCBI lineage: Eukaryota > Metazoa > Chordata > Mammalia > Rodentia > Muridae > Uromys > Uromys caudimaculatus. The sequence continues at coordinate 87,671,387 of CM052704.1, forward strand.
TTTCTCATTATGCAGCATTTTAATCTTGAGATATTCATTTAAATCTCTCAGTCTTGTCTTACCATTGACAAAATTGGAGCTAGGATAATTGCACTTTAAATCTAAATATAGGGTTAGAGAGAGAGCGTAGAAGTTAAGAGTGTGCACTGCTCTCGCAGTGAACCTGACTGTGATTCCCAGTACCCACAACATAACTACTACATTTCCAGCCCAGAGGGTTCAGTGCCTCTGGGATCAGCAGGCACCCTCATTCGTGGGTACATGCACAGACACACAAATGTAACACACATAATATTTTTTTATTTTAAGCAAAAGAAAAGAAAACAATCTAAATATAGCACTTTCATAAACACCCACTGAAGCAACCAATAATCCTAAAGTCACTGAATGTCTTACACGTCACTGAAAATGAGCACATTTTCTCAAATCACAGTTGAATGGTGGCAAGTTTATGTGAATAAGAGCATGCTAGCTGAGATATGGCCTTGTTGTTTGCTCTACTTTAGACGTGTCTCTCTGTTTTGGCCTACTTCCTCATAGTTTATAACTCATCATTTTGTGCATAGTAAGTGTTCCATAATATGTTTGTAGAAAATGGTCGCAGTGAAGATGAACATAATTCTTTAATCGAGCAAAGATGATTTCAATTTAAAGGCTATGATATATTGAAACATCCATATTAAACACAAGCTCTGATTTGGAGAGGATTACAGCTTGTTACTCAAACATTATAGGTTTCATGTTTTGCATATTTATTTCCAAGTCTGTTTTCCCTTCCAGAAATTTTAAACTCCAGAAATTTGACTGCTCTAAGAGTTCTGAATTTATTTTTATCTACCTCCAACACACACACACACACATACACACACATACACATACACACACACACACACACACACACACACACACACACACACTGAGAGAAAGAGAGAGAGAGAGAGAGAGAGAGAGAGAGAGAGAGAGAGAGAGAGAGAGAACTTTTATAATTTGCCATTTTAGTGCATGAAGAATGAGTGTGTACACCATGATGAATCGTTCAGGAACATGTGCCATAACTATCCAGGATACAGGAGAAGCAGCTGCCTTCCTGGCAACAGAAGTGCCAGCATCTGGAGCATCTATGCTGAGGTCACACAGCTCTCCCCTGCGATGGTGCTAAGCAACTTATCCCTGACTACCACATAAAAAGGCCATGGTTTATAACAAGCTGGACAATAGCATGACTGTCAATGGCTTGTGTTTATCATTAATATGTCTGTATAAAACATTATCATGACCCTACAACAAAACTCTATACAGAAAAAGCAGTTACTTCAACAAATAGAAGTTCATTCTTCGTGTAAGCAAATGAGGACTGCCACAGTAACTGCATTACCATCTGGTGCTTGGGTTGGTTTTGATTCTGCCTCATGAGCTTTTCCATGTGGCACAATCTTGAAATTTAAGTTTCCAAACATCTTGAAGCATGTTTCATAAGCATGGCCAAAGCACAGCTGGTTTCCTATCTTTAAGAAAATTTCACAGAAAGTGCTGGGGAAATAGATCAGTTTTTTTTTTCTTTATGTGCTTATCATTCAGCTATGAAGACCCAAGCCTGGATCACCAACACCCATGTAAAAGGCAACGCATGATATCATGTGCTTACAATCCAATAGTTAGTTGTATGGAAAGAGAAAACACCCATGGCTCTCTGAAATGCCGGTTTAGCCATATTGGCAAGCCTATAGTCCTGGTGAGAAGCCATGTCTCAAAATCCAATTTGGATAGACCCTATCTATTGAACAGTATTTAAGGTGGACTTCTTCCCTCCACACACAAGACTACATTCTTACAAGCAGATGCAGGTACACCCATATTATGTGTGTGTGTGTGTAAATATATATGTATACATATATATGTATCTATGTATGTATATGTGTATGTATCCACCCTGGGGTATACACATGCATGTATGTAAGTCTACATGTGCACATGCATATAAATGGGCATGTGGGCACACACACACACACAGAAAACATCTTACAGAAGCATCTATGTACTTGTCATTATATTCCTTTGGTCAAGCACATGTTCAAATGTTCATGGCCATGCCTAATTGAAGCAGTCCTCATTAGGTAACCATGTGCTATAATAAACATTGAGAATTCTAGGAAACAGACATGGATTTTTAGACAGGAAACAATAGAGTGTGCCACAGTAGCTAAAATGCCAAGAGTCTGAATACATTTCAAGTCAAAAAATATTTCAAAATAGGTGCCATTGTAGTATAGATCTTCAGAGTAGGGTATGGTGCAGAGAGTTGTTGACCTATCACACACACACACACACACACACACACACACACACCTCTGTCTGTTTGCATGTATGTATTCTTGTGTGGAAATCAGAAGTCCACCTTAAATAGGGTCTATCTACCTTGGTTTTTTAAAGACAGGGTTTCTCACAAGGACTACAGGCTTACCAATATGGCTAGGCTGGCAGGTCAGAGAGTCCATAGAGAGATTTCTGTCTCCATAGCACCAACTTTTGGATTGTAACCACATGATTGATTCTTTGATTTTCACACATTGGAAAGCCTATTTTTTATTGAAAATAAATTTTATATAATATATTCTAATTATGGCTTCCCTGCCCCTATTCCTCCCATGTCCTCTTCATCTCCCCTCCCATCTGGCCTCACACTTTCAGAATCGTTTTAATGCCACAAATTTCTTAGCACTGTAATATTCTCTGGTAAAGTAGACAGAATGTCCTAGGACTTAATTGATTCCAAATTTCTAGTAATTGATCAAAGAAATCTTTGCATATTGGAATGAGTTTGATCAACCACATTGAGATTTATCATCAAACAGATGTACTAAGAAACGGAAAAGTTGATCGAGGTGATATGGAGTAGTTTTGTGATGAGACCTTTAGGGGTAGAGAGCTGATGGCATAAACTCACAAGCTTCCACCCTTCCTCTGCGCAACCTAACACTCCATCGTTCAAGGTCAGGCCAATTAGTCACTGTACACGAGCCTAAGCCAGCCGAATCCAATGCCTGCCTAAAGCACTGATCAGCCAGTGTGGAGAAACAAATGGTTGTGAGCAGTAGAACGTGACAGTTTGATTATACAGTAAGATCAAAGCAGGGGTCCAGTTTTCATCGCTGAGGCGCTTGCCAGGAAGCAGAATAAAACCTATTGGCAATCACCTGTGTCATTATTTTTAGGAGCCTCAGACTACAAACCTCTTCCTTTCTCCTTCGGAACAGAAGGCATGTGTTTCTAAAGATGATAAGCTTTCCACAGTAGTCTCCAATATATAAACTATTGGCAGTCTTTAGCCATTCCATCCAAGGTTGTCTGTGCTTTGTGTTGTTTGCTAACATTTAGCTCTGCCTGTATAACACACTAAATACAAATGGGAGAATTTATCCACTATCCTTCATAGCAGTTCTACCTCACAGAGAATCCACAGTGCACTCCTGTCTTTGCTCAGCATCTTGGCATCCACTGCCATGACAGCAGCATGTCTTCCTAGCAAGGATTATATTTTTCTTGCTGTTGTGACAAAATACCTAAGACAAGTAGCATAAAGAATAAAAGATTTATGTTTTTTTCACAGTTCAAGGGAATGGTACATCATTGTGAGGAGAGTGTTATAACAGCAACGTTAAGCAGCTGGCCACACTGTGTCAGCGGTCAGGACCCAGAGAGCAATGGATGCTAGTGCTCCACTCACCATCTCCTTACGCCATCCAATACCCCGGGCCACACAGTGGTAATGCCCACATTCATACTGAGATCCCTAGTTCTGTTAAACTTCTCTGGAAAGATCCCCAAGACAGGCCCAGAGTCTCCTTGTAGGAGTTAGGTTTGGTTCTTCCTCTCTGCCCCATGCACCCAGAACTAAGACTCAGACTCAAAGTATATTTACAAATACCTTGGTTGGGATTTTTTCAAATATCTAGTTATCATTTACAAATTTACTTAGGATTATTTACAAATACCTAGTTAGGATCATTTCTGACTTGATCATAGCATAAATTAAGCCATTTACTCTAATCTCCATTCTGCCATGTGGCTGGGTACCTGTGCTCAGGTACCAGGAGTCTGGCTTATCACAACTTCCCAGGCGAATCTCCAGCACTTTGCTCTGTTCAAGACTTCTTTCTGCACTCTGGATGTCCCACCTAAGTCATAGGCCATCAGATCTATTATTTACAGATTCCACATCCATTCAGACTCAGATATTCTCACTACAGTTTGTCTCCAAAGTAATTTTAAATCCTGTCAAGTTCACATCAAGATTGTTCCATCACAACGGCTTTCTGGTAAAATGCATCCAACCTTTTGATTTGCAAAACAAAAGTGAACTCCTCTACCTACACTGGTAGCCAGTTTCCCCCACACTCACGGTCACTCATTACACCTTTTAGTGCAGCTCTGTTGTGGCTTAGAGATAAAGTGGAACCTATCTGAAGGAAGTAAATCATTGTACACGTCCTTGGAGAATACACTTTTGACTCTCCCTTTCTCTTCCATCATAGGGGACTATTCACCACATTCCAACAGCCTAGGTATTCTTCCTCAGCAAGGCCAGAGGTCAATGGATCCAAGCACCCTAGACAAAAAATATATTACACTGAGCTGAACTGTGTTTCCCCTTAAGTTGTTTATGGCTAGTGTTCTACCACAGTGACAAAAAGTCTGATTACACAGCCCCACACTCATATCCTCTCACACTGAGTCACAGCAAGTCTGTGCTGTCACTAAGTACAGCATATGTATTTAAAAATAAGAATAAAATAAACATTGTTAATGAGGTCCTTGAGAAATGGCTCAGCAGTTAAGAACACTGAGTGCTCTTTCAGGAAGACCCAGGTTTGATTCTCAACACTCACATGGGAGCTCACAACCAGCTGTAATTCCCATTCATAGAACCCGATGCTCTTTCTGTAGGCACCAGGCAAACAGAAGTGATAGTACATAACTTTCAAGGCTAGGCTAGATAGGGCTTTGCAGCCCTCATTATCTGGGCTTCTCATGCTGGTGGACATTAGTTAGCATACCATAGGACATACAACTAAGCTATGGAGAAGAACTCTGTTTTTTGATGCTTCAGCCAGCCATAGTAATTAGTTACCATTGGAGACTCTCCAGCCTCTGTCAAGCCTTCAGAATGCTTAGCCCCTACTGACAGCTGACGGTTGTGTTGTAGAAACCTCCAGGCCAGCATAGTCTGATTAAGCTGCTCCCAGAAATAAACATTGTTAATGAGGTCCTTGAGAAATGGCTCAGCAGTTAAGAACACGGAGTGCTCTTTCAGGAAGACCCAGGTTTGATTCTCAGCACTCACATGGTAACTCACAACCAGCTGTAATTTCTAATCCACAGAAAAATTGATGGACAGCAAATGTTAATGTTGATGGCAAGTCCCTAATCTGAGGATAACAGGGCATAGTGATAGGTAACAGAGTTGACACAACCTCTTATTATTTACCTCTTAGCTTTTATCTATTGATCAATTTTTGTCAGAACAATTACCAGTATATCAATCTCTCTCTCTCTCTCTCTCTCTCTCTCTCTCTCTCTCTCTCTCTCTCTCTCTCTCTCTCTCTCTCACACACACACACACACACACACACACACACACACCTGAGTCAAATGTAATTGGGCTGACCAAACTGCACTAGGCATTCTAGTAATGCTAACATGGTACGAATATAACATGATTAATGCCACTGTCATTTCTTTCCCCACCATCAAGACATTTAGGAAAAAATATTCCTATGATGTCATACTTTTAAATAGTCATATTTGGTAAATGAATCGTGGATACAATATGAAGTTTAGAAAGAGGTAGCTTCCACAGATGACTTTACAGTTATTTGTCTGTGAGAAATGTCTCTCATTTGTTTAGATTTCTTCATGTATCTGCCACATCTCAGCCATTTAGTGGTTTCTCCTTTGAGAGGAGGTAATCCATCTTCTCAACCAGGGATGTGCCCGTATCCTTAATCAGTGCTCAAGAACTGCTGCTGGACGTTTAATCCATTGTTGACATGAGCTGTCTTTTAAAAAGTATTTAGTAGTTCTTAGAAAAGAAGGAGGAGAAGATGTAGGGAGAGGGGCAGGAGGAGGGGGGATATGTGTGTGTATCTGTGTAAAAGCACAAGGTGTGTGCATGGATGCCTGCAGCTACATTGACAGACAGTTATTGGAGCTGAGAACTGAACTCAAGCCCTTCAGAAGAGCAGTGTGCCCCCTTTGCCACCTCTCCACCCTCTTCAGCTCTTATTTAGGAGAAACATAATCACATTCACATTTTAATCATTTCAGTTTAGTTAGGCAGGGATCACTTATCCATAAATGCAGTTAACGGTGAAATTATCATATAGCTTAAATAATAATTGAGGGAGAGGAGTGGCGTTTCTATTCAATTTTTTTTCCAAAATCCAACACTTTGTAGAACAAGCTAAGCATCTAACTTGAGCAAAACATTTCAGCTCTCAAAATCACCACCTAAAACAAATGCAGTCCAGTTGACCTACTGATACAAAATGTGAATAAAAATTATTTCCAATTAGAAAATTAAGTAAGGTCAAGATACAATACTCATTGTGACAGTATATGAGAAATGCACTATATGTGCTATATACTCTTGATTCTTTGGGAATTTCACATCATGAACCCAATTCCAGTAATTTCTCTGCCCTTCCATATCTGCTCTTTATTCTTATAAGTGCAAAAGAAAATAAAAAATTAAAAAACAAACAAAGAAAAAAACATCTCTCCCACTCCTCTGGGCATGACCTGCTCCTCTATCAGTTCGCAGCCTTCCCTCAGACTACTCACAGCTGCCACATTTCCAGTTCTGCCCTACTTGTAATACTGAGCTCCTCCAACTTATCCATCTCTTTATCACAAATTCATTCACTGGGAGCTGCTGTGTGTCATGCAGTATACCCTTTTGCCTCAACAGCTTTACTTGCAAGTATTCATTGTAGATTGGAGGCCTCTGTCATCTGCTACACCATCAATACTGGACCTTGACCCAGACTCCTCTCAGATATTCTCTTGTGACCTATGTCATGGAGATCCTGCATCTATGTATCCACAGGATAGTCCCACATGTGCTCCAGCAGCTAATAGATGAGGTAGATATCGGGGTGGGTCAACTCAGGGTAGTAGCTGTGTTGGTCAGCCCAGGTCTCCTGGTTGTCAAGAGTGAGGCCAGCTCTAATTCGTGTGTGTGTGTGTGTGTGTGTGTGTGTGTGTGTGTGTGTGTGTGTGTGTGCGCGCGCGCACACAAGAGCAGTATCCAGTGAGGGGTATGGCCAATTCAGCATGATACTTGGATATCAACATGGCTTCAGGTGTCAGCCCATGAATGACACAGACATGGTCCTCGGCTGCAGCCCAGGTCTGAACATCATCACGACCTCACGTAGCAGCACAGGCCACTCACGCTAATTTGGCCTCCAGTGTCAGCACGGCCCTCAGACAGACATGGCCTCAGGCAGTGCCCACAGCACAAGCATCCGGATGTTTGTCTGTGGCAACATGGGTCATGGACATCATCACAAACCCCTGCTGTGATAGGGCCACGGTCCCAGACACAACTGGCCCTCAGCGGCATTCTGAGTCCAGACGTTACTATGGCCTCAGGGGCTCAGGGACCCTTATCAACCTATTCCTCACCTCTTCACTTCTTTTTCTCTCTGCAGCACACAATCAGCTCTGCTTTTTCTTCTCATCTTTCCACCACATACTCTGTCTTTCCCATTTCTCCATCATATATTTGCTCAGCATTAATGGGTTTATTGACCATGGGCAGTGGGGTCAGAGATGAGTGCTTGAGTGTCTTCCGGTGTAGCCCTGGGCTATAGGGATGAAAATGATTCTTAATGGTTTGCAGCCTCTTTGCTGTGTACTTCAGTGATGCTTCTGAAGAAAATGCTGTGAACTCTGAATTTGTGACTCATTTCTTGTCAGATATGCACGTGACTCAGTATGCATTATCATGATGTCTGGGTCATCTCTTTTCAAAACAAAATCTGCATCACTGATTAGATTGATAGTTTCCCCATGTTTATCATCATCCCTACTTTCAAATTGCATACGGAAGTCCATGTTCATGTATATACTATCGATTTATTGATTTGTGTAAACAAGACTTGCTTTTCTGTGGATTCCAAGCAGTTCCTGGAAATTGGAAGATAAATAGGATAGGCTCATGTTGCATTTAGGTGCAAAAGGGATTTTTTAAGTGATGGTGTCCACATCTTCTGAGATACAAGGTACTTGACCTCCTCCTGACAGAGGGCCCTTTCTTCTTCCTGCTTGTGTAGCCTCAATAAATGGCAAAGGCCATTGATTGAAAAGTGTAAAGCTTACTTTCTACAAAAAAACATGCCAATGACTCAATGACATAGACTATATAAGTACACACCCATTAACCTCTCAGGAAACAGACTACCACAGTGAACAGCTTGTGTATCTATACTTCCTCCTCATTCCAGAAAAAAAAAATTTAGTGGGATACAAAGATAGAGAGACAGGGTAGAGTTTCTTATAATATACAAGGTGTAAATCTCTTTTTTTATTATTATTATTTATTTATTTTGTTGATACTTTAATTACATTTCCAATGTTTCCCCCTTTTTAGGTTTCCTCTTTGGAAACCATTTATCCCCTCACCCTACACGACTTTATGAGGGAATTCTACCACACACCCACCCACCCACTCCCATATTCCCACCTTGACATTCCCTTTACTGGGGCCTGCCCTCCCCGTGATGGCCAACAAGGCCCTCTTCTGCCACATATGCCGTTGGAACCATGGATCCTTCGATGTATATTCTTTGGTTGGTGGTCCAGCCTCCAGGAGGACCAGGGGAGTCAGGCAGTTGACACTATTGCTCCCTCCAGGGGGCTGCAGACTCCCTCAGCTCCTTCAGTCACTTCTCGAACTCCCCCATCTGGGAACTCACTCTCAGTCCAGCAGTTACTGTAAAGTGAAACTTGGGTATTCCAAACTTTTGGGCTAATATCCACTTATCAATGAGTACATACCATGTTCACTCTTTTGTGACTGAGTTACCTCAGTCAGGATGATATTTTCAAGTTCGATCCATTTGCCTGCAAATTTCATGAAGTCATTGTTTTTAATAACTAAGTAGTACTCCATTGTGTAAATTACCACATTTTCTGTATCTATTCCTCTGATGAGGGACATCTGGGTTGTTTCCAGCTTCTGGCTATTATAAATATGGCTGCTATAAACATAGTGGAGCATGTGTCTTTAATACATGTTGGAACATCTTCTGGGTATTTGCCAAGGAGTGATATAGCTAGGTCCTCAGGTAGTATTATGTCCATTTTCCTGAGGGTCCGCCAAACTGATTTCCAGAGTGGTTGTACCAGCTTGCAATCCCACCAAAAATGGAGGAGTGTTCCTCTTTCTCCACATCCTCACCAGCATCTGCTGTCACCTGAGTTTTTGATCTTAGCCATTCTGACTGGTATGAGGTGGAATCTCAGAGTTGTTTTGATTTGCATTTCCCTGATGATTAAGGATGTTGAGCATTTCTTTAGGTGCTTCTCAGCCCTGCGAATTTCCTCAGTTGAGAATTCTCTGTTTAGCTCTGTTCCCCATTTTTTGATAGGGTTATTTGGTTTTCTGGAGTTTAACTTCTTGAGTTCTTTGTGTATGTTGGATACATATACATATATGCCCTTTATCAGACATAGGATTGGTAAAGATCTTTTCCCAACCTGGTGGTTGCAGTTTTGTCCTATTGACAATGTCCATTGCCTTACAGAAGCTTTGCAATTTCATGAGGTCCCATTTGTCGATTCTTGATCTTAGAGCACAAGCCATTGGTGTTCTATTCAGGAATTTTCCCCCTGTACCCATGTGTTTGAGCTTTTCCCCACTTTCTCTTCTATTAGCTTCAGTGTATCTGGTTTTATGTGGAGGTCCTTGATCCACTTGGACTTGAGCTTTGTAGAGGGAGATAAGAATGGATCCATTGGAATTCTTCTACATGTAGACTGCCAGTTGAACCAGCACCATTTGTTGAAAATGTTGTCTTTTTTCCACTGGGTGGTTTTAGCTCCTTTGTCAAAGATCAAGTGACCATAGGTGTGTGGGTTCATTTCTGGGTCTTCAATTCTATTCCATTGATCTATCTGCCTGTTGCTGTACCAATACCATGCAGTTTTTATCACTACTACTCTGTAGTACAGCTTGAGGTCAGGAATGCTGATTACCCCAGAAGTTCTTTTGTTGTTGAGAATAGCTTTTGCTATCCTGGGTTTTTTGCTGTTCCAAATGAATTTGAGAATTGCTCTTTCTAAGTCTATGAAGAATTCGGTTGGAATTTTGATGGAGATTGCATTGAATCTGTAGATTGCTTTTGGCACGATGGCCATTTTTACTATATTAATTCTGCCAATCCATGAGCATGGGAGAGCTTTCCATCTTCTGAGGTCTTCTTCGATTTCTTTCTTCAGAGACTTGAAGTTCTTGTCATACAGATCTTTCACTTGCTTGGTTAGAGTCATACCAAGATACTTTATATTGTTTGTGACAATTGTGAAGGGTTTCGTTTCTCTAATTTCTTTCTCAGTCTGATTATCCTTCTAGTATAGGAAGGCTACTGATTTGTTTGAGTTAATTTTATATCCGGCCACATCGCTGAAGTTGTTTATCAGCTGTAGCAGTTCTCTGGTGGAGATTTTTGGGTCACTTAAATATACGAACATATCATCTGCAAAGAGTGATATTTTGATTTCTTCCTTACCAATTTGTAT
>CM052704.1:87682689-87697539 GCA_028551405.1 Uromys caudimaculatus
TGGACTTGAGCTTTGTACAGGGAGATAGGAATGGATCAATTTGCATTCTTCTACATGTAGACTGCCAGTTGACCCAGCACCATTTGTTGAAAATGCTGTCTTTTTTCCACTGAGTGGTTTGAGTTCCTTTGTCAAAAATCAAGTGACCATATGTGTGTGGGTTCATTTCTGGGTCTTCAATTCTATTCCATTGATCTATCTGCCTGTCACTGTACATATGTCCCTCATCAGAGGAATGGATACAGAAAATGTGGTACATCTACACAATGGAGTACTACTCAGCTATTAAAAACAATGACTTAATGAAATTTGCAGGCAAATGGATGGAACTTGAAAATATCATCCTGAGTGAGGTAACTCAGTCACAAAAGAATGAACATGGTATGTACTCACTGATAATCGGATATTAGCCCAAAAGCTCAGAATGCCCAAGTTTCACTTTACAGAAACCGCTGGACTGATAGTGAGGTCCCATATGGAAGAATTGGAGAAAGGTCTGAAGGAACTGAGGGAGTTTGCAGCCCCAAGGATGGAGCAACAGCGTCAATGGGCCTGACCCCCTCCCCGGTCATCCTGGAGTTAGGACCACCAACCAAAGAATACACATCTATGGACCCATGGTTCCAACCACATATGTGTCAGAGGATAGCCTCGTTGGCCATCAGGGAGAGAGGAGAGGCCCTTGGGCCTGAAGGAGTCAGAGGCCCTAGTAAAGGGAAATGTCAAAGTGGGAATATGGGAATGGCTGGCCGGGTGGGTGGGAGGTGGAATTTCCTCATAGAGGCAAGGAGGGGGAAGGGATACGGGGTTTCCAAGGAGGAGACATTGGAAATGTAAATAAAGTATCAAAAATAAAATAAAATAAAATTTTTGGAGCTTGATCAGACATCCTGTCTGGCTCCCAAGGGGGGGGGGGGATAAATTTCACAGGCAAATGGATGGAACTAGAAAATATCATCTTGAGTGAGGTAACCCAATCACAAAAGAATACACATGGTATGTACTAACTGATAAGTGGATTTAGCCCAAAATCTTGGAATACCTAAGATACAATGCACAGACCACATGAAATTCAAGCAGAAGGAAAACAAAAGTATGGATGCTTCAGTCCTTCTTAGAAGGGGGAACAAAATACTCATAGGAGGAAATACAGAGACAAAGTGTGGAGCAGAGACTGAAGGAAATGCCATCCAGAGACTGCCCCACCTGGGGATCCATCCAATATACAGTCACAAAACTCAAAAATCATTGTGGATGCCAAGAAGTGCTTGCTGACAGGAGCCTGATATAGCTGTCTCCTGAGAGTCTCTGCCAGAGCCTGACAAACCCAGAGGCGGATGCTTGCAACCAACGATTGGACTGAGCACAGGGTCCCCAATGGAGGAGTTAAAGAAAGGACTGAAGGAACTGAAGGGGTTTGCAACCCCACAGGAAGAACAACAATATCAACTAGCCAGACTCCCCAGAGCTCCCAGGAACTAAACCACCAACTAAGGAGTATACACGAAGGGACCCATGACTCCAGCTGCATATGTAGCAGAGGATGTCCTTTTAGGGCATGAATAGGAGAAGAGGCCCTTGGTTCCATGAAGGCTCAATGTCCCAGTGTAGGAGAATGTCTGAGTAGGGAGGCAAGAGTAGGTAGGTGGGTGGGGGAGCACCCTCATAGAAGCAGGGGGAAGGGGATGAGATAGGGAGTTTCTGGAGGGAAAACCGAGAAGGGAGATAACATTTGAAATGTAAATTAAAAAAAATATCCGATAAAAGAAAAGAAAAACGAAGAAGAAAAAAGAAGGAGATGAGCTGAGACTGCTGGAAATCCACAATGAGAGTACTGGGGCAGTTGATCATGGGAAGAGCACAGTTGGGAGAAAACACGCCAAGCTGAACACAGCTCCAGAGCAAGACTCCTACAGCCGACCAAGAAGCTTAACCAAAAGGTCAGCCATCCTATCTATAGGACAAGCTCTCGGCTCTCACAAAAATCCAGTTGCAGATATGGTGCCTACTCCACTGAGAGTGATAGTCATGGAGAGGACTTCTGTCACACGCAGGCACTCATAGGTCTGTGGTAAGTGCCATGTTCATAGAAAAACTACTGTTTAGAATTGAGCTGTCCTGGGAGCCTGATAACGTGAAACAGTAACAAACAAGGCTACTAAAGTCATCTTTATAAGCTTCCAGGGGGAGAGATGGCTCTGGGAAGTGGCCATAGACAGTAAGAAACTCATATGGTGACAATCAGGAAGGTGCAGGTGGCCTGAGACTTGGCTCATGGAAGTAAAGTATCCAGGAGGAGGTAGTCTATGGTAATTCATAACAGACTTTGACAATTAAAGGCACTTTGGAGTTTGATATTCCCTGGCATGTACAATTCTGAATGCTCTGCTTGCTTCCTTCAACCCCCAGTGTTCTTGGGACATATCATCTCAGAATATCAGCCACCCATGGAACACAAACTAGAGTCTCTGGATGGTACGAGAACCTGCCCAACTCACTGAAGGCAAAACTAAGTATGCCCAACAGGGACACTAGGAACACAAAGAGAGGACATTACCAAGTGAAGTCACCTCTGGCAGATACCTAACATTTGTCCAAAAAAGACTAAGCACCAGAAAAAAACAATCAAAGGAAAGACAAAATGTACACATTCCACTATCCTTCCCCCCAACTCTACATCAACTGAGAACACACAGTTCATCAATGGCCTAGAAGGAAATCACTCAAACATTTGACTCTTTTTGCTGGCTTTGCCATTTGTTATATCCTTAATAATAATTTTTCTTCATCTTGTTATTTTTAAATATTGATATGTTAGTTTCATTCCCTTTCATATATCAAGCTAATCTTTTATCTACATTTTTTCATTGTGCAGCAATCTTTTTTCTCTTTTATTTTTCACCCCTTTCTCCATTTTCCCTTTTTATTTGCCCTTTCTTTTTTTTTTTTTTTTTTTTGCTAAACCTTTAGAAGTATCTTTACTTTACCTTCATTTTAAGGGAGATGTGGGTATGCATGAGTGTAGTGTATATGTGTGTACATGTATGTGTGTGCATATGACTGTGAAGGTTAGAGATCTATGTCAGGTGTCTTCCTCAATCATATTCTATATTATTTTTAAAACAAGGTCTATCACTGAGCAAACATCCCACCAATTCATATGGACTGGCTGGCCTGAGCCCCAGAGATCTGTCTGTCTCTGCTACCCCAGCACTTCGATTACATACATGTACTACTGCAACTTCTGTTAATATCATATTTTAATTAATTCCTTCAAAAGCTCACACATGAGTACAATGGGTTTTGATCATATTCACTTCCCACTCCTTGCCCTAACTCCTCCTAGATCCACTCTCTACTCAAGACCCCCCTCACAGTTTCATATCCTCTTTACAACCCAATTGAGTCCAATGTGTGCTGCCCACATAGGCACGCAGGTGAGCTATTCAATAGATCACTGACCTACCAAGGACCACATCCCTCAAGAATATTGAGTCTTCCTTACCTAGCAGCCATCAACTGTCAATAGTTCCTCAGCTAGGGGAGAGAATTTATGGAGCTCCTACCCTCTCCATGCTAAAATTATCTACTGACTTGATCACATGTAGGTCTTAGGTAAGCAACCACAGATCCTGTGAGTTCATGAGTGCAACATGTGGCATGTTCAGAAGACATTATTTTTCTTTGCTCCTCCCCAACCTCTGGCTCCAATGATCTATGATTCACCCCTTCTTTCATGATGTTTTGTGAGCACTGAGTCCCGAAGCCTGATTTGTGCCTGGGCATGCCACAAACACTTTTTCTTTACACCTTGAGTTTTTCTGTTAACCTCCATCTATGTTGCACAAAGACATTTTGGTGAGAATTAAGGACTTCACTAATCTATGGGTCTGGAGAAATGAATTTTAGAAGGAAGTTTGATACTATGTGTCTATTTAGAAAAATAGTAATAGTAGGTCTATCCCTGGTTCCTATGGGGTCCTTAGCTGTGGGCTCTTGGTCAGACCTAGAGTACCAAATACTAAATCTAAAACTACAGTTTTCTTCTGCATAGCTTGTCTTAAGTCTAATCAGAAAGGGATTAGTATCCCATAAGATTTTTGGCATTATTTAAACCATAAATATATCTTGACACATTAATCATTATTTCAGCCCTCAGGTTTTTTCCTCCAGCACCCTGAATAATACCTTCAGGTACTATGAAATTTAACTAACTACAAGGAAGCTTCTTTGCAATACCAAATTCATTTTTTATATCTTGTGCCCAATTTATATGCTGTTCTTACCAACTTGTAACCATTGCATCCAAGACCATAGCCTGTTTTGTTTTGTAGGATACTGGAACAATACTAACGAATAACTAGAGAAGTGGTGACCTATTCCTGGCACTAGGCTTTTTGTTTCACAGCCTATGTATCCTGAAAGAAGGATTACCTCCAGTGTAGGGTAAATACAGTTAGCAATTAAACTCTTCTATAAATAATATATACACACATACACACATGTCCCTCCCTCCCATGTCCTCCCACTTAAATATACTTCTCTACCATTCTCTCCATTTATATCATCTGTGTTCTGCTCTCCCATTAGTCATCCTTCTCTCAGTCCCATGGCTACTATCTAGTTTCCTTGCTTCTATGGATACTCCTAGATAAACGCACAGATGTAGCAATTTGATACTAATAGCTACATATTAGATAGAAATGCAGTATCTGTCCTGTTTATGGATTATCTCATTCAGTATAATGTATTCCAGGTCCACCCATTTATCTCTGCAAATTTTATAGTTCCATTTTTTCTTTATAGCTGAATAAAATTCCAATATATAAATATCGTAAGTTCCATCATTCATTCATCAACTGGTGGGCATATAGGCTATCTCTATTTCCTAACTATTGTTTTTAAAGAGTTGAGCAAGTATGGATGAGCAAGAATCTCTGAAGCAGGATATAGAGCCCTTTTGGATATATCCTCAGGAGTAGTATGGCTGGGTCATATGGCAGGTCAATTTACTGTTTTTTAAGGAACGTCTACACCGATTTCCAGAGTAGCTATACCAGTTTTCATTCCAACTTTCTTGCCAACAATTGCTGTCATTTGCATTCTTTATCTCAGTTATCTTAGCTGAGGAAAGAAATGCCAAACATACTTTCATTTTGCCTTTTCCTATTGTCTAAGTATGTTGTTTACAATATTCCGTAGTCATTTGTATTTCCTCTTTCGAGAACTAGCTCTTCAGATTTGTAGTTCATTTTTTAATTGGAATGTTTGTTTGCTTGGTTTTCAGTGGTTTGGTGGCTTGTTTGTTTTGATTTGGGTTTGTTTTGCTGGGTTTTGTCCCATTATTTTTTGTGTATTCTTTGCAATTCTTTGTAGAATATATAGCTGGCAATTCTTTCCCATTGAGTAGTTTGCCTCTTCAGTCGATTTTTTTTAATTTCCACCACAGAAGTATTTTTATTGCTTTGGGTCTTCAGGAAGACCTCTACCTGTTGGTTGTTGGGCCTACATCCTGAACAATCTGGATCCTATAAAGTCTTAACCTGAGCCTATGTTTTCAAATGAACTCCCGGTTTTCTTCTAGAAGTTCCCAGCACCCATGTCAAGGGACTTACAACCATCTGAAACCACAGAGACTGGGAACCCTCTTCCAGGTTTCATGGGTCCCTGCACACATATGACACACATTTACACACACATATACATAAAAATAAAAATAAACCCTTTTGAAAAAGTGGTTGCATCCACAGTAAATTCACCAGGAAACAATCTTTTGGAAGTCACCTGCTTTTATCTTGCTGTCATCCTGCCTTCCTCTCATGCTTCTGTCCATACCTTGCCCATATTAACTACTTTGATAGTTGATTAAATGCTAAATTAAATTTCCACTTTGACATTAGAAAAAAACTTCAAGTGAAGACAATGATTGCATAAAGAAATTGATTGAATAACTCCTAAGGCTCATAGAATAAAACTTAAATTCATCCGTTATCTGGTTAACTTGGCATAAATAGAGGGGTAATAGTTCTCAAGTCAAACAGCCACAAATAAAATAAAATCTTACGCATTTTGAAACAAAATGACTAGGTAAACAGGCTAGGGGACAATTCTGGGTATTTCAGATAGGTAGAAAATAATTTTCAAAACAAAATTAAAAAGTAATCATTTTAAAATAAAAACAGTGAACAATCTTCCCCAAAATGAAAAATAAAGAAAATGATGTTTTCAGAAGGGGCTATCATAAAAACAGATGATGCGGTCTCTTTGGTTTTGCTCTGGCAGATTAAGAATTTACTAAATTTAAGATTGATGGCTTTGTAAACCAACACAGATTGAATCCATTTCAATAAACTCTTCAAGACAGAGAGCCATCTCCCAGGCCTTCTGGAAAATAATGGTGCTCAAGTACAGCACTAATTCAATACGAATTTTCAAGCATCAGTATCAACTACTTAACATGGTACTAGCAAAATAGCTATTACCACTGACTCTACTCCCATTACTCAGAACCATTGCTTTGCTATTATGCTATGGCTTGGGGGGATATTTAGATCTTTTCCCTCTAAGCATCCCTCATAATTTATTCCATCTGGAAGATTTGCATCGAGCATAATTTAAACTCTGCAGGCTCTATTTTCTCCTGGTGCAGAAACATAACTCCCATTAGCTCTAATGAAAGCTATCTGTACATCTCAAGCAGGGCACCTCTCACAAGTGTTTAAGATCCAAAATGTTTTGTGTCCTAAGAGAACAGTACTCTATCTACACATAATTTAACAAGGAAAAATTGCAAAGAATGGGTTGTTTTCAAATGATTATTTTCCAAGTAAACAGAAAACGTAAAAATAAATAAATAAATAATAAAAAGGCCATTTTTTCTAAAAATAAATAAATAAATAAAAAGAGTATCAGCAAGCTTTTTACATACTCATACACTGAAAGAACAGGAGTCTCAAACATAAACAAAAGCCAAAAATTACATTTGTCATAAAAGGAAGTTCAGACCATCTGGTTGTGAATTTTATCTTTTTTTTTTTTCTATTTTTTAAATAACTTTGAAGAAGTAGGCCTCTTTTTTAAAGGTTTGTTTTATCCCTTGCCTTATGTATATGTGTTTGTGTATATGTTGTATATGTGCAGGTATACACAGAGGCCAGAAGAAGGTGTCAGATTCCCTGGAGCCAGAGTGATAGACAGTCGTAACATCTAACATGAGAGCTGGGAACCAAACCCAATTCCTATGCCAGAACAATAGACACTTTTAACCATTAAGCCACCTCTCCTGCCCTATTCTTGCCTTTCTTGACCTGGCATAGGTTTTTGCTTTAAGAGTACACAGTTTTATCTACAGAATATGTCTTTTACCTGAAATCCAAAGCTTGCCAAGACTTTCATGTGTCCCAAACTACTGTTAGATGGATTATAACAAGGGTGGGTTTACTTGGATTGTTTGGAAGTCCATGGCTAAAAGCCAGTTCTTTTCCAACTCTTTCCTATTCAGCAGCTCTTGTGAATTGGTTTTCAACATATCACACTGCTTAATTTCCCCACACATCATCCTCAGGCCATGTTCATTACAACCTGTAGTAATTTCTTGTGAGAACATCACATTGAACTTCCCGCTGCACATATTCCTGACTGGTGTATAAGATCATTTGGAATGTCAAAGGCTCTGGATTATTGCAGGAGTAAATCTGCTAAATCTCATGCTCCCCCTTAAGAAAACAAAGCAGATACTTAATGCTTCCTGAGAACACAGAAATAATCCACAGGAAGATAAAAGGATTTCTTCATGTTTTTAGAATCAAATGTCTATTCCAAAACCTGAGAGTGTCACCAAGTTTTAGTGTGGAAGAAAGTTTGGTTATCACAGCATTATCATTGAGATTGTACATTACACAAAGCTCTGATATAAAGAAGCATCACTGTTAAATACTATTAGTATATTCAGTTGGAAAGACAAATGCAAACACAGATTCTCAGTGTTTGAATCCTGTGCAACAGCAATATTTATCTTTGTGGGGGGTGAGCAAATAGAAGCTGAGACACAGAGGAAGAGCTAACAAACACACTGAAGGATGTATGAGTAGATGTTTACAGTAGCTTAGGAGGTCTTATTTATCATCAAAAATAATGTTAATTTCTCCTTATTTTTTTTTTCTTTGCAACATGTAGCTGTTATGTGCTTGTGGTCTTGTTAAATGGAGTTTGTCTAGAAGCGTATGTTTAATAAAATGTTTATGTGCACACAGCACACATACAACATTAAAGCAATATCTTTCCTTTGAAACTGACAAATGAGAAGCACTTGAGAATATGAGTATTTGTCTATTTTAACTCTCTACATTATATCTAAGCACTTGGAGTCTGAGTACATTTGAGCAAAGGGAAATAAGTAAGCATTATGTACATCAAGCAAGAGCTGAAAGATAGGCTAAAGTCACTAGGTTTCTCTAGCTAATTTTTCCTGTGTTATTTCCCTAATGTTTGATTTCATACATTTTCAGGTTGCTAGACACTCAATATATGCTGTCTCTAATTTGTTTCCGATGCACTGACCCTACCATGCTCAGTAGGCACATATAGCCCCATTCCCAATGTTATGATAGATTCTTGTATATATCCATCTTACATTCCATTTTTATATTCAAAATTAGTGTACTAACATTTCATTTTGTATTGTTATAAACCACCACAAACTCACCATGCAATTAGAGAAGGTATAAATAAATTTCAAATATGTATATATGTATGTATATATATATGTGTATATATATATTCCTGAAGAAACATAGCAGTAAGATTGTGCTAAACTCATGTTTGCACTGAACTGAAATAATTCTTAGCCCATGGAATTAGAAATATGAATTAGTATCTCCTTCAATTCTTTGCTACAATCTGATGCTATAGAAACTAATGTCAGAATTGTAGACTATTCTTTGTTATCATTTTATTTACCCTTAGAAAACTGCATACATCTACACGATGTATTTGGATCATATCCTCCCCCAACTCACTCCAGATCCCGCAATGCATCTCCTTCTCAACTTCAAATGCTTTTTGTTCCAACAACCCACTGTACAATTAGTGCTGCCCCTTGACTCATGAGTCTAAAGTCATCATTGGGACATACACAATCAACCAGTGGATACTTGTTCCCAAAACTGTGACTGTCTCTCACCCAATAGCCACTAATTGCCAATAGTTCCTCAGCTACAGATGGAGCCATAGTCACTTAACCTTCAAGACTTAAATCCCATAATTTCTGATGTGTTTTAGTTGCAAATATGGAGCTGAATTTTGATTATTTTTATGTGAAATTTTATCATGTAGAACCAGAGTCTAAGAAAGGCTCAGCCTGATGGTACAGAACCGTAATGTCAGCTGCTCTGAAAACTGGAGCAGAAGGATCATGAGTTCAAAGTCAGCCTGGGCAACTTAGTAAGACCCTGTTACAGTATTAACAAAAGGCTATTTTATCCTTTCTAATCCCCATCCAGAATTCCTCTCTACTTTCACTTTTACCTATGTTCTACCATTCTCCCAACCCTTTAAACTCCCTCTCCACTGTGGTAAAAGACAGATAGAAGGAAGAGAGAGACATAGAAGTAGAGAGAAGAAGGTTACAGAGGGGGGCTTGAAAAGCCAAATGGAATCCAACTGTTTAGTAAGCCAATTAAAATATTTTACAGGTTTTTTTAATTTTGATATTACATAATTACAACATTTTCCCCTTCCTTTTTCTTACTCCAAACCCTCCCATATAATCCTCTGTGCTCTTTAATATTCATTGACTTTTTTCATCATTATTACAAGCTTATATGAACATGTACATATATATGTATACTCCTAAATATAACTTACTCAGCCTGTATAATGTTACTTGTATGTCTGCATGGCAGAAAAAGCAATATAGTAAACAAAAATCCCAATGCCAGGTATTAAATATCTCCCTAGGAGTTATTGGTCAGGGAGATCCTAGAGCTCCCTGCCTTTTGCCCCCAAAACAATACAGATTCTTGCCTTTCCACTTGATTACCCATCAGAACTATATGATAAAACCCTATTATTAAACACACCACGAATCTTATCTGTAAGATACAGAGAAAGCAAGCTGGAACTGAGCTAGAAACTTCCTCTCTGATGGCTAGCTTTCAAAGTGATAGAAGGTGCTATACAGGCTGCTGGTATGAAAATGAACTTTTCTAGATGTGAGCTCTATGAACCACAACACCAACATGCCAGGTAATATGTGCTCGCATGTGCAATGGTGGTATGACTATTATGGAGGTAACCAACTACCCTGTGCTTGTACTGAAGCCTGGTCCATAGACAAGAACCTATTTGTACGGTATGGTAGCTTAATAAAAAGACATATACCTGGAAGGTCATAGACTCTAGGAGGTAAACCGGTGTTTATATTTAGCTAAATAAATATAGCATCACTCTGCCTTCTAAATATCTATAGTTATACCCACAGATAGAGGCTACTTTTAACCATGGTTAAAGAGCATCTCTTTGCAGTGAAAAGCACTGAATGCAGACTCATGACTGTTCAAAATGCTGAGAGTGAAAGCTCAGTTCTACACACATCATATAAACTATACCCTCTAAGACTCTGGCAAAAAGAAGACAGAAGAATGTAACAGATGGCTGTTAGATAGAAGGCTATAAAACCCGATCTTCTAGATACAATGTAGTCATTATAATCATAAAAAAGCAATTGTAGTCACTTGCACTGATTCTACACAAAACAGGCCATGTTGAGAATCATTCATGTATGAGAGGCTTACTGGCTTCTCCTACTACTGTGTCATTAGCTCTAGACTCTAGAAGATGGGGAAGTACTGTCTTCAGTTGTGTACCCACTGGTAAACCCATCAAACACCAGAGGATAGTTCCAAAACTGCAGTCACACAAATGATAAATCTAGAGAGACACGAACAAAACAAAAATATATAAATGTGGGAAAGAGATTAGTAGAAAAGGTGGTGGAGTAGACAAAGGGAAGAGAGAGAGAGAGAGAGAGAGAGAGAGAGAGAGAGAGAGAAGACACAATAGAGATGAGAACAATCAGAATTCATTATATACATATTTGAAATATTAAAAAAATATTAATGATCTTTACAAGGATGTGTGTTAAAATTCAGTAGTATAGCATATCAAGGGCAAATCCATAGTTAACCCTCACTACATCTTTAGAGAAAAAATGTAAATAAAAAATAGTAGTCAAACTCAAATGACATAAAGCTGGATGACTCTCCTCGAATACCCTCTCCTTCATCTACCATTTTATCTTCATCTTCCTCGCCACATCCTCTGGCATCTCTGTACGATATTGTGACATATTTATTGGATTTTTATTGTATTTATTCTGTTTTCCCAACAGATGCACCCCCAAAACAATGGGATATCCAAAGAATGAAATATCTTTTGCACATTAGAGAGATGAGTGATAGTTTAGAATACTAGGTAGTTTTAGATGAGTGTTGGTCACCATAAAGATGAAGACATGATTAGAGGGGTTGAAACTTTCAACCCTATACCATAGCATCTATTATAGGATTGACAGAAAATTGAGTATATCACTGCCTTAGTCAGGATTTCTATTGCTGTGACAAAACACCATGACCAAAAATCAAGTTGAGGAGGAAAGGGTTTATTTGGCTTATACTTCCAGATCATAATACATCATTGGAGGAAGTAAAGACAGAAACTCAAGTAGGGACTGGAACCTGGAGGTATGAGCTGATGCAGAAGCAATGGAAGATGCTGCTTCCTGGCTTGCTCATGGCTTGCTCAGCCTGCTTTCTTATAGAACCCAGAACCACCAGCCCAGAAATGACACCACTCACAGTGGGCTGGGCACTCCCCCATTGATCTCTAATTGAGAAAATGTCTTATACCTGATCCCATGTAGACATTTCCTCAACTGAGGCTCCTTTCTCTCTGATGACTATAGCGTGTGTCAAGTTGACACACAAAACCAGCCAGTACAATCACCAATAACTAATGATTTTATAAATAATACCAATGAAATAAAGTGCTCATTCAAGCCCAAAATAATTAGATTCATGGAGCTTCTAGATCACTAAACCAATGGACATACCTGTAAGGATGATGCCTATAGAAATAATATACAGACTCAGCATTTCTGACCTCACCCTATATACCCTGCCATTTGTCTCTTTAATCAGTATCCTTTGTAATATCTTTATAACAACCCAGTAAGCATATATAATTATTACTGTGAACCACTCTGTAAAATTAAGCATACCCAATGAGGAGACTGTGGAAACATGAATTTATAACCTGACACAGCATAAAACCTGAAGCTAATAAATAGCTCCTGAATTAGATTATTTTCTGGGGCTTAACCTTTAACCTGGAGAGTGTGGTGCTGTTTTATGCTGAGGAGTCTGGAGTGTCAGGATTAATTTGAATAAGGGCATACTCAATTGGTATCCACTAGAGAACTGTTTGGAGTATAGAGAAATAGCCCCACAAATGAAAAAAATACTTTGGATTTTGTCCTTTTATGAGTTGGTGGGAGACTCTTTTTTTCCCAGTATATCTTACATTTTTCCAAGAAACCTTGGAAACTATAAAGACCACCATTTTAAAAACTGTGAAACAAAACATCTTCACAGATTTGTTCAGATTTATTTTATTCTAAGCATATTTGCTTTGGGAATGATGATCAAAATAGTTAACATATACAATACAGGCAGCAACAAGTCAGAATACTGCAGCTGAAATCAAGCAATAATTTCCATCTATCAGGTAAAAACCAAATCGATCAGAAAAGAAATATGTATGACACCTCAGGGTCCTTTGCAGAATGTTGAAGTTGTGCTGTCACAATTAATAGAGTACAATGAGCTCCCTATGGAGATTTATTGACCTGAAAAAGAAAGATAGAACCTGTCTGATGCTAATCTATTATGGCCCAGGTTCAGATAATGTAAAATAACATTATTAGCAATGGTATAGCATAAAATCATTCACCTTCATTGTAAAACAAATCGTCATAGAGCATATTGGACACAAATACATTGATATACAGATTCTCTAGTGGCTACCTAACAGCCCGAGGTCCTTAGGAAGAAATGGGAACACTTTGTCCATAATGCTTTGTCATTTCAACCAAATTTCAACTAGCTTAGTTGACATAATCTATACCTACAATGAACAAGACCTGGGCTACATTGAAAAGGGTGACATTATCATTCATAGAACCACAGTGGGAGTGTCTGTTGCTGACTCTCAAAAAGTTTATCTTCTTTACAGATTCATTATTATTATTATTATTATTATTATTATTATTATTATTATTATTTAATCTTTTTTTTACAGATGTGACACCTCATGAGAGAACGGGTATTCATACAGATTTTAAGATGGTTACTTCCTGGTGAAAATGAACCAAAGCCAGGGAGTGCTCAGACATCTGATTAAAGTTTATTCCAGAAATGTCTCTGAGAGTATTCCATGATGTGCTCCACAATTGAAGAAGCAGAACGAGATTGCTCTCCCCACTGTGTATGAATGTCATTCAGTCCATGAAAGGCCTGGGCGGAAAAGGCTGAGTAAATAACAGGCTACCAAAGGCAGACTTCTTCTCGGTCTGGTGATCTTCAAGTAGGGATGTTGGGCTCTTACCTTCAGACTTGGATTCGGATTAGAACATAACACCATTGACATCCTTTAGTCTAGATTTCTTAGCTTCAATTATATGAGGCAACTTTTATAGCATATATAAGGTAATGTATCCATATTAACCATTATCAATGACTAGTAGCATTATTTGTGTAACACTACTAGATGTGTACAGTGTGTACTTTCTATTGGTTCTATTTCTCTGGAGCATCCTCACAGATCCACCTTGATCATTTTGAATCGAATTATAGAGTGTTTCTCTTAAACTACTACCAGGAAATCTGCAAAAGAAAGCTCTGTCCTTTTCACTCACTGAATAAGGCATCAAGGATATTTGTGTTGAGATAATATATATACATGCTTGGTAAGCTGAAAGTCCCTTGTAAACACCATTATTAATCATGTCATGTTTATAATAAGTATTTATTTGTTTCTAAAAGATTCTAGGGAGGAATAAAAGAACTGTTCTAAAGGAGAAATGTGACTAAAAATTAGACTTTGCTTTACTGACATCATAAAGATAGTAAATTATTTACATAAAAGGCTACTAAAATTTATGTCATTGCATTGATTAATTAGCTGAAGAATAATTAAATCTCCATTCTGTTTTTATGACATATAAGCAAGACCGGAACTGCAGGACATGAAAGAGACGCCAAAAGCTAAGAATATTTAGTACCTTTCACTAAGTTTCTTTTAGAATCATTCCTAGGAAATTGCTCAATCACAAATTTGGTTTAAAGAAAGCCAAGAAAATTCTAAACAACACCAGGATACCAATACCAGAGTATCCATAATAATCATGATAATTGTTAAACGCTTTCACAAAAGTTCTGTGGTTCTCTTTCTTTTTTTTTAATTTTTTTTATTTTTGATACTTTATTTACATTTCCAATGTTTCCCCTTTTCTAGGTCTCCTCTTTGGAAACCCCCTATCCCCTCCACCTCCTCGCCTCTATGAGGGAATTCCACCTCCCACCCACCCACCCACCCACCCATCCCCATATTCCCACCTTGACATTCCCCTTTACTGGGGCCTCTAACACCATCAGGCCCAAGGGCCTCTCCTCTCTCCCTGATGGCCATCAAGGTCATCCTCTGCCACATATGTGGTCCAAACCATGGGTCCATAGATGTGTATTCTTTGGTTGGTAGTCCAAGGTCCAGAACGACTGGGGGAGGGGGGTTCAG
>CM052704.1:87704429-87725749 GCA_028551405.1 Uromys caudimaculatus
AAGACCTCAGAAGGTGGAAAGATCTGCCATGCTCATGGATTGGCAGGATTAATATAGTAAAAATGGCCATCCTGCCAAAAGCAATCTACAAATTAAATTCAATCCCCATCAAAATTCCAACTCAATTCTTCATAGACTTAGAAAGAGCAATTCTCAAATTCATTTGGAACAACCAAAAACCCAGGATAGCAAAAGCTATCCTTAACAACAAAAGAACTTCTGGGGGTATCAGCATCCCTGACCTCAAGCTGTACTACAGAGCAGTAGTGATAAAAACTGTATGGTATTGGTACAGTGATAGGCAGGTGGATCAATGGAATAGAATTGAAGACCCAGAAATGAACCCACACACATATGGTCACTTGATTTTCGACAAAGGAGCTAAAACCACCCAGTGGAAAACAGACAGCATTTTCAACAAATGGTGCTGGTTCACCTGGTGGTCTACATGTAGAAGAATGCAAATTGATCCATTCCTATCTCCTTGTACAAAGCTCAAGTCCAAGTAGATCAAGGACCTCCACATAAAACGAGATAGACTAAAGCTAATAGAAGAGAAAGTGCAGAAAACTCTTGAACACCTGGGTATGGGGGAAAGGTTCCTGAACAGAATACCAGTCGCTTATGCGCTAAGATCAAGAATAGACAAATGAGACCTCAAGAAATTGTAAAGCTTCTGTAAAGCAAAGAACACTGTCAATAGGACAAAATGGCAACCAACAGATTGGGAAAAGATCTTAACCAATCCTATGTCTGATAGAGGGCTAATATCCAATATATACAAAGAAGTCAAGAAGTTAGACTCCAAAAAACCAAATAACCCCATCAAAAAATGGGTAACCGAGCTAAACAGAGAATTCCCAACTGAGGAAATTCGCAGGGCTGAGAACTGCTCAACATCCATAGTGATCAGGGAAATGCAAATCAAAACAAGTCTGAGATTCCACCTCACACCAGTCAGAATGGCTAAGATCAAAATCTCAGGTGACAGCAGATGCTGGTGAGGATGTGGAGAAAGAGGAACATTCCTCCACTGTTGGTGGGATTGCAAGCTGGTACAACCACTCTGGAAATCAGTTTGGCGGACCCTCAGAAAAATGGACATAATACTACCTGAGGACCCAGCTATACCTCTCCTGGGCATATACTCAGAAGATGCTCCAACATGTAATAAAGACTCATGCTCCACTATGTTCATAGCAGCCATATTTATAATAGCCAGAAGCTGGAAACAACCCAGATGTCCCTCATCAGAGGAATGGATACAGAAAATGTGGTACATCTACACAATGGGGTACTACTCAGCTATTAAAAACAATGACTTAATGAAATTTGCAGGCAAATGGATGGAACTTGAAAATAGCCTGAGCGAGGTAACTCAGTCACAAAAGAACGAACAGGGTACTATGTACTCACTGATAAGTGGATATTAGCCCAAATGTTCAGAATGCCCTAGTTTCACTTTACAGTAACCACTGGACTGAGAGTAAGGTCCCAGATGGAGGAGTTGGAGAAAGATCTGGAGTAGCTGAGGGGGTTTGCAGCCCCATGGAGGGAGCAACAGCATCAACGGGCCTGACCCCCCCGGTCATCTTGGAGTTTGGACCACCAACCAAAGAATACACATCTATGAACCCATGGTTTGGACCACATATGTGGCAGAGAATGGCCTCATTGGCCATCAGGGAGAGAGGAGAGGCCATTGGGCCTGAGGGCGTTAGAGGCCCCAGTAAAGGGCGAATGTCAAGGTGGGAATATGGGAATGTGTGAGCGGGTGGGTAGGAGGTGGAATTCCCCATAGAGGCGGGGAGTGGGAGGGGATAGGGGGTTTCCAAAGAGGAGACCTAGAAAAGGGGAAAACATTGGAAATGTAAATAAAGTATCAAAAATAATAAATAAATAAATAAACAAACAAACAAACAAACAAAAACCAATCAACAAAAAAAATGTATGCAGCCAAGCATGAGGACCCAGGTTAGATCCTGAGAACCAACAGTGTGGAAGGAAAAACTGACTCTCCCAACCTGTTCTCTGACCTCCACTACCATGTCCTGGCATGCATGTGTGAAAACATACACACACCACAAAATAAATATAAAGATTTGTAAAGGTTGTTTCCATTTCTTTCTTCAGGAAAAATCTAGAGGGAAACATTTATTTAACTTATTTGATTTCAAATGGCCATTCAGTAAAGAGAGACTGGAACAGACAGAGGAGATATGATGGCAAAATCCTCCACAATGTTCCTAAGTATGTCTTCTCTTCTCCTCCACTGTCAAGAGTCACTCATGCATAATTAGAAACATATGCTACACATCCCCAGCTATTAAATACAGTTGCCACTCTGAGATAAAAAGATTAAGATGTCTCCTTTTGATTTAAGCCTTCTCTGAGAAACATCAGTTGTAGGATAGCAGGCAGCAGGAAGGAAAGGAGGCAGATACTCTAAGCAAAAGAAATGAAAGATTACAGGATCACTGGAGAGAGCTGAAGCTTGTCTTCGTCTTTGAGGCTGCATGCAAGTTAAATGGTTCTCATCACCACCCACAAAGAACTCCATCAGTCTTCTCAGACAATGTGAAGGAAAGCTAAGACATTACTCTAAATCCTATTTCATGAGAACAACTCGCTACCTCAGAATATTCATAAACTGTCTTCAAAAAATAGTAGCAAACATGGTTCATCTAGATGCTAAAATGAGATGAAGGTGCTTTATCTTTGATCAAGTCTAACTAAACCAAATCAGTTGGGCTTGGCCACTGTACTTCAACTGAAGGGAAACATACCATACTGTCACGAAAACTCATAAGATTGTAATGCGATTATTGACCCGCAAAATGACCACCACTCTGACAAGATGGTCGAACAAAGATAACTTTATTAGGCTTGCACAGTAAGGTAGATCACCCCTTGACAGAATTGTAATTGTATCACAGAGAATGACTGTAGCATTTTAGGACCTCATCTATGCAATTTTCTGCGGTAATGAGATGAACTCTAAGGCTAAAATGATAGGCATTACCCCACCACCAACTCCATCACCAGTCCTACACTTCCAGTCCTATACTTAGTATAGTATTTTTATTAAGTCTGAGGAGATGTCATACATTCATACAATGTATTTTGATAATATTCATTCTTCACTCCTCCCCATAACTCCTCCCACACCATCCTCCCATCTATGACTTCCCAAATGAATGCCCTCTTTTTCACATGACCAGAGTATAATTTTTGCTGATGATATATAGTCATAGATGTGGGACTGTCTATGAGAGAGTAGTTGATCTACTAGGAGCCATAGTCTTAAAGAAACCTGTTTCGCCCTTCTCAGAAACTATAAACTGTCAATAGCTTTTGATCTAGGGATGGGAGCTCTTGAGTGTTTCCCTTGACAAGCTGAAATGCTTTCTGGAATGTTTAATCTTTTGCTGGCCTTACTAAGCAACCACAGATGATCATGAGAGTTGTTTTCCTGTCCACTCCAGAAGACATTTCACTATAGTCTTCCTCAACTTCTCACTCTTATAATCCTTCTGTCCCCTCTTCTGCAATGACCCCTGAGCCTCTAGGAGACATATTGTGCTGCATAGGTCTTATTTGTGATTATACACTCCACAAACCCTTCTCTGCACTTCGAGTAATTGTGAATGCCTAAGCTCAGGTACCATGCCATCCACTGCCCAAAGAAACCTATAAGGCCTGAGAGTCCCACTAGGCTGTGCTACAATCCACTGTTGGCACAGATACACAATTTTACAAAGAATTTTGATTTTACAAAGATGTCTATTTAGCAAGGTAATAGTAGTAGGTTTGCATCACTAATATGAGCTGTCCCCATAACACCCATGACACTATTACACCATATACATCTCTTGCCACTCAAGTCCTTACTGTTACACTAGTGATTAAAAAACAGTTTTTTTGAAGGCAAAGAATTGGTTAGTATGAGAATGAGTTTATGGCACAATAGTTTTAGATGAATAGGCAAGGAAAGTGGACTCTTTTTTATTTCTTAATCATTGTATTCATTTACATTTCAATTGATATCCCCCTGCCTGGTTCCCCCTCCACCAACTCCCCATCCCATCCCCCCTCTCCACCTCCCCTTTGCCTTTATGGGGCTGCTCCTCTACCCAGTCACCCACTCCCATCTCACCCCTCTAGCATCCCCCTACACTGGAGCATCAAGCCTCCCTCCCCTTCCACTGAGGTCAGATAAGATCATCCTCTGCTACAAATGTGTCTGGAATCCTGGATCCCTTTAGTTGGTTTAGTCCCTGGGAGCTCTGGGTGGTCCAGTTAGTTAATATTGTTCTTCCTATAGGTTTGCAATCCTCTTCAGCTCCTTCAGTCCTTCCCCGAGCTCTTCCATTGGGGTATGCTGGCTCAGTCCAATGGTTGGCTGTGAGTATCTGCATCTGTTCTGGTCAGGTGCTGGTAGAACCTCTCAGGGAACAGTCATATCAGGCTCCTGTCAGCAAGCACTTCTTGGAATCAGCAATAGTATGGGGGATTGGTGTCTGCAGATGGGATGGATCCCTAGGTGGGGCAATCTCTAGATGGTATATCCTTCAGTCTCTGTTCCATTTGTGTCCCTATCTTTCCTTTGGACAGAAATATTTCTATGTTAAAATTTTTGAGGTATGTGAGTGGCCCCATTCCTCAACTGGGGGTCATGTCTATCTATTGGAGGTGGTCTCTACAGGTTGTATCTCCCCTTTGTTGGCTATTTCACCTAAAGTGATCCCCATTGACTCCTAGGAGCCTCTCGCTTCCCTGGAGTCTGGGACTTTCTAGTGCCTACTCCAGTTCCCCATCCCCTCTGCTACATGTTTCTATCCAATTTCCTGACCCTCTCTCCTATACCTTCCAATACCTGTTCCTACCCCCCTTTTCCATCCTCCTCCTCTCTCCCTCCCTGATCCTTCTATATCCTGTGATTATTTTGTTACCTGTTCTATGCAGGATTGAAGCATCTACATGTTGGTCTTCCTTTTTAAGCTGCATATTGTTTGTGGGTTGTATCATGGATATTCTGAGATTTGGGGCTCAAATCCACTTATCAGTGAATGTGTTCTTTCATGTCTAGGTTCCCTCACTCAGGATGATATTTTCTAGTTCTATCCATTTGCCTAAGAATTTCATGAAGTCATTGTTTTTAATGTCTGAGTAGTACTCCATTGAGTAAATGTACCACAATCTCTGTATGCATTCTTCTGTTGAGAGACATCTGGATTGTTTCCAGCTTCTGCTATTATAAACATAGTAGAGCATGTGTGCTTGTTATATGTTGGAGAATCTTTTGGGTATATGCCCAGGAGTGGTATAGCTGGGTCTTCAGGTAGAACTATTTCAATTTTTCTGAGGAACTACCAGATTGATTTCCAAAGTGGTTTTACCAGCTTGCAGTCCCACCAGCAGTGGAGGAGTGTTCTTTTGTCTCCACATCCTCGCCAGCATCTTCTGTTGCCTGAGTTAATGAGAGTTATAAAATATAAGCCGCTAGTCCTGATAAATAAGTTATTACAGTTGATTCAGAGTCTTTCATTCCAGGAGCTAACAATTCCTTTGGCAAATAGTTAACTTTTGGTTTTATATAAGAAAGGTACAAAAGTCTTCTTAGTTCCATTACGGCTTAAAGCATTGGCAAGTAATATCCTTGGTCGTAATATAAGTAACCGAGGAATTGGTCATTGTTAGACAGTTTTAACTTTCAGGCCCTTAGGATGGAGCAAACAGTGAAGTGGACTTCATGAGTCCTGGTCCTGCCTTCTGATATTTGTACCCTGTAAAATCCTAACCCCTGGAGTATGGGCATAACTTCCTCCTAAGCAACTGAATACTACACAAGTAATGGAATATAGGTGACTGCGATGTATAAGATCACAGAGTCCTTCTTTTGAGGTTTTTATTCCTTGCTGCTTGTACAAAAGAAGGCTAATAGGACTAATAATTATAGCTCCTAGCCATAAAAACTGAGTTCTTTGAGAAACTACAAGGCACTGACATCTTCTACATTGTACACATACATAATACAGGATCCCTCTATAGTCAAGTCTTAAATGAGTTTGAAGATTCAGGCAAAACATTGATTCAATGATATGAGACTCTAAAGGAAAAATCCCAGAAAAGTCATTTCTAGGTTATGTATACACAGAGACACTAATAAGTGAGTACTTTTTATGGCATAGGAATCCATGGTAAGATTGTTACACAGCTATTGAAAACCAATAGTCTTCCCTCAGATCATCCTTTCTACTACGAGTGATAGACAATTGTCTATACAAATTATTAACCCATCTCTACACTGATAAATAGCATGTTCAGCTACGTGTAAACCTCATCTTTGTACTCATTCCAGCACAAATAAGTGTAGATTGCCTTATCAGTTTAATGAGGTCATTTGTTGGATCATTTGTTGAGATATTGATTCCCCACACTTAAGGCTTGAGAATTATACAGTTGAATGCTGAAAAACAGGAAAGCACTAACAAAATTTGTAATCTACACATAATTGAAAAAAAACCTCTCAAATTCAACCAAATGAAAAGATCTTAACTCAACCAAAAAATCTACAAAATCATATGTGAGTCTTTAAAACTGATTACTAATTTTATTTATTTCATGGATTTTTTTTTAGTGACATAAAAGATCTCAGAAGGTCTATAGGAATGCTGGACATTTAAACCCCCACATATGATTTTGCAAATTGTTTTTATTGAGTTAAGATTCTTTCATTTGGTTTAATTTGATTAGTATTTACTTCTGATTATGTGTACATTACAAACTTGGATTATTATGTTTGTTAGTGTTTATGTTATATACATTCATAGCTAATTAAAAAAATATTTATAAGATACTTTCAATTCAACCTGGAACAACTGTTAACAATAATACTCAGTAGTAGCAGCAAGAGCACAGGAGTGTGGCCTATCCATGCACTGTGGATGGGATCATAAACCAGGGAAGCTTTTGATGAAAGCATTGCAGCAATATCTGCCACAATTTTAAGTTTATATGTCCAAAAGTATATTTCTGGAGTGTCATCAGAAATATTAATACAAGTGTGCCCATTGAACTAATCATAGAATTATTGTGAAATCAGAAATAATACAAATATCAGGAGGAAAACAGTTTCATAAAGCACATGTATTCTCGGTGCATGGAATATAATGAAGTGTGTGGGTTTTATTAAGCAGATGTGTGTTGATTTGAAAGCATGTCCACATGTATTCTTCAATGACAATATATGTAGCAGAGTTTTCTACTCATACAACTACTAAAGAGAGGTAGGGATGGATAATACGTCTGTATATGTTTAACATAGTCTTTGTAAATACATTTAGCCAGAAATAGAAAGAAGCTCATGTTTGTTCAGTCAGTTTCAATGCCCTACTTGGTTATCTATAATCTAAATTGGTGAGGGAAGAGAAATTCTTGAGGAAATTAAGTCAATTAACATCACAGAGAACCAAGCTACAAGAAAGGAGATGTGACTGGTATGGAATAATTTGGTGAAGAATACAGCAGCAGAGTTTGGAGTGGGAAGGAGTGTGTCTTTAAAGCCTTACCATTGGCAGAGCATAAGTTATTCTGAATAAAAGAAATTGGAGGAATAAGATCCTGAAAGATTAACTGAAAATATTCTTTTCTTTGAGCACTATAATAACATTTACATTATTTTCTCTTATTTCATTGGTATCTAAACTGTTTCTTATTATATAATAAATCAAGGTACAATTTAATATGTAGGAAGGATAGTAACTATATTTTTGGTCAAATATAGGGTTATGTATAAACACAGACTATATATAAATGTATATATATGTATAAATACGTTTATATATATGTATATACACAAATTATGTATAAACTAACATAAAACATTTGTATTATATGTTTTCTTTAGAAAAATTTGCTGAAGGTTACAAATTAAACTGTTAACAATAGGTTTTTCTACAAAGTCAATGGAATAAGAGGACTTTTAAAATATAAACATAGAGTTAGAGATGAAGCTCATTTGGAAGAGTGATTGGTTAGCATACATGAAGCCTAGAGTCAATTTCCAGCACTGTCTAACCTAGGCGTGGTGGTTCATAGTTGTAATACTAGTACCAGAAGTTCCCAGCCATTATATTAAACAGGACTCTCTAAAGGAACAAAACTGATAAAATTAAAAAATATATATGCACACACGCATACACACACATGCATATATACATATATACATTTTACATACACATATTTTATACACCACATACAAATGTGTGTGTGTGTATATATATATGGCTTACTGACTATGGTCTGGCTAGATCCACAATGGCTGGTGGAAAGGCCAAGAACTAGTATATTTCCAGTCCTTGAGGTTGAGTGTCTCAGAAGTCCCAATCTGGTGTGGGAGTCTCAGAAGGTTCTTAGAGAGCTGCTACTCTTCAATCTGTGTACAAATGCCACTGAAGTATGTTCTCATGACAGGGAAAGGAAGGAATGCCTCAATAACAGAATAGAATGAGTCTATATGATAGATGAACTTGCTGGCCAGAGTGAAAGCAAGCAAGTAAAAAGCCAAAGTCTCCTCTTTCTATGTCCTTTTATGTGGGCTACCACCAAAAGATATGGCCCAGATTTAGGGTGTGTCTTACCACCTCAAATATTCCAACCATGTAAATCTTTCACAGGTATAGCCATCAGCTTGGGTTTTTGTTGACTTCAAATGTAGTTAAGTAAATAACCAAGACTGGCCATCACAGTTATCTTCAGATTTAGTTTGAGGCAACTACTGGCTACATGAGACTCCATCTCAAGAGATACTAGTTAAAATAAAAAATAAAATATATGTATCATTTACAATATAAATTTTAGGGAGGGAACTATCAAATTTTAGATATTCACATTTATTTCTCATATTTATGAATAAAACTGCTTTGTAAGTAGCTTATGTTTTCTTCATTTCAAATCCATAATCAACAGAAACTATTTACATGTCCATGAAAATCTCAGTGGCCCATCCCATGAAATATTAATGTAATTAAGGCAACAATATTTTCTAAACTTAAAAGAAGCAAGAACTATGCAATTCAACTATTCAAGTTTCAAGCATAGACACATACCACGAGCTCAGTTTTCACCAAGAATCCTTTTTTGCAGCTCAGCTCCTTCTGAACATGTTTGGTTTTTTTATTCTCAAAACATGAATATTCAATGAAAATGCTTTTACTTTCTGCTGTTAGATCTTTTCATGTAAGGACTACAGGAAAATGATTGGTCTTAAATTGCCACAGAGGAAAAGTCTGTAGATGCTAAAAAAAAAAAAAAAAGACATGTAACATTTTTAAGATACTAAGTTCTTAAATCTAGCAATAATAACTTGGAAAATCAGAACTGCCCTCTAAATAGTTTTAGATATAAGTCTATGGAGAGAAGTCTCAAAACAGAAGAGACATGAACTCTAATACCAACTAGTAACAGCACCAACATTTTCTATTTAAACCCAACAACACAAGAACAAGAATCCTATATTAATTGCTAATATTGCAAATCTATTTAAGCATTCCTTAGACTTTCCAGAGTTCTGAGGTTCATCCAAAATCCTTTCAGGGCACAGGCATGTCTGGGCAAAATATTATTTATATAAGAAGTATCTTGGCAAAGAATAAACACCAGGTAACTATAAATTTGATAATACATAATGCCTTTGCCCACATTTTGTCTTTTGGTGAAGGAATAATGGTGCTAAAATCATTCATTTGCTTTCTGAGCTCTTTTAGTCATTAAAATAACAAAGAAATGTAACATTAACTTTGCCAACTATCTGCCTACCCCCTAACACGTACTTTTATATTGCCATTAAATACTGCTACTTGTTCCTTTACCGAAATATCAGCTTTACAGATTTCGCGCACAAACATGTCTCTTAAGAACAAGTGTTTGAACAAATGAAGTCAACGCAAAAATCTCTTCTTTCCAAGACTGTAAATCTAAATACCATCAAGTCTATGAAATATAGTAGGTGAGATTTCTAAAATAGGAGCTGGAGAGATGGCTTAAGTGTGATTTTTGTTCTTCCAGAAGACCTGAGTTTAGTTCTTCACACCCAGGTAAGACAACATGCAGCCACCTGTAATTCCTGTTCTGAGGAATCTGATGTCTTCTTCTGGCCTTTCCTGGCCATACATAGGTGGCCATACACACACACACAGACACACAAACATATAATAAAAAATAAGTCTTTTTATTGAAAACAGATTCTCCTCTCATATAATACATCCCAAACAGACCAGAGTTTCCCTTACCTCCACTCCTCCCACCCCAACCAAAATTGCCCTCTCCTCCAGATCTGCTCCCACTTCTTCCTCTGTTATCCCCCCAGTACTCTTCATTGACAACTACTGCTGCCATGATACCAGATTTGTAACAACCATGCCAATAGACAAAGGAAGCACAATTACAGTGTCCTAGACGGAATGTTAAACAATGGATATGGATATGAGAAGAAACAAATTCACTCCTGATAGAACATTTTTAACCTAATGTCATACAATGCTATAGGAGCTAATTATTCTCAGCTCACTAAAGGCATGTCAATTGCTTAGTTGTATGCTATCTCTCTATTCTTACATTTACAGGCCATCACCAGTTCCCCCCCCCTTTCAAATATCATTTCAACTTGTCTTTATGTAGTCCAAAAGCTTGTACTGAATTCATATCTCCTAGAATACTGTTATAGTTTTACTCTAGAATCTCAATAAAGCTTCATGTGCTGCAAGTTTGGTCCACAGATAATGGGACTATTAGTGAGTGATGAAAATTCTACAAGGTGGGACCTCATTGGGAGAAGCAATTTACTGAGAATGTCTTTTAGAGGGTCGATGACACCTTTTGTCTTCTTCTTGTATGTCATGAGATGAGCAATTTTTCTCTGTCACACTCTATCTGTCATGAGGCTCAGATTCTCCATAGGCTCTGATACAATAGAGTCAGATGATGATGGAACTTGGCTCCTCAAAATATGAATTAACATAAATCTATTCCTTCAGTCTCAAGATATTTTTGCCAGAGAAAGAATATTCACTGGAACAAAGAGTGACCTTAAAATTCTTAAAGATTGAACCTACTTCAGAACATCAACAATTTTTATGTATTACAAGATTTTTTTTTTTCAAGACAGGGTTTCTCTGTGTAGGCCTGGCTG
Organism: Uromys caudimaculatus; assembly: GCA_028551405.1. Taxonomy (NCBI): domain Eukaryota; kingdom Metazoa; phylum Chordata; class Mammalia; order Rodentia; family Muridae; genus Uromys; species Uromys caudimaculatus. The sequence continues at coordinate 87,715,621 of CM052704.1, forward strand.
TCCTGGAACTCACTCTGTAGACCAAGCTGGCCTCGAACTCAGAAATCCACCTGCCTCTGCCTCCCAAGTGCTGGGATTAAAAGCCTGCGCCACCACTGCCTGGCGTATTACAAGATTTTATACATTACAATAGATGTTTACTATTAGAACATGTTAACTGAAGACAAAACATGATAAAAATCACTGTGAGATATTTATGCATAATCAGTTTCTATTTTTGCTAAGTCACATCTTCAGTGGATAGTAGAAACACTAGTTTTCATGCACTTGAAAACTATCTAATCAGTCTCTGAGCTACATGGTGTGTGTGTGTGTGTGTGTGTGTGTGTGTGTGTGTGAGAGAGAGAGAGAGAGAGAGAGAGAGAGAGAGAGAGAGAGAGAGAGAGAGAGAACAGAGAAAAAGACAGAGAGAGCCAGAGTGAGAGAGGGATCAAGAATTTCAAGTGCAGGCTTTCTAGAGATACCAAGCACCCAAACTTGGAGTCATTAGCTTAAACTTTGTTCCATATTCTTAGCCCAGCATTGTAATGTTCATAATATGTCCTCAGCCCACCTTTCTAATCTAGTCCCTTGCTGATTCCCACTTCACGCCACAGAAACCCCTACACCTGCTATGTAAATACTAATCCAACATGTTGGGCTGCCCTAAACCCTGGCTCCACCTAGCACACATTCCTTTGTCCCAGTTCTTTTGTTACCTAGTCTACTTAGATGTTTATTCAAAGTCTACATTAAATCTACTAGCAAACTGCACTTTTTGGCCACTATACCTCTTCTAACTCTCAGAACGTGCATTGCCATTTAATGATCATTGCTCTGTTCATATCTCTCTCCTGTGTACAGAGAAATAAATCACTGGACATCACACTTCCTAGGCTGAAAGGAGTCAACCAAGAATGTAGACTTGGCACTTACCAATAATGTATATTTTACTAGTGAGAACAAAACAGATTTGCCATGAATTCTCCTACATTATACTGATGAGTGTTTCCATTTTGGTTGATAAACGTAATAAAATATAAATATGTTCTTCTATAAAACCCTTCGCATTTTTATATAAGTGTACCATATAATTTATCACACGGTATTTTAACTCTTAGATTAACTTGTTTCATCACCATACTGAGAATTCTGCAAGAGTAAAAATCAGTTTTCTGAATTGCTAGAATCACACACACACACACACACACACACACACACTTACTAGCTCACTCACTGATGAACCCATGGAGAAATTGCTCAACATCAAATTGCTCAGTTGTATAATACTTGCCCTGTGAGTAGAATGTAAAATACTATGGCCACTATAGAAAACACTAAGTAGTCCAAAAATAAATTAATTAATATAGCAGGTAGTGTAGTAATGTGATAGAGACAGCATGACTGGTATCCTCAAAGGCCTGGGCTCAATCCCTAGAAGAGCAATTAAAAACACAGTTACAGTGTGGTCCAGCAATTTCACTTCTGGGTGGATACCCAATAAATTGAAAATAGGGTGTAGAAAAATTATGTGTATATTCACATTTATGGAAGCATTGTCCTAAATAGCTAAAATGTGGAAGCAGCCCAAGTGTCCATTAACAGATTAATAAATGGGCATAATATGGCATATGCATACAATAGAATATTATTCAGATGTGAAGGACATTTGACACATGATGCTATACATGTAGATGTGAATGATTCCACTTACGCAAGGCAGTTGAGTGGTCACAATTATATGGGCAGAAAGAGTATTAGTGGCTTCCAAGTCCCAGGTGGGAAAGGATGAAATAAGAAGTTATTATTTAATGGGGAGAGAGTTTCCACTTTACAGGATGAAAAGGAGCCTTCAAGTTTCTGCAGAAAGCCCTTTCTATAACAACAACAACAGATACAGATAGAATGCATTCCTCTGAATTACTAAGAAGCCTTATCAGAGCTTCTTACTGCTTAGATTGTTTATTACACAATGGGAGGGGGCTGTCCTTAGTAAGTTTTTTAGAAAAAAAAAGCTAGGGACTGCATTTGTACTTTCCCTTGAGTTTTTACATTTAAAAATAGGTTACAGGAGGATAGGGACATCCTCTTGGAGACAAGGAGGAGGAGAAATGGGAAAAGGAACTGTGGGAGGGCAGACCAAGAGATAGGTAATGATTGGACTGTAAAAAAATAAAAGTAATAAAAAAATAGGTTACAGGGACTGGAGATATGTCTTGGTGATTAAGAACACTGGCTGTTCTTCCAGAAGTTCCAGATTGGATTCTCAACACCCAAGGGGAAGCTCACAACCACCTGGGACTCCAGTCCTAGGAGATCCAGTTCCCACTTCTTCTCTCCACTGGCACCAGGCACATATGTGGTATACAGACATACATGCAGGCAAAATAGTCATATGTTTGAGATATATCTGAGAGAGAGGGAGGGGGAATAAAGGGAGAGAGGAAGGGCAAATGAAAAGATGGAGGCAGAAGGATTGTTACAAGTTTGAAGCTTGCAGCCAGCCTGGCATACACCGTGAATGACTGTCTGTACACTGGAGAGTCTGAGAAACAGAAAGCTACTCAGGACACAAGGCTGGTGCCTCAAAGGCCCCAGGCTGTCCCCAAAGGCTTGGAGGATCACTGGTCTTTAGCCTCTTTGGAATCACAAAGATTCAATGTTTCAGTGTGAGCAGAAAATAAAAGCACAACGATGATAGTGACAGGGTGAATGTACTCCTCAGGAAGGAGCAAAGGGAACAGACAGCAGGGTAGCTCTGCCATCTCCTAAACCTCTTTATATCTGGACTTCTACCAGAAGACGCAGCTCAGTCAGGTGAAGGGTCTTCTTCCTTCATGAAATCTGTCCAAGAGATAACCCTCCCAGGTGTTCTCAGAGGCAAGCCTCTTAGTAGATCCAAGATTTGATCAAGATGACAACCATGATTAACCATCATATTGTGTATGACACAGAATTTGAAGAAAATATCTTCCAAACCACAAGCAAACGTCCTTCTCCAGAACATGGCATCCCCTCTGCCGACCATCCTCTAAGATGCTAGATTAGAAGGTCCAGTACAATTAGCCTCATCCTCACAACCTGCATATGGCTCTCTTGAATCACTCATCACATTATTTTGTTATTAGTGGCTTACCTGATTGTCTTCCCTGAGAGCTGAGAACTCTCCAAGGTCAAGAGTTTATAACTCATCTCCATGATCCCAGGCCATGGCATCAGTCTTGGCAGTGACTGGTCTCAATAATTACTGGACTAATTAAACTGTTGACCAGACTGTATTTATCACAGTAGAGATTTAGAACACAGAGCAAATCTGCACTTCTAAAACAGCAATTATTCTCAAAGCAGATGCCACTGGTGTATTTATTTACAAATGTATTTCACACACATCCTCTTTCTCAAAAGAAATGAATGGGGAGTTGGCAATTAATAACCCAAGACTAATGAGGAAAATCTTCACAAATAATGGCAGCCTGATATTTATCAGACAGATGCAACAGCCTGGCTATAAGATATTTTCCACTTCATGTATGATCCTTCTGTAAAGAAGGTCTTAAGAGCTGCGATCATGGCCCACAAGCCAGAAGCTGGTATCTCAAATGCATTCACATCCTGTATCTTTAAAATTGATAATGAATGTACAAGCAGTCTGGGGAGATTCTAGAGATCTTTCTCAATAATGTTATGTCAGAGGAAGATAGGCTGCAGCTAGTTGTGCTCACCTCTGAGATCACACTACCAGTCTAATTTTAGGTTAATATATCTAAGGAGTAGACACTCAATAAAACTCCCCAGAGATAAAAATTTCCAAAATGCAGGAAAGGAATCACAATGAAGAATTCCAAGTAAAAAACAGGCTAAAACATGATGCTTTTACAGTGACTTTCATTTTCTGAGTTTTCCATTTAGCAGTCCATAGCATCTCTAATGTCACCCCAATGATTCCTGTCTCCTCCTAGTCAGACCCTTGGGCTACTGTCTTCCCTTGAGTGGAAGCTGGGCTGTGTGACTTTTGAAGCAAACAAAAAAATTACAGGAAATACGGGGTGTCATATTTGAGATTAGGTTTCAAAGAAACCCTGTCTTCCATCTGGAACCTCCCTCTTCACTTTCTTGCATGCCATGCACTCTACTTAAGAGAGACAGTGGCCACATTGTGAGATGCCTTTAGATAGTCTTCTATGGCAGAAAACAGAGGTCGTGAGCCCAACAATCTACAAGAAACTGAACCATATCAATAACCACGTTAAAACATCCTTTCCCAACTCTTGAAACATCTTCTTCAGCCACAACCAGGATTTGAGACTTGTGATAAACCATAAGTCATAAACACCCAAATATGCCACATCCGGACTCCCAACCCATAGAATCTGAAGTAATAATTATGTGTTGTCCTAAGGAACTGAGTTTTGTCACACAGCACTAGTCACTAATCCATGTCTTAAAGACTAATTTCTAAGTTTAGCATCTCAAAGCAGGTATCTTGATTCCTGTTTGCGTGAGAAAGCCACCTATCTCTTAGATAAACATTGGCGAGAGTGTCTTCCTAGATGAGTATTGGTTTTGCATGCATCAGTTCAAGCAACAAATGATAAACAAGGACTAGGCTGTCTCCCTTACAAACATATTACTCAAGCAGAATATGGCAAAACTGACCTTGGGATAGAGACCCAAGTACAGCCCTTCTCACTCATCCCCTCAAAACAGACCTGAAAATTAAATTATCTTATTCTTCAAGCAAGTGGGGGAGGGTTGAATTCTTTCAATGTAATGATTTTTATGTGGAAGTAGAAAACACCAAGGACTGCCTTTTTTTCTCCTGAAAGTCACCAGAGATGTCCTCTACTTGCAAAAAAAAAATGATACTTAGCACTTACTCAATGGAGCAGCACTTACTAGCCTGACTGCTTCAAGACAACACCAGATTTTAGATTCAATGCTTTGCTTACTGGTTCCCTAAAACAGCTTCTGCTTTGTTCAAACTGCCCTATACAATAAGGTACTTTGTTAGATAATGTTTGCCAATAAACTGCAGGCAAGGGTAACTATTAAAAAAAAGATAAAGGATTCAATTAGAATGGCTTAATTACAAGGCTCCTTTCCATTGCTGTATAGCTTGTAATTTTATCTGATAGCACTGTCGAGTGTTCATTCAAAATAAGATGGTGCACATTTGCTTCTTTGCAGATTTAAGTCAATACACTCATGCGCAGGGCTGCTACAAACACTCTTGCCCTTTTTGAAAACTAATGCTAGTGTTTTCCATGATGGGGAGTATCACAGAAGAAGAGTACTCATTCAAAACAAAGATATTTTAGGTCTCTTAGCCTGAGGCACCATCGTAGGTTTTGCTAATGGTTTCCTCAAATAGGAGAAAGATCAGAGCTGGTCACTGGAAGTCTGTTCTGAGCTCTGTTTTCTATTTCTTAATCTATCGAAAGCCAAGGAAGCACTCAAGTGAACCCTTCTCGAATCTTTCTTCAAGGCTTACTTAACTTCTCACTCTTCTTCCATTAATTCTAACTCAGCAAGTGACATTTATCAAATGGTGGTGTTTTCCGGCTGGACGATGGATTCATTTCTTGCCATAATCTAAAAATATCACTGTTAACCCATCCCTAGCCATCTAATACAACTGGGTATTGGAAAAGTTCAGGGTGTCATGTCTTATCTTGCCTTATTGGTATAATTTAAACCCAGCCTCTATTGGTACTATATTGTTCCTACTATATTGCACATAACTGACAGGATATCATAGATATGTACTCATGCAAACACTCCTCCCTTTTGCTGAAAATATTCTTTCTTATATAATATATCCTGATTATAGTTCCCCTTCCTCTATCCCTCCGTACCTCCCCTCCCCTTCAGATCCACTCTTTTTCTAGCTCTTATTGGGAAAGAACAAGCTTCTAAAAGCTAGCAATAAAATGTTACAAAATAAAATATAACCTAGTGAATCAAATACTATCTTCTTGAAGTTGGACGTGGCACTCTAACAAGAGGAAAAGAGTCCCAAAATCAGGCACAAGAGCCAGAGATGCAGTCACTCTCACATCAAGAGTCCCATAAAAACACTAACATAAGAGCTATAATAAATATGCAGAGGACCTGATACAGAGCCATGTAAGCCCTATGCTTGCTGCCTTGGTCTCTGGGAGCTCATGTGAACTTTGCTTCATTGATTCAGAGGGCCTTATTCTCCTAGTGTCCTCTATCCCCTCTGTCTCTTACACTGTTTCTACCTCCTCTTTTCTAGGATTCACTGAGTTCTAAGGGGATGGATTTAATTGAGACATCCCATTTAGATTCTCTCTCCCTTTCAAAGGAACCAGGTTGAATTCTGAACACCATCATGGCAGCTCACAACTGTCTGTAACTCCTGTTTCAGGTGATCCAACATCCTCACACAGACATATAAGCAGGCAAAACACCACAAGACACATAAAATAAAAATAAATAAATTATAAACTCTCTCTCACCACGTGATGTCTGGCTGTGGGTCTCTGCATCTGTTCTCATCTGCTGCAGTAAAATCCTCTCTAATGATGACTGGATAAGGCACTGATCTACTAGTATAGGAGAATATCATTAGAAGTCATTTTATTGGTATTTTGTTTGTTTGTTTTAGACCAGTAGTGTTTGGTTTTACCTGAATTTAGGGGTTGTTGAGTCTTGGGTTCTTGGTTATATAAGGAGTGTTGGATATAGGTTCCTTCTTGTGGAGTGGACCTTAAGTCAAACCAGACATCGATTGGCTACTCCTACAAGTTCTGTGCCACCATTCCTGTAACATATTTGCAGGCAGAACAGATTCTAGGTCAAAGGTTCTGTGACTAGGTTGATATCCATGTTTCTCTTTTGGTAGCCTGTAGACCAAGTCCCCATGCAAAAGGGACTAGACCATAATGGCGAAGACTCCAAGTAGGCACTATCTCCACGTTTTCATGTTCACAGAGTTGTGTGGGTGTTGTCCTTGGCAAGGGGGCTCTGCTATCAGTTTGCAGAGAGCAATCCTTTGTCTTAGCAACAGCCTGAGGGATATCCATGGGAGATTCTTGGCTAACAACTCAATTGAATGAAACTCAATTGAATGCTACTGGAAGCCTCAATTGGTAATAAGAGATGGCCAGTTGAGATTCTGTATTCCTCATTATTAGGAGACCTCATTAATATCACCTTCATATATTTTAGATGTTTCCACTGCACTAGGTTTTTATATCATACTTCAAATACCACTCAATTCCAGCTGTCTCTTTCTACACTGTCTCCCTCTACCCCATTGCCTATGCAACCTACCCACTCTCATCCTCACCCACCCCAAGTTCACCCATAAAATCTATTCAGTTCTTCTCTCACAGGGAAATCCATGCATCCCCACTAGATGCCTTCTCTTTATGTAACCTCTCGGTGTTTACAAATTATAGCTTGGTTATCATTTACTTAATTGTTATTATCTAATAACAAGTGGATACATACCATATTTGTCTTTCTGTGTCTGGGTTACCTTACTCAGGATGATTTTCTTCTGGTTCCATCCATTTGCTTGCAAATTTCATGATGTCATTCTTTAATGGCAGAGTAATACTCCATTGTGTAGATATGCCACATTTTCTTTATCTATTCTCCTGTTCAGAGGCATCTCAGTTTTTCCAGTTTCTGACTATTATGAAGGAAGCCATAATGAACATGGTTAAACAAGTGTCCTTTTAGTAGAATGAGGTGTCTTTTGAGTACATGTCCAAGAGTGCTATAAATAGATCTAGAGAGAGATCAATTCCAAACCTTCTGAGAAAATGCCATGCTGATTTCCATAGTTGCTATACAAGTTCACACTTTCACCAGCAGTGCAAGAGTGGTCCCCTTGCTCCACATCCTCGCCAGCCTGAGCTGTCACTTGTGTTATTGATCTTAGCCATTCTGACAGGTGTAAAATGGAATCACAAAGTAGTTTGGATTTGCATTTCCCTGGTGGCTAAAGATGTTGAGTATTTTTAAGTATTTCTCAGGCACTTGAGATTCCTCTCCTGAGAATTCTCTGTTTAGATCTATACCTCATTTTTAATTGGATTATTTGGGGGAAATTGTTTCATCAGTAAATGTTTTATTTTATAGTACATATAATAAGAGTAATGCAAAAGGTTCTCAATAGTGTCACAAGGAAAAAAAAAAACACATTCCGGAAATTACAGACTCTTTTAATATTATTGGTAAATGGGTAGCTGCCTTATTACATTAGCCTTTTCAAAGAGTCTGTATTTTGTTAATAACTCACTGAAAGAGTATGCCCTGTCTTCCTGCACGATGCATGTCAGAAGAAACTGCCCATGCTACCTGGAGCAGTCATAGGAGAAAATCCCCTATTCAAAAACCAGTAAGTGAATACTCATGCATGGAGATGAAAACTCTTCTGAAACACTCCATTAAAACCAACTAGTAAAAATATTTCAGGACTAGAATAATAATAAATATTTGCAAAGGGACTTCATAATGCCTTAAAATGACAGGCTCTGCACAATCCAAGGCAGTCAACTTCCCCAAGGAGAGGAAAATGCACCCTGGCTGTGAGGCAGCTCTGCCTGTACCAACATAGACAAATTGAGCTGTGCAGAAATCATCCACTGAAGATTCAGAGATGGGTATGTGGGTGGGTGGGGGAATACCCTCATAGAAGCAGGAGGAAGAGGGAAGGGATAGGGGGTTCCAAAGGGGAGATCTGGAAAGGGGGAAACATTTGAAATGTAAATAAAGTATCAAAAAAAGATAAAAAAATCAACATATCCTTATAGTATATTGGTTGTCCTAGTTCCCCAGTTTTTTGATAACCCAATATCTCTCAGCTGTTGTTCCTTTTTCAATAAAATTAAGAAAATGTAGAATTTAAAAAAAAGATTCAGAGATGCCTGCTGAGCTTGCCATTTTATTCTGTATCACCTCAAAGATAAGTTTAGTCTTGTAATAGGTAAATTATAAAACCTGGATGCTTAATATGGTTGTTATCCATGCAGCTGTTATCTCTGTTTTGATGATGCTTAAAATAATACGGTACATCATTTGTATTTATAGTTGTTTCACATTAATATCTTCAGTAGATATACTAACTTGTCCCAGAAAATAAAAGAGAAAATAACTAGTTATTCCATCTCTTCAAAAATGAAGTTTCTCTTCTACTTTGTCCAAAGACATTTTTATTAACATGACCCTAGATTGTGTTAGCAATTACAGGATAGTAGCTATAATTATGTATTCTAAACGCAACACTTTTAATATTAATTTTCATTATTAAAACTTTATTATAAAGAACTTGTAAATTCTTTATAATAGAGCATCTTGCACCCAAATTAAGCAGACCTCAAATTTATATATCTCACTCAAATTCTTTAAGGTTAGAATAACCATTCTGAAATGATGAAGCCTCAAATCAATGTTTACACTTTTACTATTGAATATATTTTGTGCATTTATCATATGTAAGTTTGGATAAACCCATGAAAAATATCCTAAAGCCATTTTTTCTACCAATTATAGAAATCTTTTTTCCTTTTTTAAGATTTTAATTAACTAATTTGTTTATTTACTTTAGATCCCAGCTGCAGCTTCCCCTCCCTTCTAGTACCCCACCCCCATCTTCCCTCTCTTTTGTCCACTCTTTCTCCCTTTATCTTCAGAAAAAGGGAGACTTCCCATAGATATCAACCAGCCTTAGCATACTGAGTTGCAGTTAAGACTAGGTCACCATTTCCTATTGAGGCTAGAAGAGGCAGTCAAGTTGGGGGAAAGGTTCCCAAATGCAGGCAACAGAGTCAGATACCACCCCTGCTCTAGCTGTTAGCAGTCTCACATGAAGACCAAGTTACACAACTGTTCCATATGTGCAGAGGAGCCAGATTAGTCGATTTTGTAGAGTTTTGTTCTGTTTTTGGTTTTCTTTCTAGATATATAGTTTCCTGAGTTCTTTATATATCTTGAATATTATTCCTGTATCAGTTGAGGAGTTAGAAGCAAAGGACACTGTCAATAGGACAAAACGGCAACCAACAGATTGGGAAAAGATCTTAACCAATCCTATGTCTGATAGAGGGCTAATATCCAATATTTACAAAGAACTCAAGAAGTTAGACTTTAAAAAACCAAATAACCCTATCAAAAA
>CM052704.1:87726249-87765010 GCA_028551405.1 Uromys caudimaculatus
TGTAACAAAGATCCATGCTCCACTATGTTTATAGCAGCCATATTTATAATAGCCAGAAGCTGGAAACAACCCAGATGTCCCTCAGCAGAGGAATGGATACAGAAATGTGGTACATCTACACAATGGAGTACTACTCAGCTATTAAAAACAATGACTTAATGAAATTTGCAGGCAAATGGACAGAACTTGAAAATATCATCCTGAGCGAGGTAACTCAGTCACAAAAGAACGAACATGGTATATACTCACTGACAAGCGGATATTAGCCCAAAAGTTCAGAATGTCCAAGTTTCACTTAACAGTACCCGCTGGACTGAGAGTGAGGTACCAGATGGAGGGGTTGGAGAAAGGTCTGAAGGAGCGGAGGGAATTGGTAGCCCCATGGAGGGAGCAAGAGCATCAATGGGCCTGACCCTCTTCCTGGTCGTCCTGGAGTTCAGACTACCAATCAAAGAATACACATCTATTGACCCATGGTTTGAACTACATATGTGGCAGAGGAATCACCTCAATGGCCATCAGGGAGAAAGAAGAGGACTTTGGGCCTGAGGGTGCTAGAGGCCCCAGTAAAGGGGAATGTCAAGGTGGGAATATGGGAATGGGTGGGTGGGTAGGTGGGAGGAGGAATTCCCTCACAGAGGCGGGGAGGGGGAGGGGATAGGGGGTTTCCAAAGAGGAGACCCAGAAAAGGGGAAACATTGGAAATGTAATAAAGTATCAAAAATAAATAAAAAAAAAAAAAAGAAAAAAGAAAAAAAAATCTTTTCCCACTCTTTAGGCTGCTGCTGTCTGATTCAGAGTTATGGGGTCCCATTTATAAATTATTGGTCATAGTGCCTGCTCTATTGCTATTCTGTTTAGAGAGTTCTCTCCTGTGCCAATGAGTTCAAGGCTATTTCCCACTTCCTCTTCTATCAGGTTCAGCATATCTGGTTTAATGTGGACATCTTTGATCCTCTTAGACTTGAGTTTTATGCAACATCATAAATATGGATCTAGTTCTAATTGCTGAAGATGCTTACTTTTTACAGTGCATATTTCTGGCTTCTTTATTATAAATCAGGTGTCCATATGTCTGTAGATTTTTGTCTTGCTCTTTAATTCAATTTGATTGACCACTCTGTTTTTATGCCAATATCGTGTGGTTTCTATTACTAAAGATCTGTAGTACAACTTGAAATGGGCAATGGTGAGACCCCCGAAAGTTCTTCTACGATTTAGTATTGTTCTAGCTATCCTGGGTTTCTTGTTTTTCCATATAAAGTTGAAAATTGTTCTTTCAGAATCTGTAAAGAATTGTGTTATAATTTTAATGGAGATTGCATTGAATCTGTAGATTGTTTTCTGTAGGATGGCTTATTAGTGGCTATTGTCAAAGCTGTTATTTCACTGATTTCTCTGTATGTCATTTGTATATAAGATAGCTACTGAATTTTTTGAGTTAAATTTGTATTCAGTTACTTTACTGAGTTGTCTTCCCTGGTGGGATTTTTAGGGTCACTTATGTGTACTGTCATATCATCTGGAAAGAAAGATATTTTGACTCCTTTCTTTCAGTTTGTATCCCCTTACTCCTTCAGTTGTCTTATTGCTCTAGCTAAGAATTGAATATTATATTAAATAGATTTGGAGAGAGTGGACAACCTTGTCTTGTTCCTGATGTTAGAAGAATTTCTTTGAGTTTCTCTTCATTTAATTGGATGTTGAATATAGGCTTGCTGTAAAGTGTTTTTATCATGTTTAGGTATGTCCCTTGCATCCCTAATCTGTCTAGGACTTTTATCATGAAGAGGTGTTTGATTTTGTCAAAGGCATTTGTTGCATCTAATGAGATGATCATGTGTGTGTGTGTGTGTGTGTGTGTGTGTGTGATTTTTTTTCTTTCAGTTTATATATGTGATGGATTATATTTGTTGATTTTCATATATTGAACTATCCCTTCATCTCTGGGATGAAGCCTACTTGTGATATTGTTATGTGTTCTTGGATTCATTTTGCAAGCATTTGATTATTTTATTGTCTATGTTCATAAAGGAAATTGAGCTGTCAATTTTTTTTTCTGAATCTTCTTGTTATTTGGGTATCAGGGTAATTGTGGTCTTGTAGAATAAATTAGGCAATATGCCTTCTGTTTCTATTTTGTGGAATAATTTGAGGAGCATTGTCACTAACTCATCTTTAAAATCTTGTAGAATTTTGTGCTAAAGTCATCTGTCCCACCAAACTCAGACACTATTTCGGATGCCAAGAAGTGCTTGCTGACAGAAGACTGTTATAGCTGTCTCCTGAGAGGCTCTGCCAGAGCCTGGCAAATACAGAGGCCAATGCTTGCAGCCAAACATTGGACTTAGCATGGGGTCCCCAAGGGAGGAGTTAGAGAAAGGACTGAAGGAACTGAAGTGGTTTGTAACCCCATAGGAAGAACAACAATGTCAACCAACCAGACTCCCCCAGAACTCCCAGGAACTAAATCACCAGCCATGGGGAGGGACCCAAGGCTTCAGCAGCACATGTAGCAGAGGATGGCATTGTCTGGCATCAATAGGAGGAGAAGCCCTTGGTCCTGTGAAGGTTCGATTCCCCAGTGTAGGGGAATGCCAGGAAGGTGAGGTGGGAGTGGGTGGGTGAGAGTAAAAGCACCCTCATAGAAGCAGGGGGTGAGAGGGGGATTCCGGAGGTAAAACCAGGAAAGGGCATAACATTTGAAATGTAAATACATAAAATATCCAATAAAAGAAAAGTCATCTGTCCCTGGGTTGTTTGTTTGTTTGTTTATTTGTGAGAGTTTTAATGACTGCTTTTACTTCACTGAGGGTTATAAGTCTATGGAAATTGTTTATCCAATCTTAATTTAACTGTGGTAAGTGATGTCTATCCATTTCTTTTAGATTTTCCAATTTGGAGGAGTATAGGTTTTTAAGGTATGTCTTTATTATTCTCTAGATTTCCTCAGTGTCCGTTGCTATGTCTCCTTCACTTTTTGGTTTCTGATTTTGTTAATTTGGATAGTCTCTCACTGCCTTTTAGTTAATTTGGATAAAAATTTGCCTATCTTGTTGATTTACTCAAAGAGCTTTCTCTTTGTTTCATTGATTCTTTGCATTGTTCTCTTTGTATCTATTTAATTATTTCAGCCCTCAGTTTGATTATTTCTTGCTGTCTTCTCTTGGGTAAGATTACTTTTTTTATTCTAGAGATTTTAGATGTGTGTGTTAAGTTGCTAGGGACCTCTCCATTTTTAATTTAGGCACTTAGTGTTATTACATTTCCTCTTAGCACCACTTTCTTTTTTGTCCCATAAGTATGAGTATGCTATGTATTCATTTGCATTGAGTTCTAGAAAGTCTTTCCTTTCTGTATATTTTTTACTTGACATGGTAATTATTCAGTAAAGTGTTGTTCAGTTTCCACGAGTTTGTAAGCTTTTTGTTGTTTCTGTTGGTAGTGGTATATAACTTTAATCCTTGGTGGTCTAATAGGAGTTATTTCAATTTTCCTGCAAGTACTGAGACTTGATTTGTGTCCAAATATATGATCAACTGAAGAAAGTTCCTTGTAGTACAGAGAAGAAGGTATGTTCTTCTGTGTTTTGATGAAATTTTATATACACACATACACAGAGAAGGGGGAGGGAGGGAGGGAGGAAGGGAGGGAGGGAGGGAGGGAGGGAGGGAGAGAGAGAGAGAAAGAGAGAGAGAGAGATCTGTTAGGTCCGTTTCATGTACTAGCTCTCCAGCATTTTGAATTCCTAAATTTTTCATTTCCAGATTTTTCCCGTCTTGGGTTTTCTTTATGAATTCTACTTCAATTTTCAAGTCTTGAATGGTTTTACCTGTTTGCTTCTACTACTTGTTTGTGTTTTCTTAGATGCATTTAAGGGATTTATTTACTTCATTTTTAAGGACCATGTGGTTGATTTTAAGGTCTTATGCTTCAGCTATGTTAGATACTCAGGGCTGTGGTAAGATAGCTGGGCCCCAATGGAGACACAGTGCCCTGACTGTTGTTGATTGTATCTTTATGCTGGCAGCTAGGCATCTAGTTTTGGGATGATTGTAGGCATAGTTGGCTATGTCTTTGTTGGGTTGATTTTTTTGTTCCTTGGTTTCTGTTTCCTCTCTAGGATTTCAGTGAGTATGAGTCTGTGTGTTGCTTGTTTCCCTACCCTGCAGAGATGGTATGTTCACAGGGAATGCCTGTTGGTGTTGGAGGCTGTGATACTGGGATGAGTCGGGGGGAAAGGAAAGTTACAGGAGAAAGTCTTTGTGATCCACTGGGGTTGGGGTCAGAGAGGAAAAGGAGATAATAGGAAGTTACCTGATATAGAACTCAGATGGACTTAGAGGAATTTTAATCCAGCAACATGGTTGCTCTGGCAATCAATTATATCCAAAGGCCTTTTAGGTATATATGATCCAGATGGAATACAGACATGTCCTGGTTACAGTATAACCTGTTTGGAATACAGACATTCCCTTAGTACACACCTTTCACCTTAACCAATAAAATTAAGGTTAGTTTATAGAAGAAACAATAAAGGTAAGATTAATTTGTAGAAGGTTAGTTTGTAGAATTAGCCATGTATAATTGATGGACAGAAAAAGTGATGAATCAGAGAGAGATTTGACAGAATGAGTACGAGATCGGATATGTCCAACTATCGCAAGAACAGCACAGGAAAGAGAGTCCACTTAAAAGAGAAAGTGTGGCTCCCACATAGGAGAGCAGAGAAAGAAGAGAGCTCTGTGTGTGTGTGTGTGTGTGTGTGTGTGTGTGTGTGTGTGTGTGTGTGTGTGTGTGTGTGTGTAAGTTTTAACAAGACAGTTTTACAAAGACAGGTGGCAGAGAGAACAAGCTAGACACGGGTGAAGATAAAAGGAGCCAGAGTGAGAAGCAGAACATAGTGCTAAAGTTAGCATGAAGCTAAGCAGAGCAATTCAGTGTGAATCTGGGAGAAGCTGGATTGAATCACACATCTTGCAAGATTAGAGTGTGCAGAGGCTAGAAGCTTCCAGGCCAAGTTCTAGAAGTAGTTTGAACAAAGAAAGAAATGCTCTGGGCTCAGCTCAAGATGATTATTCACACAGCTTAGTTAAGGTTCTCATCTCATCCGTCCATCTGAAGAAATAAAAAGAAAATACAGATGGGACTTAAAGAAGTAAGAGAGGTGTGGATCCTCCTTCTGCCTACTTGTTGCCTAGGAAGGAGCTGCTCTTGTGTTACCAGGGGTGCCTGCTGGGGTTGGGGGCTGGGACAAAGCAGTGAGTTGGGGTAGGAATGTCTGAAGGGGAGATCTTGGGATCCACAGGATATAGGAGCAGGGGAGACAAGGAAGGGTGCCAAGGGTATTCTGCTTCAGAGAAGGTGATGAGATCTGGAAAATGTATCTGGAGGAACAGAGGAAGAAATGTGCAGGCATCTGACAGGCATGACCTGTGCATTAACAGGGGATGCCTAGCATGCCTTGGGCTCTGGGTTTAATCCTTCGCATCTCATAAACCAGGTATGTGCCTATAATCCTGGCACTGAGGAAGTGGGACAGCAGGATCAGAAATTCAGTCCTAGGCTATGTTTAAGGCAAACTGGACTACATGAGACCCTGTCTTGGGTGGGGCATGGGTGAGATAAATGTGGCTACTTCTGGCTCATCAGAGCATGTTATTTTACTGTATGCATTATTTTTTAGAAATGGAAAGAATACACTCGAAAATGATGATAAAATCATGATGTTGGGAGTCACATGGAGCTATTTCACATGATATACTTTTATATGATTTACAGCACAGATGCTTTGCTTGTACCAGAGTCACCACAAACATATGTGCAATGTATTGACACTAAGAAACAGAAAATGTTCAGTTCCATTATAATCTTATACATGGTATGAAATTCATAACATATGTGATCTTTATTGACCAGAATAACATTTTAGGCTGTTTTTCTTGTTTGTTTGTCTGTTTTGTTAAAACAAAGTCTCTCTATGTAGTACTAGCTAGTCTAGAACTGTCTACCAGACTGGCCGCAAACTTGTTTTGGTCCTTCATCCTCAGATTGTGAGTGAAAACATTACAGTGTGAGATGACACTTCTAGTCTTTGTGTGGTAGTGAATGTGGTGGTGGATGAAGTAGGGGTGGATATGGTGGTGGGAGTGGGGGTAGTAGTGGTATTTTGCCTTGGATTTTTCTTTTTGAATCTCAGGTGACCCAGGTTGGCCTCAATCTTGCTATGTAACCAAGGCTGGCTTTGAACTCCTAATCCCCCTATCATCTCCTCTCCATCTTTGATATTATAGACATGTACCATACCCAGGTGGTGGATGCTCAAATGTATTTGTTAGAGAAATGGACTCAATTGAATGAATGAACCAGACTTGTCAAGAAACTTAACGAAACTACTAGACAACACTTATCTATACTCTAGCCATTGTTATGCATCTGAATTAGTTAGCATTCCACTGTGATAACCAAAACACCTGACATCAACAACTTAAACTTATTTTTGATCATAGTTCCAGAAAGATTAGTCCAGCATGGTACTGAAAGCATGATGAAGCAATTCTCATTGAGGTACTGAGAGTCTCTTCATGGTAAACAGAAGCACAGAAAAATATAGAATGAGAACAAAAGCATAACATTTCCCCCAGTGACACACTTCACTGACCTATTTCCTCCAAGTAGGCTCTACCTCCTATATTTCACCCTCTCCTGATAATGTCATCACATGATGAATTTACCAGTAGACTAAACCATTCGTTAATTCAGCTCTAACCATCTAAGCATCTCTGAAAGGCACACACAAACCTATCCAGAGGCATGCTTTACAACCACCTGTGTTCCTCAACCCAATCAAGCTAAACTTCAGAGGTAGCCACCGCAGATTCTCATTGTGGTTGCTTTTGTTAGCCAGCATATTTATCACCAGCATCTATCACCACATCTTTGCTCCCAGGCATAGGTAAAGTGAAACCATCTTTCATGGAGACATTCTGAATAATCAAGATGTCATTTGTGACTAGAATTAAGTACATAGGTGGCTCCGCTGTTCCTTAAGCCACTTTCTCATCACAAGTCAAAAGCTCGGAGGACCCTTCCTAATCCTCTTCTTCCCCTACCACACCTCATTTCTTTGTACCCCTTCCATGTCTTACATGTGCTGAAACATCATAAATTGTAAAGTTCAAGCCCATAAAGAGCCTAAAACATTGCAGTGATGTTTAACAAATCACAATAAACTTCAGCTTAACTAATTATGCTAAGGTTGGTCCCAGTAGATCCCAGCCAAGGCAGATACTAAACTTCTTCCAGCATCAGAGAATGAGGCCCATGGGTGGCTCTTGCTGATCTCAACCTTCTCTCTCTCTCTCTCTCTCTCTCTCTCTCGGCCATATCTCTGCCTTCTACTAACATCATTTTCTCTTCCTTTGTCTGTATTTTGTCATTGAAGGAGAAGTTTCTAAACTATATGGTTTACTTTTGTCTGTTTTTGTAGTTTCTTTCATGGAATGTTTCATTTTAGAATTTGCATATTCTGAATATATAGCAGTTTGTTCATTTTATTGTTGAATGTCATTTTATTACATGAATAAACAATTTGCCTATTCATTTTACTGTGGATAGATGTTTGGGCAGCATCCATCTGGGGCCATTTTGATCAGCACTGACTTTCAAGTGAGCCACCGTGCTCATAAGTATGCATTGCAACAATAAGCCAGATCGCTGGGAGAAGAATTTCTGATTGTGCACATCTGCATTTGCTAAATAAAATCAAAGCAGTTTCCCAACATGTTTCTGCCAGTGTTCTCTCCTGCTGGATTTTGAATGCTACTATTATTCTTCATTCTTCCATTGGGGCTGTAAGTCTTCTAAACTATATCCAAACTGAGTAGCCAAAGGTTTCTCCTCAGGTTCTTACTCTTCTCTGTCTCAGAAGAATTCAAATGTCAATTTAAGTGCACATTGATTATTTGGGTCCCCTTACTTTTAAAATCAGTCGCTTGGTTTTTTTTCTCTTCCACAGACTAGCTTTTAAAACTAATTTGTAGGAATTTTTTATATATTCTGAATGCATTGATTCAAACAGTGGCAAGTTCACCCCACTCTGTGATTTGCCTTTCTACTGTCTTCAAAATGCAAATCAAAAGAACAAAGCTGCTTAATTTTAATGAAATGAACTTTATGAACCCTTTCCCTCTATAAGTGATTTTTATGCCATGTTTAAGAATTCAATCCTACCTGAGATCATGTAGATATTCCCATTACAACCTACACAATTTTTTTACTGCTTTGATTAATGCATGTAGGTTGAAAAACCATCTGGAAGTGATTTTTGTAGTAGATATGACAGAAGACCCCATTCTCCCATAAAGATATCCAAGGGCCAAGCACCATTTGTTGAAAAGCATCAGCCTTTCATGCTCACGCTGCATAAATCCAATATGGCAGGTTGCATTTTTAGACACTGCTCCCTGATCATCCATTTGCTTCTATCACAATACAAATTGACATATTTATACTTAACAATAACCTGACTGTTTTTTAAAATTGTGCAGCTGTGTATAAATTTGACAATCACCCTTTGACATTGCATATACACAAAAGGAGAAGTCTACTGTAAGATTTATTGGAACTGATTTAAATCTATAGCTCAAGTTAGGGAAAGT
Source organism: Uromys caudimaculatus (assembly GCA_028551405.1). Lineage (NCBI taxonomy): Eukaryota > Metazoa > Chordata > Mammalia > Rodentia > Muridae > Uromys > Uromys caudimaculatus. The sequence continues at coordinate 87,734,910 of CM052704.1, forward strand.
GACATTTTAGCAAATTTACTTCTTTCCATCCATAGACATTGTGTATCTCTGCATTTGCTTCTACAGATTTACTTCTAAGTATTTGTCATTTTAATTAATGCATTGCTTAAACTCCAGCTTCTGCTTATTGCTATATATACCTTCATTTAAATTATTTTCTGTAGATTATATTACATTTTCAACATATAGTATCTCAGCCAATAATAATAAAAATATTAGTTTTTCACTCTGATGCATATAGATACCTTGTAATTAGTTTGATATTCATTTATTTGGGTTTTTGTTATTATTATTCCACCTACCAGGATCTCCAGGAAAACTATGTGTACAAAGGTAGCAGTGAGTAACCTTGTCCTGTTTCCAAATCCCCAGGAAAATTGTATAGAACTTCAACATTTAATATAACAAGTCCTGAATATGCTCTGTGGGTATTTATTAAACATTTGTACTAAAGTAAGTTTTATTGCATTCCAACTTTGCTGAGAATTTTTTAACTTAATAGAGTATCTCAGCTAAGGTTTTGATTGCTGTGAAGAGACACCATGACCATAGCAATTCTTATAAAAGAAAATGTTTAATTGGGGCTGGCTTACAGTTTCAAATGTTTAGTACATTATCATCATAAGAATCATGGCAACATACAGGCAGAAAAGGTGTAGAGGAAGGATCTAAGACTTCTACATCTTGATCCATTGACAGCAAAAGGAAACTGTGTGTTTCACTGAGCATAACCTGAGCCTTAATAACCTCAAAGCCTGCCTCCAGAACGACATACTTCCTCCAAAACAGCTACACTACCAAGTACTGCCACTTTCCATGGCCTAAGCATTCAAACACATAAGTCTATGGAGACCACAACTATTCAAACCACATGAAGACATCGAGTTTTAATAAGCGTCTGTATAATAAAATTGAAAACGGCTATCTCCTTGCCTTTGCTCTGAAAATCCAGTGGACTTTGTCAGCTTTCTTTAGCACTGTCGTAAGCATACTATTATCATACTCTTAATTTGGTCACTTTGAATGTTAAAATGAATTTGCTCAAGTTTCATTGAGAGTATGATGAAAATCTGTGGGCATCAGGGATGCTTACCAATCCTCGTATTTCTCATTATGTCCTTCCTGAGATTTGTCACCAATGTCTTGATAACCTCATGTGACAAATGAGGAAACTAGATGATCTCTTTGCTAGAGGCTTTTGAGATGTTCAAATTATTTTTATCTCAAAAGTTTGAGGCCCAGGGAAGAGGCTTAGGTCAGGAGAGTGCTTGTCTAGTCTGCACAAAGCTCTGGGCTCAATATCTCACATTAAATACATCGAGCATGATGGCACAGGCCCATCAACTAAATACTTGAGAGATAGAGACAGAAGGATCAGAAGTTCAAGGTCATCCTTGTCTACATTGTGAGTTTGTGGGCAACCTTGGATACACAAGACTCTGTTTCAGAAAACTAAGAATTCAATAATTAATCCATCATTAATCCATTTCTGCCCAAAGTTTTAAAGTTATTTTTTTCAGCTTTGTTGGTCATGACAAACCACTCCTACTCTTGCTACTTTTTATGTTCGTTTCTGTGTATTGTGGTTTTCCAGAAAGACAGTCATCTCATTTTCAGAGTTCTGTCATAAGGTATTCACAATAATATCCCATTAACTTTTTTTTGATACTGCAAGATGCATTGTAATGTCACTTTTAATTCCCAAAGAATATGATTCACACTTGCTCTGCTCAGTTTTGGAAGCAGAGAGAGAGGGACAAAGACTAGATTGAAACATCCATAATTTAATTTTGTCAAGTATCTAATAAACACCTACAACACATGGTGTTTAATGGGTTTGTTACATTCCTGTTATAAGTTCCCAGATCCTCTCATGGTTTCAGTGGTGCATATGCAGCATCATGGACATGAGTTTTAACACATTTAAAGCCAAAATAATACCTGGCATTGCTCCCTTTCTCTTTTTCAGGGCTCTCTCACAATACAATGACACTCCAGGAAGGAGGCCGACACCCTTGACAACTCTATATTACCCACCAATTAAGTGACCCCTGAACTATACCTGTGATACACATGAAGCCATCAGCTGCCAATCACAGCCAGTAAAGAACTGGTAAATTATAGGTTAGGTGTATGTGACATGTGAATGAGATCCCTGCTGTAGAACACAAAGTCGGTGGTCTGAATTCACTTGCTGCAGGGGTCGTGTCCTGTCAAGTGGTACAAACGTACAGTCTGTTGTTTTTCATCACTTTCATTTACAATAAACCCTGCTGGCAGCCCTTAGCTCAAAAGAATGAAACTAAACATTTAATAAAAACTTAATTACTCCATATCTGTCTCTGAGAAACTAAATGCTTGTGCAGCTAGCAAAATGACGTTCATTAACACTACGTACTATGAAGCATGCACTGATATTAGCAAACACATCACAAAGGAAAAAAATCTATGGATGGATTCCAAATTACATAAAAAGATTAAGAGGAAGATATAAATTCAACAGGCAGCTTCAGACAGTACATTTACATAAGATTCGGGAACATGTTCTGTTACTACTCTTCTTACTATGATAACAAACACCTGAGAGGGAAACCTTAAAAGGAAGAAAGGTTGATTTAGATCTCACTGTCAGAGGCTGAGATTCAAATGAATTGAAATTGTTACTTAGGACCTGAGGCTAAAAGAGGCTGATCTTCTTGTGGCAATCGGAAAAGAGCAGGCAACAACAAAGACCAGGGTAAATTCTAGTTTTCCCAGGTATGGTTCAGCAATCTACTAGTCCAATAAGGCCACGCCTATACTTTCGCCCCTCCCAATAACATTGTCATGTTTTCAATGGATGAGTCCGTTCACTGGCATCCTCATGATTCAATCACTTTCCTATACTGCGCATTAGCTGGCAACCACATCTTTGTACCTCAGCTTTGAGAGACACTCCATATCTGCTATGATTTATGTGCACAATGTATTCCACAGCCTTGTGCATTGAACACTCAGTGATCAACTCCTGGCACTGTTCTGAAGGCTGTGGACCCTTTAGGTGGTGGACATTTGCTACAGAAATTAAGCCACTGGAGGTGGGCCTTTGAAAGTTATATCTACAATTAGTTCTAGACTAGTACTTTCTACTTCCTGGTCATATGAACAAGCCCCAGTTCTCACAAGAACAAAAAGAACAGCCCAACCATGCCTTGCCTCCTATGGCAGCCTTCTGGAACCAGAAGCTGAAAAGGTCTTTCCTTCACTTCAGCTGTCTCTGGTTTTTCTGTTACAGTCACACAGAACTCATTACTACAATGTGAAAAACATAACATACATTGTATCATTGACAGTAAATGTTATTCTTCTACTGCAAGTTTACTCATTCTGGTTGCAGGCTTCCTGTGCACTTAAAACATATGAAGCAATTAGCATAAGCATGTTGACTCCATTAGCTGCAACTGAACTCTGCAGTGCTAAATAATGTCAGATTTAATAAGAGCGCTTGTAGCTGCTCAAGGGAAAGCCCGTTCATCTCAGTAGTGATTTGATCCCTTCCATCCATTCCAGAAACAAGGGTGACCCTCTAAGTAAGATCAGAGCTAAATTAATCACAGAAAATGATGTGATATTATTATTATTATAAGTGCAAAGAAAACTTCTGCTCATAACTTATAATGCTCAAAGTATTTTATGGTGGTAACACCCACACAAATTATATAGCATATCATCACAGTAAAAACACTTCTTAGAAAATTAAGAAATATACAGCTATTATTTGAGTAAGCTGCTCCATAGAATCAATATCTTTTGATTTTCAGCATTGCTTTGCCAAGTAGTATCCGGATTTGTTTTAAGTGGATGCTCAGAGGTGTTTCTACTGCTCCAGGCGAAGGAATCTCACCCTTGACTGTCAGGATGGATGGGTCGTGTTAGTTGCATACCTGATGAGAAGCAACTTGAGGAAGGAAAGGGTTCATCTGAGCTTGCAGTTGCGAAATCTGGTCCATCTTGGTGAAGAAGTTGAAGTGTTAGGAACATGATGCAGCCAGTCATGTTGTGCCTGCAGTCATGAAGCAGATAGAGATGAACTTTGATGCTAATCTCCCTCTCTCCTTTGTCCCTTTTTATTTAGCTGAAGAACCCAGCCCATGGAATGATACTGGCTACATTCAGGTTGGGTCTTCCTTGCTCAGCTATACCTTCTGGGAAACAACAATATAAACTCATACAGAGGTGTGTTTTCATATCGATTCTAAATTCTAGCAAGTTAACAATGGGAATTAATCATCATATACAAACATATTTAGATAGATGATACATAGACAGAAGGGAATAGATAGATAGACAGATAGATAGATAGATAGATAGATAGATAGATAGATAGATAGATAAAAGAATAGAAAAAAGATAGGTGATAGATACTCATACATAGATGTATAGATAAATAAATACACAAATAAGTGCATTATTCTATTGTACTATGAGCGCTTATGTCCCTGTATCCAGGATAATGGTACATCAATAGTTTGGTTTACCACTGCTGTGCATCACTTTCTGTTGCAGGGATAAAACAGCATGACCAAAAAAGCAACTTGGGGAGGAAAGGGTTGATTTCGTCTCACAGCTCACAGTTCATCATGAAGATAAATCAAGACAGGAACTCAAGAAAGGAACCTGGAGGCAAAAAAAAAAAAAAAAAAAAAAAAAAAAAAGTCATGATCATAGTCTATCATGGAGGAAAGTGAGTCCCAGAACAGAAGCAGGAACCTGGAGGCAGGAACTGAAGCAGACCATAAAGGAATGTTGCCTACTCCCTTGCCACACCCATGGCTTGCTCAGTTTCCTTTCGTATACAACCAAGGGCCACCTACTAAGGGTAGCGCTGCCAATGGAGGGTTGGGCCCTCACATAGTCAGTTATTAATTAAGAAAATTCCCTCATTTGAAGTGGAAGCTTCAGGGTTCTTTGGAGAGTCAGTTGTGTTGGATGGTGTTTTGCTGGGACAAACACGTGAAGGAGAGATTTCCTAAAGTGAACACAGGTGAAAGACTAAGGCAGACTCATGAAGAAGCATTTTACTGAAGCAGACACGGGAGAGAGGATGTTCTGCTAAAGCAAGCATGTGAAAGGACACGTGGTGAAGGGTTCTTTACTAATAACACGCATGTATTGGTCCGCCTTACATGGCATAGTTGAGCTCCATTTGTCAGGACTCCTGGACTCAGGCTGATTAGATGCACGTGCTGAGGCAAGACCTGTGCTGAGGCAAGGCATGTGGAGGACATGGGATGTATGCAGGATATAACTAGGACTTGAGGGAGTGACAGAGAGAGAGCTTGGCTTGCTGGTACAGTTAGCTGTGCAATGCTTGTGGATCTCAAGTCTTCGCTGATCTTCATGTCTCTGAGAGAGGCACAGCTGAGAACTTCTCCTGGTGTTTCCCTGGGTCCCTCCTGCTGACTCCAGCCTGGCTGCCTCTGCTAGATCCTGTCACCGCTGTTGCTAAACCAACTCTACCGAACTGGACTGCTGGTGTATCCATGAGGTGTTTGCGAGTGGACTAAGCTATCACTGCCTGCTAACCTGTGAACTGAACTGCTGATTTCCAGACAACACAGATGGGAGTTGCTCCAAAGAACATTTCTAAATAGGTCCACTTCCTCCATATTCTTTCTTTTCCACTACCTCTGGTGAGTGGTGGGCTAGAAGGGAGGTTAAAGTGTTTAAGAACCATCATTAAAAATAGAGTGTGAAAAAATTAAAGTTACACCTATAGACTTATCTATGGGCCAATGTAATGGAAGGATTTTCTCAGTTGAAGTTCCATCTGTTCAAATGATGCTGCCTTGTGTCAAGGTGACAAAAACTATACAGCCAGGACAGTTAGCATCTTTGAAAATATACTTTAGAATAGGTTATAATTGTAGTTTATTATGGTTAGAGTGGTAATTATAATAAATTATAATTAAAATCTTTCTCTGAATATTCCCAGCTATTTAAATTATAATGAAATTGTTTTAACTTTTATTCTATTTTCCGGCTGAATTACAGTTTTATTTCACAATTTAACCAACTACTCAGAGCCACTTTCATTTTTTTCTCATGGATATTAGCATCTCAAAGGTAATTGCATCTGTTTTTTGTGAAAACATGCAGCTATGTATTTATTTTGTTTCTAAATATCCTCGTAAGTCATTATTTATAAGTATTTTCCTATGTAAACAATCCTTCTCAGCAAACAATATTTACAATCACTGTGGTGCTTTGTTTTTCTTCCTCAATGTGCTAATGAAATAGCCAGAATAATCATGAGCAGCTATAGTCCTGTGTCCCTGTTTGCTTCTCATTTTTAGGCTAATGTTTATAGGCTGTAACCATGGAGATGAAAATTGAAATACCGTGTAGCGTATTTGACTAAGAAAACAGGACTTATGGATCATTTAAATGTAAGTGTAAACTGGAGTCACCATTGCTGGTCTGTCTTCTGAATTGAAAGAGGGGATGTAACCAACTGAGGTGGGGAAGAGGAGGCAGCTAAGCCCTCAGTGCTGACATGCTTTGCTACCTGTGACTTGACCAAGTGAGAGATCAGAGTGAGATCATGTATGTATGATGATAAATTCAAAGAAATATCAGGCCCAAAGAAAAATGTATCATGCAACCATGTAAAAGATGGAACTGAAGTCATAGGTATAGATTCTAACACTTAGGAAAAGGAGAAAGAGTGAAAGGACCAGTATCAGCCCAAGGCACCCCAAGACCAAGTTCTCAGCACAAAGAAGATTTATTTTCCCCAGTGGGATGAAAAGCAGAGATTAAGAGACAAAGACAAGAGATAGAGGATGAGGGAGAGGGGAAACAAGGGAGAGGGGAAAGATGTGTTTGTCTAGGAGGGACAAATGTCAGCCTCTGCATAGTTAGGAGACCAGCATGGACCTTAGGCAAATTGCAGCTTGCAGAGGTAGAAGGGGTAACCCAATGTTAGGATGTTTTTGATTGGGCATGTTAACTGGGGCAGTCAAAAGGGTCTTTTTACTGCTTGACTTCAATACTTTGCTAGCTGAACCTTAAAAATCATCTTACGGAGGAAGTGGCCAAATAAGGGAATATACCATGTTGGCTAGCTTTAGGAATGTAATCTAACAGGTTTTGACAAAGAAGAGGAAATGAGGGAGAAGGGCAAGGCCTGCCAGAGCTGGGTTTGCCATACTTGAGCCTGGTAGAGTCTCTTCACAGAAGTGTTGCAGCACTGAGACCAAGGAACTCTAATTTTTTCATGCCAGAAGGCAGAGGCACACCATGCAGGCAGTCAAAGGGAAGAGGGACCGTGGGATCACTGTGTCTTAGCTGGAAGAGGCGTGGTTTCCTGAAGTGATCCGACTGGGCTAATGAGGGCAGGAAAGGAACCTGGTCCTTGCACCGCAGTAGTCTATGGTGCACTACAATGTCTATGGCATAAGACTGTTATTAAAATCATCAGGGAACAAAAGGCAAGTCAAACGGAGTTTTTAATATCAAATGCATAAGCAAAGAACTGGGGTTTAACTTCATGGTAATGTTTGCCTAGCATGTGAAATCCCATAAATTCAGTCCCCAGCAACACACACACACACACACACACACACACGCACACGCATGCACACGCACACGCACATACTCATGCATGTACACACACATAAACACGCACACTTCTGCACACTATCAGCATTAACTTATTAACTTATGGCTCCTCTAACTATAGAACTTCATCTTTCACAACTTAAGGAGCTTGAGGAACGGTGTGTCTACATCTGTCAGAGAACTCAGGCTCTGGCAGGGAACAACTGTCTCTATTGTGTAACCAAGACTGGATTTCCAGTTTTAGTTCCCATCTCACGAGATGACACCCAGGATTTAATTACATAATTACATTTTTCGCTCTTTACAATGACATTTCTTAATATTGGGGATGGGAATCTCATAGACTGTCAAGGCTGGCAGTTGGGGCAGACTATGAGCTTGTGAATTCCACAAAGCACTATATCTCCCAATCCTGCATAAAACCTACAGTGGAAGAGCCAGATGTGGGGGCTCAGGTTGTAATCCTGACACTGAGGCTGGTTAAGGATTACAGGTCTGAGGCCAGCCTGAGCCACAACTCTAATGCTGAATGGCCTGAACAGAGTGAAATTTTAACTAAACAAAAGCCAGAGCAAAAACAAACAAAACAAAACCAAACAAAGCTATAGCTGGAAGACCCCATGATGTTCAAGAACATTCCACCTCACCCAGAAAACAAATATAAGTCATCATTCCTCCAAATTTAGATCTCCTAAGTCAGATAGAGTTAGCTGTGATCCCTCACTGCAGAAGGAGAGATCAGAGAATTAACAGTTCAAGGTCATCTTGTGCTACATAATGAGTTAGGGAAGAACGCCTATGATCCATGAAAACTGTCTTGTAACTGAAACAAACAAATAAGTAAATAGTCACTTCAGGAAGCTGAAAGATCCATTAGTCCCTCCACATGGACCTACCAGCAATGCCTCAGCCTTCTCTCCTGATTTGTCCTCTCTGACCATGTAGAATCTTTGTCCATTTCTATCTCAGAAAACTGCAACTCTATCTTTCAGGTCCTACACTCTACACTCAGTCTTGGGGTCCATGTTCTCACAATTAATAAGGCAAGAGCTTCATTCTTAATCTCAGAGTCACCCTCAAAGATCCCCTCACAGGCTGACAAATATTATTGAGTGAATAAAATATGATCAAGGAAGAGTTCAAGGTAAGGTCAGGAGAGATGACGAGATACTTAACCCATCAGTTAATATATTTATTGGACTACATTAAGCTTATAGGCTTATAGGCAGATTGTGTTCTGTAGATCATTCTCCAATAAATAACTAGATTTTTATAAATTTGTTTTATATTGCCATGTTGGCTAACATAATCTTAGTACACAATAAACCATAATGCACTCGGCTTCTGAAGTGTTGGATGAATTGCTTGTGATTGAACTCTGGACCTCAGTAAGCAAATCTAAGGCCTGCCATCCCTCTCTAAGGATCCCTGGGACTGGCTTAAGAAGGAGCATTTCTAGGGCCGCCATTCAGCAGAGAAAGAAGGTAGATCATGAATAAGTCACAAGCATTGCCACCAGACAGACCTGGACCTCTGTTTCCTCACCATAAACTGCTTGTGAAAAAGCCAGAAAGTCATACCATCTTTCATAATGTATTTCCTCTAGGGGTGGGGGTACCAATACAGTATTATGATGGGAAGCCTTTAGATGAAAAAAATCTATTTTTAATACAAAATGAAAAAAAGATTATTAGAAAACCAATGATATAGCTTATGCAATCGGAGTACATGGCATCAATATTAAATAAATATGCAGAGATGAATCTCTGAGCAAGAAGTTTTCTATGATAATAGCATAACTGCAATTTAGGACACACACAGGCTGAGGTGGTCTCCAGATGACCAAAGAATGGCAGCAAATGATGGAGAATTACTTGGAAAGAGAAAAGTTGTCTAAGTTGCTTGAAAGGAACTCTCATGTGCCCAAGTCTTTCTAGAGCTGCCCAGCTCCCGTTAGTGAGTGACAGCAACTCTAAGATGGCGGACCCTCCATCTTAGAGTACTGGCAGCTGCCTTGTTAGGCTCTAGGGAAATGGACATATGCAAACACCTAGCTGTCCTACTGCAGGCTGTCCTAATTTGTCTCTGTAGTAAACTGTGGTTTGGGAAAAAAAATCTTATGTTTTTCTAGTAAGAGGCAAACCATTCATGAGCACCTTCCCTCCGGCTTGCCAGGGCTGGACATATGACTCCATTTTGAATCTAGCAATTTTTATAACAGAAAGGCTCTGGACATAAACATAATGTTATGATTTGAATCGGAAATGTCCCCAACAGGATCATGTGTTTAACACTTACTCTGTCATAACTGGTACTATTCTGAGAGGCTATGGAAGTTGGGGTTACACTGGCAGAAGTCTAGGGTCCAGGAGGAGGCATTTGAAGGTCTATCCAGCCCTGACTTTTGTCATGCTCTCGGCTTCCTGATATGCTGGGATGTGAACAGCCTCCACTATTCACATAAGCTAAGCTGCTCTGCCATCCATTCCTCTTCTCCATGGCCTGAAGCCACTGAAAGTTTAAGCACAAATACATCTTCCCTCCTTTAGTTTTTTGCTGTATTTGGTCACAGTGATGCAAAGTCATTAATATGCTTAACAAGTGCTAAGTTGTATAGCTAAAAAATAGTTTAAATCTTAATAAATTTTACAATGTAATGTGAATATTCTTTCCTTTCTGGGTCTTCTATCAGTCTTACAGTCTCACGGTAAATGACTAGCCCAGCTCACAGTGCATCACCGCTGCCACAGAAGATGCTCCATATCCATCCTCTCAGGACTAGGAAGATTTGTCCTCTTTGTGCCCTTAACTGCATCTCTTTCCAGACAGCATCTCATCACCTTCCCACACCTTCACTTTACAGGGTTCAAGTTGGCTCTGACCCTAAAACAACTTACCCTCACTTCCGATAATGCATAACAAGAAACATTTTTATGGAATATAATGGAGAGGCTGGCAGCAGGTTGAGAATCTTGCACAAGACTTAAAATGCAGCAGTTATCTGTCAGTCACATTCTGGAGCAGGTCATGCATAATAAACAGCTGATGTATTAGCTTGACAGAGGACACAGCAAATATGAAATGATAGAAAGCAGCCACAGATCAGAACCCAGAGAGTCACAGGAAGATGTAGTAGCAAAGGCCAAATTATGGGCTCCATCAACAATAATAGCAGAGATCAATTCTGGCCACACACCTGTTCTAGCTGGGAATGACAAAGCACTGGAACCTACCAGCTTTGGAAGGAAGACAACCTGTGTCCGCAATGAATTTCTTTTCAGTTGAATATCCAATTTAGTTTATCAGCCCTGGGAGGCTGCTGAATACACATTCAGTATGAATAAATATCAACCACCAAATCACATTTTGGGAGCTGGGAATATGGTTCAATGGGTAAAATGCTTCCTTTGCAAGCATAATGATCTGAATTTGGCTCCCAACAACTTCATGAAAGCCAGGGGTACATCTGTAACCCCAATGTTAAGGGATAGAGACCCTAAGAGCTTCCTGGACAGACACTCTAGCCAAAACAGTAAGCTCAAGTGACAGAGCGTGTCTTGCAAAATAAGGGGTAGATCCATGGAAGGAGACATCTGACATTGACCTCTGGCTTCAATATGCATGTACGTGGGGAAGTGGTCATAGATACACACACATATACACACGAACACACACACACACACACACACACACACACACACACACACATGCACACATGCACACATGCACATGTGTACGCATACTACAAAATAGTGTTATTTTTTATGTTGGAGTAGTAAAAATATTTGATAAAGTTATAGATTTGATTCAAGTTAATATTCCATTTCTGACTTTATCTCATGTTAATGACACACAAGAAATGGGAGTTGGTAATGTCAAAAAAGGACATGACATAAAGGAGAAGTCAAAACAAAGGCAATCAGGAGACCCAAACTCCTTAATCCCCACCATATTTCCCAGAAGATATCAAAAATGCATTACCTCTACTACACTGAAAGTAATCCCACATTCCATATGGAGGAAAAGATTTTAAATTCGTAGAAATTTCTGATGGTCATGGTGGTACATGCCTTTATTCCCAGAATACCATAGGTAGAAGCAAGTGAATCTCTTACAATTTTGAGGCCAGTCTGGTCTATATAGTGAGTTACAAAACAACCAAGGCTATGTAACTCAATGAAAGAAAGAAAGGAAGGAAGGGAGGGAGGGAGGGAGGGAGGGAGGGAGGGAGGGAGGGAGGGAGGGAGGGAGGGAGGAAGGAAGGAAGGAAGGAAGGAAGGAAGGAAGGAAGGAAGGAAGGAAGGAAGGAAGGAAGGAAGGAAGGAAGGAAGGAAGGAAGGAAAGAAGGAAGGAAGAAAAACAGTGAGAAATTTTTATTAATGCCTCTCCTTATCTTATTTCATCCCCCCGTGCTTTTAGATTTATTTTCATTTATTTGTGTGTATGTGTATGTTTATGTGAGTAAATACTATGCTCATGCAGGAGCCCACAGAGGCCAGAAGAGGGCCGTGGATCCCCTGAAACTGAAGTTATAAGCCTATTGTGAGCCACTTGATGGGAACTAGTCTGCATCCACTGGAAGATAGCAAGTACTCTGAACAACTGAACTATTTTTCACCTCAAATTTTCCTTTTTGGAACATAATGTTTTTATATAATTACATTTTATATTATTCAGTAATAACTTTCTGATTCATTAAGATCCAGCTAAGGTAAATATGACCATTTCATGAAGTAGGGGAAGCCATTGCTCAGTGGCTTGTGTATATTCTATCTTACACTTCTTTATTATAGTTTTTCAGGTCAGTTTCATGTGCCCTGCACAACTCAAGGAATTGCCACAGTTTCCTATTTTGCTTAGCAGATAGTCACACCAAGATGCAGATAATGTTTTCTAAGAATACACCACAACTAGTCTGGCTATCTCTGAAAATAGTGAACTTACTTTCTGAGCCAAAAATGGGATCCAGAATCTGCCCAAAGGAAGAGGTTTTCACATTCAACTTCCACCCCCAATTTTGTCTTTTCTCCACCAAATGAATTCTCAAAATTTTCACTAAAATTATATTTCTCAATTTGCAAACTGATCAAGTCATTTCTACATGTCAGACCTTTGATAATCAGTGGCAATCTGTAGAATAACACTCTGAACTTTCTTTTGGCTAAACCAAGCTTCAAATGTTTTAGCCCAAGCTACTAATTTTATTATTCCACTTTTCGAACCCTTCTTTACAGCCAGTCTGGACGTCCCATCATGTCTTACCCCAACCACTTTTGCACAGCTGTCCTTCCCTGTGGAAATTCTCTCCCCATATCCTACCCACAGCCTCCCATACACTCAGACATGCTTCTACTTATCCTTCAAGACAGATTCAAATGGCACTTTGTGTGTCTTTCTAATATTCCCCAGCCATTAGTTGTGTTTGAAGAGCACATTTGATGACTGGAGATGTAAATGATCATTCTGAGTGAGGCAAGTCAAACCCAGAAAGATAAACACCGCATCTTCTCTCTCACATGTGGATGCTGGCTTCGGATCTTATATGTGTGTTTAAGAGTAGAGTGCTCTTAGAAGTAAGAAGACATGGAGAACATTCCAAAGGAGGGGGAAGATTGGTGATAAGAAGAGGGAAACAGGAACAATGGAGCAGTAAGTGTTTGGTAGGTGGGAGGACACAAGAGAGGACATTGTTGGGATAGCTAAAACTAACAACTGTTGGAAACACCACCTGGAAGCCTTTTATTGTGGAAACTTTTAAAGTATATACATATATAGAGAAAGTTTAGATATGCTTACCCTACAATAGGGGGAGGGGAAATGCCTCTCTCAGACATTGCTATCAAGTAAAAAGCCCAGTGTCAGGTATGAGTTACCTTTTTGTGAGTTGTCAGTCCCTTAGACCCCACAAACATTACATTGCTCTTGGTCATCCTCCAGAACTTGGAGGTAAGACCGTATTGCTAAAAATACCATGTACTTGAATCATAGGACATAGAGAAATCAAGCTGTTATCAACATAGAAACTTCATCTTTATTGACTAGCTTTCACAGCTCTGGAAACTACTGAGGAAAAAAAGCAGTCAGTAATCTTGCCCAGCTGTGAACCCGGTAAACTACAATAATTGACCTGACAGGATAGGCCCACCAATGCAATAATGGCGCAAATATTGTAAGAGTGGCAAACACTATCTGATTATATTTAAGATCTACTCCACAAGATGAAACGTATGGCTGCTACTATCACCTGAGCCAAGAACTTGTAGCTGGATAGATCCTAGGCCCAAGGGGATTACTTACTACTGTTATTCTAGTAAATTGACATAGGGTTAAGCTGTCCCTAAGTACTTACCTTTATGCGTATGGATTATATATCACTCGCCCCTCATCTTTGTGCTGCAGATGATGATTGACACAGAGACCTGCATCTTCTCTACATGCAGAGAATAAGAGACTGGGAGTCCTCGGTGCTAACTGGGACATCGGTATGAGGCTCTTCCTCCCAAGGCTCAAGGATCACCTTGAAGAGGGACTGGAAAGAGCGCAAGAGCCAGGGGCAGTGGAAGTCTGCAACAATACAGTATTTTCCAAACATGACAGGCCCATTACACTCCTGAACTTGTAGCAGCTTTGACTGCACTACAAATCCGAGCAAGCCAGAGAAAATCCCAACACGGATGGAGAAGAAGTCAAGAAATCCCACCCTTGCTGAGGAGCTGTTTGCAGTTGAAGTTGGCTGGGGAAGAAAGAATCCGTCTTCTTCAAGGATTTGATACAGAAGAACCAACCAGGCGCCTATAGATGGCCCTATACCATAACCACACTGGCAGCACTAGAGTTTTTTAAATATGTTTTGAATTGAACTGGCATTACATAACTTTCCTCCTCCATCTCCTCACTTTAGTGTCCCACACACAGCTGCCTCCTCCGAATTTCTCCTATATGCCCCCAACTCTCAAGTTGATAACCTCTTTTTCTTTTTTTTTTCATTTCTCACTAACCTTTTATTTTAACTTAGTTTTACAATAAACATAAAAGCTGATCATTAAAAAATAGCATAGATGTCAATTTTTAAAATGAGATTCATGTTTTAAAGCGTTATCACTATATCCTGTAATTACTTCCTTTATATACAAGAAGTGTGTGCAAAGTGCTTTCAAACTATAAAGTAATTCTGATATATAAGATACCAGGGGTTGCCCTTAGGAGTTAGTTACACTTGACTACTTGCAATGAATCACAACTGGTTACAGCTTTGATTTGCCTTTTATCTATATAAGAAAAAGGTCATCCCTTTATCATACCAACTTCTTTTGTAATTTAAAACAAAAAACTCCACAGGTCTAAAGTTTTCTATAATAATTCATTTATTTGCTTTTTTCTTCCTTCTAAAAAGTAGAAGATAGATTTGAGGTTTTTTAATCATAAGCAAAAGCCAGTAGATCATCTTAGGCAGATCAACCACGTTGTGATACACAATTTTTAAATAAAGTTACAGTTTTAAAACATTTGTAAAGTCTAGGACAAGCAAATTATGTTCTCATTTTTTTTTTCAAAGAACAACCCTATATTCTGGAGATAGATTCTTTCCCTCTTACTGAAAATATTCAATACCTAATGCTAATGCCCCCAACATCATACAAATCAAGAACAAATTAAAATGTTTTACTATTCAAAGCTGGCCATTGTGGTACATGCCTGTGGTCCCAGAAACTGAAAAATAGAAACAGGAACATCAGGGATCCAAGGTCATCTTTAGCTACATAGAAAACTGGAGGCTGGCATGAGCTATCAAGTCTCAATCTCAAAAAGGAAAAGAAGAAAAGGATTTCCTGTAAAGTTTTTAAATTAAATCTTCAAAGCATAAAGTATATGTTACTGAGCACAGGTGTGGGACAGTACACAGGAAGATTATTTTTATACAGTTTTCCAGCATCTAAACTGATCTTCCTTTTGTTCTAATGGCTAGAAGGAACTTAAGTTTCCATTAGTTAGGCATTCCTTAACTATGTGGACATAGAGACCTGCAGACTGAAAGGACTTCTGAAACCTTGTGAACTATACCCCAAAGGGAAACTGAGGCGCTAAGAGCTTACAAATCCAGACTGTCATTTACCACTTGCAGAAAAAAGGGATCTTCATGCTTTTGTTACCTTAGTAAAAGCACCCTATGAATCAGACAATAGATATCCTCACTAAAAGAAAAACTGTTACAAAGGATTAAGTGTGTAAGGTTGAATTTAAATCTAATTAACCATCTCTAGAATTGGAATACACTTTTACACTCACATTAGGCCTATTCTGCATCATTTCCATCATCAAGTCTGTTCAGTGAATCATCTGTAAACAGTAAGCACAGTACCAGGACAATGATTTTCTGAGTTCCACTGAGCAAACTAGGAAAATCAAGCCACTAAATAGAGTATAGTCTTCTCTGCAGACCACAAAGAATGTAGAGGATTCTTCTGTCAGTTTTCTGCTACGTAGCTGACAGTTCAGTGACTGATACATAATTGATTTAACCTCATTTAAAAGTCACTCTTGTGTTTGCATTCTTTCTTGAGTTTAATTTAGAAAAGTGAAATGCATAAATTTTATCTCATAATTGTAGCTATATCTTAGAAATTCAGTTTATAATTCTTATGGGAGAAAATCAGGTGATCGTTACTGAACAATAATTAATAACTTAAAGTCCTTCAAGCTCAAAAAGAGTATAAGTCTATGGATGCTACTTAAAATCTAATTGACTAGATTTTAGTAACTCAGTCACAAAAGAACAAACACTGTATGTACTCAGTGATAAGTGGATATTAGCCCAAAAGTTCAGAATACCCAAGATTCAATTCACAGACCATATGAAGCCTAAGAAGAAAGTCCAAAATGTGGATGCTTCAGTGCTTTCTAGAAGGGTCAACAAAATACTCAAGGAGGAAATATGGAGACAAAGTGTGGAGCAGAGACTGAAGGAAAGGCCATCCAGAGACTGCCCACCTGGGGATCCATCCCATATAGAGTCACCAAAACCAGACGCTATTGCGGATGCTGGGAAGTGTTTGCTGATGGAAGCCTGATATGGCTGTCTCCTGAGAGGCTCTGCCAGTCTGACAAATACAGAGGCAGAAGCTCACAGCCAACCATTGGACTGAGCTCGGGAGTCTCCAATGGAGGAGTTGGAGAAGGGAATGAAGGAGTTGAGGGGGTTTGCAGCCCATGGAGAGAGCAACAGTGTCAACAGGCCAGACCCCCTGGAGTTTCCAGGGACTGGACCACACACCAAAGAATACACATGGAGTGACCCATGGCACTAGCCACATATGTGGCAGAGGATGGCCTTGTTGGACATTAGTGGGAGGAGAAGCCCTTGGGCCTGAGGGTGTTTGATGCCCCAGTGTAGGGGAATGCCAGGGCAGGAGGACAGGAATGGATGGGTGGGAGAGCACCCTTATAGAGGCAGGGGGAGGGGATGGGATTGGGGGGTTTCTGAAGGGAAGACCTGGAAAGGGGAAAACGTTAATAAAGAAAATAAAAAAATAAATAAAATAAAATCTAGTTGAGATTGATTTTTCAAGTATCAGCAATATTAGTCTTTAAAATGTTACCATTTGTGTAGTGCAAAGAATATTTATGTATATAAACCAAACTACTGGACAAAAAAGAAATATAATCATCACAAACCGAGATTTTCTTGTGAATTCCATTTCGTTTCCAATCCAGGCCCAGCAGTCTTCTTGAGTAAAAGGCCATTTCTTTAATTTAGTTTTCTTCTCCTTCTTTGATAATACAAATGCACCAACCACTGAGCAATAAAAGGCCATATAATAGCAAAAGCTAATGCACCAGGGGACATCTCAAAGGGCCTCCAAGATGGTCTCTGTGAAGAGGGCTGATTGCTTGTCTGCAATAATTTCGCCTGTGAAGCAGTTAGTGCTTCCTGTTCATGAAGTCTCTGAAGGACATTCTACATGTCCTCCTGCAATCTAATGAGCACAAGAGCGATCTGCTCATTGAGGCTGCCTCTGGACCCTCGGTCTGAGCCCCAGTGTGCTCCATCACCTCCACTTCCTACTTGCCGACCCTTGGTTCCTTCACTCTAATGTGGCATTCTATGCGCTACTCTCCCTCTCCTGACACTGGAGAAGTCCTCGCTGTCTCCGCCTCTCTTCTTACGTGCTTCACTGCTACTTCTGCCATCTTCTCCTCCGTGCTTCACTTCACCCTGCCCCTTGACTGCTACCATCTGCTTTTTCCCAATGCTGCCATTTCCAGGAGATAGTTGAGCATCCTCACAAAAACCAGAACTTTCCAAGTACTAAGCAGGATCACCACCTAAGTAATCCTCTTCTTGTCCAAATTGCTCCATAGAATCACGGCATACTTCACTATCTGAATCACTTGTCAAATGATGTATTACTGACCCATCTTCACTGGGATCTTCATTTGTATCTTGGTGAACACAGACAACAGTGTTTCTTCTCTGCTTTGAGCTCTGATCTCCAGGCTTTTTATCTTCATTGCTTCTGGTACTCTGGGAAGAATTGGTATGAATGTCACTGTGTATATCCTGAGCAAAGCTATCTTTATAGCCTTTGGTAACAATGATTTCCAAATTCTTATCTGTTGATTTCTTCATCATTTTCTCATCTCCACTGCCACACTGTTCTGCTCCTTTTAACTCTTCTTGAGCCTCTTCTTCCTCAGACTCAGCCCCACTATCACTGCTCTCCACTTTACCATTAACGACTTTGGCATTTGAAGAGGTCAGAACATTACCAAGATAGGTTCAGTCCACTATTATCAAGATGGGAGCATGGCAACATCCAGGCAGGCATGGTGCAAGAGGAGCTGAGAGTTCTACATCTTCATCTGAAGGCTGCTAGTGGAAGACTCGATAATCTCTTTTTCTTTGACTGTTTTCATTACATGCATATAAGTGAGTGTGTGTATGCTTAAACAAAGGTAAGTATAGCCTATTGAGTCCAATTTGTTGTTGAGTGTGTATGGTTTCAAGGGTGACCACACTGCATTGGACAACCAGTAAAGGAGCTCATCTCTGGGAGAAGCTAATTTTCATTCTCCCAAAAGTCATTAGGTGCCTGTAGTCTATTGATAAGAATCCACAAAAGTTTCCACCTTCCATATTACCATGCCCATTGATAATGCCATTGCTCTGGTCTGGTTTATACAGCCATTTCTAGGAAAGACTTCTCCAGAGCAGACTTCCTGGGAGTTTGGTTCTTACTATCTTTCCACCCCTCCTCCAAAAATGTCTCCCTGAGGCATAAATGCAGACGCTCTGATACAGATGTATTGGGGCTGGGCTACCCAGTATTTGTTGGGTTCTGCATCATACCCACTTGTGGCTTTCTGTGGTGCTCTCCATTTGCTGTAATAAAGGATATAACTAAACTTATCTGTGGGTATAAGGTTGATTGAGAATATAGTAAGGAATTATGCTGGTGAAGCAAAGTAGCCATGGTAGATTCTTTTCTAAGGCCCATGATGTTACTAGTCCCAAGAACCTGGCAAGGATTTTTTCTTTCATTGGATATTTTCTTTATTTACATTTCAAATGTTATCCCTTTCCTGGTCCCCCCTGAAACCCCCTATCCCATCTCCCCTCCCCCTGCTTCTATGAGGGTGTTCACCCACCCAACCACCCACTCATACCTCCCCACCCTGGAATTCCCCTACACTTGGGCATCCATCAAGCCTTCACAGGACCAAGGGCCTTTCCTCCCATTGATGCCCGATAAGGCCCCCTCTGTTACATATGCAGCTGGAGTCATGGGTCCCTCCATGTGTACTCTTTGGTTGGCGGTTTCGTCCCTGGGAGTTCTTGGGGGTCTGATTGGTTGATATTGTTGTTCTTCTATGGGGTTGCAAACCCTTTCAGCTCCTTCAGTCCTTTCTCTAACTCTTCCATTGGGGACCCCATGCTCAGTCCAATGGTTGACTGCAAGCATCTGCCTCTGCATTTGTCAGGCTCTGGCAGAGACTCTCAGGAGACAGCTATATCCGGCTCCTGTCAGCAAGTACTACTTGGCATCCACAATAGTGTCTGGGTTTGTTGACTGCATACAGGATGGATCCCAAGGTGTGGTAGTCTCTGGATGGCCTTCCTTCAGTCTTTACTCCATACTTTGTCTTTGTATTTCCTCCCATGAGTATTTTGTTCCCCCTTCAAGGAAGGACTGAAGCATCCATACTTTGGTCTTCCTCCTTCTTGAGCTTCACGTGGTCTGTGAATTGTATCTTGGGTATTCCAAACTTTTGGGCTAATAGCCCCTTATCAGTGAGTGCATACTATGTGTGTTCTTTTGTGATTTGGTTATCTCACTCAGGATGATATTTTCTAGTTCCATCCATTTGCCTAAGAATTTCATGAAGTCATTGTTTTTAATAGCTGAGTAGTATTCCATTGCGTAAATGTACATTTTCTGTATCCATTCCTCTGCTGAGGGACAGCTGTGCTGTTTCCAGCTTCTGGCTATTATAAATAAGACTGCTATGAACATAGTGAAGCATGTGTCCTTGTTATATGTTGGAGCATCTTTGGGTATATGCCCAGGAATGGTATAGTTGGGTCCTCAGGTAGTACTACGTCCAATTCTCTGAGGAACCGCCAGACTGATTTCCAGAGTGCTTGTACCAGCTTGCAATCCCACCAACAATGGAGGAGTGTTCCTCTTTCTCCACATCCTTGCCAGCATCTGTTGTCACCTGAGTTTTTTATCTTAGCCATTCTGACTGGTATGAGGTAGAATCTCAGCATTGTTTTGATTTGCATTTCCCTGATGACTAAGGATGTTGAACATTTCTTTAGGTGCTTCTCAGCCCTTCAATATGCCCCAGTTGAGAATTCTTTGTTTAGTGCTGTATCCCAGTTTTAATAGGGTTATTTGATTCTCTGGAGTCTAACTTCTTGAATTCTTTGTATATATTGGATATTAGCCCTCTATCAGATCTTGTCATGCTGGTAATAATTGTGGTTCATAGATGTTGAAGCTGAGTAAAATTGTTTAATTGTTTCTCTCCCTTGACAGCTTACACGATATTTTCTGGAACTAGGCAAACTAGACCATAGAAAGGAGGCTTTGAGTTAGATCCAGCTTGTGTTCTATGTCCTAAAGTTATGGTGTCTTCATAAATGAAGCCCACCTTCAACTTCTAAAAAAGGAACCAAAGGTTACACCAACAATCTATATTGTTTTGGGAGTCACTCAACTAACCTGACCAACAATCAAAATGAGGTTTCCTATGCCTGGCATTTGGGAAGGGGTGGTCTATAGTTCTTGTTGGAGTGCATTGCTAGCCCAACTGGTTTAACAACCATTAGGATGATAGATGATAGGTATGTAGGTAGGTAGATAGGCAGGTAGGTAGGTAGATATATATAGAGATAGATAGATAGATAGATAGATAGATAGATAGATAGATAGATTGTTGAATAAATGGTAGATATATAGATACATATATGTATTATGTATACTTTAGGTAAATATAAAATAATATGATTTCTTGAAGCCTTACCACTAACCTTATCCCTACTATATTGACCTCCTTTTCCTCTCCCCGGTTGGATCCCCTCCCTGTCATTCCATTTTTTAGAGAATGGTGCATGAAGTTGGGAAGATAGTGTGTTGGAAAGTATAGGGGAGTATTGAAGAGGAGAGAGCAGGGTAAGTAGATTTTATCAAAACATCATATGGATAAATTTTTCAAGCAAGAAAAAGAACTCATTTTAGCCTACACAAAACAATCACATTATATAACAACTTTGGATTCTATGTTAATTAAAACTTTCTACCATTTTTACATAAACCACTTTTTAAAGGCAGAGTCTCATGTAACCCAGCCTAGCCTCAAATTTACTGAGTAGACCAGAATGACCTTGAACTTCTGAATCTCCTGTTTTAAGTGCTGAGATAGCAGATGTGTGCTTCCAGGCGAGGTGTAGTATCTATGCTTCTTTAGCGAATCAGGAAAAGTAGGATAAATATGTATATTTAAAAGAATTTATTAAATGAGCTAACAACAGAATAGTAACTATACTCATACTTAAAAGGTTGAAGATCTCATAATTGCTCCATCCTTAAGGCTGACTATTCAGCAATCCTAATATGATACCAAAATTCTGGAAGGTTTCTGGGGAGCCTCTGGTCCTTAGTCAATGAGGGAAGCCTGGCTCTGACACTCACCTTGACAGCAAAAGGGAAGGCCATGTGGGCAAACTCCAAGCAAGCTTCACTCTGCCACACTCTCTTCTGATCTGGAATACTACCAAAAGGTGCTGCCAACATTCGGTGTGGAACTCCCTACATCAATTAAGGCAACCAGGACAATTCTTCAGCTGAGGCTTCCAACACAGATAATTCTAATTTGTTGTACTGTGACATTAAAACTGGCCATCCCATCCAGATTACCTGGTGCTGGAGATGGAACCTAGAGTTTCAAGGATGCTACCCTTGCACTATGCAAATGGATCCATATCTTCAACCCCATAAATTAATCTCCTTCAGGAATAACTCCTGCCTAGTTGACACAGGGCTTGTTTTCTTCATTCTCATGAGGAGGTTCTGCCACCTGGGGGTGCTGTTGTAATGATGGTCCAAGCATTGGCATAGGAGGGGATGATCTTTAACAATTCTTTAAAATTTTTACTATTTTTTAATAACTCTTACAAACCTTGCATGATGTATGCACAACAGTGGAAATCAAAATGGCGTCCAACAACATTGTTAGTTAATCAATAACCAGCAGCCATAAGACCAGGACTTCAATAAAGTTGGAGAAAGGGTTATTCATTAGATTAAGACTCCACATTAGCGTAGCTTGAATTTAATAGCTGTGATCCTTCCCTCTAGCAAGCTAATTACTGAGAACTATCATTCTTATTTTTTGTTGGTTACTAAAACAGCTCCAGGGATGTACCTGCAGGGGAAGTGTGAGAATTTATAGAGGGCTGGTTTGAGTGGGTGCTGATCCCTAAAGAGAGAGAACAAGTAATAAAAAAGGGCTGCATTTCCCTGCCAGAGTTTTCTCTGAGTTACAATCATAAGCTGTAGGCAAATGCTTGAACCAAATATTTGGCTGCCTACTGACAGGATCCATGGCAATGGAGCCCCTGGAATAGGACATGGATGTGAGCCTCTTTACCTTAGTGCCCCAGAGAGACTGAAAAGATCACACAGCAGGCCACTTCTGGCCACTGCATTCAATTACACAATATGATAACTTATAATCCCGTCTTCAGACTTGATCTAAAACAAAGAACAAAATGATTCCCAAGGAATAAGATGTAATTAGGCCTTGTTTGTCATTTCTCAAAGATAAAAACGAAAGAAAAGGAAAGGAAAGGGAAACAGCAGAAGGAATGGGTGCTTCTCATTTCTCAATTCCCCCTCTCATATTCAAACTCTATTTTGTTTTCTTTTCTTCTCTGGTTATGGTGAGTGGAAAGCAAGGCTGTAAACATGAGCTTTGCTATTGAGTGTCTAGTCAACAACCTCCAAGTCTATGAGACACTGTACCCTGCTAGGACACCCACATGTGTGCTCCCCACTTCCACAAGTGTCAAGACCTTAGGAGAAGCATACCTGCTAACAGACCAGCCAGCAGCCTTGTCCAGAGCCTGAAGCTAGTTTTATACCCACAGTTTCCCTTCACTCACTAGGAATTTTCTGAGCTGGCTGCTAGCTGCAGAGATGGGAGCTAGAATCCTGTCAGGCCTTTTTTTTTTTTTTTTCCCCCCCCAGAGCATCTATATACTGAAGAGATGCGGACACCATATTTCCAGAAGGAATCACCTGAATCAACCTGGATTTTCAGAAAAGCTGAGAGACACCCAGAAAATGTATTTTAATGAAAACTAAATTATTCAAGAGCGATAACTTCAGCATCTGGTGAGAACTTGCCATCATCCCCAATACACATTTTCTTCTTTTTTTCACATAAAATACACATTCATGTGAATATTGGTTAAAATGATTACATTTATAAAGTAGACTTATATAGTGGTATGTCTTTGAAACAATAAGAAAAAAGATACGCCTACATTGTGATTTCCTAAAAGAGTAGAAAATACACATTTTCAACATAACAGCCAGTCACAAAGTCAACCCCATTCCTTAAAGGAATATTTGGAGAAAAAAAACAACAAACGTGACATCATCATGTCTATTTATTGTGTCCGTAGCAACTTTATAATCTTGTTGTTATAATTGCCTTGTTTTAGAGCCCTTAGGAGCCAATTTGGGGCTGAAATGTGATCCAAGTGGAGTTTCTTCTGAGGGAACTGTTATTCAGGACAAATGTCTTGAAAGCAGAGTATTTTAAAAACCTGAGTTTCTTAGAACTATAAGCATGATTAGCTTGGAGAGCAAGTCTGAGCAATTCTTTATGAAATAGCCTTTTTCTCCGGCCCGTCCTTGTGTTGAAACAACCAGCAGTCACGGGAAATAGGCAGAGAAAGCTGAGGCTCAAACCCAGCCTGTTTCACTTCTGTCTCTAAAAAGTGATCATTCTACTTGCTTTTTCCTAGTGGTGAGGGCTGAAATTAAACCTTCTAACAGGTGGCCAAACCCAAGATGACTTACAGCTGTCCAGATTTGGCCCATTGCTGCATGACCACGAAGATAAAGCATAAACTCTTCAGCTCAAGCCACTTTTCAAGTGTCTGAAGTGCCTTGCAGCAGTTCAACACGTTTCGGTCTTCTCTTTGGTGAAGATAGATGGTATCACCTGGAAAGAGAGAAGAGTGAGAGCCGAGGCCCATGGAGGCAGTTTAATCACTCACAAGCAGTTTATCATTGCACATAATAACACAGGGCCTTAAAACGCCGGCTCTGACACTCTCATTTGTCCTGTGATAGAGTGCTCACTGCGTGGGAATTTAATATCCCCAATGCAATCAAACTTGGAGGCATAGAGAATGTGCCTATCATCTATAAGCCAGGAGTCACCTCACACTACTTGCTTTACTCACCAAGAAAGGGATACTACAAGGAGCCAAAGTTTATGGCCCATGGAAAGATTCCCACATGAGACTGGATGATACCCAGGCCTCAGCTAAGAGTGTGCAAGGCCCAAACACAGGCATCCTTTTCAAAGCTGTGTAGATAAATCTGTCTCTACACTGTGTTGAGACCCATCAGAATGCTATGCCAACCATTCAGAGTGATCGCTGGTACACTGTTTTGAAATTCAGCCCAGAGGCTGAGTGTGTGCAGTCTTCCACAAAACAAGGCTGCCCCACTCATCTTGGGGGCAACATAATACTTTTCTGTCAGTGTATAGTCCCCAGAGAATTCTCTGATACCATGAAAATCTCCTTTTCTATTGAAGCAAGCAAATCTCCTGGCTTTTTATTTTTTTTCCTCTCAAGATTAGCCTGGAACCAAATCTCTTGTTCTAGGAAAAGTAGGTGTTATTTTCATTTTGTAAATATAGAAATGGGGAAATCTGAGAGGCAAAATGACTTGAGGAGTTTCAAACCACTAGCAAGAACATTCTTCAAACTTGAGGATTAAGAATTATTTTTTCAATGTCTAAAGGCTTGCTTTTTTATGAATTAAAATGTGTTTTACATTATGTTCCTATATGTATAAGATTTTAGGTGTAGAAAAGTAGGGTGTCCTCTGAAAAAAGAAATTAAAACAGGTTATTCTAAAGCAGCTAAACTCCCAGTGTTGCCCCTGTGTCAGTAACAAGAACTGCTTGAGTATTTGTCAGAAGCACAGACTGTCAACCCCATCCAAGACTAGAGCATCCTACTATCAGACTGTAGTACTGGCAACCAGCTGATTGTAATGCTCCTTAAAGTGTGAGAATCACTGTCATTATGCAGAAGCTAAATAATACATCTGTTTCTTAAATCGTTGCTGAGCTACAACCCCATAAAAATACTTTCTTAAAATAGCTGAAAAGTCCAGTCAGGGAAGAGGAGTTTTTGGAGCTTGATTTGAAGAGAGTTGGACTGAGTGTGTGTGTGTGTGTGTGTGTGTGTGTGTGTGTGTGTGTGTGTGTGTGTGTGTTCATGTACATGTGTGTACATGCATGTGTAGGCAAGAAGTCAGACAAGATCTCTTAGTGACCTGGAATTTGCTGATTCAGCTAGTTGACTAGAAAGGCTCAGGGATTCTATCCACCTGTCCATCCCCCAGCAGCATTGGAATTGTAAACACACACCACCTTGCCCAGCATTTTTATGCAGGTTCCTGGAGAATGAATTCAGGTCCCATGCTTATACATGCCTCAGTGTTCCATAGCTGTGAAGATTTCATGACCACTGACACTCTTATGAAGTATTTACTTGGAGCTAGCTTATGTTTTCAGAAGTTTAATCCATCATCGCTGTGTTGGAAACCAGGGCAACATGCAGAAAGGCATGATGCTGGAGAATAAGGCAGCAGGAAGAGATTGCCACACTGGACATGACTTGAGCATCTGAGAGCTCAAAGCCCACCCAGCAATGACTACTTCCTTCAACAAGGCCACAAATACTCCAACTAGGCCACACACCTTAATCTCTATCACTCCCTAATGACCAAGCATTCACATATATGAGCCTCTAGGGAGACCATTTCTACTAGAACCACCACACACAATGAGCAGTTTATGACCTGAACTATTTCCCCAGCCCCAGAGTTGAATATTCTCTTTTTTTATGTTTTAGGTGTTTGTTTGTGTCGATGTTTTTTTTTTCTTTTATGTAAGTGTATGCCTGGCGCATGCAGAGGTCAGAAGAGGGCATCAGATCACTTAGTACTGGAGTTACATACGGTTGTGGGCTATCATGTGAAAGCCAGGGAATCAAGCTTGAATCCTCTGCAAAAGCAACAAGTGCTCTTAACTGCTGAATCAGCTCTTCGGCCCCTAGATCTCCTTAAGTAGAAAATAATCATGGGATAATCATGGGAAATGACTCCAAATCATGTTTTTCTTTCCCATGATGACAGCAGTAAAGAAAAGGGGCAGAGGAAACTGGAGAAAAACACTAAAGAAAGATGATGTCCTAGAAACAAAACCATCAGAGCCACACTGGGTCCTAAAACTAGCAGAGTATTTTAATGTTCTTCTGGAGATGCCACTCTTGCTTCCTTTGGGTAGATGTCCTGCCATTTCGCAGTAAGGGTATTCTAACCAATAGAACAAGTGGAAAGGGAGAATACTACTTCCATCCTAGAACCACTGCCCCCAGTCCCTCATGAAGATGCCTTTTTCCTTTTGTCCAACAGGTTAGGCTGGAAGCAGAGACTTCAATAGAGGTCTCTCCACATCCAAAGGTCAGATGAGACATAGAGGAACTCTGAGGTCATAAGCCACTCTAGGGAAGCCATTGCAATAGTAATTTTGAGTGTCAACTTGGTTAGATATAGAGCCAACTAAAACACATGCTTCTGCAGGTGACTGTGATGTCATTCCAGGAGGGATTAACTGAAGGGAGGAGATGCACTTGGATAGTAAGTGGTAACTGCCAACTATTGACCGGAGATAAAGAAATCTGATACCTGCCAGCTATTGGCCAGAGATAAAGGCTGTGCTTCTTTTCCTGCCTGCCTTTGCTTCTTGCTAGGTAATGCGTCTATCCTCTTGCTGGTGCTAGTGTTGTTATCCATCACTTCTCTTAGAACCCATCTACTTCTGCCTCTCAATGTGGAGCAAAGAAAATCAGTTCTCCAAGAATTCTCCAGGCTTTCAGAGCCAGAGTAAGATTACTGAGCCATCCAGCTTCGTGGACAGAGAAGCTACCAGATCCTTAGCCTCCCCATCATATAGACAACAACTATTGGACTATCTAGCCCATATTTCATAAGCCAATCTAGTCTCATGTTGTGTATGTGTATTAGAAATATATACTATATGTATATATAAGGCATATATTATATGTATACATAATGCATACATGTATAGAATATGTATATTGCATATTACATATATTATTATGTATTCATTATATATACATATAATGTATATTTCTATTGATTGAGTTTCTCCACCAAACAGCTGCATGGAAATCTTATAATATGAGATTTAAATTCCACTGGGCTAAGCCAATGAAGTTTAAGAATCTTACCATGTGGTGTTTAAGCCTTTGCTGAAATTACAATAATATAAGCAAGATTAGCCAACATTTTATAGTAAGTTCTAAAGTATATACCTT
The DNA here is from genome assembly GCA_028551405.1 of Uromys caudimaculatus. Lineage (NCBI taxonomy): Eukaryota > Metazoa > Chordata > Mammalia > Rodentia > Muridae > Uromys > Uromys caudimaculatus. The sequence continues at coordinate 87,762,670 of CM052704.1, forward strand.
GAAATAGCTGTAGAGACATGGAATGGCTATGGAAGTCCCTACAGGTCAAAGTCAGAGGACTCCATGAAGTAGCAGCCAAACACATCTGCACAGTGCTCTTCCCATGAGCACTCCTCAAATCACACACTCTAGAGTCATCTCTTACAAGGTTGTTGTTGAAGGAACTAGCGATTATATCCAGAGTAGCCAACAAGAAAGAAAGGTGGTGATTCCTTCATGGCTTGTTTTTAGGTCTAATCCTACCAATGGACCACAAGCATGATAACTGGTGTAGCTGGAGGAATTCTCACCTTTCTCTGAGCCATTCCTTTGTCATAAGTTCTCCTATTTTCCCTTAATAATGTATGCCTCCTTTGAACGATCCCTATCTGTTGCTCAATATTGATTCATTGATTTGAAAGAATTTTTTCCAAAGCTTGCAATAAGCAAGCTCTGTTGATTAGTCTGGATATAATACTGAGCATTGGAAGCTTATCAGAGAGGAGAGGAAACAAGTGAGTTACCTTTTTCTATCACTGCAAGACTCTGGTATGGTTGGAATCTATTGTTTATTACAATCTCTCTCTCTCTCCCTCTCTCTCTCTCTCTCTCTCTCTCTCTCTCTCTCTCTCTCCCTCTCTCCTATGATATGAATATGCTTCTCTAGCCAATAATACAATGACATTAAATGTAATCATTCCCTTAAGACTCTCTCTAAGTCCTTTTTATCTTTCAGTGTCTATAATTGGACAATTTTCTCCACACAGATGGCATCAGTTCTGTCATGTGAAAATGTCAGTCAGGAATTTGTTATGTCTCTGGTATAAACTTTCTTTTGGAGTTAGATGCATATCATTGTCTACCAAATGTATCTGCTTGGGATTTGGAACTTTGTCAAAGGTACATCAAGCACAACAAATAGTAAAACTGAATTAATTGTATCTAGCTCCATATCCCACCCCATACCCAGTTTTCTTCAAGCATGTTCATTTTCAATGATACAAAATCTTATAAGCTTTGGTATTTGGTATCCATCTAGAAAATTGTCCATTTCATCCAGATTTTGCAGTTTTGTTGAGTATAGGCTTATGTAGTAGGATCTGATGATCTTTTGAATTTCCTCAGAATCCGTTGTTATGTCTCCCTTTTCATTTCTAATTTTGTTAATTTGGATCCTGTCTCTGTGACCTCTGGTTACTCTGGCTAAAGGTTTATCTATATTGTTGATTTTCTCAAAGAACCAACTCTTGGTTTTGTTGATTCTTTGTATAGTTCTTTTTGTTTCTACTTGGTTGATTTCAGCCCTGAGTTTGATTATTTCCTGCCTTCTACTCCTCTTGTGTGCATTAGCTTCTTTTTGTTCTAGAGCATTCCGGTGTGCTGTTAAGTTGCTAGTGTATGCTCTCTCCAGTTTCTTCTTGGAGGTCCTCAAAGCTATGAGTTTTCCTCTTAACACTGCTTTCATTGTGTCCCATAAGTTTGGGTATGTTGTACTTTCATTTTCATTAAATTCTAGGAAGTCTTTAATTTCTTTCTTTACTTCTTCCTTGACCAAGTTATCATAGGGTAGAGCATTGTTCAACTTCCATGTGTATGTGGGCTTTCTGTTGTTATTGTTCCCATTGAAGACCAGCCTTAATCTGTAGAGATCCGATAGGAGGCGTGGGATTATTTCAATCTTAAGTCAGGATCAGAAAAACCATCTAATCAGTCCCATAATGCTTAAGGAAATCGAAGCAGTCATTAATAGTCTCCCAACCAAAAAAATCCCAGGAACAAATGGGTTCACAGCAGAATCCTATCAGACTTTCAAAGAAGACTTAATACAAATACTCTTCAATCTATTCCACAAAATAGAAACAGAAGGAACACTACCCAATTCCTTCTAGGAGGCCACAGTTACATTGATACCAAAACCTCACAAAACCCAACAAAGAAAGAAGACTTCAGACCAATTTCCCTTATGAATATCAATGCAAAAATACTCAATAAAATTCTCACAAACCGAATCCAAGAAAACATCAAAACGATCATTATCATGATCAAGTAGGCTTCATCCCAGGGATACAGGGATGGTTCAATACCCAGAAATCCATCAATGTAATCCACTACATAAACAAACTCAAAGAAAAAAACCACATGGTCATTTCATTAGATGCTGAAAAAGCATTTGACAAAACTCAACATCCCTTCATGATAAAAGTCTTGGAAAGATCAGGAATTCAAGGTCCATACCTAAACATAGTAAAAGCAATATAAAGCAAACCAGTAGCCAACATCAAACTAAATGGAGAGAAACTTGAAGCAATCCAACTAAAATCAGGGACTAGGAAAGGCTGCCCTCTCTCTCCCTACCTATTCA
>CM052704.1:87765510-87857069 GCA_028551405.1 Uromys caudimaculatus
GGGGAACAGAGCTAAACAGAGAATTCTCAACTGAGGAAATTCGCAGGGCTGAGAAGCACCTAAAGAAATGCTCAACATTCTTAGTCATCAGGGAAATGCAAATCAAAACAACCCTGAGATTCCACCTCATACCAGTCAGAATGGCTAAGATCAAAAACTCAGGTGACAGCAGATGCTGACAATGATGTGGAGAAAGAGGAACACTCCTCCATTGCTGGTGGGATTGCAAGCTGGTACAACCTCTCTGGAAATCAGTTTGGCAAACCCTCAGAAAAATCGACATAATACTACCTGAGGACCTAGCTATATCACTCCTGGGCATATACCCAGAAGATGTTCCAACATGTAATAAAGACACATGCTCCACTATGTTCATAGCAGCCATATTTATAATAGCCTGAAGCTGGAAACAACCCAGATGTCCCTCAACAGAGGAATGGATACAGAAAATGTGGCACATTTACACAATGGAATACTATTCAGCTATTAAAAACAATGACTTCATGAAATTCGCAGCCAAATGGATAGAACTTGAAAATTTCATCCTGAGAGAAGTAACTCAGTCACAAAAGAATGAACATGGTATGTACTCACTGATAAGTGAATATTAGCCCAAAAGTTCAGAATACCCAAGTTTTACTTCACAGTAACTGTTGAACTGAGTGTTAGGTCCCAGATGGAGGAGTTGGAGAAGCAACTGAAGGAGCTGAGGGAGTTTGCAACCCCATGGAGGGAGCAACAGTGTCATCTGGCCTGACCTCCCAGTGCTCCTGGAGACTGGACCACCAACCAAAGAATACACATGAAGGGATCCATGGTTTGGACCACATATGTGTCAGAGGAGGACCTTGTTGTCCATCAGGGGGGAGGAGAGGCCCTTGGTCCTGAGGGTGTTAGAGGCCCCAGTATAGGGGAATGCCAAGGTGGGAAGACGGGAGTGGGTGGCCGGGTGGGTGTGTGGGGGAATACCCTCAGAGAGGCAGGGGGATGGGGAGGGGATAGGGGGTTTCCAAAGTGAAGACCTGGAAAGGGGGAAACATTTGAAAGGTAAATAAAGTATCAAAAAATAAAAAGTAAAAAAAAAGAAGAAGAAGAACACTTACTTCTCTTCCAGAGGACTCAAGTTCAATCTTCAGCATTTACTTGGCAGTTCCCAATCATCTGTTAACTCCAGTTAGAAGCAATCTGAGCTCTCTTCTGGCCTCTGTGGACACTGCAAGCATGTGATGCACAGGCATATATCCATAAAAAAATGAAATTAAATAAATCTTTAAATATTGACGTCTAGCCCTTGTTAGACTGACCCAGAAGGATGAATTTGAGCCAAGCCTGGGTCACATGATAGATCCTATGCCTCAGGTATATGTAGAATGTTGGAGGGGGGCTGAGTATTTATTATAGTAACAGAGTTATATGGAAAATAAAACTTCGGGGCCATTCCCTCTGCAGCATTTGTTTCTGTCTCTCCTAAATCTTTCAATTCACTGAATAAATTCAGCTTAAGTGTTGCAGGAAATATCTTTATTTCAAATCTGAACTCTGGAAGGAAATTCCGTTTGCTGTGGTGAAGGACAACTTCCATGAATCCATCAGAAGATTTGGGGGCGCAATGGTTGTCCTCTAACTCTGTGTGTATGCTCCATGGTGCTGGATTCTCCAAGAAGCACATAATCAAGAGCTATTAAGGGGCATATCCTCACTCTCCTCTGTAAAATATCTTTAATTTTTCAGTTGTTTTTACTTTAATCATCTCCCATTCCTATGAATTACCATCTAAATTATACTTTAATGTAGACTGGATCACCCATAAAAGAAAGAACCGATTTGGAAAATCATGTGGATTTTAATGCATATGCTAAGGTTCTGTGGCCCCAGACTAAATGTTCACTTCTGAGCCTAGATTATAAGAAAAGGGCAACCCTCATGAAAAATTAGCACAGAATTCTGTCTTTAATCAGCTTGTGTTATCTTTTTTTGCCTATGTGCATGTGTGCAACATATACGCACATGTCCACATGTGTGGACACATGAGTGTGGAGGGTATGCACATGTGTGTGCACCAATGTGCAGAGACTAGAGGTTGACATCAGGTGTCTTCATTAGTCTCCCTGTCCTTTGTGTACTGAGGTAGGATTTCTCACTTGAGCCCAAAGCTTTTTGATTTAGTTAATGCAGCTAGTAGTCAACGTACCCCAAGGATCTATTCTCTGTCTCTGTCCTCAGAGAGCCAGGATTACCAGTAAGCCATCAATCTGCCAAGCTGTAATGTGAGTTCTGGGTAACCAAACTATACTCCTCATGCTTATTCAGAAAGTTTTTTTCCCACTCACATATCTCCCAGCTTCTTCTACACCATCTGAAAGCTAAAGAAGGGAGCACATCATATGTAACTGGGGGTGGGAGGAGTTTTCGTTTTATCTAAAACATAGACAGGGACCACTTGATATAAAGAATAAATCCCTCTCCACTATTTTCTTGCTCTGCTCATTAAAGTGAAGAACAAGGACGTAAGAAGGACACAGCCTCAAAGGCTGAAAGTAATCCACACAGAATGAGTAAGATCGACCAGCATCTAGAAAACATTCCAGGAGCAATTGAGAGACAGTCCATTGATGAGGCACGCACTGTAAAATTAGATGCTGATGTTATAACGATGTTTGGAAGATGTTGCAGTGAGGTAGAAAACTGAACTAGGGGTTGATTTTCAGGCCAGCGAAGGGACAACAGAAAGGAGAGTTAGAAACGAGTAGTTTAGCTGCATGCTTTAGCCATGTCCAATGAATGAAATAATCTGGGCTTATTTAATTCAAATTATAACATCCAAAAATTGTAGAGAAAGGGGAACTTTATGTTACTTTATACCACCAACCAAAGTTATTCCTAAAAAAAAAATACCCATTCCTTTTACTATAACCCCAAACTCATGTGGTATCAGTGTATGTCATTTGACTTAAGTGAATGCAGCCACATAGGAAAACTCAGATATGAGGAGACAAGAATATCACCCACTGTAAATCAGTAATGCTGTTCTGAATTTCTAAGGAGTCAGCTGACAATTTGGTATACATCAACAAACATACTATGTTGTGGGAAATATTTAAAAAAAAAGAGGACCGGCACATTCTCGCACAAGTGCCAGCACTGGCTGGCCGCAGAGCTCCTGCAGGCTGATCTCAACTCAGCCCAGTTCTCTGTGCTGGAGCTCCCCAGTCCCATGGCAGATCTCTGCCGCCAGGTCCATGCAACAACCTCCCACCCCATGGTCAGCCATCACAACACCCATTTACCCGGTAAAAACAAGACTCTTAATGTTTATAGTTAACCAATCAGATTTATGTATCAATAAATTCTCAATACACAAGATGTCAACACAATAATTTTAGAACCAATTGATAATAATAAAAGCTGCCCACCTAGATTTGACAAATTATCCCAATACTCTAATCTTTATGATAGCATAGCCACCTGTGGCTAGTAAAAGCTGGTTCACATTTGCTTCCACCTTGCCTTCCTCCTCCTCTCTGTCCTGAGACGCTCTCCCTGTCTCTGAAACTCTTAGCTCTGCCTCCCTTTCTTCTGTCCAATCACAGGCCTCCTGCTGCCTTAATGTAACTGGACAGGGATAATCCTCCAACATTACTAGAGGTCAATAGAGATCATGAAAGAGCATCATGGAGGTACCTATGACAGCACACTATTAAAGGAGGCTCCAGTGCAAGGCAGAGGTTCCATGAGCATGCGCACCTCACTTCTCCTTTCTCTAGTTGCTAAGAAACCCACCTACTCACCTACCTACCTACCTGTGTGCAAATACGCACACATGCACACACTATACCACACCACACACATTATTACACACACATACATACAAAAACACACATGACAACACGCACACCATACCATAACACACACACACATACACACACCCCACCCACGTGCACACACACACCATACCACACACACACACACACACACACATACCACCTAACACATACACATTCCATATGCCCCCACCATGACACATACATACATCATAACACACATACTGAGAGAGGCAGACAGACAGACAGACAGACAGAGACAGAGAGACAGAGAGAGAACAAACTTATAAGAAGACTTGAAACTCAGCAAGTATCCTCTCAAATTTTATACCACACAGTTTAGCAAATCAAATCACAGGACACCCAGTTAAATTTATATTTCTCCCAAAAAAGTAGAAGACAAACATAATTATCTCTTTATAATTTAGAGAACTTGCATATATTTAAAAATGATACTTTGCTTATCTGAAATACAATTGTGACTAGGCTTTCTGCAATTTATCTGGCACTCCTGCATAAAAGCCAGATACTGCATTTCAAAAACATGTAAATGTCACTGCAAATTCTCTACTGGCCCCAGCAATCTGAATCCAATCATAAATTTTAGTAACAAAATCATATAATAGTCTTCCAATAGGAAATAAATAATGCTCCAGAAAGTCGCTTTTTCACATAATTTCCCTGCTTTGTGTAGACTGTCTCTTCACTCTGTTGATGGATTGGATAGTGGTGTGCTGTACAAAATCTTTCTAAATCTGCACCAATTTCATTTGTCTGTTGCTGTTGTGACTTTCTGTGTTGTAGCTTTAAAAAAAATTGCCAAGTTCACTGTCAACCATTTCTCCAAAGTTTATATCTATAAGATGTGGTTTACATGCAAGATTTTAATGCACTTTTTGTTGAACTAGGGGCTTACCAAGCAGAGCGCAGAGTAACATAGAGGAGGAGTTGCTTTCTCTTGCCTGTGGATATGCAACTTAAAAAAAAAAACAAAACAACCTTTTATTGAAGAAACAATGCTTTCCCATCATGCACCCTTCATTCTCTTGTCAAGGATTATCTGAAGCATGGCAGCATATGCCTGTAATAATAGCACTTGAGAAGCTGAAGAAGGAAAATTAGGTGTATGAGATCAGCCTGGTCTATACAATCATCTCCAGACTTCCTTGGGCTACATAGCAAGACTCACCTCAAAAAGAAGCAAATAAAACAAAACTGTTTGTTCAGTATATGCACATAACTTTGTTTCTAGGCTCTCTAGTCTATCCCTTTGGTCTATGTGTCTGTTTGTGTCAGTAGCATATCAGTTTGATAACAGTAGCTTTATGATGCAATTAAAGTCAAGAAGAATAATGCAATCAGCCTTGTTCTTCTCCCTCTCGCTCTGATTGCCTTGTTTACCTGAGGTGTTTTTGGCATCACATGAAACCTTGAATGCAGAAAGTCCTTGAAACAAGCATACTGCTATCTTGAATATCATTTCTTACACTTGGTGTAGTACTTCAGTTACAGAAGACAACTGAGAAGATAACAACCCACGTCCTTCACATCTATATCTGCAAACACAATAGCTCTCAATTGGCTACCCCATGTACAATAGAATTTGATGAGACTACTAACAAGTGGCCACCTAATCTGATCTTCTCCACTTAACCAGGATCTGATCTGACCCAGCCTAGGAATGAAGTCAATCTAAAAATGCCAAGTTTTGTAAGCCCCATGAGAGAAGAATCTACATCCTCTGGAATCCCTATATAAGCATCTTGAGTGGAAGAGATCCTTGACCAAGACAACAAACTTGAGTGCGATGTCAAAACTTTTATGATTACATCAAATTATTAAACTCAGTAAGATGTCCCAGTAATCGTTCCAGCCTTAAACGGATCTTATTTGCTTCATTTTTATGTTAATGTCATAAATTTCAAATGAAATATGTTTCTTACTGTTCTATTTTTACAGCTAAGGAGATGCTATGGCTAAGCTAGAAATCATTTCATTATAAAAGGTAAATATTAAATTGAATCCTCTGAATTGAAAGTCATACTTTCTTGAGAATCTGTGTCAGGAAATGAGAATTAAAGATAAACATAAGTTAATATATAATGATGGTCACATAAAAGCTGATCACAAAATCTTAAATTATTCCAATTATCCTAAAACTGTCATCCTCTGTACATTCTGTAGCTGCACCAAGGAAGTAATCCATCTTAAGTCTTATGTTTTCTGCTGCTGCTGTTTATTTCTGCAGCAGAGGCAGATTCCATTTGGGAAGACCACAGACAATGCTAGACAAGCACATTCATAATTCAGAGAACTAATTTCCTGTCATCTTTTAAAAGAAATCCTTCCTTCTTATGTCTTAGAGGCAATTTTTTTCTGAAGTAGAGATAATTATAATGAGCCAGATTCATGAGTTCTGGGACATTATAATCAATAGTTCCTCCTAAAGGTATTTTATTTCATTTATCCACTCAATGAAAACTTTTTTATTGCCAATATTGATGACAGAAATATCTTCAACATCTTTAAGCTGTAGGTATTATATCATCAGGTCTTTATAAAATTTAGTGACAGACTAAAGGGCATTATTTGATGCATGACATACTAATTAAGAGATAATAGATGATAAACAGAAGGATAGATGGTAGGTAGGTAGATGAGTAGGTAAGTAGATAAAATAGATGTAGTCATTGTATTCATTACCCTTCACCAGTCCAATATTTTCCATTTACAAAAGTTATCAGTCAGAGCCTAAGGAGATGGCTCAGTGGTTAAGCACATTAGTTAAGCAAGCAGGAGGACTCGAGTTCAAATTCCGCACAAGACTCAGAAAGCTCAAGGCTATCCATGTCTGTAACCTTGGCACTGAGGAGCACAGATAGACAGATCACGGGAGCTGGCTGGCCATTGGAGCCTAACCAGCATAGTGAGTTTCAGATTCAGTGAGAAACTGTGTCTCTGGCTTCCACATACCCATGCACAGGCACGTGCATCCTGAAACACACATGCATTCAACATACATGAACACACAGAGTTTATCAATCATATTAAAAGCATTTACTTTACACTACTTTATTTATAGATTAATCACTTTTCTATATTTTAGGTAATTAATTGTACAATCAAGTGCCACATGCTGATATATCAAACAGTGATGAACTGCCCACATGACAGTGGTCCCCTTAGAGGATATAGCATAGCACGGGGATGTAGTACGCTATGCAATCTAGGTTTCTTTAATACTACATGATGTTCACACAAGCATAAAAATCTAATGATTCCTTTCTTAGAGTACATTTCATTTTTAAGTGTAACTTTAACCAGATTCAGGTATGTTGACAAGTTATAAGTCTCGTAGGCTTGGATTTATGCAACTTTTAATCTAGCATACAAAAGAAAAACAAGGGAGGCCAGCTTACCACCGTGTGGTACAGGCAGGTGGAAGCCACCCAGAGGCCTAGCAGCTGCCTGGCCACCCATAGCCAGAGCCACTGTGATGTAAGTATATAGTGGACAGATGGGAGAGAAAGGCAAGTGGAATGGTTTGAGCACTGTGAAAAGAGCAGTGCTGAAGAGGACACAGTGGAGAGGAGCACCCTCATCAGAGTAGTCTGCTCTGCCAACAGAGGTCAAGGTAAAGTCCCAGCCTGTGCTGCCCTGAGGGCTGTGTCTGGGTCCATGGCCATACAACATCAGTCTGTGTCAATGCCCATAGTTCATGTTACCACCAAAGGCCATGCGGAACTCACTGGTCAGGGCTGCCGCCTGGAACCTTGTTGATATCTAAGGGCTGTGCAGAGTTGGCCCTGACCCTCACTGCAGCACTCAGGAGAGTAGCCCTGCACCATGCCTGGGTATCACAGTAGAGCGAGTCCTGGTGGTGGGAGAATGAGCACAGTAGAGCTAGCTCTACCACACATCTGCCATGGTTGAAGAAGAGGTGCACTCCTCCACCTTGACCCTTGTTACCTGCAATATGCAGAGGGAGAGCTGGTCCCAAGGTCATGAGAGCAGGAGAGCTGTCCCTGACCTCTTGCCAGCCGCAGCACTCAGGCAGGTGGATCCTTCCCCTCGCCTGGGCAGCATAGTACAGTGGCCCTGGTAATGAAGGCTCAGGTGAGCCGGTCTCAAGGATGTGAGAACAGAACTAGCCCTGCCCTTTGCCAGTTGCAGCATTGGGTGAGCTAGCCTGTGCAGTGATAGAAACCTTGCCCTGCTGGGGGTTGGGGGGAGCTGGCAAGCTGACCAACTCACACATCCAGGCCTAGATCCAGGGCTTTCAGTTGGTCCACCCCAACATCTACCCCATCTATGAACTGCTGAAGTTCATGAAGAGGCCTGTCCTGCAGATCCAAGCTACAGGATTTCCATAATGGCAACAACAGACAATCCAACATGAGCCATAATGAGGATCCAGTATTGATACTATAGCAGGAGCCAGAGGTCTTGAACCAGACCAATAGCTCATTGCAATGAATATTTGCAAGTGAAGATGTGTGGGCAAAATGGGTATGCTGTGTAACACACTGTCATACACAACAGCTCCCATGATGAGATGTTTTTGTTTTGTTTTTTTCATTTGTGCAGGAGGTTACAAGGGCAGAGGGGTGGATGTGAAGGGAGAGGGAGATGAGTGGGATTGGGGTGCATGATGTGAAATTCACAAAGAATCAATAAAAAGTTAAAAAAAACCAACAAACATTTTGGTAGGAGAAAATTCTCTGGCTATCTCATATATCTTTTGCAGAAGGGAAAACTTCCTCTCTACACATCTAAGCTCTCTGGCTAGGTCTACAAAATAAACCAGCACATAGTTTAACAAGAAAAAAGGCTCATGAATTTATGTGATGCTAAAAGGGGCATCACCAAAAAAGAGACGACTCCAAAAGATATCTAAGAACGGAAGATTTTAGATCAGTTAGAAATGATTAAAAGTAATGATAACCCAAGAAAAGAGGGCTTTGATGTGGTCCAATGTTTCCCCTTCAAACAGCACACTGAAACGTCCCAGGTGCAGTGACTAGGTCATATGGACTCCCCCCTATGGGTAGGAATGGAGACTCTGTGAAAGGGTTTGAGAGAGGAACTAAGTCTCTTTTGTCTTGCACCATCTACCATGTGTCACAAGGTTCCTCCCCTCCAATGACACCCTATTCAAGGTGCTTCCTGGGAGCTCCTTAGACTCATTAGACTCCAGAATGGCTTCGTCTTCCAGAGCTACAAGCATAGACTTCCATTCTCCATAAATAACCAAGTCTCCAATCATGTATTACATCAGCACAAATAGACTAAAGCAAGTAACTGGTGACAGATAGTAACTGGTGACTTGTTTCTTCTTCAGTGCCATCTTGTCTCTCTTCTGATATAGGAAATGTGGGGTCTAGGCATCTTCGTGATGGCATTCCATGGTCTTGCTTTTGATTGATAGGGAGAGGGCAGAGGCATTGTGATTTTCCTTCAGTTCAAAATAATCCTCATGCCAGACGGCATGTTGGGATGACACATCCTGACCTATACTGTGTGTCTGTGAGAAAAAAACACTGAGGGATTTGTCCTGTGCTAAACTTTTACATACGTGTACACAGAAAATAGGAACATGAAGCAAAACACAGCTGTGTTCACTGAGCATTATAAAAGTTTCAAAATTCCTAAATCCACAGTTCTTATTTGTAGTGGTTTAAATGAGATGCCCCTACATTCTCAGACATTTAAATATTTGGTCCCCACCTAGTAATGATGTATGGGAAGTCTTGGGGGTGTGGTCATATTAGAGGAATTGCATCCCTGGCGGTTGACATTGAAATTTAAAAGGTTCCCATTATCTGGAGTTTGCTCTCTCTGCTTCTCTCTTGTACTTTAAGATATGAGCTCTCAGCTTACTGCTCCAGCTCCATGCTTGCCTGCTGCCGTGCTTCCCTGACATAATGATGCTAGACAGGAACTGTGGGACTAAGTAACTCTTTCCTTCTATAAGTTGCCTTGGTTATGGTATTTTATTACAGAAACAGAGAGGTAACTAATACGCTTTTTTAAAATGCAACTTACCTTTGCTATAGGTCAACATCCATATCCATCTGCATCATCTCTGTGGTACTTGGAGGCAAGAATGAGATTTTTCTAAAACATCTCATATTTAAACTAAAAGTCACAATTAAAATAAACGCCTCCAATTCTTTTCTTCATTAATTTATGTATTTATTTGCTTCACATCCCAATATCAGCACCCCCTCTTGTCCCTGTACCCCCTCGCACAGCTCCCTCCCCCTCTTACCCTCTGAGAAGGGAAAACCTCGAAAGTATTCTAGCACTCCCCAGCACTGTTGTATCTGGCAATCTTTATGAATCACCTGTGTATCCAAGGCACTAACTATTCCAGGTGTTAAAAAAGCAACATCAACAAAAACATATGAGAATTATTATCTACATGAAGCTGCCACTCCAGAGCAGAAATGTTAAGCAAGATAAAAAGTAAAATATATAGTATAAAGGATTGTGGTTAGGAAGGTAAAATAGGAAACATTAGAAAGGACACTGAATTTTGTTTTAGTTTGGTTTTCCTCTTGTTTTGTCTTATGGCAAGGGTGAGTGATGATCGTGAACCAGTCTCATTATGTAGCCCAAGAATTCACTATATAGCCCAGGCTAGCCTCAAACTTGTGTTAGTCCCCCTGTGTCTGCCTCCTAAGTATTTGAATTAAAGACATTTACCACCACACCTACCTGAGTCTTTTAAAAGGAAATTAAAAAGAGTTCACTGAGAGAAATTGATAGGTAACTAAAAACGTGAAGGAAAGAAAAGCCATTTCTCATGGCTGTCTGGCGACTTAACATCCCAATCAGAAGTCACTAGTGCAACAACATTAAGGCAGCTATTCTGGAAAGTCAATGTGACTGAGACAGAGTTATAGGGACTCATAGTAAGGAGTGTGTGAAGGGAGATGAGAAATATGTACATAGGGAACAGAGATGGAGGAGTGCTTGCCTAATACGTGGGAGGCCCCGAGTTCCATCACTGGAGTCTGAGAATGGAGACCTCTCGCCTAGAAGAGGACAATATTTGAGAAAGATCACTTAAGAGCCTGCGGTCATAGAAAGTATTTACCTCTACAATGTCAAAATAGGAACCCAAGGATGGCTTTGATGCCATGCGTCTGATATTTGAAGTGGTTCTCCAGGAAAAACAGTACCAAAAGATGTGTACATGGGTTCTCCTTGGTAAACAGTGGTATTATGTTTCAGTAAACTCACCATAAAATTGAAGTGATTCCAAATCATAAAGTCATTAAGTATACCTTGTCTGTATACTTTATAGCTTAGCAACACAGTGAGGGGCAGATCATCAGTTTTACAGCCCCATGCATATGTGGTTGGATGGAAGATCAGCCTGATGTTGCCTTCCTGCATTATAAGAGAATATCCCACCACATTTCACTAGACAGGAAAAAATACCAAAATTCAAAATTCTCCAAGTTCTAGTTCTTTCTTTTTAGAAAAACTATTTTATTATTTTATGTGTCTGAGTGTTTTGTGTGCATGCAGGTCTGTGCACCACCTATGGGGCTGGTGCCTGTGGAGGCCACTGGATCTCCTGCAGTTGGAGTCGCAGACAGTTGTAAACCACCATACGGGTGCTGGGGATTGAACCTGGGCCCTCTGGCGCTCTTAACTTCTAATGCTCTTAACTATGGAGCCATCTCTTCAGACACCTCCGGCTCGTTCTTAGTGATTCCTACATCCGTTCACTTTTCCCTCTTGCATTTTACTGCAACATTAAGGAGATCACTGCATCTGCTAAACATAAAGTTTCATTGGTCACAAGCTCTACATGGCATACTAGAATGAAACTCCACAACAGTCTTTACCTTCTTAAAACAAGGAGCACTCTCCTCCTGCTCCCAACGACCAGCTCTTCTTTCTAGTCTTTGTCCTCACTAGTGGCTTCCATGTCTGTACTCTATCAGTGCTCTGTCAGTGATTGCTTAGGTGAATGCTTTCTCTCCAGCTCTTCTCTTTTTCTGTCTGAGCCCTCACTGCAATCACCTCTATAGTGTATATTCATCCAGCAGTTTGGTATTACAGTCGCAGCCTTTTCTAGGATGTGCATCAAAACTCTCAGTTTCTACTAAGCGCTCAGTTCTAAGAGGATGTGCATGGATTTACACGTTGGTTGCAGCAGCGTCCCGTGCCTTGATACTTAAATCTGGTGCAATTGTATTACACAGCCATAAAGAAGAGTATAAGGTTCGTGCCTTGAACAATAGAAGTTTGTTTTCTCACCATTCTGTGTGCTAGAATCTCTCTCCAAAAAATCAAGGCACTAGCTAATTTAGATCCTAAAGAGAACTCTCTTTTCCTGCCTCATAGATGGTGTCTTCTTGCTCTATGCTTGCATAGTGAGTTCTCTCTCTCTTCTCTCTCTCTCTCTCTCTCTCTCTCTCTCTCTCTCTCTCTCTCTCTCTCTCTGTGTGTGTGTGTGTGTGTGTGTGTGTGTGTGTGTGTGTGTGTCTGTCTGTCTGTCTGTCTGTCTGTCTCTGTCTCTTTCTCTCTCTCTCCTGTCTTTATTTTATGGAATCACAAGTATTATTGAAATAGGACTAACTCAGTTAGCTTTCAGTGCCTCTAATTAGGCCAAACCTCCAAATACTGGTGCCTAGGTGATTGAGTCTGCCACATAGAGATACTAAGAAAAGAAAAAACATACATTCGCAACTCCTCGTGTCATCTAGTTTTGCTAATTGTGTACTCTCTAGAACTCATATAAATGTATTATAAAATATTTTTATGGGTATCCATATGAAGTGGGTTACTATAGTAATAACACTTCTCTATTCCTGCCTTTGCCAGTAGGAGGAACTGCAGAAACAGTGACTTAGATAGCACCTAGTTTGTCATGCCCTGTGAGTTAGCTGTGGACACAGAGCACTGTATTGAGGCTCGACCATGCTATCATCATTTGTGTATACTATTAACTATGATTATGGTTGTGTATCTACTACATACCTGTCATGGGTATAGAAATTCTAAATGAAATATAATATACAATTAATTATACAAAATTATAATTATTGCATTCAATAATTATACAATTATTGCATTCAATAATTATACAATTACCTTAATTTTTTCATCTACTATCATTGTTATACCAGAAAGAAAAAGAGAACAAATTTAACAATTGGGACAGGGTAATTAATTCACATGTATTTAATGCAGCAATATTTGATTGTTAAAATATTATCTACAAATATGTATTACACAATACAGGTGTTTATGATGGGCTTATATAAAGGAGTGAATTTCAAATGGCAAAGTATAGCAACAGCTTTCAAGTAGGTTTCTACGTGGGTATAAAGAGGGTAATCGTTCTATATCTAACTTTAAAGCAGGTCAAAAGAACTCATTCCTTCTCATCTTGTTTTCTCTTCTGTCCTTTCCTATACAAAGTTTGCGAGGTTGTCTTTTATATTGTTATTCTTGTTATTATAGCAATTGTCCTGACCCATTGTGCATTGTTTATGTCTATTTTTAAGTAGGAAACAGAGACAAAGGATGTTAACCTGATAAGGAATTGGATTTATGCTGTAGAAAGCACCAACTTCTTAAAAGGATTTGTTTGCTCATAAGTATTTAATTCTAAACAACCAACAATTCCTTCTAAAGAAGTCCAAGACCAAATATATAGATAGAACCTTTCATAGGAGGAAAAACAATGGAACTGATCAATTTGAGGGCAAAAATTGAAAAGTAAACAGGCAGGCAAAAAAAGTAAACAGGTAGGCAAACTCAGAAGGACTGACAGAGAAACTCAGAAGGACTGACACAAAAACTCAGAAGAGAAAGCAAAGGTCTGCTCTTGATCATTCTCCAAGCATCCTAAACATTTGACCATTACGTTCCTTAGCCTTGTTCCCTTGTAACCTATGCACTTAACTTTCTTAACTTTGTAGCTTCAAGATGTCATTTGAACTAAAAATGTGTGCGAACACTCAAAAGTGTGAAGGTGTGAGCATATGTATGTTCATAAAAAAGGAGTCATACATACACCCATGTATGTGTGTGTGTGTGTATGTGTGTGTGTATTTTAAGTAGTTACTCAAGAACAAGCTTATACATAGATTTTATTATTTTTGCTTATCTATATTTATACATTTCTATCACAAATATATAATAGTTTGAATAAGATTAGTTAAGTTATGGTTTCAAAAGTAAAAACAAATAAAAAACAAATAGAATCTGCAAGGGAGATCCAACCAGGAGACTAATATTCTTAATCTTTTTTTTTTTTTTTTGAATATGTTTTGCACTGTTGAAAATTACAGAGCTAGAAAAGATCTTAGAGGTAAGACAGTGTCTAACTCTCAGCTGTTAGATGACTGAATTCAGGCCTAGAGCTGCCTGGAATCACCCTGTTAAGAGGGCACAGCCACAGAGCAAGAAGACATTTATTGACGCTCAATCCAGCGCTCTCACTGCGCTACAAGGGCGGTATCTTAGCAGCCTAAGTTTTCCCCCAGTGTCTTCAATTAATTCCATGCAAAACTAAACATTAAATGCGCATGAGGGCTTGGGGCAACAACAAAATGAAGTCAGGACAGCTTAGAAGTGGACAGTCAATATGGAGTCGTTATTTTAAATAAGCAGCCAATCTCTGGGCTTATGTTGCATGAGTATGTACTGTATGCCTCTCTTTAAAATGTACGCAAACTCTGCACTGTTTTCTTGCTCCGTAGAGTAAAACCTACCCTGCTATAGAATCATCTCTGTCCTCTCTACCCATCCCAAGTACGTGAGGCAACATTATAAAGACCTTGGGTGTTTTCAGTATTATATTGCAGAACAGGACTGTATCCAAATGCCAGTGGGTATTTTCCTTTTCTTCTTTCTTCAATGCAAGAGTAGAGCTTTAACAAAAATTCCACAATAACGTAACCCTCTAAATTGCCTCTGGCGAAATGTGCGTTACATC
Organism: Uromys caudimaculatus; assembly: GCA_028551405.1. Taxonomy (NCBI): domain Eukaryota; kingdom Metazoa; phylum Chordata; class Mammalia; order Rodentia; family Muridae; genus Uromys; species Uromys caudimaculatus. Next base: position 87,780,298 of record CM052704.1, read on the forward strand.
TACAGAGAACTTTGAGCTTACAGGCCCCGGACATCAGAAGTGAGCTGGAGCCCTGCTCTAGCGGAAGGTATCTGCTAAGCCTGGCAAGACGCCAAACCCATAAAACCACTTTCCTACCTGCCATCTGTATCTTTCAACAAGATCTAGAAATTGAAAGTAAAAACCAGTAGCTTGGGGCAAATTGATGCCAAAATAGTTTTAGTAGAGAAAGGTGAGAGGTGGGGGGGCGGGGTAACTGAAAGCGGAGCGCAATTAAGATAGCTTTGGGTGCTTCGGTGCTTCTCTCTTTCCCACGTGGGCTTTCTCAGACCTGTTTCCCATGGGCTGCAGATGGTGCCTGCAGAGAAGAATGCTGCCGATCTCTGAAGGGCAAAACTCGAAATGAAACCCACAAGCCTCAACACCTGCAAGGTCAGCTTCATTAAGGACTTGGACCTTCATCTGTTTCCGAGCACTGCCTGAAGGACCGTCCCGGTGAACAGGGTCGCCCTGAACCCATGGTGAGAGTCTTCTTAGCCATCCAAATTCAATTCTCACCGCGTTGATCTGTAACACTATCAGTCAGTCTTCGTGTCTTAAGTCAATCCAGAAGTCTTTGTAAAACCAAGGAAGTTTATTCATTTATATCCTGTAGGGCAGTTAACCTATTTGCTTTCTAAAAGTCAATTTGGTACAAAATAATTGTTCTGACCTTCTCAGACAAAGTCTGTCACTTCGATTTCCCCAAGTTTTACCCTCCCTGCAATTACATCATGGAAATGGCACAGTGACAAGTCCGGCAAGTGAACTCATCACGCATAAAGCGTCGATTCCTTTCCACTTCATACAAAGAGCAATCTAGAAAGCTGCAAACTGCAGAATTTTAGATCAAATCTATGGTGGGTGGAGGAAAGATAAGGATAGAGGAAAAAAAAACTCTCGGGAACTACTGAAAAGAAAAGGTTTATTGACAGCACCCACGTTTGTTACTGAATTTTTTAAAAATCTAGATGCAGTGGCTGGAGAGATGGCTCAATGGTTAAGAGCACTAGCTGCTCTTCCAGAAGAATCAGGTTCCACCCCCAGCTCCCACATGAACAGACATATATGCAAGAAAAACATTCATGTACACAAAATAATAATTTTTCATTAAAAAAAAACAACTAGGCATACAGAGATTAACTGTCTAATTTATGCAAGCAAACTATAATGATTCCTGCAGAGGTGTGATACATTCCACACCTCCTACAATGGAAAGCAGTTAGTGGTTAGTAATCTTACAATCTAGGAGCATGTGCTTTGAGAGCAAAATCCGTCATTCTGAGCTAGACTCTGGCCTGATGGTAAATTCTGGGACCGTTTTCACTCTTCCAAAACAACTGCTCCTTGCATAGTAGAAATTGTCCTGAATGGCAAGAAAGACTTGGCTGTGGGGAGGAAATGACTGTGTTAATTGCAGATACCTACCATGTGCTAGGACACGGGCTGTGCTGGTGTGCCGCAGCAATATGTCCATCCTCACCCCCCTCCCTTTTTTATCAAGGGGATAGCAAAGTATAGCTGTGAAGAAAGACGAAGCCTCCAAGTGTGGTTCAGTGAGACCCACTGGACAGCAGAGGGGAACTGGTCACCAAGGGGAGCCTGTTGTCTTTCCCCCATAACCACTTACATAGTGCTGGCTTCCAACGGAAACAATGAATCACAACAGAACTGAGTAGAGGATTGACACTGACCCTTAGGTCTTGCTGGCAAGGAACAAATGTGAGGCAGCGTATGAAGGTTTCCTGGAGAAAGGCTGACAAGAAGAAGTAGTGGAGCTTGGTGTCTAACCAGAAAGGAGGGAATGTGTGAACATATTTAAAAAGATAACCAGAAATTTTTTAAAAAACAAACAAACAAAAATTCCAAAACTATTTCAGCAATGTAGTCAGAGCCATCATGGAATAAAGTTGGACCAACAGAAGGACCAGTACAAAAAACCTGCAGGAAACAAAATGAGTTTCTGGAGAGTACTATGCACAGAATCCTAGGCTTTCTGTTAAGTCACCAAGGCAAATCAAGGACAGATTTGCACTGTGTGAGGAAAGTTTAGTTAGAGAGTTGTATTGACAACAAAAGAAGCCATAGAAATGCAACATCCAGTCGCAGGTTCCTCAGGCTTCAGGGCCAATGCTTCCCTGCTGATCGGATGGATTTGTCACTGATGATTCTGGGGAAGGGACAATATTACGTTTTCATTTGTATACTCAATTAAAAACCTCAGTCTTAACTTCACAAGTGCAATGTATCCTTAATGAACTGCTGTCAATTAATAAGGAACCATTTGTAATTTTACATGCTCCAATGAATAATTTTTATCAGACTCCAATGATTTGTCCCAAACTCTTGATTACAGAGAAGTCCCTAGTTAAAATCTGTAGGTCACCAAACCAAAGGCATGAATATGGGGAAAAGTTGGGAGGGACATGGGAGAGAATGGAAAGTGACAGTAAACAGATTACATACTTACATGAGATTGTCAGAAAACAAACTCAAGGGAGGAAATGCTAAAGGACAGTTATAGGGAAATAAGTGTTGTGGCTACTTCGCCTTCGTGGAGAATGACATGAAATTGAAACTAGGCATATAGGAGAGGAGCTGGGAGGAGCCGGAGGGAAAGTAAAGGATAAACATGATTATATTTCATTGTATATATGTATTAAATTCTCAAAACATGTGTTTGAAATGATGTTTGAGAGCTAAGGAAGAAAGCTCCAGTCAACTGAGGCAAGGATGTAGAACACTTTGTAATAAAAGTAAAGGAAACCATTTGAGAGTATATTAAGCTACTGTAAAGATATCTGAACCGCAGTATTTTGTGGGACCCAATGTTCACCCTCAGTGCAGCGCTTGGGTTTCAGAGGATTTCAGGGCATGAAAAAAATACAAATTGGTCCTTAGAAGTTGACAGCAGTTCATTAAAGGTACATTGTTCATGTTAAGAAAAATATTTTCTCTTTTAAATTTACCTTCACTCTGGCCAAAAGGCAAGTAACTCCCTACTTTAAGGAAGGAGAGAGATGCCTCTGGCACAAATGATGGTACCATTAATTAACAGTAGCTGTTGAAGAATGATTTCCTGAAAAATTGTATTTGTTGTTGAATTATTCAGATATGTTACATATAATAACCTTCAAAGTGCTTTATACCTTGCACAGGGTGAAGAAATCATGTGTTTAGAAAATGTGAACTCAATCATTTTGTTTAATATGGGCAGAGTAAAATGACTCAGCTCATTTGGGAAGTGCTTTATTTATGCAAACATGTATTGTACTTACATAGTAAATAATTCACTTACTTTCCAAGGCAATCAGATTTAATCATCTCCCAAACATCCTACTGTCCTTTTGAAAAATTAAGTATAGTTCATGCTTTCCATTCAAAATGTAAATACCCACCAAAACTTTCAAACCACTGACTTAATATATACATGTATTTAATTTATATTTTATATTTTACACACACACACACACACACACACACACACACATAAAATTTCAGCTCAATCAATCTGGGCAAAGGGTAAAATTAAGCACTAACAATATGTAGAAGACAGGGTTCTGGTCTTTAAAGATGCACAGCCTAACTCCCTAAACCTGAAGATATGATTAAGTCACAGTTCTCGAGGGGGACGATGATCCCTACTGCCCAAATGGTTCCAATGCAATCGCAGCGTTCTTGTACAAAAGACCAGGAGACTGATATAAGAGAAAGATGTTGTGGTGGAAACTGAAGTCAGAATGATGGAAAGAAAGATCCAAAGCGTAAGGAATGACCAGGAGGTAGAGGCAGGGAGGTCATGAGTTCAAGATCATCCTTGCTTACCCAATCAATTAAAGACCAGGCTGGATGTGTGTGTGTCTGTCTGTGTGTGTGTCTGTGTGTGTGTGCGCTCGCGTGTGCATGCATGCACGCATGCACATGTACGCACACACACGCATGCTGCAAGTGCACAGACATACTCCATGTGCACTATTCTTATTTCTAAATTGTAGAGTCATTGCTCTAAATTTCAAGGTGCAAATTTTGATGAAAAGTTTACTCATCCTACCCCTAATCCCCACGTATCTGATTCCAAGAGGTTGTCTACCATTCTCCAGTCACCCATTTAACAAATCATCTAGTAAGGATTCAAAGTGAGCTGTCCTGGCATGGGCATTTATACCCAAACAAGGGTAAATTTCCCACAGCTTCCCTGCTATGTATGTATACATTCTTGGAGTTTCAGCTTATCTCCATGGTATTGACCAGGAAGACCCATGAAAGAATATGCAAGAGCATTATGTAATAGACACTGTGAAGAGTCAGAGCCACTTGTCAATGCAGGAGGAAAGAAATCTCCTTAAGTTCTTTCACATTAGAATAATAGCACAGAAAGTGTGAGCTTGCAAGACTGAATAGGGAAAAGACTGGAGATTGTACCTTCACCACAAAGAAATGTTGAAAGGTTAATAGATGCCCAAGTGGTCAATTTAGATTAAAACACAACGGTGATGACAGACATTCAATATAGAAGTCGATAGACTTGAGCTGATTGAAGTGCTTAGGGACCGGAGATTGGCAAAACCCCTTCCTACCTATACAAAATTTTATTTATATACACACACATGGAATTATCTAGGTACACATATATCATTTAGTTCTGATAGCTCACAGTGCCATTACTAAACCTATTTCATAGGCAAAAATATCGAGGCTCAAAGAGGTAAATTATTCTGCAGTCATGCATACAAAGGATGAATCTCAGATCTGCCTGGCCCAGACTCCATTCTGCCCTGCCCCTCCCTCTGTAAAGGGTAAGATGCTGGCTCAGAAGCCAGAGACTGAAGAAGAAAGCTGTGCTCCTGTTCTAATTCCTTGCAAGCTCTGTTATTTACATTCTCGAGTCCTTTGTATTTTAATTAAATAGTTGATTTGATGGATACATACCAAGTAAATCTTATTTCTAAGGAACTTGGAGGAAATAAAAAACAAGGTCAGCATATTTTAGTAATTCCCTTTTGAGCAATGTTGGTGACATAAGAAAAAAAATCAATAAAACTGCATTAAGAAAGGAACACTGGGCTTAGAGTAAATCGGAATTTTTTTTTACAAAAAAAAAAAAAAAAACAACAACACAGACAAAATTGAATCTACATAAGATTGTTTCCCAATGATGCCCTGTAAAAAGATGTAGAGCATGTGATATGATCCTGTACATGGGGTATTTTACATGTGATGTGATGTGCTTGAGTGTATGCTCAAGGATATGCATTATTGCAATTTATAATTCTATACATGGATAATATACTGGAGATCCAGCTTTCATTCTTCAAAACCCCTGTGACAAAATTCAATAGGAAACATTACATATCCATTGCAGGGGAGAAAACACTGACTTAAATTATATCTTATATTTGTACATTGTACCCTGAAATGTCCATTCTCACCATTTTACATACAGACTTGGATCTATGAGAGTATCATATGTCCAAAAGAGAGGTAATAGCTCTCAAATCACAGCAACACCAGGATGGAGACACCATAGGGCTGAAAGAAGACGGCTTCCTAGAGAGGGCACAAATATCAGGAAGTTTTTGAAGTGATAGACTACTGAATTGTGAGACCATAACAGGAATCTCATTTTAAATTGCTTCACAATGACACCCTGTGTTGTGATGTGGTGTGTACATAATATAATCCTGCATGTGATTTTGTGTTTAATGGTATGCATGTATTTTAGAACTGTGTATGTAGATATCATGTGGAGTAAGTGCATGTAGGTGTGTCTGTGTAAATATAGTGACTAGAGTAAGATAGGCTTCAGTAAAGACCAGCAATTCCCAACAGTTAACTCTCTGATGAGCAGGAGAGGACTATGACAGAAACCAGGGCAGTATCGCCAAGTAAAGCACATAGCCATTTCCTGCAGACCACACAGCTAGAGTCCAATTCATAAAAAGTCCTCCCTATGCAAATTAGAACAGCCATCAGCAGTTAGAGAAATGTTTAAAATGTAGTGACATCCAGTGTTGGCAAATGTATACAAATGTGGTGAGATGGGCTACAATGCGAATCACAGGTATACCTTGTCTCACCAATCACATACATGTTTGCAATGTTCTATGTTATCAACTCAGAATTTCAAATCAGACAAGCTTCTGGGCGCGTCCGTGGAGAATTATCTAGACTACATTAATAGAGGTTGGAAAAACCATGCTAAGTGAATGTTGGGGTCACTATTCTCTGGGCTTGAGTCCTGCAACAAATAAAAGAGAGAAAGCTGCCTGTGCCCCAACATCCTTCACTGCTTTCTGAATGCAGATGCAATGTGGACCACATCCTCCCCTGCTGTGGCACACTCTACCCTCAAACTCTACACCAGCAAAAACAGTGCCTTAAACTGCGCTTGTTGGGTATTTTAGCACAACAATGAAAATATAACTGACACAAACAGTAGAGGAATTTATCATAGGAAATGAAAAGCCGGGCATAGAAGTATATAAGTGAGCAGATATTCCTTGGAGCACTCTGTACAACAAAGACCATGCCAACGAGTAAAGGATTGGTTAGTTTCCCATGATCCTATAGTTTAAAAGAAAATCCATTGGTTCTATTAGTCACCCCTAAGTTTATTTAAAACATAACATTGAGGTCAAAGGTAGTCTTACAAAACAAAACTACTTTATAGTTTTGTTTCAGAAGGTTAAAGTGTGCTTGTTGAGCTTTATAGAGAAGATTTGGGTAATGAAAAATTTCAACACGGGTTATATCTGAGTTGCAATGACACTGTGGGCAAAAAAAAATTTTCACTTTTTAATTTATATATAATTATTTTTTCTAAACAACATATACCATTTCTATACTTGGAAGAAAATAAAAATACAGATGTCTCCATTCAGGAAAAAGAAGCTTTTGCAAAGAGCCTATGGTACAAACACAGCATCTCCCTGTCTCTGACCTAAGCCCATAGACAAATTCCCAGCCTATGTAATCAACTAAAAAATCCAAATTCCTGGCTGTCCAAATCTGTCTTCCCAGGATCCACAGCCTAGAGTTTCCTGTGCATCCTACATATCAGCAGCCATTTAGGTGAAGCAGATATGTTATAGAAAACAAGCAAAGATAGAGACTGCCGAGAGCCCAGCTTGGTAGAGAGAAAAGGGAAGCTTTGACTGTCAAGGTCCTTATAGATGGTTTAATTTTGTTCTCGAATAAAAACAAAAGAAAGATCTAAATACAGCCCTACAACAGAATCATGGAACAGCATTAAGAACGCATGCAGCTCAGAGTGCAAGTGTATAGATAGCCTCTTCACACAGAGAGATGATGTCAGACTTCTGCGTGTGTGCAGAATACCGAAACAGGGCCATGCTGTGAGCCATGCTCTGTCTAATCATTCAGGCTTGTTCTGTTTCTGGGACTTGAGGAAATGGAGCCCTACGCCAGTCTCGTTTTCACAAAGCACAGAATCATTCCTCTCTGTGTGGGCAAAAGGAAAGCTCTCACTGCAAGGAGGAAGAAGACTTATATCTTATACACCAGACAGAGTTTCACTTTGTGCCCCATCTTTCCTAAACTGCTTGTAAATTTAATGCTTTATGACCCTAACCATTTCCCAATGTTTTCCACTACTTTCCTGCTCCGCATTCTCTTCTCTCCCCCACTGCCTCTTTGCTTATAACTGATGAATAAAATCCTAAGTATATTTAACCTCATCTACTTAAAAGAATTCTAGGAGGAAAGCCCTTTGGAAATCAGGGAGCCCTAAGGCAATTCCAGAACATGCTTGTCTCTCAAATGCCCTGTTTTGAAAGTGAACCCTTTTTAAATGAATATATGTATATTTTTATTTTTATTACTTTTTAACTACAAAAAGCAAGCAAGACAAGACAAAAGAAATAGGTGAAGACTCTCTGAAAATTATGGAGATCAGATCAGTAACCCCACATCCCGGTTACAAGCAATGCGTGGTCAGGGCTAATCCACTAGATCTTTTTTTTTTCCTTATTTTAATTCTGAAAACAGATCTTCATAGGAAGAGAAACGTCAAAAAGTCACTGCTGATCTCTGTGAGAAGGTTGTAGGTCAGTTCTACCTGAACTGCAGCTTCCTTTTCTTGGAAAATAAATTAAAAAAAAAATTTTTTTTTAATCTTCCTGGTATCAACACTTTGTCAGAAACCTGTAGGAGGACCCAAGAAAGCAGTAATGCAATGTATAAATTACAGTGACCTCATAAGCGGAGTGTGGAAGGGAGAAGAGGAGTGAGGAGCACAGTCCATATGGTCATCTCGCTGCAGGCTCAGATGACGAGAGCAAGCAGAGTGCACACATGGGTAAAATGAGCTCCAGGCACAACGCACTGCATATGATTCCGAGTCCCCTTGTGACAGTGATGGCTAATGTGCCTTGAATCTGATGTGTAATAGCTCCCAGCCTCGCTTCCCTTTGGTTGTTTAGAGCCTTGATGTAAAAGACTGAAACACTACAGACATTCAAGGGGAACTGGGGTTTCTTTTCCCCTCTACAATTTTTTACCTTACTTACGGGGAGGATTTGATGGGCTTCTGTTTGTTCCTTTTCCTGTCGCCACATAAGTATAACTGAGAGAAACTATTCCTGGTTTGTGGATGGAGTTATATACTTTGGGGATGGTGGTAGGCTGCATTACCATTGCCTAGTGTTGGCTCTTGTCCTTCACTCAATGTCTTCTCTCTTACACTTGATCTCTAACTCCTCTCGAGAGCTACTTTTGAAATAGTGGAAATTTGCATAGACAATTGGAACTCCCCATTTCAATCTGAGAAGTAAAAAATAATGTATGAAATTTTAGGAGTTGTCATATAAATAGTGATGCTATTACCCGAATTAAAACCGTGGGAAAGGGCTGGGGCTCCAACTACTGTAGCCATGTTAGTCCCAGGATACAGGTTTTCTACCTTATCCCCTACACTCCGGCTGAGTATACACTCTTTCTGACACCACAAATACAGTGGGTTTTCCACACACAGCTAACAGTCCTCCAGGAGATGCGGCTGGGCATCCTATCTCTATTTTTTTTTTTTTTGATACTTTATTTACATTTCCAATGTTTCCCCCTTTCTAGGTCTCCTCTTTGGAGACCACCTATTCCTTCCCCCTCCCCCATCTCTATGAGGGAATTCCACCTCCCACCCACCTGCCCACCCACTCCCATATTCCCACCTTGACATTCCCCTTTACTGGGGCCTCTCCTCCCCCTGGTGGCCAACAAGGCCCTCCTCTGCCACATATGTGGTCCGAACCATGGGTCCCTCCATGTGTATTCTTTGGTTGATGGTCCAGCCTCCAGGAAGATGGGGGGGGGGGGGTCAGGCCAGTTGACACTGTTGCTCCCTCCATGGGGCTGCAAACTCCCTCAGCTCCTTCAGTCCCTTCTCCAACTCCTCCATCTGGGACCTCACTCTCAGTCCAGCTGTTACTGTAAAGTGAAACTTGGGTATTCCAAACGTTTCGGCTAATATCCACTTATCTATATTTAACTCAATTCTATACCTGGAGCTGGAGTCACATCTCAGGGTTGAGGGCTTAGTCCCACATGGCTTACCACAATGAATACACCAATTGCAAATAGTACTGTGTCCCCCACATTTGCGTCTGAACAACTAATAATCAAGGACTTCCAGAACTCAGGAAAATATGTTTGGTACCTTATTATATTAATACAGGATATAGCAGCAGAGGATACAGAGTAATGTCCAGATAGGAGAGATAAATGGAACAAAAGATTTGGAGCTTCTGTCCCCTCCCTAAGCCTGTCACCTTTTAGGTACCACCATGTGCTCAGCTCTCAGGAACTCCTCATACTCTATTTTTTGTTTGTTTGTTTGTTTATTGGTGAGTGTTTAAGCTTTAGAGTTTCTCTCTCAGGAACTAGAGAGAAGAATTTTACATACACACACACACACACACACACACACACACGCACGCACGCACGCACGCACGCACACACATCACAATGCCATCACCTGCGCACTAAGTTATTTTTAAAAAAAAACTCAGTGTCTCAGACTATTTGAAAAATGCAGGAAATGTCCCAAGTTTCTGTCCCTTAAAAGTGGGACTTATTGGTTCACATAACTGAAAGATCCAGAGTCAGATTCCCTGTGAACTTGTTTAACCCAGAGGACACCATCAGAGTCTTTGTGACTATGTATTCAGAACCTAGTCTGTGTTAAGGGCAGCCCAAGACACTAGGGTTTGCCTTGAAACACAAAAGAGGAGAGTGAAGAAGAGAGAGGGAAACAAATAATGAGGAAAGGAAGGACAAGGACCCTAAATGTAGCCAAATGTTGATAGGTTTTGAATCCAAATGCTGGAGATTGGCTTATTCATGACATCCTTTTTCCTAATGTTTGGGGGACTTTTTTGAAATGCTTTCAGTGTTTTTAACTTAAGTTTTAATTGATACAGCATTGTTCTTGAGACATAAAGAGAGGAAAGCACATGATCTAGGTGACAAGAGATTATGCATAGAACAGTGTGGCTGGCTGCATTAGATATGCCTTCAGGATAGAGACAGCACCTGCTCTCCACACCACGGATCATGTGGTTCCAGTATGTAATTTAATTGCTCTCTGCCTGTGCTTCCTTGAGACACACCAGAATTTGGGACTAAAACAGAGAAGGTAGTTTGTTCCTTTTGCTTTGCTGTTATTGTTTGGAATTTTAGTTCTACTGTTTCTTTATTACCTGGAAATATAATTGCTCAGGGCTCAACATGAAAACATATTAGCTAAGGTAGTAACCTCAGTAAGATGGGCACAGACAATCACTGAGCTTTTCTGAAAGGTCAAAGGTAGTGGGATATCTTGTCATTTAAATTCCAAGCACATTTTTATGAGAGAGAGAGAGAGAGAGAGAGAGAGAGAGAGAGAGAGAGAGAGAGAGAGAGAGAGAAAGCAGGAGGGAGGCAGGGAGGGAGGAGGGAGGGAGGAGGGACGGAAGATATATAATGGCTCTTGAGAAAGGCTATTTAGATCATTGGAAAAAGCCCACTTGAACAGATGAGGCCAAACATTCACTTACTTACTTGACTACAGTCCATCTTCTTGGCCTTGTGCTCCAATGACTCGGGGAAAAAATATTATACCATCACATGTGTATGGGCAGGCAGATACAGAAAAATAAAATGAATTGTCTAACAAGTGCCAGGTTTGGAGCCTCCTTTAGAATCTGCCCACGTTTGGTTGGACTTCACAGTCTGTTTTGAGATTAAAAGCATTTTCTTTGTTTGCCCTATCACTCCTGTGAAATCTGTAAGTCACCCATTTCTGATACACACTAAGTAGTACATCAGCACTGCATGTGTGTCTTTGTAGCTGTAATCTCACAGGGCATTACAGAAGGAGCCGTGGCATTTTAAATAAGGACAAGAGTTATATGTAAGCACATAGGCAGAAGACAAGCTTCAAAGCAGTCAGACATCTACTGACAGCTTAGTAGTGCTAACCAGATTACTGGTCTTCCCTACTTGCTTCTTAAGCACCAAAGGTCTTTTTCCCAATTTTTTCTACTTTTTTCTTTGAATCTATCCTTTCATTTAATTCAGATATATTAGCATGATAAACTGCTTCTGGCAAGATGTGTATTTGTGGATAAGCCAGCATCTCACAGTAGTGGTTTGAATGAGAAATCTCACCCTAGGATAATTGGTCCCCAGTAAGTGGCATTGTTCAGGGAGATCCAGATGTGACCTTGATGGAGGAAGTGGATGGGGCTGGGAGGGGGGGTGGATTTCCATGTTTCAAAGCCATGCATCATTCCCAGTTTGCTCCCTCGGCTTCCTGCTATAGCTCCAGATGTGAGCCTTCCTTTTCTGCTTCTGTCACCATGCCTGTCGCTTCTCCACCATCACAAATCCTTATCCCAGAAGCCCTAAATAAACTCTTCCTTTCTGAAGATGTCTCAGTCAGAATGTTTTATCACAGCAAAAGTAGCTATACACTCAGGCTACCAGGAAAACAAGATTGTGAGAGAAATCTAGACGAGCCATGGATGTAAATGGTTTACCAAGGGTGCGATGTTAGGTGATTATTACATGTGCTCACCTATTTATTTCATCTCCACACTAAGAGAGGGAAGCATCAGTGGTTACCTAGCTTTACTCTAGGTCAGTCAATAAAAAGGCACGCACAGGACGTGAGTGCTTCTCTATCAGTCTCTGAAATTGCCAACGTTTAATTCTGTGCCAATCACAGTCCCAGTGAAGGATGACACATCTCTGTAACAACCTGCTAATTACAGAGTACGCAGAGGGAGGTGACAGCTTACAAGAAGTTCACACAATTTAGCAAAACAGACCCCGGCCATAGCAGGCTCATCTGCAGAACTTGTTAGAAAATATGTCCAAAGCTGCCAATATCCACCTCTGGGAAAGACGTTTTACAAACCAGCATTTTTAATGCTCTCCATTACTGATTCTTAGCAAGTAGCCATCATACTACACACTGAAACACACCAGTGTAATAGTTTTTGCAGGCTTTCATCAGGTTCTAAATCCAAATGCCCTAGACCAGAAGCCCAAAAAGCATATGGAAATTTGTTAGAAACATGAGTTCTTGGACTATTGACAGGGCTCTGTGGGTAAAGGAGTTTCTGCTAAGCTTGATGAGCAAGTTTGATTCCTGGGACCCACATAGTAGGATAGAAGTGATTCCTGAAAATTGTCCTCAGACCTCCACACATGTGTTGTTATGTATGCATTCTTAAACACACAGAGAGAGAGAGAGAGAGAGAGAGAGAGAGAGAGAGAGAGAGAGAGAGAGAGAGAAAATCAATAAATAAATATAATTAAAAACTTTAAAATATAAAGTTTTTCAATACTACCCTGATGAAACAGGTGGTCAATTCTTTAGCAAGCCCTCTAAGAAGCTTTGGGAGGATGGTAATGTGATCTACTGTTTGGATATGTATTCATGGGCACACACGCATGTATGTGTACGTGCAGTCTAGAGAATAGTGTTTTGTATCTTCCTTACGCATTCTCCGTCTTATTGTTTGAGACAGGATCTCTCACTGAACCTAGAATTCTTCAATCTGGGTAGCCCAGCTTCCTAGAAAATACTGAGGATCCTACTGTTTTGTCCATCCAAGTCCTGAGATTATACACATGCCACCTCACTTAGCATTTTACTTGGGTTCTGGGAACTGAGCTGAAGTCCTTATGCTAACATTTCAGGCACTTCACACACTAAACTATCTCCTCAGCCTTCTTCAAGCTGCTTTGATACGTATAAACCAATACTCTAATCCATTCTGATCTTGACATTTGTGCAGGCTAGTTTTATGTCAGCTTGACACAAGCTAAGTCACCAGACAGGAGAGATCCTCAATTGGCAAAATGATTCTGTAAGATTGAGTTTCAGGCAAGCATTTAGAGGATTTTTCTTTTTAATTATTGATTGATGGGGGTACAGCTCATTGTAGGTGGGAATACCTCTGGGAATGTGGTTCTGGGTTCCTGATAAGACCTGGCTAAGCAAGCCATGAGGAGCAAGCTAGTAAGCAGCACCCCTCCATGGCTTCTGCATTAGGTTCTGCCTACAGGTTCCTGTCCTGCTTCGGTTTCTTCCTGACTTCCTTCAGTGATGCACTTAGATGTGGATGTGTAAGCCAAATAAACCCTCTCCTCCTCCACTTGCTTTTGGTCATAGTGTTTCAGCACAGCAACAGAAGCCTTAACTAGGACAACATTGTTATGTCTTACTTTTTCAGCAGTGTGTAAAAGCAAACCGTCAACATTTTCATGGTTTTATCATGAGCACTCAACCAATCCCACCATGTCATGTCTTGCCACAGACTCTGCCCTGTATCTGGCCTCCACACCCCATTGTGTTTCCAGGCTCGTGATTTATTTTCTACTTCCATTTACCTAACACTCATATATTCTGGTTTCATTTGTGTTCTTATTGTTTTTATGGTCTTCTCTTCATGCTGTGGCTCTCATGTGTCTCAAACACCCCATGCCTTGACCTCTACTGGCTACCTCTTTAAATGGTGTGTCATTACTCTGCCTCATTTGACTACTAGAGAACTCTTGAAGTCTATACAGAAACCTACTTCATCTCTGGATTCTGAGGTCAATGTTCTTGGTAGTTTACCCCACATCTATTCTTTCCTGCCTTCTGAGCAGAACTTGACTTCTGTTCAGAGACCCATTCCACTTGCAGACACTATTACAAGTTACTGAGTGTGCAAGTTCATGCATTGCCCATACGTGGTTTGGAGCCTTAGATAAACATGACATCTGTCTTCCCAATTCAGTTAAAGAAAATAAACAGTGCTCTTGCTTCAAGAAAAAGATTTCTTCTTTCTCTGTGTTGATATCAACGAGTGAGTAAACAGCACCGTTGAAACCAGTGTCCATCTTGTTAGCCCAAGAAGATCCTTCCAAGAACACTATTCACACTTAGAAGTAGGCCAGAGTGATAGGAGGATGTCAGATGCCCCACAATGCTAATACGCTCTAAGTCACACTGCCATCTGACCTGTTCCATCTTCGTCTTCCCACCTTCTGTATTACAACAAATCATCTTTTGCTTCAAACCATTTTTTCTCAAAGTTATTCATAACTAAAACAATATACCTAACCTATAAGAAACTCTCTAAAGCAGTGGATCTCAGCCTTCCTAATGCTGCGACCCTTTATTTATTTATGTATTTGTGTATTTATGTATTGTTTTATTATTTTATTTATTTACATCCCAAATGTTGCTCCCCTCGAAGTCCTCTATCAAAGGGTTCTTCCCTTCATCCTCCCTCCTCTTTGCCTCTGAGATGGTGCCCGGCAGGGTATCACCCACCCTGGGGCATCACATCTCTACAGGATTAGGCACTTCCTCTCCAACTGAGGCCAGAGAAGGCAACCCTCTGCTACATAAGTTCCATGGTCTAGGACCAGCCTGTGTATACTCTTTGGTTGGGGGCTTAGACTCTGGGAACTCTGAGGGATCCAAAGTTACTTGATACTGTTGGTCTTCCTATGGGTTTGCCATCCTCTTCAGTTCCTTTGATCCTTCCCCTAACTTTTCTTTAGTGGTCCTTACCTTAGTTCAATTTGGCTATCAGTCTCAGTCAGCTGCTAGTAGAGCCTCTTAGAGGACAGCCATACCAGACTACTGTCTATAAGCACAACTTAGTATCAGTAATAGTGTCCAGGATTGGTGCCCACCCGTGGGATGGATCCCAATTTAGGCCAGTCACTGGTATGCCTTTTCTTGAGTCTATGTTCCATTTTTGTCCCTGCATTTCTTTTAGGCAAGAGCGATTTTGGGTTGAAAATTTTGTAGATGGGTTGATGTCCCCATCCCTCCACTGGAGTCCTAGAAGTGATCTCTTGAGGTTCCATATCCCCACTGTTGGGCATTTCATCTAAGGTCACCCACATTGAGTCCTGGAAGCTTCCCCCATCCCAGGTGTCTGGGATTTTCTAGAGGTTCCCCCCACACCCCAGACCTGGCAGCTGTATATATGGAATTATACAGCTCCTCATGTTTGGTAACCTATAACTATAAAATTATTTTTATCACTACTTCATAACTATAATTTTGGTACTGTTATAAGTCACAACATAAATATCTGTGTTTCCAATGATCTTAGACCACCTATGAGAAAGGGTCATTCACCCCCCAAAGGCATCACAAACCACATGTTGATAATCACTGCTCTAAAGTCTTTCATTCTGGTTCATTCTCTCCAGATTCTGATTAGCATCTTTGTCCATAGCATTCTGACTTCTGTATTGGCCTGGACTGATGGTTGCTTTTGTATCTGTCTTACCTAAAAAGTTACTATGAATCTGTGTGTGTGTGTCTGTGTGTGTGTGTGTGTGTCTGTGTCTGTGTGTGTGTGTGTGTGTGTCTGTGTTGCTTAAACTTCATTGTTTTTCTCAAAGTTCTTTTATACATTGTACATTATTCCTTCATCTGCTGGCTGATTAATTGGTGTTATCAATGCAGAAATAAGGGTCATGTTTTTATTTCACACTTCATCATCTGGGAAAAGCAAAATATCTCAGAGACAAAATGTTGTGTTGAGCTATCAATGGAGATGATGTGAAACCAGGGTTCAGTTTTCAATTTGTCCTCCTATATTTACATGTTAAAAACTTAGAGCTCGGCATGGTGGTGCATGCCTTTAAACCCAGTACTTGGAAGCCAGAGGCAGATGTGTTTGAGGCTAGCCTGGTCTGTAGAGTGAGTTTCAGGACAACCAGGACTAAACAAAGAAAAAAAAATAGCCTTAAGTTCAAAACTCATATGTTAATGGTAATTGTAGCCTTGCCACAATTACCTTACAGCTAGGTAAGGTCATTAAATCAAACCACCTATGAGAACTTTGTAAGAAGAGAGAAAACAAAGTTAGAACACCAATTCTGTCTCACCATGGATGCACTCAGCCAGGCTGTGATGCTGCAAGAAAACCCACATCAGAGACTGAGACGATGCTAGCAGAATGGTGAACTAAATAAACTTCTACTGTTTATAAATTACCAGTTCTGAGGCATTGTGCTACAGCTACAGAAAATTGAATGCAACAGAAGACCTATAAGCTTCATTGGAAGATAAATTAGACTCTTGAAAGGTCATTTCTTTACAACTAATTTCCTAATAGAAAAATCCTTTCACTTGGAGAGCTTTAATTTCTATTTGGAAACAAGAAATGAATAATTAAAATTTATTCTAATTTGGGACATCTTTCTAATTTTGGTATCTCACTGCTTAGGAAGCTTTGCCATACATGTGTGTGTGTGTGTGTGTGTGTGTGTGTGTGTGTGTGTGTGTGTGTGTGTGTGTGTATCACAAATTTAAAGGATCAAAATAAAACAGCTTGGCTCATCAGTTGAAATACCTATAAAAAGTAGAATGAAGAAGGATATTATTATTATAACTTCGCCTGAAAAGCATCTCCACAAACCTGACTTCCATGAATTCAAACAAAGAAGAGAACATAGAGGAAATTTCCAACAGGTTAGAGTCAGATTCCCCTAGAGTTGTGACCCAGGGTTATGGGCATAGCTAATACTCTGTCTCCCCTCCCTGGTTCCTCTTGCATGAATTAATTTGGGGAATATGGTGAAAATAACAACCTCAATTTAAGACCAAATTTGGAATTGTCCTGGATGTCTTGTCTGTGAACAGCACTTTAGAATCATCCTAAAGCATAAACACACCAACATCAGGTCTATACTAACATAGTGCCAAGCTATCTAAAGATACATTGAGAAATTCCACTAACTGGGGATTAAGTAACAAAGAGCAACTGATGTTTAGTGATGCCCCTAGTCACTACAAGGTCATAATTATTTTACAAAAAATAAGACATGCTGAGGTTAGTTTGAGAGAATAGCTGATGTACACATCTCACTAAAATATCTCCAGATTTAAATACAGGCTCTTTAACTAACTCTGCGATCATACCTCTCTGACCATTGGCGTACTTGTTCAAACACCCCATGTTTTTTGAGGAATTAATTTTATAATGACTATAAAGATTATAGTTTACAGCCAAGCACATAGAACACCTGAAATAAACATTGGCTGCTTGACCCCCTTTACCCTTATCAAATTGAAAGCATATCCAATGATCTTGATTATCCTAAGTAATATATCAAAAATATTGCTATAAATTGCTTAAGATCACCATGAAAAGTATTAAGGCTCATTTATTAAAAGTTTGATGCATTGCTTTACTTGGAATATCCTCTTGTAGAGAAATACTCATGGCGTTGGCATTTTGTCTAATTTTTTAAAAATGGGGGCAGGGAAATGGTTCAGTGGATAAAGCTCTCACCATGCAAGTGTGAAGACCACAACTCAGATCCAAGAACATAAATAAAAGCCAAGCAGACAGATGTGGCTTAGAATCATGAGTTTGTAACAGCTTCCTGTAATCCCAGCACTCAGGAGACAGAGACAATATCCTTGGGACAAGCTAGCTAGCAAGACTGGCCAGAATTGGTGACAATCTCCAGGTTCAGCAAAAGATTCTATGTCAACAAATAAATTGGGAAGAAATCAAGAAAGACACACTATATCAATTCTGGGCCTCCACATGTACCTATATACACATTCTATTCTTCACAATAAAGTATAGTTGCTGGGGACAAGGATGAATCCTGTACTGTACGACAGAAAGTTAATTATAGTCACTTAACAAACAAACATGCTAAGCACCCAGGTATGTAAGTAGACTAGTTATAATATCCCCGATCTAGGAGCCTATATGAAGAGGAGATATAAGAATGTCTAATGGTAACTTGAATGCAGCATAATCTATCACCCAAGAAAAGGAAAAGTAATAGTAGGCTAATGGATGATATAAATAAGATGCTGTGAAAATAACAGTGTCCAAGACCCAAGCAGACACATCTGGAGAATCCTGAGGTCAAAAGGACATGGTACACCCAAGGCATTGCTAGACATTCAAAAAAGCTGGGCAGGAAATTGTGTTGGGGGAGGTTTGAAAAACACTCATATCATGAAAAGCCATGGAAGTCACATCTAAAAATACAAATTAAGATGTTACAAACTCATGATTCTAAGCCAAGAGCTGAATCAATAACATTTTCATTCAGCAAAATCAGAATAAAGAGTAGAAATCAATCCATGCATAAGTGATCAATTGATTGCTGACAAAAATATGAATGTAAACAATTTGAAGAGATAGGCTTTTCAGTATTGCTACTGATGAAAACAGTGCAAAACAATCAAATGAATTACGACCCTTACGTCAACACGATCCGTAAAATCAATTTGAAACACAGCACAAACCTAACCTAAGCATAATAGCTAAATGTATAAAATTCCACAAGAAAAAATGTTATCATCCTGAGAGACAGAAAGAGAGAAAGAGGAAAAAAGAGGAGAGAAATGTGGTTAACCATTCTGCTTCCTCCCTTGGTATGTTCATGTACCGCTGCACACCAGCTAAAAGGGATGAAGTGAAGCCTAGAACGGGTGAGGTCTTTAGGATGCTGGTCAGCTGGGAGCTGGGATGTGAGACTTCTTGAGGATTTTAGTGTTACACTCTTTTAGACAATATTCAGTAAAAACAGCTCTCTTAGAATATATTCAGTGAAACAGCTTCTACACACACACTTTATTTGGGGTGAACAAGGGCTATATATGAACCTTGGAGAGTGGGAAGGGGCTTTCCAGGTGAATGTAAGTCATTGGCTGGATCTTAACATACTGGGAATGCCTCATTTGCATAGAGAGGCATTCCAGGAATCCCTGGTACTTGCTGAGCGGGTTCTTATCTGGAGAAAGGATGTTGAACCTGTAAGTTTGCCAAGGACTATGCGACATTCCTCAAATAGAAGTTGTGGGAGTTGGGCTTGAAGTGTCAGCTCAGAAACTTTGAGATATTCCACCAGGGTCCCCTCTCCCCTCCAAGTACATGGGCACACCTCCCCTCCTGGAAGAAACAGGTTAGAGAGCATGTAGGCTAGAAGAGAGGGGCTGATTAAGCCCCTGCTACCTCATTCCCTAAAGACCAATCAGTTTAAAAGTCACACTACTCTGCCAGTCACATTGTGCCTAATGGCGGCTGCTCTAAAATCCTATATAAGGTCCCTGAACGGGTTCTGAGGGATCACTCTCCTGTCTTGGTATGCAGAGTGACCTCAGCATGCTGATGAATCAATAAATTTCTCTTACATTTTGCATCAATCCCCAACTCCATGTGTTCACTCGGAGAGTCTTTGGTAAGTTAAGACTCCCCAGAGTCTTACAGGCTCTCCAGATCAGACAGAGAAGAGGATAAAAAAAAGGGAATTCTCAGATGCCCCACTAAGAAAAGGGAGCCCTCCATTTTGTGTAAAGCTTAGGAAAGCTGTCCAGACATGATAGACGACAGCCTTAATAGCAAGTACAAAGAGAGGGAGGGATGAAGTTAGATGTAGTAAGATGAAAAGTGGTCCCTAAAGTGACCATGTCCTGCTTTTTCAAGCCTGAAAATGAGCTACTATATGTTGCACGAGAGGGGAGGGGGAGTTCAAGCTGTGATTAAGGGCTTTGAAATGGGAAGACTACCCTGGCTTCACTGAGAGTTCCATTGTAATGACAAGTGACCTTGTACAATGGCTTCAGGAAGGTCAGAGGCAAAGAGGGAAGCAGAAATCAGAGAGATGCAGCACCAAGGGATTAGGGTTGCAGACATCTTCAAATGGTGGCAAAACACAAGGTAATGGAGCCTTTGGATAGAATGCAGCCTGACCAGCCTAGCCTAGTCTTTTGGCCTCCAGAACTTTAAATGTGTAGAGCTTAAGTCACTGAATATGTGTTAACTGATTGCAATAGCAATAAGAATAGAAATAACATATTACACATCATCAAAATCAAAGTTGAAAGAAATAAGCCAAGACTGGGATAAAGTACTTAAATTTGTATACCTATCAAAAAACATACCTATAAGTAAACACAGACGAATCATACAACTCAATACAATGAAATATTAAAACCAAGCTAAAAATAGTCACTCAATTTTTACAAGACAAACTATTTGTGTGTCCATAAACATAACTATTAAAAGCCCAATGGGGTCTTACAGCCCAACCATTGGAATAGTTCAGATTACAAAGGCTGAGGGTGAAGCTCAGCGGTAATCTTACAAACATGCTTCAGGATCTGAATTCGGTATGCAGAATAGCGAAAAGTAAGAAGGAGGGTGGAGTTCAGTTGGGAGAATATTTGCCTAGTGTACACAAACCCCTGGGTTCGATCTCCAGTGCTACATATACTGAGTATGGTAGCCCACATCTGGAACTGTAGCACTAAAGAGACACAGGCAGGTGAATCAAAACTTTTAGGTCACCTTCAGTATGAGGCCAACCTGGGCTATGTGACATTCTTTTAAAAAAAAATCTTATTGCCAACTTCTGGCAAGTAGTAGAACAAAGGAGACACTTAGGTGGTGCTCATAGGAGTGTGAAATGGTACAGCCATGGAAAACGGTTTAGTATGAAGTTAAAGTCATGCTTAAATGTAGCCTAGAAACCTTACTTTATTGTTTACTTATTGTATATCCTGTTTATTTTAAACGATGAATGGATTGGGGACCAATGATACAGCTCAGTGGTCCAGGATTTCCCTAGTGTATGCAATAGCCTGAGTTCAATCCTTAGCATTGCACACAACCAATAAAGAAATAAATAAAAGAAATGGAATGAAACTGTGCCTACATAGTCATGGAAACAAATATTCACACTCCATTTGTAAGACCTCCCAACTAGAAATACTCTAAAATATCTATCAGGGTGAGCAGACACAAATGTGGTCTAGCCATACAATTAAATATTTCTCAGCAAAGGAGAAAAAATCAGTCTACTGACATACACAATAGCATAAATAAATTTCAAAAAAAGTGCTAAATTTTAAGTTTCAGATATGAACATCTATATAAAGCATGACTCTAATTCAACAGATTCCAGAAAAGATGACTAAACCCACAATGACTGAAAGAAGAGGGAAGGTGGCTCTAGCTGCAGGGTGATAGAGAATTGATGGCAGATGAGGAAGAAGACATTTCTTGGCAGGAATAGAAGTATTTTCTGTCTTAGCTGTGATAATTGTTACAGTAATGATCATCTGTATTTGTATGCACACAGTAACGATCATGTACTTGTACGCACAGAATAATGACTTAGTTATTTGTATGGGCAGGTGTGCACTTGAGTGTATGTATGTGCATGCAGGTGGCCAAGAAGCCAGAAGAGGGCATCAGATTCTCTGGAATGAAAGTTGCAGAGACCGTGAGTCACTTGACATGGGTGCTGGGAACAGAACCTCTATATTTTTTTAAAGGTTCAGTGACTAATAAATTATGAAGGGCTGTTAATGGAGTTCACTGGCAAAGTACTTCTGTAGCATAAGGTGGGTGTGGGTTCAATGTCCTGCACAAAACAAATTTAAATTAAAGTTAAAAATAAAAACAAAATGTTAGTTATTGGGTCATGCATTTAACAATCATCAGACTGGAATGAGATCCCAGCCATAGCAATAAGAGTATCCCACCTGACTGTATGCCCAGTATCTCACTCTCTCTAGGAGAAATTACCTCAAAGAACAAGTTACAGGGGCTGGAGAGAGGGCTCAATAGTTAAGTAAATTTGCTATTCTTGGAAAAGACCCAGGTTTAGTTCCTAGTAACCACATGGTGGTTCCAAACACCTGTGCCACCAGTTCTAGGAAATTTGGGGCCCTCTTCTGTAGTCCAAGGGTACCATGTATGCACATGCATACATGCATAAACATACATGCTGGCCAAACACTCAGACACATAAGTAAAAATAAATGTTGTTTTTAAGAATCAGTAACAATAGTGGGGTGGACTGTGACTCTATCGATGGAACCGATGGAATGGCTATTCTATTTTGTTTAATATTTGACAAACTTTTGTAATGCAAATTGTTAAGAGAAGTTAATGAGAAAGTCAATATTACACATTTGGGGGGAAAACTGTAATGGGACAATTTTGTACATTATACACCTGAAGACTGATATGATTGAACATAATGAGGATGCCGTCTAGAGACATTGTTGACACGAAAGCTTTCTAGAATGGTTTAAATAGTCCTGATTCTACAGCAAAAATAAAAGAACCCAGTCTTTTCATAACCATGGGGATTCTCCACCTGCTGCAGTATTGCCCTTTTGAAAATAGACAGCCTTAGGTTGAAAAAAGCTCCTGACTGATTCGGCAGTAAGTAAATGCAGAAATAAATTACTTCTTATTGGTGTTTATCTGTACTGGCCCAAGGCAATGTTGATGTTCTACCTTGCACTGACATCAAAAGAATTTCTGTATAAGCTACACAGTGGGATGTGCATTAAAATTAGTCAGACCAGGCACAGTGACTCCTGTCTATAATACCAATGCTGGAGAAGCTATGGCAAAGAGATGGCCAAGATTTTGAGACCAGCCTGGGCTGCAGAGTAAGAAGTTGTATCATAATTAAAAGGAAAAATAGATAATGGAAAATAAAATGATTGCTGAGAAGTTGCCCCTTAGTGGTAGTAATATGTCTGGAGTCTACATGGCTCTTCTGGTTAAGGGCTCACCAAGCTACTCTGCTCATGGAGCTTGGTCAAGATGCAATGCATCGCCAGGAGTGGTGGTGCGTTCCTTTAATGTAATCCTATCCTTAGGGGGCTGATACAGGAGGGCTGTGAGGCAAGCCAGCCTGGATGTAGAAACAATGTCTCTGAAAAAGATGCTCCAGATAATATCTAATATTATTTCAATATGATGACATTTCACTCTACCCTATTCTACAAAGGCTTCTTAATGACCTCTCCTACCCCACCAGTGGCATGGATTCATGACTGGTTTCTTGGCTTAACTGCCTTTATCTGCTCAGTCATCTTCTCAGTTAATTGAAAAAGAAGAACCAGATAATGTTTAAATTAAGAGAAGTGACTTGGAAGGTACCTGAGATGGCTCATTGACATATGTGAGACTAAGTTCTTCCAAAGATGTCATAACCTATCCTGCAGGACCTGCAGATGCATTGTTCTCCTCAATAGTGGACTTAGTAGCAATTTTTGAGGTAAGGATAATAAAATGAGCAGAGAATACTGGATTATCTGGGTGAGGCCAGACAAGATACCTATGTATGAGCAGGAGAGAAAGAATGGGAGGCTAGGTCTGGTGGCTCATACTGTGTAATGCCAGCACATTGGGAACTAGGCAAGAACTATCATGGGTTCAAGGCTGGCCCAAAATACTTATGGAAAGCCTGTCTGAAAGGAAGAAGGAAGGAAGGGAGGGAGGGACAGACAGAAAGAGGGAGGAAAGAAGGAAATAGTAATCTTCTTTGAAGATGGAGCCTCCAAGGAACACACAGCTCTGTTAATGATTTGCTTTTAGTCTACCACTTAGTTAAGAATTCTGGCTACAACAAGGATGGGGTAACTCATATTTGTCTAACTTTAAGCCACCAAATGTGTTATAGCAGAACAAATATCAGAGGAATCCTGGATTCTATAAGGACTAGACAATCACATGGCCATTTATGATTCTAAACGCTAAGTGCAAACTGCTGATATATTAAAATAACACATGAAATTTATGCCTCCCATGCTCTTTCCAAATCCAATCTGCCACTGCTCAATTTCTAGACTTAGCATGTGTGGAAGGTGGGCAAACAGGAAGAAGTTCAGTAAACACTCAGTCCACTCAGTTTATAAACTGATAAAGTCAAGATGCAGAATGTAATGGTCTAAATGAGGTCTTACCCACAAACCCCACCTAGTGATGTGTTGGAGGCTGTTGGCAGCTTTCAGAGTGAAGGTTAGTGAGAGGTGATTGATTCACAGGGACATCCTTGGGAAGATTAAATAAACCTTCTTCCCATGGAATCCCGTGAGTCACTTCAAATAGCAAGCCTGGCACCTCTGAACTCTGACCTCTGGTGTAAACTTTTGATGATCTAACCCTCTCCTGTGTGGCCTCCTGTCTTACCATGTAATCTCTTCCTCTCAGGTAGGTTCATGTGATGTGATATAATCCACTGAAGAAGGGAGAGGTCTCACCAGGGGCCAAATTGAGATAGGAGGAGGAAAAAGATGAAAACATGAACTAAACCTTGTTCCTTACCAGAAACTTTACACACCAATCGCTTTCTCTTTAAGGGGCCCCTTGGAGAACTGTTCTTTCTTTGTAGATAAAGAAGCCTAGCAGTGAGAGTTAAATAACTTGCCCAAGACTATTTAACTAATAAAATACAGTGCTCAGACTTGAGCTCAGATTCTTCCTAAATTTATTTTTAGCTAAGTAACAATGAAATGAAAATATCCCACCACCCTCTTTTCTAGTGTGTCTTACTTAGGTTTCTATAACCCCAGGTTGGACCCCTGCCCTTTGATGCAGTCATGGTCTGCACCCTCATTTCAACCCTTAAGGCAAATTCCACCAATTATTCTCGAGAGTAGGAAATAGAAGCACTACTTAGCACTTAAAAAATTAGTATTTTGTGACAAATGCAAACTCTGCTGGTTTTCCTAGGGACACCTGCTCTGAGTAAGTAAGGGCTCTCTGCAAGAAGAACAAAAGAAAAGGAAGGAAGGAAGGAAGGAAGGAAGGAAGGAAGGAAGGAAGGAAGGAAGGAAGGAAGGAAGGAAGGGAAGGAGGGGGGATGAAGAAAGACAGGAAGGAAGAAAAGAAGAGAAGAGACAAGAAAAGGAAAGGAAAAAAAAGATTCACTTCTCTGTGGAATGCTGAGCTTCTGGCCAAGTGCTCCAGAATCATTTGCATGTCCCCCTCACAGCAAAACCCCTTGCCCTGAATCAGAAGTGACTTAGAAATGAAGGCAGGCTATTTGTTCCTTTTCATTTTGTGGTCTCCAGGTCAAGAGTAAGCCCTGGAGGGGTGGGGCAAAATGATTCAGGATGCATTATAGAGACCCTGAGGCCAAGGAGAAAATGGCCTCTCCTATCTTCTTATTTATCCCAGAGAGAAATCAGAAGAAATACACTGCTCTTCCTAACCTAAAATTCCCAGTGGAGGTGAAAAGAATCACAAGTAAACACTGTCTGAAAATCAATTTTGAAAATGTGGCTCCCCAAAACGGTGAACACACAGTTTTGTGTGTTGCTTCATAAGCTGGGGTCAGACAGCTTTGTTGTAATTGGCATTTTGTATTCACATTCTGGGAGCCTAAATTCATGAGGACGGGGCAGCAGCAATTAAGGGCTCTGTGTTCTGGAGAGTAGCTTGCTTGCAGCTCATTTAAGTCCTATGACCAGCTGAGGTGCCAGACTCACCCACATACACAGACAATGCTTTGCTATGTCCAGCTAATACCTCCCAACCTGTTACTGATTTGGGTCTAAAATTACTCACAACGGAGAATTCACCAGTTTCTGAAGGTTCTGAAATAATGATGTGCTGCGGATAAAGACATGCCATTTATTTTATTCTTCTCTCCAACAGAGGACGGAGAAGAAGAAAAAGAAACAGTTATTCAGAGGCAAAGATAAGAAACGGGCTCTTTTTAATACAATCACAATTTCAAAGGGCTTGCCAAGAAAATACTTTTAGCTGCCAACTCAGCAATTTTCCAAAGATTTCCTATTTCCTAACACAGGGGGGAAAAAAGATTAATGGGGAAAAAATTATCAGGCGAAACTTAACTGTAGCTTCATAAGAGCAGGGAGCATATAACACATTATTGCTTTCTATTCTTTGCTTGCCTTAGAGGCCCCCAAAAATCTGACCGGGTTGCCCAATGCTGTGACCTTATGAATACCAAATCTGTTCTATTATAATACCACAAGGCCCTTCTGGGCTTTGTTCACCACAGCCATTACCATGTTTTTGAAAGCATATACTAGGTCCAGGTTTACACATAATAAAATCTGTAGAAGCTGAGAAAAGAAAAACAAAAACTCCTCGGAATGCAAAAGGGCAGAGGGTGAGAAACAGCTCCAGCATGACTTCTTCACCCCACTAGCAGCTCTGGCTCCTCCTATCCCTGCTTATATACAGACATGGAAACTGGTGGCCCAGCTTGAGCCATTGTTTTAATGTGACTGCTGAGTTTTCCTTGGAGATTTTAATTTCAGGGGTTAAGAAGATTTATAGAGGAGCAGTTGGTAGGCATTTTTCATTGTGAAATGCACATGAATTTTGCAAAATAGCCATGGGAAAAATAAGAGTTCTGTTCCTGAGCTTATATCAACTTTTAATTTTTTTTTTCAGAGCCATTTATCCAGCTTGGGAATTATTTATATTCTTAATTCTCTTCTCTTTTGCTCATTACCTATGTGGCCACTTTACGTTCTCAGAACATCCACAAGAGTACACAGAGGAATGCACATATGCTCTTAGAAGATGCACCGAACTTAAAATTGATTCCCTCTTTACCTCGGCTAAAAATCTTATGTGATGGCTAGTGTTATGTCAACCTGACACAAGCTAAAGTCATCTGAAAAAAAAAAGGGGGGGGGGACTTCAGTTAAGAAAATGCCTCCATCAGATAAGTCTGTAGGCAAGCTTGCAGAGCCCTTTCTTAATTAGTGATTGGTGGGGGAGGACCCAGGCCATTGGAGATGGTGCTATCCCTGGGCTGGTGATCCTGATTCTATAAGAAAACAGACTGAGCAAACTATGAGAAGAAAGTTAGTAAGCAGCACTCCTCCCTGGCCTCTGCATCAGCCCCTGCCTTGAAGTTCTTGACTTGTTTGGGTTCCTGTCCTGACATCCTTTGCTGATGAATAATACGTGGAAGGGTAAGCCAAATAAACTCTTTCCTCCCCAAATTGCTGTGATCATGGTGTTTCACCATAGCAATACCCTGTGGCAGAAATTGATATCAGGATTGTGAGAGATTGTTATGACAGGCTAGACCATATTGTTTTAAGGGAGGATTGTGGAAAGACTTTGGAATTTTAAACTAGAGAAGCCATTGAGTCTTGAGAGCTTAGAAAACTCTTTTGTGGGATCTTGAAAATAAAAATGTTAGGAAAAATGCAGAATGTGGAGGCCTGGCTCAGGAAGTTCCAGAAGGAAGCTTGAAAGTCACACAAAGACTTTATCTGGCCATGCTTTAAGTTAAGAATCTGTAGTTCTGGTTAGCTGGGGCTGAAGACTTGGCTCTGATTAAAAAGATACCAAAATCATTAAAGTGAAACCTTCGACTTGCTGGGATAATCAATTTGGGTCAGCTGGAGCTGGAAAATTAGTGGTGACTAGGATAAAAGCAGCAGGAGGCCCACCCACCACTACAAGGAGCAAGTATGAAGAGGAGAGACAGGGGGAAAAAAGAACCAGAACAGTTGGTGCACTATGAAAAGAGACGGAACTGGAGACAGAAGGGTGGGAAGAAACAGCCTAATGTGCTGCCACCTGAGACCATGATGACGTCCACCAAAGACCATGTCTAGGTCCATAGCCCTGCAGCAACAGGAGTCTGTGTCAATGTCCATGGGCCATATTACCAACAAAGGCCATGCAGATAACCCTGATCTGGGCTGCAGCCTGGAGCCATGTTGATGTCTTGTTATACTTAAGGTCCTTCTAGAAGTGCTTTAGTCACTACAGAGACAACCAAAGCTCTGTGATCTTAGCAAATGCTCACTTGCATTGCTTCTGCACATCTCCCAAATAGAAATCCTGCTGCTTTTGATCTGGAATTTTCTTTGATGATGTGTGCATAGTTAGCAGTATTCTTCCAGAACAAAGCAGGTTTCCTTATTTTCTATTATTTTTCATTATTTATGTTGGGCCCCATTTTGGCCCTGGTTTGGTCTTGAGGACAAACCCGAGCCTGGCTCCAGTTTCTGTGGCATTGTGTGAGAACCTAAGCCTGGCTCAAGTTTTGAGACCTGTCTCAGTCACTTCTGTATTGGGATGACTCAGCAAGACCTGTGTGGCCCTGCCTCTGTCCTGCCATTTCTAATGTGAAGCTTTGCCATTGGCCCTGTCAGTCACCCATTACCTTCTGTCACCCTTCCCCGCCTCCTATGTCATCTCTTCCCATACCTAAGTGCCCACCTCCTTGCCTTCTCTATATAAGCAAGTGCCTAGTTTAATAAAGTGAGTTCCTGCTTCGACAAGACTCCCAGCCTGGCATGTTTCTTTTGGGCCATCGATACTCGCCATCCCACTCAGCCCCGGACAGACCCGGCAGGACCAGGTTCTCTCCTCATGCCTGGATCTGCTGGCAAGGGAGCCGACAAATTTAGAAGTTTACTTTCCTCTCTGTGTCTCTCTCTCTCTCTCTCTCTCTCTCTCTCTCTCTCTCTCTCTCTCTCTCTCTCTCTCTCTCTCTCTCTCGTGTGTGTGTGTGTGTGTGTCCCATGTGGAAGTCAGATGATAGCTTCTGAAAATTATTTCTTTTCTTCGGCTGGGCCCTGGAGTTTTAACTCAGGTTGTCAGGTACTTTTACCTGCTGAGTCCCATTGCTTTTTGATGAAGTTTTCTAAGACTGCAGATTCTTTCTGCAGTGCCACCCATCCCACCTGTAGGCATCACTTGACCCTCAGCTTTGCATTGTGAGAAAGGGAATTCTGCATAATTGCGATTCTCTGGCTGTAAGTAATGAGTCTTTATCTCTTATAAAGGAAACTTGTGTCTTTTGCCAGCATCCGTGCGACATACCAGCTTACCTGTGGAGTCAAATATCACTCAGATCTTTCCAGATCTTTTCATATTTCAGTAGAACTTTACACACATGATTTCACTAAAACTTCTCGGTATCATAATCATATTATGTCTATTTTAGAGCAAAATTTCTAGGCTTCAAGATGGTCAAGAACTTGCTCATCTTCTCCCACCCACTTGCCAATACTGTTTGTGAATAGCAAGAGCCCTGATTCTAAGTCACAGAGAGGTTCATCTCTGAGACAAAAACTGCCTGCAGGGCTGGAGCCAGCATGGTAAAGTTAGATGCAAGTAGAGCTTTTCCAATAAAGAGAGGGACTTTCCATGCTGGAGGCCAGCCTCTAAGTTTGGCTCCTGATAAGGCAAACAACATTAAAGTCCTAAGGCAGGGAAATGCTGGGAAGAGTCATTCCTTCCAGGATGACTCTACCTGAAAAGTATCCTTAGAAAGGGATCAGATCTTGGAGGTGAGAGGGGACCCAAAGTGATGAATGAGAAAGAGAGAGAGGCTGAGACACAATCACAGAGACCGTTACTGCCATTCATACCTTGGCTTGATAGAAACTTGAGGCACGGGGAATGCAAACTTCTTACCTCACAGATGAGAGGAAGGTGACCTGTCAAACTGCCAAATGTGACTCTGCTGAAATATTGCTCTAGAAATAAATTAGTCTCATGAGCTGCCAAGCCTGGTAGCCGGAAGACCTTTCCAGTGTGACCAGAGAGGCAACATAGGCCGTATAGATGAACCTCTTAACACATTGTCAGACATGGATCAACAGCACAGGGCTGACCACTTGAAAAGCTAACAATCCTGTATATACTGAGAGCAGCGTCTTCACCATGAAAGAACACAGAAAGTGGGTGCCTCAGGTTTACTGTCTGCCACTGAATGACTGTTTATCAGTGAGGCAGGGTGTGGCTGATCAGCAGAGCTTTGCAGTGGGAGAACATGGGCGTGCAGAGAAATCCAATGACTTTCCTCAGCTCTTGATAGCTTAGCACATCCAAACCTTAGAAGGCATCCGAAGGTGACCCAGAATATTAAATATTTGGGATGATTGAACAGTTGGAGAAAGTTTTTTAAGGTTATGTAGCATCCTAGACTGCCAGCCAGAAACACTGGGACAATCCTGATTTGCACACGTTAGTAATAAAAAAAAAAATAAGTTCTTTGGGAAAAATTCACATGCACTATTTATAGCCTTTGACCTTAGATATATATATATCATAGCAAAACAGGAGACATTATAATTTGGAAGTACAGTCTAAGAGGGAAAGGTCAGACAGCATGCTAAAACACTGCTTAATATACAGAGCACTATGGGAAAGAGCTGATGCAGAAGAAATGACTATTGATTCAATCTGGTGCTCCAAATCCCCACTAATACCATAAAATGTAATGGATTACAAAGGGAACACACAAACTGCAAAGAACACTATAGGAAACCCTGCCTTGGCAACTCTCCTAATTAAAGGAAGTTAAGAAAACATACATGGAATTTTCCTTTTAACTAAATTCTTCTTCTAAACAGCCAGCTATTCTTCCTGAAAAAAAAAAAAAAAATAGTAAGCATATGGGAACTGTCCCAGAGACTTATCCCAGAGACTTCAGGGCTACCCCAAAGACTGCAGGACTATCTCAGAGTCTACTGGACCACTGTAGTTTCTCTTTACAGCCAGAGCAATTTGAGGGACTTTAAAAAGATCAAACCAATCGCCTCCATACTCCTCTGTCAAACACCCTGTGTCATCAACAAGCATAACACCAGAGTTGCGGGTCCAGCTGGAGTCACCTCTAGTCCACAGTCATCCTATGTGTCTTCTGAGATACAGATTATTGTAGGACCTTGTTCTCTTCTTGCTCTGCTCTGCAGAGAAGTAGATTGTGAGGGTTCCCAAGAGCTCCTCTCAGACTATGACAAGATGGTTCTGTCCCAGGACAGTCGTATGTTTCCTCACACTCTTGATTTTCACCCTTGACACAGCTTTCAAGTACCAAGGAAATTAGTTCCATGCTATAACTTCACTTCATGGACAGAAGCTGTCAACTGCACAGCACAGACACAAACACCCAACAAGAGAAAGAATAAAGAATCTGGAAGAATCACAGAGAGATTAGAGAATCAGCTTGCCACCTGGAGGACCACTCCCTAACACAAACATACACCAAGGAAGATAGAATACAGAGCCAGGAATGATGGTCTGCTTAGAGCTCCACTCCAGGCACTAACCCTACTGAACTCTCCCTTTCTACCCTCAAAATTAGAAATCCCCATGCTGCAGCCTCTACTCTGAGAGCCTGGATCATACACCGCTGTGTGTTGTTGCATTAAATGGAACCCACCCCTAAGTGAGAGGACCACTACCTCCAGCTTCCAGAGGGAATGTGATGCTAAGAGGTCACTAGTACAGAATTCTTGAGTAAATCTCTATTGACCTCAATGAAGCTCAGTCTTCAGATGCATTTGTGTCTGTTTTTCTCCTCTCCAACTAGCGAGCCTTCTTTCATTCTTAAAAGTATTTGCATTTGGGAGAGAAATGATACTGTTGCCTACTTGCCTTATCTTCGTGATAAGGCAATGCCACTCAAATTTATTCATTGTTAACTCCTGGGTCATCTTTATTCCCCAGAAGAAGTGCTGTAGTCTACTACATACAAAGCACTCACATTTGCTCTCTGGCTGTCTTTAGATAATATCTGTTCCTTCTTTTCATACCCAAAAGTTATTCTTATGTTATATTGGTGACTAGATTAAATACCCCCACTTCACTGGTTAATCTCCAATTTATGCATGTGTCTACTCTTGCTTTTAATAGATTGTATCTTAATTAACTAGTTAAGATTCTAAGGGCTCTCTCAGACAGAGTTGTTCAGACTCCTTAATCATTGGTCTGTCAAGATCTAGCATACAGTACTTGAAAAATAGGTGATAGATAAATAAATGGTCAATGCTTAAAATAAGTGTTTATTTGGGGAAAAGACCAGAGGTAGAAAATGAATGTAAAGGAAAGAGAGACAGGAAGCATACACATGAATGGGAAACAAAGGACGAGGTCTCCAATGGAAGCAAAGATGGAAGGCAGTCCAAAACACAGGCCTCAGCATAAGTCTGCTCATCAAATTCCATCCCATGTGGTAGGGAATGGCCTTTAGATTTTAGAGGAAGTCAAAACAAACATTTGAAAATATACCAGGCAGGACTAGACCCCCTGGACGTACAGATTGTCAAGCCCCAGTCAAGATATAGAAACAAGCCATATGCTTGGTCAGAGAGTAAAGAATCAAGACACTTGGGCGTAGGAGACCATAATGAGATTTCTGTAACAAAACCACATTCTTCCCCACCTTCCATGATGAGATCTGAACCCAGAAACTGCAGGTGAAAGAGGCTCTCAGTACAGAGAGAAAGCAGAGCCTGACATCGGCAATTAACAACAAGCACAAACAAGGCTTTAGACAGACAAGAGCCATTTGGAAAGCGTGGAGGCATCCACATGCTACCCTCTGAAGAATCCAATGCATAGGTTTTGGTCTATTAAACTACATGTTTATCTTCCTTCAAGGCAAACAGGAACATCTGTTGCCATGCCCTCGTACTTAATTTCCATTGTGTATTCTCAGTTTCAACAGATGCCCACGTCAAGGCAGAGAAAACAGAGAGCTAAAAACCAAGACAGTAAGGGAACCAACAGAACTTCCCTTTCCAAATTCAAGAAGAGCTGTCAGTTGGCCCAGAAAGTGCCTTGATCTGACTTGTCTTCTCTATTCCTTTTGCTCTGTGTTTGGGTTTCTCTAACAATAAATTAACACCTCCCTCTCTCTTCTAACATTGTATCTTCTTAGCAAAGATAAGACATGGAAATGGCTAGGATACTGCAAATGGGTTTCTGGAAATTTCTACTGCTTGCTGACTTGTGCAATGATGGATTTTGGACTTGGGTAGATCTACTTTTCCCTGGCTGGGTAATTTTTGAATAAGCTACATCCTAGAGACTTTACATAACTGACTTCATACTAACATACTCATAGCACACACTAAATATTAAATATTAACTAGGTAAATAGGAAGACTAAATAAATAGCTCATATAGAAGCTTTGAAGTGTGTGTCTGATTGTGTCACCAATACTCCAGCTGGGAAGCCCAAACTCTAGCAATTCAAGATTTTGAAATAATGACCAGAGTGTATGACCTCACCAGACACGTAGGGTTCTGTACCTCTGACACATAACAGTCTTTTGGTTTTCTATATCTCTTGATTATTTTAAGAATCTAACCAAAGGAAAACAGCACCCCTGAATATCACTCTAACTCTTAAAGACTCCTTGTGGGAAAATCATGAACTCATTCAAAAGAAATGATGTCTAGTTGGGCAGAACCAAGCTGTCTCATTGGCAAAATTCTATTCGCTCCAAATCATTTTTCTGCATGCAAAAGTTACAGTTGAATACCTTGCCCTCTGATAAATGCCCACAAAACTTTAAAGGTGATAAATGCAATGATGATATAATTACCATAGTCATCCTCATACAAGATGCACAACGGAAATGCACCGTGTATCAGACTTAATTTCCTCAACAAAACTGAAAGTAGGTCTATTCAAAACCAGCCAGATTACAGAAAAAGCATCCTTCTGTACCTGAGTCCCACCCCCTGAAGCATGTCTGCCTGCACTGACTGCCCCCTCTGACTCTCCTGTTAGTACAGCAGTCTCTCAGAGTCATCACAAACTGGTACATAACTCAAGTCATTGTTACATTTATGAAATCAAGGTACTCTCCTGGCTCAGGACAGCAGAGGTTGCTAGGAGTCCCACCCAACTCTCTGGCTCCTATTCTCTGACCTTTTAAAGGTCAAATAATTCTCTGAGCTCCTGGCCACTGCAAGCTCAAATGGGTTGAACAAATTTGACCCTTAAAAAAATGGATTGTAGTAGAGAGCCCTCCCATGTGACCTGCCTCTCTTGTGTCCTGCTGATACTAAGCATATTTAAGCTTCATAGAAACATGCTCCTAAAATCCCATTACATAATTATCCACACAAAAAACTTTAAATTAACACTTCACCCCCTGATGTTCTGACCCACCAAGAGCTCTGAGTTCCTTGCTCCTTCAGACGTGAACCATTAAGTCCAATTGCTTCCATTTATTAAGACTGGATGCTGGGTAGCGCTGACAAAGCACAAGTCTTAATCATTGTGGAATATAAAACGTGTCTACTGGGCATGGCAGTACATGCTTATAACTCTGGAAGTTCAGCATCTGGGACAAGAGGATTGTGAATGTGTGTTTGTGTGCGTGTGCATGTTCGTGTGTGTGTGTGTGTGTGTGTGTGCATTTGTGTGTGTGTGTGTGTGTGTGTGTGTGTGTGTACATGTGTGTATTGAAATAGCTCTGTGGGTAAAGGCTGATGCTGCCAAGCCTCTTGAGTTCAGTCCCCTGAACACACACAGTGAATAAAGAACTACCTCCCAAGAGTTGTCTTCTGACCTCTTCACATGCCCCATGACTCAGATACACAGGCACACACACACACATATACACACACACATACACACACATACACACTAAACATTTTAAAGGTGTGTGTATCAGGACTAAAACTATCTCACTTGGAGGGTCATAAGAATAATACAAGTGGGTTTTCTCAAAAGTTTCATACAGATCAGCCGGGACTCCTAGTGGTAGTGGTAGTTCATGTTGGTCACCAACCTGCCTAATCTAGACTCACTATGAGACCAGCTTCTGGAAATCTGTGTGAGATATTATGTAGGTTGGGCTGAATGCTAGGTATGCCTGTGAGGGATTAGCTTGTTAAAGTTAATTATGGTGGGATAAACTCTAAATGTGGGTGGCACCATTCCAGGGCCGTATTTGAGTCATGGACTTCATAAAAGGAGCAATCTAGCTAAGATGGCATTAATCCACCCCAGTTTCTGACTGAAGACTCAATATGACCAGCTGCCTCAAGCACCAGAGCCATGACCTCCCATCCACCATGGACTGTACCCACAACTATGAGTCAAATCAATTCCTTCCTTCCTCAGATTGCTTCTGTCTTGTTATCACAGCAATGGAAAGGTCACTACTGCAGTATTAGTCTGCTTGTGCTGCTATTACAAAATACCTGACACTGGATGGTATAAAAACAATAGAAAATTATTTCTCAAAACATGGAGAGCTAAGGAGTCCAAGATAAGGCAGCTTCAGGTTGTATATCTGGTGAAGACTGATCACTGCATCCAAGATGGCGTCCTGACACTGTGTCCTCATACACTAGAGTAAGAACAAGAGAAAGATTGCTTACATGGAAGGAACCCTTAAGACACTACACTATCTGTGAGAAAAGAGCCCTGGAAACTTCTTTATGTCTCAAAGGACTACATTCCTAACATCAGCACCAAGCCGATTGAGTTTGATAATGAACTTCAGGAAGGGTATAACTTTCAAACTAACACACAGGAAGCAACATTTCCTAACCGTCCAATAACTCAAATAATCATATCATTTATACTATTTGTATAGAAGTCAGCCATTGGCCTCTGTCTTGTTTATTTTTCTCCTTAGCACAGCAGAAAGTGAGTATGTCTCAGGGGGGAGCAAAGGAAAACCTAAAGGAGTTCCCACCAGAGCCCACTCTAGGAACTAATGGTTTTTGTTTACCGTGCTAGATTCCCACCTTCTAAACCTAACATGCAGGCTCTGGCTTGTGTGTTCTGGCATCTCCTCCAAGCTCTGCTTTTGGATTGTCCTCCCTTCTCTGACGCTGCCACTTGCCTTTGCCCTATCTCCGTGGAGCCAACTTCCTTCAGCCGCTCCCTGCATCTGGTCCCAAGCAAGCAGAACTCCTAATTGTAGAAGAACCAGGATCCCTTTTCCTGCTTACCTAAGTCTTCCCATTCCTCCTGGATGATTGTCCTTTGGAAACCCTGAGTTCCACCAGCTTTGAGATTTAAGACAGACTGCAGGCTAGGTGGTGAGAATGAAATGAGGATGGAGGGCTGTGACTAGGACAAACCTTTGGAAGAAGGGTCAGTGGACATTCTCTCCTTATTCCTTCTCTCTTCTTGTCTTCCCTCCAATTCCACAAGGACTTGGGCAGCTTCCCATCATAACTGCACAGTTTCACCATCAAGCACCTTTGCTCCCTTTTGTTTAGAAGAAATTCAGGAAGCCCTGTGCTTCCACAGTCCCCACTCAGGCACATGGGGACTACATTCCATGGATTTTAGTGTTCTAGCTCGGTACAAGAACAAGGAGTTCCTGCAGGCACGGGCATAGAGCTCAGCAGTAGAGCTCTTGCTTAGCGTATGCGAAGCCCAGCGCCTCACAGTGGAAAAGTACATAGGGACTGTCCCAAAGACAACTTGATATTTGGAAGCAGGGCCTCAATTTGTAGCCAATGCTGGCACTGAATTCACAGCAGTCTTCTTTTCTCAGCTATTTGAACCTGGAATTACATGTGTGCATCACCCTGGCTAACAGACATTCTAAATACTTTGAATAAACTGTGACAAATTCTTACTGCATTACACTCAGTTACAAAGAGCCATTTTCAAGCAAGTTGTACAATGTAGCCTGAGCATACCCATCCACATCCCTCACTACTTTTCCTCATCTTTGCCCTCTAATCTCTCTCAGCACCCTTTGGAGTTTCCTTAGGGTTGACACGTTGCAGGGCTCCACAGTGGAGCTGCTGCTTCTGAGCATTCGTAATTCTCAGCAAGGGGTGCTCCTCATATTCACCTGCAGACCTTTAAGAAACAGTCTCAACTCCATCCCAAGTTTACTAAATCATAGTCTCAAAGGTTGGGGGAAAGGCACGTACCAGAAGTACCACAGGTAATCCTGCTTAATAACCCCCAAACAGAAAGCCATTTTCTAAGGCTGTTAATGAGCTGAAGTCAGACAACTACAAATGGGGTACTTACGTCCAAGACACATCCCACCAGTTACCATAGATTTGTCTCAGAGTAACCATCAAGCCCCAAGAACAACTCTTGTGTGTTAGAACCAATGTTCTAACTCCTCTGTGACTTTTATTCAAGTCCAGCAGATGATAGTCAAGAGCCATCCACAGCTTCCAGAGCTATACAGCTCTGGACATGTGTAAACATGACCTTTCAAGAGACCTGGTCTTACAGCAAGGACTTGGGAGTCTTCTTGATCTAGCATCTCAAGGACTCCTGTCTTACCCTCTGTCTCTGTTTGGTCACAACACTTCAAGAAGAAATGCCTCCAGTTTACCTCAAGAAACAAATGTGTTTTAAGACACAGATGTGGCATATAGAATTGAGTCTGTGATCAGAAGACATATGCCTGAATCTGAAGTTTTATCTCAGTATGTAGTCAGAGCCCAGCCATAAACATCTCAGGTTTGGGTAGACACCGAGTCACTTCATCTCCTTAATGTGCTGCATGCAGCCCAGATCTCTATTGCTGACCCATTCTTTATGGCTTCCACCTTCTCTCCTAAACCTAAAGTAGGTTTTTTTTCCTAAGCTTTCTGAGACATCCGGGGTTGTTGGTGATGGCTGAGAGAATCACTCAAGGAAAATCAATCAGATCTGCTTTTACTGGCTGTCTGGTTGTGCAAATGGCTTTCCTTCCGTTGGCCTTGGGAATAGCTAAAAGCTCAAGTGACTATGTCAATATAATACTCCGTTGTTCCCAAGCTGTATTGGGCCCTCATTTGTATTGTGCTGGAAAGCAAGCATTCTCCACATGACTTGAATTTCTAGGGCATCTTTCTTTTTCAGGGTTACCAGGAGTTCCCTCAAGAAAGGCTGCAGTCACTCAGGTTAGGTCTGTTCTCTTATAGTTGCTGTTCCTTTCTCTACCACGTGGTGGCACTGTTCTCTGGTCGCTTCTCGCCTGCACCTGGATGTCGAAATGAAACTTCCATCTACATCATACGTCTAATGGTAGTCTTTTCTCTGATTTTCTCCACCTTCCCTGCCTATGTATCTGAATATTTAGACTCATCTGCCTGCATTAAAAAGAGCTTCCTTCACAAGGATCATAAACCATGCCCGAGAACAGGGTCAGCTCTTTCCCTTGCTGAAATGCCTAGAAGTAACTACTGGTTTCCTGGGGATATAACCTTAGTCTATAGTCATGTTCGCATCTCCTCCCTGCTCAGGAAGCACCCAGATAAATCAGATGGGACCACAGATGTCTCCATTCCAGCAGGTGTCCATGTGGGTTTTACCACCACCTTCCTAGGCAGATGGGAACAGACCTGCTGCTGAATTCTTATGCCATGTCTGCTGGGTACAGATTAGTTTCTTCCAGTAAGTTTCCGTGTTCTCATCTACAGAATGCGGATAACAATACTTAACTGGAAGGTTGGATGGGAGGCTTAGCCAAAGCTTCTTACATCACACTTGATGCACAGAGCAAGGTCCATAATTGCTAGCTCTTTCTGGAAGGGAGTTCAGAGAATTGGGATCTCTGAGAGAATGCCATCCTTGAGATGCAAATGGTCTTCACAGAGTTCAGGCAATGGAAAAAAGACTGCTCTCCCAGGAGAAAGACAACCTTCCTCTTCTGAAAACGGGCCCACAGCAGAAGCTACATATATATGTTTCCTGGGTCATAGTGGGGAGTGAATGTGTATCTGTGTGTCCATGTGTATGTGGGGGGGGTGTCTGTGTGTGTGTGGGGGGGGGTGTCTTCATGTGTGGTGTGTGTCTGCCTCTGTGTGTGTGTGTCTGTGTGTGTGTGTGTGTGTGTGTGTTTCTGTGTGTGTATGTATGTGTTTGTGTGTGCATGTGTATGTGTCTGTGTGTGTGTGTGTCTGTGTGGTGTGTGTGTGTGTGTCTGTGTGGTGTGTGTGTGTGTGTGTGTGTGTGTGTGTGTGTATGTGTGTGTGTATGTGTGTGTGCGAATGTGTGTGTCTGTGTGGATGTATGTGTCCTGTGTGTGTGTGTGTGTGTGTGTGTTCCCTATAAGTTGTAATACTGCTATAGCTAAGACAGAGATAGATTATTTTTTACTCCATGGTTTTGACCAAAACTAATTCTTTATTTTTCCATTTACATATTTATTACATTTTTCCTTAAGGTGGGTAAGTACTCAGAGCTGCAGCCAAGCCTTATGTCTGAAGGCTCACATAACGCTCTCTTCTCTTGTCAACATCCTCACTCCTTTGTTCTAAAACCTGTAATTGCCCAGGCTCCGGGACCCTCCATTGGATATACTTTCTTATATAACTATTTGCCTATTGAAACTGTGATTACCAACATAATACACAGAAGGTAAATTCTTCCCTGCAGGATGATAAGGGTGGAGGTAAAATCTATTGAGTATTTTTAAATACAAATTTAAGTATCAAGACCTAGTGTTATTTAGACTAATAGATTAAGTAAGGGAAGAATGTCTCATATAGAGAACCAAGATCCTTCAGGCTGTTACTCATCCATCCCTAGGATCTTCCAGTTAGCTTATAGTCCGGTTGCCTCCCACTGTATCTGCACTGCAGCCAAGAAATAAAGGAGAAGAACTAAGTGGAACAAGCCACCTCCCCTTAAGGACTCACAGGAGTCTCCCAGATTGTGGCTTCCTCATATTTGTAACAGTAGCAGCCAGATCCAAAGACACTGGGTGGTCAGGGAGACTGCTGGGCATCCACCTAGTGTGAAGAAAGGAAAGAGCAGTGTTGATGGGAAGTGACAGTTCCAGCCATGTCACTAATCGGGAGGTTTGCGACCAATACAGCTATCTAAGCCAATAATCCATGTAAACTGAAAACCACTGAAGCTGCAAATAGCAAGCAACTCTTTTCAAACAAATCCATAAAGAAAATAAATATCATATATTTATTTACCAGATACATATATAAATGACAAAGAGCTTCAGCTAAATCAAAAGACTATAGCCATCTAAGAAAACATTAAATGTTTTATTCCATAAAATCACCAATTTTTAAAGCTGGTAGGAATCTTCAAGGTGATTGATTTTGAGTTCCTGTTATTTCAATAATTCCCTCTGCAGTCATCTTAAGTAAAACCATTGCATCTCTGCCCAAATGCTTTGAAGTTATGGTGTCTCTTATGATTGAAGTTGAGGATCTGGAGATGATGGGAGCTGTGGAACATAAGAACAGCATCCAAGGTTCAGTGCCTGCCTTCAGGGAACAAAGCCATGAGCAAGTCCAAGGTTCAAAAGCCCCAATTCCAGAGCATTCTAAAGTCAAGTTGTGGTCAAGGGTGTAGTGATGTCATTGATTCAGGCCTAGATGTGCTTCTACCAAGAGTACATGTTCTTTCTGCAATGAATCTTAGTTCAACAAATATACTGGTGTATGGTATATTAGTTTCAAAAGCCTCAGAACATGCAATGTCCCAGATGCCTGTACCTGGAAAAGGGCAGCTCTAGATAAGACCGATTGAAGAGCTCCTATGACAGACATTTGGGTGATGAGAGTGAACATTAATCACTGAATATCTAGGGGAGAAGGTCAGATTTAAATATATATATATATATATATATATATATATATATATATATATATATATATATTTAATCAGCTTCACAGAGTTGCATTTGAAATAATGAACTATGAGAAATAAAGATAAGAGAAGCTAGGAAAGAATCTTGCTTTTACAGAAGAAAGACAGAAATGCCCAAAAAAGAAGGCAATGAAGAACAGCTTTATAAATGACTAAATAAGGAAAGAAAATGAGGAGGAAAGGGAGGGGAGAATAGAAAGAGGTAAATAAGAGGAAATACAAATGTGTTTGGGATACATGAGGTCTATGTGTGTCAACTTTCCATTACTGTATCAAAATACCTGAGACTATCAACTTTTTAAGTATATGATGAACAGGGATATAAAAAGTGGTAGCTGCCTGCTTAGCATGTACCAAGTTGCAGGTTCAATTACCAGTACTACAATAATTAAGAAAGTGAACTTTTACTTGGGGATTAACACTTTAGAGGCTCCATTCCATAGTCTGTTGGCCCCTATTACTTTTGAGCCTGTGGTGAAGCAGTACACAACAGCAGTGGTGCCTGATGGAGAAAGTCATTCAGCTTGTAACAGCTAAGAAGCCAGAGAGAGGAAGTAATAAAGTCCTTTATTCCCTCCCTTCCAGGATGTGCCCACAATGACCTAAGACTTCTCTATAGGTCCCACCTCCTAAAGCTCTCACTACCTCTCAAGAACAGCACACTGGAGATCAGAATTTTAACACATTGAGAACTTTCTAGAATACTCAAGATCCAAAATCTACAGCAAAATCTGTGGAAACACAGTCACTGTAAACCTTCCATTCAGTTGGAACCCAAGACAGTATCCCTGAAGTCCTACAACTGAAGCTCTGTGTTCTACAGATATGGCTCTGAAATGTCTAATACACTACCTACCCATGAGCCGATTAAGGTAGATAGAAAATGTAAAAGTAGAGACAAGAGTTAATAAAGCCCAAAGTAGGAAATGACATCAGCATAGGTAAAAATATGAATTCCCACGGGAGCCATCTTGGTGGGGCAATGTTCTCTCTGAGGTCTACCTGCAAGGTATTCCGTGAGTGCTAGGCTAGACTAAAGGCTGCATTTGAACCACAAGAGAAGTCAGTGTAGTAGTTACTAAGAATGTTTCTGAATTTTAGAGGAGCTGTTTGAGACAAGGAATGATCCCCTCCTATGACAGTACAAGAATTAAACAACCATAACCAGCAGAAGACATCGGCACCCAAGAAAATAGGATGCCATCAAGGCTGCTGGCAGTGGAGATGATGCCTGCATGACTGTAAAAGATGACAATAGAGTATCAAGAATAGAAGCAAGAAACGACATGCTTAAAGATGACACCTTGGTGGCATGCTGTTTGAAGAGCTAATGTGACTCACATGACAACCAGAATAAAATCCCTGCAACACTAAAGCATTCCCTGGAAATCCCCCATTCCCCCAGAAAATTGTTGAGGGAGAAAACTCAGCAAAACTGGGATTTCTACACAAAAGCTAAGTATGGCAGATATTAAAAGTTACTCTTCTGATCACACCAAGCAAGAGTTGAGATATACAAATTAAATAGATGTACAAATGGTGTCCCAAGATTTAGACAGAATTGGAAGGATAAAGACCTAGACCATGTCATTAGAAAGTGTAGCTGCTTTTATTGGTGACCTTTAAGATTGTCACTGGAGAATAACAGGGCAGAAACCATTTAAGGAGTTAAGAGGTGAGTTGATGTTGGAGAGATGTTGGCAACAAGATCTAGGTGTACTCTCTAGAGAATCTCCATTAAGAGGTGAAGGAGCTGGAATCTGTAGGGTAGCCGTCCAGCGGCCATGGATGAACTGGGTTACCTGAAAGGGGGGCTAGAAATGAAAAAGATGGGGTGTGAGAGAAGGATGAAGCCAAGACAAAGTTTCTGATCAAGACTCAAAGTTTAATATTCAGCACTGCTGTTATATAGGGAAAGCCCACAGACCCCATCCTTTGTTTCAGCTGGATTGAGTTGCAAAGCC
This sequence comes from Uromys caudimaculatus, assembly GCA_028551405.1. Taxonomy (NCBI): domain Eukaryota; kingdom Metazoa; phylum Chordata; class Mammalia; order Rodentia; family Muridae; genus Uromys; species Uromys caudimaculatus. The sequence continues at coordinate 87,822,921 of CM052704.1, forward strand.
ATCTCAGCAGGCAGTCTCCTCTTGTAGGAAATTGCAGGTGCAGCAAGGCAGAAGACTCTGCCTGGGTCCAACTGTGGCGAACACTTAAGGTCTATTTAACCTGCTTAAGGCTGAGGGAAGGACACACAGTAGAATGAGTAAATGGAAGAGATTGCCATCAGCATATAGAATGGACCAGGGGTTAGCAGTGAGATGCTATGATCCAATAGAGAAGGTTAGGCTCAGCCTCTTCAACCAAGTCCAAAATTTAGTCCTGACTCTGTCCTCTAGGAAATGTATACCTGAGCCTCCAGATGTCATGAGCACCTAAGACTGCTTCTCATGATGACAGAGATAAAGAGTTATGACCATGAAGGCAGGGGTACGGAAAAGGAGGGGATAGGAATAGAAATGAGAGATGCACAGCACACAGTAGGCTCTTTAGCCTGGGTGTCAAGCGGAAAGGAGAGAAGACTGAAATCAGTGTATCTTAGAACAAGGGACCTTACCAAGAGTACCTTCACACTGCTTTGCATCATGCACCCTGAGCAACAGAACAGATGGAGTTTGTATGTCCCTGGCTCTCTCTGCTGAGTGAGCAAGTCCACACGGAATCCCCCAAAGGCTCTGCTGGCTGTTCTTCAGAGGTCCTAGTAATAAAATATTAAATGTGAGGTGATTAAAGGTTGAGCAAAGATCAAAAGATGAGTGGAAAACCAAATATATGTCATACCATTCAGCCTTGAAAAGGAAGTTAGCTTTGGTGTCACCACATTGGGGAGCCTTAGGGATATGCTGAATAAGAAAGACCAAACACAAAAAAGGAAAATATCTCCTTATTTCTCATATATGAAGAACCTATAACATAAATTTGTAGATGCTTAAATGGAATTTGAGATTTTTGGGAGCTGGGGTAAGATTAGGGAATTATATTTAATAGTTGTGGGTTACTGCTGAATAATAAAAATATTTTGGAAATAATGATGATTGCTCATAACACTGTAATTATAATCAGTTCCACTAAAATATACACTTAACTGTCTTCATTGACAGACTTTAATGATATAGAAGCATAAAGTATTCCTGTCCTCATATATTAAATCATGATAAAATTGGTTTTTTCTTAATGGGTGGAACTGAAAATATTCAACCAAATGAGGTAACTAGGGCTCTGAAAGACAAATACCATGTGTTCTCTCTGGTATGAGGACTCTGGCTTTGAATTCTTAGATTTGCCTGTTTGCTTTGGAATGCCTGTGGAGGTCAGAAATCTAGAAGAACACATGGAGAGGATTGGGGCAGGGGAGACAGTAACACAAGCATGATGTGAACGAAGAAGTGTTACTGGGAATGAAATGGTTAAAGCAGAGATTGAGGTAGACAGGTAGAAGACAAGAAAGGGGGGAGGGTTGACCAAAATTAAGCATGTATTTTAAAAGCCATATGAAAACCCACTACTTTGTAAGCTAATTAAAGCCATATTTCAATTACATTACTTTGAGAATCTCACACAAGTGCTGTATCTATATCAATTGTACATCCCTCTTCCCACAACTCCCTCTCAAATTCATGATCTCTTCTTAATTATCATTGTTACACATATAATGCCACTCTCAGAATTCATGAGATATTAAATGAAAAATCCCAATGTCAGGCATATATATTTCCCTATGAATTGTTAGCCAGGTAGACTCCAAGACCCCAAAACAATACAGACTATTGCCAGTGCTCTCAGTTGCTCACCAGAACTAAATGAGAACACCCTATTGCTGAAGACATGGCACATTTTGATTGTAGGACATGAACAAATAAAGCTAGAACTGAGCTGTAAACTTGCCCTTGCTACCTAGTTTTCAGAGTGCCAGGAGATGCTACGCAGGCTTCTGTGGAGGAAAAGTCCTCAGTGATTTTAAGTAAGATATGCCAAATGATGTAATAGTGTCTTCCATGTTATGGGAATAACCATCTACTTTCATATTTGATCTGAAAACTTATCCACAAAAAAGAATTCATGCGTAATATTGTAACTCTAGTGAAAAGTCCATTAACTGGAGAGATCATGGGCCCAGAGAAGAAACAAATGCTGTTGTTTTGCTAAATAGACCTGTTTTCAGAGTGCTTTGTAAATGTTTAAGTTTATTCCCATGTATAAGTACTTCAGAGAAGCTTCTTTTTTCAATATGTATGTATGATATAATATATATTATATGATATAATATACCATACATAACATATGATACATATATAACACAGAGCACCAACAATACACACACACATACATTCCAAAATCAAATAGGATAATACAAGATGAAAGTAAAAGCACCAGAGGTAACTGTAAAATGGAAGTGAGATCCTTTTACTCTGAGTTAAAACAATGTTGCAAAAGATGGACGATGATTAAGAAACATCTTGAGTCTGAAATGAAGTAACCTAAGGGTCAGGTGTGTTGGGGCACACTTGTGACCTCAGTACTCAGGAAGCTGAAGCAGGGTGGGCTAGACTTAGTAGCCTGGGTTATACATCACAAATAAAAATGGAAAAGGTGTTGGTGCTGATAGGGGAGGAAGAAGAGAGTAGGGTTACATGGTTTCAGCCATTAATTACATTTTATTCTGTCAGTATCATTGTTCAGGTAAGAATCCAAATTCTTTTATGTTGCAGGTGGAAAAATTATCTTGTAGGGGAAAAGATGCTTTCTTTCTGTCTTGATTTTTAACTCTAACTGGGCAATGGGCAATGCATATGCAATGTCTTAGGAACCGTGGGAAGAGAAAGAAGTGTGTTTGATAACGTATCTCTTGAACATCTTAGTGGCTAGGAGAGGAGGAACAGCAGAGAGCTGCCCTCCACCCATCTAATGAACACAATCCTGTAGGGCAGTGGTCTGTGGCAGGCAATATGACACCCGGTTGAGCACAGACTGAAAGCTCTGGGAGACCCCATGGAATATCCACGAGGGACCAGAACATGTTTTTGGCTGATGCTCCTGGAAGACTCCTGTAGAAACAGCTACAGCTTTCACAACCCCTGTATAGAGAGAGGCCTGGCATGTGAGACTTGTCATGTAGAAAGCAACTCTGAGTCCTCCCACAAGCAAATGAGGCACTACAAAGCCCCCAGACAAACCAATGGGAAGTATCGGTTGCCAAATCCCTGACCCCTCCCAAACAGTATATCAGACTGTCCTCCCTGTAGCCTCCCTGCCTGCCCTGCCCGCCCCTGCTCACCGCTGCCTGCCATCCAGAAGGAATAAAGCTAGGAAAACTACTCCGGGGTCTGAGAGCTTCTGTTTTAAGAGCTGTAACACTTTCGGCCCAGGAAGAGATCCACTCTCCCAAGACCTGAAGCCTCCCGCTCTCCGGGCCAAGTGCTGGGGCATATGCTGACAGCGGCTGCGGGTCTCTCGGGGATCGCACTGTGGCCAGGACCTGGCTCGGAGCAGGAAAGCAGCGGAGGCGGATCGCACTCGCAGTCCGCCCCTCTCCGGCCGCCCAGGCCTGACTCCGCACAGGGCAGCGAGTGCAGCATCCTGGCGCTATCCAGGTGGCGGCAGTAGGGACCGAGGCTGAGGAAATTCAGCCTACTTGCCCTCCCTCCCCCTTGCCGGGACCCTCGCATTGGGCTGGGCCAGAGACCCCCGAGGAAGACTCCCTGTACACAGTCCAACACAATCCTACGATGTGAATGCACGGCTGTGTGGGCACAAAAGAAAGGACTGTCCAGCTCTGTCTGAAGGAATCTAACCCATCTTCTCAAAGAAAACCTTGGCTTGGTTTTGAGTCATGAAGAGGAATATGATCAGCAGAAAAACAGATGGACTCAGAAAGCAAAAAGAGTCTTTGGGAGGGTAGAGAACTAAATGTTCGATGTGGTCCAACCAGGGTAAAGAAGGCCTTCCGGTAGCAAAATCACAGGCTGTGGAGTGTGCTGAAAGGTAGCATTTACTAAGAAAGACAGGAACAGACTGTGGAGGACTTTGCAGTTCCAATTAGAGCAACTCGGATAGCTGTGAACATCAAAGAGACAGGAAGATTCTAACTCAGCCAAGAGCACAAATCTCTAACACTGAGTGCAAGGCAAAACCTCATCACAGCCTCATCACAGTAGTCTAGAGGCAAAGAAAGTGAAAACACCAGGGTTTACAGCAAAAACTGTATCAGGAGACTGGCCAGCAGGTCTCCTTACTAAATCACAAAGAGAGAAATCTTCTGAAGGAGTGGGGAGTTTATAAAAATCAGTGGTTTTGCCTAGAGTGGGTCAAGCATCCTGTGTTGGGGGAATGAAATATTCAGGAGGCGGCTGAATGGGTATCATTATGCAAAGACACCTTAATAAACCCAAGATGAATGGTGCCTCAGATGCTGTGCTCATCCCCCAGTTGGTAACTTTTCCAAAACAAGGATGCGCTTGCTTTGTTATGAATCACTTTAGTGATGTGGATGTCACGAAAACGGACACAACAGCGGGCGGTGACAATGGATGTCAGTGAATGGCCAGCACTTCATTTCCTCAGTGTTTGTGAGCCATCTGCTGAACAATCTGTTTAATAATAGTAATAAGCTGCCGTCTCAATGTATGTATTTCTTATGAAGTCTCTTTCGGCCTTTTGGAACACTGATCCAAGGCTGTATATCTTTAACCATCTTCACTTTGCTATTTCCACTTTCCTCCAAAGATGGATGCTGACAGCCTGCTTCCCCATTTACATAGCCTTTCATAGTCCAGAAGTATCCTTCGGGGACTGAGATTTGAGCATTTTAAAAACAATTGGATCAACAACAAAACACACACACACACACACACACACACACACACACACACACACACACACACACAGAGCTGACCTGGTAAGGATGGCAATGTTGCTAGTTTCCAACTTCAAACTGATTTTTTTGTGTGTGGGCAATGAATATGCAAGCAAAACAGGACCGAAATGCTTTGCATTCTCTTTATTGTCCGCAGTCAGCACTATACCATCTGTTTCAAGAGACAGGCTGCAGGAAGGTCAAAAGCAGCCCTTGTGTTTTTGTCTCCAACACATTCAATCAAAATTGAAGCTTGCTCTCTGACCCTTGGCATTTGGGAGATTCTCGGGCATTCTTGCCTACTGCTTTGCCAGCGTGTTACTTATTGATTTATGCCACTGTTCTATTCATTCGCGGCTGTGCGTCCCTTCCTCGATGTCTGTGAATATGTCGCCTGCAATCCTTCCTGTGAGTTTCTCTTTACACCCTTTTAGGAGTCAGCTGTTATTACAACATCAGGATTATGGTCCCATGATGTCTCTGCCAGCTAGAGTTTTTCTGATGCTTGCATTCGTACCTATTCTCTCTTCCCAATTTTCAATCTGAGCTCCCCAAGTCTAGTGGATACATCTAGCAATGACTGGCATTCTTGACTCCCCCAAACTCTGCAATGACAGGGTGAGTTTTCTTTATACGCCTCATCCCTGTAACTTTCCTCTTATTGTCTCCTCTTTGTTCATCATCATGAACTCCAAAGTTGCAGGACATTGCATCTTCAGACTTCCACAAGGTGAAATCATTGCAAGACACGAGGGTTTAAGTCTATTGTTGGACTAAAATTCTCAGTGGCTATACAAGAATTCCTCACAACAAATCAATATGTCATTTCCATGCCTTCTTCAAAGTTTCCATTAAGGATTATCAGTAAGTTTCCATTATCTGTTATCCTTACAAAATGCCACTTAGTATTTATTTACTAATTTAGCTTTAAACAACAGTAATTAAAGGCTGGCAAGATCACATGCATGGTCTTTCTCAAGATTATATATAAATTCTTTCTCTCTCAATGATATTAAGTCAAAATTAACTTAATTTTTAACAGAAATTCATTTTCCCACAGTTCTGCCATCAAAGAATTAGGATTGGTTTCTTCTGGGGGTTATGGAAAGTTCTGGTCCAGGTCTCTCTCCCTGACATAGATGACCATCTTCTCCACATGTCTTCATGTGGCCTACATCTGTATGCACCTGTGAATATGCTTTCTCTTTCTATTAGGATTTCAGCCTGAATCATGCCTCCACCTTAATGTTAATTTTAATTTAACTACCTATATAGAAAATCTATCCCCAGTTTGTCTATGGTCAATTTCTGGGCTTAGAAACTTTGAGAGGGAACACAGTTTAGACTAAAGGCTGCTGAGTACATAGATGCTATATGCTAAGCACTGCTTTTGGCCCTGAAAATATAATAGGGAAAAGGTGAATCCCTTAGCCACATGGAGTTTACCCTGATGTACAGCATGGCCATAAGTCTAAAACACTAAACAATAAATATATGCTATGACACCAGTTGAAATCTCAGTAGAAAGAAGTCAAGGATTAGAGATATGGCATAGGTTGTAGTTATACAAACTGTCACACAGAAACAGATGTAGGAACAAAGACAGGGAAAAGCCATCACTAAGGGGGCTTATGAGAGGCTATTGGTGAAAGTGCAACCTAGTTGCAGCAGAAGATCCCAGCATATTGAAGATACCAGTACCATGGGATGGCCACTGAGAACAGCAGAAATAGTAGAGTGGAGTCAGCTGGAGCCTAGAATGCTACTGAGGGCAGAGCTGGAGAAGTGACATAGGCCCTCTTGGAGGAGCCCAGAAGATCATGTGTAGATCCCAGACATTGGATTAATGAACTGTGAAGTCAAAGTTGCTTTAGATACACCAAGATGCCAGAGCCATGGGATAAATGCCAATGAAAGCTGCTAACAGGAATTAGAATGAGCCTAAGAGAAAGAATCATGTTGCAGTCAACAAAGCTGAAAGAAGCTGGACATCAGACACGGGAATACAGAGTTTGGAGTTTCCCTAGCTGGTTTTTGGTCTTGCTTTGATCCAATATTTCCTCACTATGACATTTTGGAATGGTAATCTATATTCCGTGATGTTGGAAATATGTGATCTGCTTTTTTATTTTGATTATATAGGGGATTACAGTTAAGGGATTGCATGAATCTCCAAACAGACTTTGAACTTTGAACTTTTAAACATTGTTGAGACTGTGATAGGTTATAGGGACTTTTAAAGTTGGACTAAATGCATTTTGCATTATGTTATGGGTACAAGACTATGAAGACTACAGGAATATGGTGTTTTCAATAGGTTTGGCCCACATAGATTCGTGTTTTAATGCTTGGCCATAAGGAGTGGCACTATTAGGAGGTGTGGCCTCATTAGAATAAGTGTGGCCTTTTTGGAGGAAGTGTGTCACTGTATAGGTCAGCATTGAGGTCTCCTATGCTCAAGCTCTACCCAGTGTAGAATCAGAGTCTCCTCCTGGCTGCCGGAAGAAGATATTCCTCCTGTCTGCCTTCAGATCAAGATGTAGAATTCTTACCTCCTTTTCTAGCACCATGTTTGCCTGCAGGCTTCCATGCTTCCTGCCATAATGATAATGCACTGGACCTTTGAAATTGTAAGCCAGCCCCAATTAAATGTTCTGCTATTAAAAAAAAATGCCTTGGTCATGGTGTCTCTTCACAGGAATAAAACCCTAACTAAGACACTCCCTAAGAAGATATTCTAATAAAGCTGAGAGACACACCAACATGAACAGACACACAAATTGTAACATGAGAGAAACATGAAAAAGAAATAGGGCAATATGCTCATAACTTCTCAACTACTGAGTTCAAACATAGAAGAATGAATACAATGTCAGATTCAGAATTCAAAAGTTTGTTTATGAAAATGATCAGTGATCCCAAAGAAGACACAGATAAAGAGATGAGTGAAATAGGAAAATTCACCTAGAACTTAGGAAGGAAAACCAACAATGTACACCATGATGCTCTAGAGGGAGGATAAGAAAGAAATATAAAAATTTGAAAAATGTTGGAAATAGAAAACTCAGTGAATCAAGTTTTAAAAAAACAGCAGAAAGCATCAACAGTGAACCAGACTAAGCAGGTGAAGTCAAATCAAAGATGAAGGACAGGAAATAGTGCACTAATTATCAGTAAAGAAAAGGGATGAACTATCATGCCCACAAGTTCCAAGAATTCTGGGAAATGATCAAAGACCCAACCTAAGACTCCATGAAGCAAAGGGAGAAGCTAAGAAAGAGAAAAGTCACAAAACACATACTGAATGAAATCATAGCAAAGAAAAGAAACGGTCATCCGAGCATAGGAGACAGAACCTCAGTTAGACCTGGCAAGAGGAAGGTCTTCCACAGTGTACCATGACCAAGGGGTTAGAACATCATCCAGATATTATCAGATTAAAAACCTGCCCACAGTGTACCATGGTCAAAATGCTAGATCCCAGCCATACATGATTAACGAGAAACATGTCCACAGTGTACCATAGTCAGGATGCTAAAAACCTCAGCCAGATGTGATTTAAAAAAGAAAAAAAAAAACCAAAACACTTGTTCATGCTGTACCATGGTCAAAGAGCTAGACTGTCAGCTAGACATGACTAGAGAAACACCTCTCCACAGTGCACCATGATCAAGATGCCCAAAGCACAAAACAGAGGAATATACATTCCATAGAAAAGAAAAGGGAGAACTACTTGGGGGAGGAAAGAGAACAGGGAGAAAATAGGAAGAGGGAGAGGGTGGCTGAGGAGCAAAATATAGCAATATGTATGTGTATGTACGTGTATGAAAACGTAACAATAATACAATAAATAGTGGAATAGTATGAAGTGAAACTTTGAGATATCAAAATGTTTTTATTTTGTTTTAAAAGACTAAATATTTGAGCCATAATTTACAATCTTTTTAACAAATATATAACACCTCTGATAAAATGTTTAAATAGTTTTCTCTGAATTTCCCTGAATGGAGATTTAACCTTATAAGAAGTCTAATGGAAATCTAGCCCTGAGCATATGGACTTTGGGGGAACACTTCAAATCCAAGTCATGACACTGGAGCTTCCATAAGACTGAGGGCCAGAAAGAGGTAAGTATCTGGTTGTCAACCTTCAGTCAACTTACCACCATTCACTTCATTTTCATTTTTAAGATAAGGTCTCTTGTATTTCAGGCTTGCTTAAAATTCACTATCTAGTACCAAAGATGTCCTTGGATTCTGATCCCTCTGCTTCCCACACCTGGGTTTGCCTGTGCGTGCTATCATGCCCCATTTCTGCAATTGGAGGCAAACACTCTACTGACTGAGTACCTGTGAGTAACATGAACTGATTTTCTAGCTGAGAGTTCACTTAGTTAGGAAACCTAAATAAGAGGAAGAAGCATAAGGGATGGGATAGAGGGGGCAGGTGAGAAATAAAAATGAACATAGAAATGTAGAGAAAAATAAGAAAGTTTTAAGAATTAAATTGAAGTAAAACATGAAATAAATTGTCCTCAAGGAATTATTTTCTTTAAGGCAAAATGATATGAACATATTTCAAGTTTTAAATTATTAGTGCCATATTAAGAAACTAGGAAATTAGGGTCTCACACTGAAAGTCAACACATATACTAAAAATTGGAACTTGGAACTTAGTAATTAATGTCACAGTTGTGGTGCACTCTCTTCTAAATGAATTGTTCCATTTCAGCATAAGGACTTAATTATACAGCATGCTCCATTATTGTCAGTCTTTGTTAATCCATGCTAAATACTTCTAATATGTGCTATATAATACATTGAGTCTCTGCTAGTAAATTGCTAAGCAAAGAGAATTAAAGAAAATTCCTTCACATCTTGACTAATTTTTAATTCAGTGACAGTAAAAGTTTTACAAAATCACCTTTGATACAGCCTATATTGTTAAAATAAGAATTTTATTTCTGTCCTCCGTGCTCAGTTACAATTCTACAAATGAAGACTGGGGAGACAGCTCACAGGTTAAGACCACTTGCTGCACACTGATGAGAGCCTGGATGTGGATTCCTCTATCCACATAACAAGCTGGGAGTGGTCTTGTGCACACTTATAACCCTGGTCCTTTTAGAGTCAAAGACAGGAATATGGCTGGGTATTGCTGGCTTTTCGACTAGCCAAAAATCACAACTCCAGGCTCAGGAAGAAACATTTCTTCAAAGTAAGAAAAAGAGTAATAAAGGAAGGCACCCAAGCCATCCTCTGATCTCCATACACACAGGCAGATGCATTCACTCTCACATGTGTATATCACACACACACACACACACACACACACACACACACACACACACACAATCTATAAATTACTGAGAAGGACTTAGATTTTACATATGCCACTCTTTCCAGAGTACAAACAAATGAGAGAAAGATGTTACTGTGACTTCCAGTATCCATAGCATCCGCTTTCACAAAGCCCTCTGTGTGGTTCCACACCACAACTTTCTCCTGGATAGGACTGTAGTTAAGTTAGGTTAAAGAGGCAAATAAAATGTCATCTATATATGGAATGAACATAGAGTCAAACATATACATATGAGATAGCTTGCCCGTGGAATTCAAACAGTCATTCAATTCACAGATTTCAGATATCAGGGAAGTTGAAAAGAATCATTTGAATTGAAAAATAAAAATCCAACCTACAGTGCAAGATCTCAGGAGATCTATGAAAAACAGTTTCTATTTCATTGGGGCTGGACATAGGCATATGAAAGGTTAACTGAAGCATCTGGAAAACTTCAAAATAATACTACCAGGGCTGGCCCTGCTTAAACGCTGAGGGATTTGGATATATATATATATATATATATATATATATATATATATATATATATATATATATATACAAATTAGTAACTAATTACCCATTTTCACATTTTAAGGTAATTGCAAAGTAGAGATACCGAAAATAATTGCTTTATTCACATCCTGTCAATCACCTGTGTTTGTCAGCTTCAACTACCTTGGTTCCATGTCAAATTAGGATGCAAGCCCATTTATGTGTGAACACTCACTTACTTCCACTTTGCTATGCTGTATGAGCTTAGTGGTAGACTCGGTGAACTAAAATAGCTCTGATAAACACTACCAAACCCATTTTAAAAATCAATAGGAATCCAGCAGGCATTTGTACCGGACATTCAATTGAAAATTTACATGTAACCCAGGGGTTCTTGTTTTAGTCGTGTTTATTGTTTAAATGTTGTATTGATAGCTTGACTGTGGTTGCTCTAACCTGATTTCTGGCTCTAGAAGTTGTCACTCAGGCAACCGACAGCCCCGGGTCTTCACATTGGAAAACTCTTTAATTTACAGGGAACAACTGCACAGTATGTATGTGTACAATTTAAGCATCAAATTTAAACAGCACAAGACTACTGGGCCAATTTGGTACCCTTATGCATCTCCTAAATCAAACTTAATATGAAAATAAGTGCATAACAATATAGTAATTCTACCTATCTACCTAACAGGATACTGTCATGGTCAAGCAACCAAAGACACTAAACCCTCCCCAAAAGAAGAGGTAAAGTCCATGCATGACACTTTTTATTCTTACATAATATATTATAAATGTTAAAAACTGACATAAAGTTATAACATTGCATGTTATATGAGAAGAATATAAGAAAAGGAAAAAAGACAAACAAAGATACTATTGATGACAGTTAAACTTCAGCACTCACTTCATTCAGTGTAAAATCACCATGGAAACACATCTCTGACTATAGCTGTGAGGTTATTCTACAGAAAGCTTTAAGTGACTAAGAAAGACCCACCCTGAATGGAGGTGGCACCATTTTATGGACCAAGGTCCCCAAAAGAGTAAAAGGAAGAGCAAGCTGAGTCCCAGCACTCCTGTCTTCTTCCTAACAACACAAGCAACGTTAGCAATCACCACATGCTCCTGCTGTCATACTTTCTCCACCAAGACAGACATATTCTCAAGCAAAACGAAAACAGACCTTTCTTCCCCTAAAATGATTTTTGTCAGAGAAAAATAAATTCTACAGAAAGTGTAGCAGCTGTATAAAATACATGAACCTTAAGAAAATCAGGAGTAAATATTCATAACTGCCAATGGTCTTTGTTTCTTTAACTTGGCATGTGGATGCATCTAATATTATAGATACTTTATTTTGATGCCTATTCTGTATTCTCTCTGTTGTCAGCAAGGCACTTGGATGATAATTCTTTCTGTACTTGCTGTTATAACGCAAGCCTTCATTCATGAAGGGTCTGAACAGTTCTCTGGTGGAGCTGGATTGGATTGTTGTGTATTTCCATGGATCTTGGTGACAAAGCAGAGTGACAGTTAGAGGTAAAAGAGCTCCTGCACACCAGACGCCCTCATTATTACCTCCATTGTGAAGCTGCAGTACAATTTCCCCATTGATAATCAGAAGCAATCACCCAGGTCAGGATGATAAAGCTCTATTGACTCTGAAGCTTCAGGAGTTCAAGGTATGTGACAGCCATAACTTCTAGTTAAGTGAGATCATTGCTGTTCTTCCTAGCTGGAATTAAGTTCTCTGGGCTTAGAGAGAAAAGCTCCAGGAACAAGAAGTAAAGCATTTTTGTAGTGGATCACCTGGGATAATGGCTAACTGACTGTACCACTCTCCTTTCCAGCCCTTGGTTCATGGGCCCATGTGAACTGGTCATCAGAGAAGTACTACCGTATATTGATTGCTAATTCAGGACATATATGGTTTTCCTGAAAAATCACCCCATCCCTGCAATATATTACTACCTACCTATTGCAGCTACAACTGTGTTTCCAAAAGGCCATTCCCTCATTCTGTTATCCCACTTGTTAAAACATGGTAGAGAGCATGAGAAGTCCAGCGAGTTCCTTGTACATGGACCCATTGCCATACCCCTTTGGCTATGACATCAGCAGTAGTACAGGTAAATTATAATTGTTGGATATTATAATTCTATGACTATAGAGATAATAATTTTCTCAGAAGCATTGTGAACAAAGGCAAATCCCTGTCTCGAGTATAGATTCTAGTAAGAACAAAACACTATCACTTCCCCAATGAAAACAATAAACTCACTGCCAGAAAGCTGGCTGTTCACCCCTGGGAATGGCGCCATACCAGAGATTCCTTATTGATCTCTGTCCCTGGCAGATGGAGCTTTCAGGGGGAGTCATAACTAGGCTGGCGTTGGCAAGTACAAGTCCAGGCCACTGAATCCGAGCATAGCCTCCCTTCCTGATGATAGCTTTGTTTTGAGCTTTGGCTCATCAAACAGAATCAATGACTGGAGCAGGGAGGGAGTAAGGCTGGTTCATATCTATAGAATGGCACATCTTACCCTCTTGATTATTTCAATTCTTTTGAACTGAGGTAATCTATATCAACACATGTTTTGCCCAATCAGAAAAGTCTTATCCATGTATCCAATCATATGAGGAACTTAAAAAGTAATTAATTAACTAAGTAATTAATTAAGATTTTAAAAGCTGACATGGAAGTAGAAAAGGGACAATTAGGAAATTGCATAGGAGGGAGTTATGAGAACCAGAGCATGACTCAATGTTCACTTCAGGTCCCTTTTCAGAGTTTGATAGCCAGGAGGTAACATGACTCCATGTCCCCAATCTGCTCCTCCAAGCCAACACTATTGATAGCATTCCTGCATGTCCTACTTTAACTCTTAGCATTACCCAGTCGAACAGTACCTTAGGTTCCCACTTGGGCCAACCTCCCACCCAAACGTCACAAAAGCCGCAACCTACAAGAGAAGTGTGCTCTCTTGTGAAATTAACCTGCCCCTGCCAGGGAGCTGCCTCCTCCTTTCTCTTCCTTCTCTCAGAAGGTGGGTTAAAAGAAGATAATGAATAAAATATAATAAAAATAAAATATGAATGTTGGCAAGATGACTCAGTGAGTAAAGGTATTTGCCCACAGCCCTGATGACCTGAGTTTGATACCAAGGACCCACATTCTGAAGGAGAGCAACAACTCCTGTATGCTCATATCTGACCCTCACATGAGTGACATGGCATATATACACATGTGTACAGAGCCATACACGTGAAATAAAGTATTTGAAACCCCAAATTAGAATATGCCTGTATGAAACTGTAACAATGAGACTTAGTTTACACAATTAATATTTGATGATTTTTAAGAAATCCTTCCCTTGCTATGTCTGCCATTCCCAGACTATTATGTCACAATCCTTACGCAATGCCAATATAACTGAAAATAGCTTCCTACATTGAAATAATTGCCTTAAACTGAAATTACATATTAAAGTTCTTGTCCTAAACTAGAATTACAATTCTGACTATAGTCTGACTTTGTGTTTCCCTTTCAAGAGAACACCAGTGTTCTGTGTTGGTAGTGGACACTGAACTACCTTTCATCTTTGAAAGCTTTGTGCTGCTGATGTTGAGTACACCTAAGATGAACACCCAAATATTCAGCTCTGATGAGACCACAGATGCTTTCATAAGGATGTCTCATGATAATTTGAGTTTTTTTGAATGTTTATATCTCTCATTTTGCTTGACCTCCTTGTGGCTATCTTTCTCGCATAAACTTGAATGAAACCTCTTCCATGAAGACTTCTCCATGAAGTTTACATGGTGATGACCCGTCCCATCTGTAAACTCTGACGGCATTTCACGCTGACGTCATCCGCAGTGATTTATCCTTCTCCAAGTGCACATGATCCTATGCCCTGGTGTACACTTTCCTTAACCCTTGAATCTCTCCCTCTTGTTTCGCTACTTGTAGTTCTGGCTTGCCCTTCCAGGTGACGGTTTAATGGCGTGTCCTCTGCTCTTTGAAAATCTGATGAGTATCTCTTTTTTCTACAGTTTGGTATTCTCTTCCTCAGTCCCTAAAGCATTCTGTGGTCCAATGCATTGCAGCAATTATCACACTGTCGTATGGCTGTCTAATTGTCTTTCTTCCTCAGGAGGCAGTGAGTCCCTTGAGGGCTGAGACTTGGATCCAAATCACCTACCCCAGTAGCTGGTGCAGGATTAGCCTCAGAAGATGTTTTTCGGGTTAAAATCAAATGGAACTGAGTATACTAACCTCAACCTCCAAAACTAGCCCAGCCTTTACAGGAAAAGTGTCAATTTCACAAACCTATATTCTTTCTATAGAGCATAATTCATTAATATCCAACTGTGATTTCACTTATTCCAGCAAGGTTGTTTTTACCACAAATAAGTAGGTTGGTTAAAACAAAGAAGTGTTCTGATTGGATTCCCCATCTTTATCTTGGTGCACGCATTGGTCCTGAATGCTACAAAGCTATATTGCTACCAAGTGAGCTATCCTAGACTAATGTGAGCTGCCGTGCTCTTCATTTTCCCACAGAACTTCTGAGGTGTTGTATGATATACACATTGTCAATGGAGAACAATGGAGGAGGCAGGCTAGGGGTAGCCAGACCCTGAAAGCTGAGGCAGGAGCACCTCAAGTTTGAGGCCAGCCTGGGGAAAGAAGAAACACAATGACCGTGTAATGCAATGACTAATCAGGAACAATCTCTCATGTCAGCAGAACAGGACACGAACAAGCATGGAAGGACCTGTCCTTTCACTTGCTGCAAAATGTAGGATGCCTGAGAGAACCTTCAAGAAAAAAAAAATGACTACAAACTGATTTAACTCTTTGGAAATACACTGCATGGTCTGTCAAGAGCAGAAAAGAGATGAAATCAGGTGTCTCCTTGAGTAATCGGTTTTTTGCAGTTGGGTGATTTTTTTTTTTTTTAAGGAAACTGTATAGAAATTGTTAAAATGTACTTGAGACATAGAACGTTTCAGCTCCCTGAGGCCTATTTCTCAGACTGCTTTTCAAATTCTGAAATTCAGAAAGGAAATTACACTGGAATTAAAATGTTTTCCTATGTAAAGACAGTCTCCTTGGTTGAAAAAGCTTAGCGATTGCATATAGCCTCCCCTGGAACAAGACCAACGTAATGAGAGTGCTCCAAACAGCATCCGTCATCATCTCTCAATCTACTTTCACCATTACGGTAGCCAAAACAACTGGATCAATGATTTTAAAGGTCAATAGTGTCAAACTGCCTTCAAAATGTTCGTGTTTACAACCAGAGATCAGTGTGCTCTCGGCCTTTCTCAGAGAAGCCTCTGATTGCAGTGTTTAGTGCAGACACTCACAGTAGGTCAGAGTGCTAAGAACAGGTGCTCAACCCTAAAAGACAGATCTGTGTCGCCCCCTCCAGGATGCACGGAATGTTGCAGAAAAGGGGCCGAGTCAAAAGGATGAGGAGCGCTGTCAAATGATGTCTTCCAGAAATGACATAGCTTTTGTACCTATGAACTCACAGCCAAAATTGTTAACTGCCCAAGGCCTACACAAACTTACCTGTCAGTAGTCCATTATGAATGCGGAAAGGGTTCATGGGTCTTCACCCCCTCTCATAGGCTGTGAATGATTGCTGGTGAAAGGGTACTCATATTCCTCAGTGCTTAGCCCTGGTAAACTGCCCTTGCTCAAGCTCCCACCCCACTAATGCGAGCAACCCTAATGAAATGGTATGGAGCCTTAAAACGCAAACAGATATGCAAGGAGGAGGGAAATTTGTTGGAAAGCACACATGGAATGGGTTAAAAGAAGACAGTGGAGGTGTGATCAAAGTGTAGTGTGGGGCGGTGTAACTGTGAAAGGAAAATAGTAATTTTAAAGTCCAATTATGTGTTGTCTTAGAAACAGAATGGCTCACCCTCGAACAGAATTTACTAATTGCTCAGTGTTCAAATTGAAAATAGTAATTTGACTAGATTATAATTTATGGCAGTTTATGGATACTAATGTTTTTTAAAATTCTAGGCAGGATCACTGATGACAGAAAATTAAGGAGACTTCACCACTCCAAAGGAAAAAAAGATCAAGGTGTTATGTATTTCAAATTACTCAATTTTCTGAGTCCTGTGTCCTGTCGCCATATACACAATTGATTTTAATAAAGTTGTATATTTCATTGATTTTGAGAGGTAGCCCACAAGATTGCATTATGATGTAGGAACTAATGTTAATAATAATTTTAAATGTATTTTAACAGTCTATCACACACACAATTTCTCAAATTTTAAACCCACCTCTCTTTCTCTGTAGCCTCTTTGAAAATGGACAAATATTTTGTTAGAAAGGTTAATTCTGAGGTTCTAAGAAATAGCAAAAGGTAATGATCTAGAATATTCAACCAAAGGAAACTGTTAATGAAGCTGTTGGGATTAAAATGAAACGTGAGGATGGTGTGAGCTTGTAAGTGAACTTCAGAAGAAGAAGGAGCAAGAAGAAAACCAGAAGAACTGAGGAATATTGTTTTCTCCCCTAATGCCTAAGATTGGATAGTTACACCAAATAATTTTGAAAAGGGAATAAGCAATGAATTCCCACATCAGCATACTATAGTTTATGTTATTCTTCATAGAGAAGTAAGCCTCTCCCTGAACCAGCTTTTGTACCCCTTTTAAGGAGTATTTGTCTCTCTTTCTGTTGTATCTGTCCTGTGAATAGTTATACAAGCTGAAGACTATCTCACCTTACCAAAAAAAAAAAAAAATTCTGTCACTTCACAATACTCAATTTTTCTATTGCCCTGTATAGAAATTCTCTTAAAATAGCTTTCTAAAACCAGTTTCCACTTCTCACCCTATATTCAGTAAGTCACACCTCTGTGGTCTCTGTGACCAATAGGACTTTCAGCATCCAAATTACATGTCAATAAATCCAAAGAATATATTCTAGAGTTCAGTCTGCCTGATCCAGGACTTTCTAACCAGCTGTCTCTGTCCACCTACACAGCTACTTCAAAATACCTTAGACAAGGTGTTGGTGGTGTTAGTGTCATTGCTGCCTTGTTTCTATTTTTCCTTTTGTCTTTGGGGGTTGAGTTTCTGAGACAGAATAGCATGTGGTCCAAGCTGGCCTTAGGATCCCTGTGTAGATAATGATGACTGACAACTCCCCATCCTCTTGTCTCCACCTCCCAAGAGATAGAGTCATGTATGCCACCATGTCTGGTCATAGACTATCTCATGAGTCAAACTTTCTTTCTCCTCCAACTAAGTCGTTAGCAAATCTGACAATATGTGGTGAAGTCTTGCCCTCTGCTTTTAAGATGATATCTACTGTGTACTACAGAATGGTTGGGTATAGAATCCTCCCATGGAGAAGGGATGAGGAAAACTAGTTAGTTTTCTCAAGCCCTTCTATAAAGGCACTGGGCACTGGTCTCATCCATGAGAATTTTGCCCAATACTTCCAGAGAGATCCAACTCTTACTACCATTGGAACAAAGAACCAATAGATAAATTTTAGGAGACCCTGTATTTGAATTTAGAGAAGATTCCTTGACAATCTCACTACCCTACTTTTCTCCTCTCTCTCTCTCTCTCTCTCTCTCTCTCTCTCTCTCTCTCTCTCTCTTTCTCTCTCTCTCTCTCTCTCTCAAGCCTCAGTCTCACTTCCATACTGTAGATAAGCCTGAAACCCACTAAATATCCAATAGATATAATGATGAAAATTAAGGGCTAATGTAGGTAATAAAAGGACCACCAAAATATCCCTTGAATTTGTTTATTTCTGCAGCCATTCTCTTGCCTCAGTTAAGACTATCACCTCACAGAAGACCATTTCATGGGGTCTCCATCTTCAACTGCTTCCATCCTCCATCATTTGTACAATATTTGTCAGTATCTTCAACTGAAAACTACAATGGCACCCAATCGCCCTGGCAGAGATTTTAAATTCTAATTTTAAATTAAAATTAAATCAAACATTAGAATTACCAAAATAGTCAATGGACAAGCTCTATCCTAGATATTTGGACACTCATCACTTTCAAAGGAACCACCTTTTTCCCCCCAATTTCCAGGTGATGTCAATGTGGAACCAAAGTTGAAATAAATCTCTTGTCTGCCAAGTAATGGTGAATCACTTTAGGATAATATTTAAATCCCCTTACAATCAGGCAACAAACTACCTCCTGTCTCATATCTTCCTATTTTGACTTTTACCAATACAATACTACTTATTATAGCCATGTCTGAAGGTATTTCTTATCCTTGCTAGACTTGGAAGCCCATTGAAGGTAAAACTCAGCCATTCATTTCTGTACCCATAACTGTCAAATGCAATGCTTAAGGAATAGCAAATCTTAGAGGGGTATTGACTGAAAGGGAAAATGATAGATAAATGCAGGGAGAGAGAAATGAGAGAGTGGCCTGGAGGTCCAGCTTCTGGGTAGATTCTGAATCAATCTAAGTACCTCATGGCTAAACCATCAGGAATAAAAACAACATCTCTTACATTAATATGCTGCATAAAAGTCCCTGCCTAGGAAGATATGAATGGTGCACAGTAGCTATTTCTGGATCTCAGTTAGGACCTTCCTGTTACCCCAATACATACGGAAAGCCCACTTCCTTTCAATTAGACCTCCAACATTCATAGTATCTGCCCCTAGTCTTTTGTCATTATTAAAGAAATAAGCTCTCTATTTCAGCAATAAACTCAACTTTGCTTGGTCAACATGATAGTGAATAGTCTTCAGGGAGTGTTAAGAATCAATACTTTCTCGAAAAACCAAAAAAAAAAAAAAAAAAAAGAATCAATACTTGTGTTCTTTAATCCCCTTAGAGCAGCAGTTCTCAGCCTGTGGGTCTCAAGCCTCCTTCAGTGGGGTGTCAAACAACCCTTTTATGAAGGTCACATTCAGATATCCTGAATTTCAGAAATTTACATTACAATTCAATTCATAACTGTAGCAAAATTGCTGTTATAAAGTACCAATGAAGTAACTTTATGATAGGGGGTTCTCACAACATGAGGAACTGTATTAAAGGGTCACAGCATTAAGAAGGTTGAGAACCACTGCCTTATAGTGTAGCTTTGACATCAGAAATGTTGCCAAAGGTCCCTCAACATAAACCAAGTGTAGGGATGTCTGTGTCACAAGTTTTCCTCGCAGTCTCTGCAGCTCATTCTTTCCAAGGATCCCAACGCATTCTATTTCTGCCAAGAGCATGTACATTACATGATTAACAACACCACTTCTGGAACTGGCAGAAGAAGGGATTTCATCACTCCAAGAGCTGTGCCATCAAAACGAGCTCTACACACTCTGAGTTTATCATAGCGCTACACAAGAGCAGTGTTCTGGGAAGGCTCCGATGACAATTACGACCATTAAATGTGCTGCTGGTTTCCTAATTAAGAACTGAAAAATGTCTCTCAGCCGCTGATTTCTTTATTTGACTTCATTAGAAAAATCACACATGGGTGGATTCATAATTACTCTTAAATTAAAAGCACTTGTTTATTAATGTTACCAAACTGGGGAGCGATGCACGCTACGGTATGTCAGTTTTGGAGATTCTGAGGCAAGCTCATCTCTGTTAATTACATCGAACCTTTCACATTTTGGATTCTAAATGATACTAATATTTTTATGGGTTTATAAGGTTCTATTCTGTGCTTCACAGGGAGAGAAAATACTGTCTATTGTTCCTTACTTAACAAGTGGAGAGATTAAAACCTGAAAGAGTAGCGGGACACGAGCTAGCTCTTACCTTGTCACCTCAGGACTCAGTGGGCTGAAGTAACGGAGTTGCTGAAAGTTCAAGTCCAACCTTGGCTACCCTGTCTCATAAATAAAAATCCAAGAATTAGTTCATACTATTTTGAAAAATTATAAACCAAGCTGTGTTAGACTTTAATAAAATTGTGTTACAAAACTCATCTGCATTTGGATCTCTGTCCAAGAAAGAAATTCTGATGTTGTTTTTAAAAGTGTTCCCTTGCCAGTTCATGATGCTTGGAGATTCATGATGAGAAGGAAAGGTTCAACATTACGCAGCTCTCTTTCGAGATGGCGCTTCTGCACTTCTGAAACTACTCAGGCATACTGGAGTGTGTATTTCACCAGGCAATTTGGGTTGTCATTTTAAGAGTTAAAAAAATCAAGCTTCGGACATTATGGATCCATGGCTGGCCTTGAACTCCTTCTCTTGCTTCTACCTTCCAAGTGCTGAGATAATAGACATCTGACTGCTTATACCAGGTGATAGTTCCTAAATGAGCAAAATGTGGGCAGTGAGATGGCTTAGGGTAAAGGTACTTGCCGCCAAGACTGACAACTCAGTTCAATCCCACACTCCAGCAGGCTGTACTCTGACCTCCACATCATTGTGCTGGCACGCACGAACAAATAATAATGTGAAATAATGTGAACAGGAGAGGAAAATGTGAGCCTTTCTATGATCTCTTCAGAATTGCTTTACTGCTATTAAGATTTCCTGAAACTAAAGCATGGTATGAGCTTTCCTATCATCTCAGCAATGAGGAGGCCGAAACAGAAGGATCAAGAATTCAGGGAAAGCCTGGGCTACAAAGCAAGATCATATCGAAAAGCAACACAAAACAAAAGCGAACAAACGGATTTGTAATTACCGAAGCACATCCTGCGAAAACAATTCTGAAGTCTACCGGAGTTTCTAATCTGTACCTGACAAAAATATCCAGAATAAATTTAAAAGTTTTGAGAACTGGAGAAAGCAATTATGTGATTATTAAGACCACGAGGAGATGAATCAGGCAAGTATCTTCATTGTTCAGAGAATAATACACCTCAGCAGTGACCATAGGTATCCTAGCAACGTAGCAGCGTTTCACCAATGACAGAGAGCACATAGTAGTTAAAGGAAATAACTGTTCTCCCATTTCTTTTTCTATTCTTGTCTTTGCTACTAATTTATAGTCCTGGTAAATCACTGTACACCTTCCTGTCTCCAGTTCTTTTTCCATAACATTAAAGGGAATGTGAGATGTTAGCAAGAAGAGCGAAGGGTCAGACTATGTTGAGAAATAGGAAATACACCCAATCCTTAGAAGAAAGGCCAATGTCAAAAGGGCTCCAACCGCCCTTAGTTACCAGCACATCAAGTCTCAAAACACTGCTGATCTTTGGGCAAACTCCAGAGACCAGCCTTGACCTTCTAAAAAAGAAATCGTTATCAGACTTTGGTGGCTCGTGCCCAATAATCCTAACACTCAGGAGGTAGAGGAACAGGAGCTCAGGGTTCTCTTGTCCGAAAAAGTGAGTGGAAAGAAAGAAGAAAGAAAGGAAAGGAGAGGGAGGGAGGGAGAAAGGGAGGGAGGGAGGGAGAGAGGGAGGGAGGGAGGGAGGGAGGGAGGGAGGGAGGAATAAAGGGAGGGAGGGAGAGAAGGAAAATTACCAAAGGCTAGTCCCACAAAGCAATGTTTTTTTTCCTCCTCCACTCATTAGCTGTGTTTCCTTTATTTTCCTATGTTCTATTGCATTCATGGTGAGATCATTTCAGAAGAAAGTAAGGAGCAATGGGGAACACTTGTGCCATGTTTAGTGCAAGCCATCTCCTAGAAAACTGCTTTTGCTCCTGTGATGGCCACGCCCACCACCGACAGAAAGCAAAGCATTTCGAATCTATTCTTGGGAGCTCTAGCTGGAACACAGCTCATGAGGCCTGTCAGCACCAAGCAGAGACAGAAATTGAATCTGTAAGTTGTATTTTAAAGAGAGTCAGTGATCTAAGAAAGCAGCAGATTGACATAAAAAAAAAAAAAAAAAAGGTAAGATTGCCCAATGGGCAAAGCAGTGGGTGCAACCTTGCAACCTGAAGACATGAGTTCAATTCCTGGAATTCATGTAAAGGTAGAAAGAAAGAACAAACTGCATAAAATTGTTCTTGGACCTCCACATGTGCTCACATGCACTTGAGTGTGCGAACGTGCAGCACACACACACACACACACACACACACACACACACACACACACACACACATTTATTTGAGACAAGGTCTCACTATGTAGCCTTGGCTGGCCTAGAACTCACTATGTAGACCAGACTAGCCTTGAACTCATAAAAATCTGCCTGCCTCTGCATCCTGCGTCCTGAGATCAAAGGCATATTCCACCATGCCTGACATAAATCAATTTTCAAAAAGTACACTGCTTTCCCTCTCATCTCTAACCAGCAGGCTCTACAGGAGAGAGGAGTGAAACCCAGTCAGTAATTCTATAGAGTCCAGGCTTGCCTCTCTGATCAAGCAATACTCCACCCTTTTCTCTGAGACTTGTGCTGTCTGTGTGTTCCTCGTTGTCATTCCTTGCACTCTACCCTCTGTCTCTACATGTCTGGGCTCAGGTGCTTCTTGGTCTAGTGAGCATCTGCCACTTCAGCCCATTACTCCAGCAGGGGCATCTGGGATGAGGGTGAGGTTAACACCGTGTGAACAGGCTAATCTATTAAAAGCATGCGTGTTCAGCTTCCTTTCTGCAACATAGAGTACTAATGTGTAATTACACTACAGGGTAGAGGAACACCCCTAGCTCTCTCTTCTGGCCCCTTTCCAAATGGCCTATCAGGAAACTTCAGAACAGAGATGTGGAAGGGGAGCATATCTAGGGAAAGGGGGAGGGGAGGTTGTTGAGGGGGAGAAGCTGGGAGGAGTGGAGGAGGAGAAACTGTGGCAGGGATGTATTGTAGGAGAGAAAAACCTAGTGTCAATTTAAAATTTTTCAAAAAATGAAAAAACAAACTTTCAGAAAATACTCAATGAACTTTTTCAACACCTTTAAAGGACTATTTTTTTAAAAGGGAAAAACTTTTCACATCCTAGGTATTTATTTTTTCACTGCTGTTGAAGAATCCAAGCCCAGGGCTTCAGTAGTAATGCACTTTTCTGATATTCATAACGCCCTGAGTTTGATCCTCAGCACAAGGGGGAAAAATCCAAGAGCGAACACAGCGATGGGCCCTGTTAGGAGCTACTCTCACCTCTGACCAAGGTGTCTCAACAGGGGCCAATCTCAGCATTCCTCTCAGCAAAGGAGAACCCGTCCCTGGGAGAAGCAAAGCATTCATTTACAAATTAGTCCCCTTGCAGTTAATACATTGTTGCTGGAATTTAATGTTCTCATTATCCTTCATTATTTACAGCCTATGTATTAATATCCCATGAAATGTTGCTTCCAAAATGATTTTAATCTTCTTATTTAGCTTGTTCTAAACTCAAACACTTAGCAGTAATGAACCTGCTCCCCATAATTAACTGTTCGTGGGGAGCCCACACTACCCTACAAGGAAGTTATAACTAATAGGAAGTGTTCGGATGGTCCCAGTGGGGGGGCCAGGATGCCAGCAGCCTCCATATTCACCATCTCATCAATTGCTTCTTAAATGTAAGCTTGTATGCTGAGCAGTCATCCCTCCTAATGGGTACTTTAAAACCTGTCAAATCAAATGTTTACATGTTACAAACAGATCCCCGTCTGTAGTCTGGCTAGGTCTACAGCAGTCAGCTCTAGAAATATGTTTATTAAATCAAACCGCTTTGATTGATAGGCCTCCAAAGAAGCCATCCATCACTGGGAAGGGCTGTGAAGATTAAAGAATATGTAAGCCACAGTCACAAGTTTCCAAATCTCACAGGCAAGCAGCAGAAACTCCACAGGAAAGTGATTTCTAACAAAAAATATCATTAAAAGTTCTATGCACACACACAAAAAAAGACTATAAGCTACTACAAGATTAATTGCCGCATAAGTAGATTCGACAGTTCAGAACAGTAAGAGATCACTTTAGGCTAGAGTGAGCTGAGCAAGCTTCCCAATTTTAAAGATACTTAAGGGAAATCTTGATGAAAGAGAGGAGCTTGCGCAGTTACCGATACAAGAGGGTGTTCTCAATAATTACAAGCCGCCGAATACTGAGTAGCAATTATGAGAATACCAATCAATCCAGGCTGTTAGATCTGCTACCTTGTTTAACATCTAGTCTGCAACAGGTGGTTTTTATACCTCTGCCTTCCTTGGGGGGGGGGGGGGGTATAGGTATAAATAGAGAAGCCACACAGCTACTGGGTGACAGAGTCATAATTCAGTCATTCTCTAACACCAAAGTCACTCATTGTCCTACTTTTAATATGTCCAGTTGAGCATAAAATGCAGGTAACTAAGTAAGAAAAACCCAAAGACTAGACACTTTCAGAAACTTGGTTCGACTACGTGAATGGCCTGAGAAATGGAACCAAGAGGCAAGAGGGCTCATGGGTACTCTGGAGGCTCTACACACTATGAGGCATGTAGTAACTGAGCGCATTAGAGAATGTACACTGGATGTTGGGTCCAATTCCATAGAGAAGAATGAATATGCAATGGAGTTCTGACTCAGCCACGAAGAAGAATGCAGTTATGTAATTACGGGAAGATGGCTGCAAGTGGAGATCATCGAGATAAGTAAAATAAGCCAGATGTAGAAAAACAAACACTTCATTTTCTCTCTTGTGTAAAAGGAGTCTAGAGTTGAAAACATCCCAGAGGGTTAGAGGGAGGGTGGAGGAAAGCAGCAGTGGTATGAACAATGTATAATGCTCTGTGTATATGAAAATATCATAATGAAAACCATTTCAATAGCTTTTCCTGCTTTGAAAACTTCCCACATTTGTACAAAGTGCTTTGATCATATCTTTCTACCACTATGCCCTCATAGCTCTCCCCAGTGTCCTCACCCTGGCTCCCTCCTGATTTCATTTTTTTGTTGTTGTAAAATCCATTTGTTTGTATGCAAACCAAAAAAAATTAAAATGTGTGCATGCACACACACACACACACACACACGCACACGCACACGCACACGCACAACATAAAAGTACAAGGGTCAATTGGGAGAAAGGAACGTAAGGGGAAGATAGAGAGAGTAATACAGGGAGAAAAAAGACTAGCATGCATGTTTTGTCCTATACAGACGATAGCTCTTGCAATGTACATATACAGAAGACATGAAAGCAGAAGTACACTATTGGGAAGAGAAAGAACCTGTCAGCAAGGACAAGAAAGGGTGATGAAAAGGTGGAGCAAAGAGCAAAGACACACTTGTGTGGACTCATCACAACTGACCCGGCTGTTATATACAAACATAATAAAATTAGGGGTGGAGAGATGGCTTTCTTGTTAAGAGCTCAAGCTGCACTTGCAAAGGACCCAAGTTCTATTCCCAGCACCTGTGTCAGTTGACTCACCACCGTCTATAACACCAGCTCTAAGGGCTCTAACCCCACTGGCCTCTGAGACCACCACATATATACCTACACAGAGATACATACATAGACGTGTAATTAAAAGTAAAATCTACAATATAATGATGATGATTTATTAGAGAAGGGATGCCTGGAAGTTAAATTGAGATAAATAATTCAGTACACACTGCAGTGATCTGTACTCACTGGGACAGTGGCTTACCCTAGAGCAGTAACAGTGAAAAATGGCAGGAGAAATTAATATAAGAAACAATACCAAAGAAAGCCCAGCAGAGTGAGATAGGTAGTTAATAATAGCCACCTTTTCTGCATTTACTCCTTCCTAGACCACCCAAGTAAACTATTTCTCCCAGCCACCTTGGCAGTTACACTGGTCAGGTGCCAGAGTTCAAGCCAAAGGAAACTAAGATTAAGCAAAAATCCTGAAACCACTTACAGATAAAACCAGAAACCTCCACCACCTCACCTACCATCTTGCTTCCAAATTCCCTTCCTTGTCTGTGGTGCCCACACACCCTAGAATGTAGTAGAGCAAGGCACAGGTCCCACTCTACTCCATCCTCCCCATGCATGCAAAGCAGAGATCCACGCTGACCAAGAAAGAATAATGGCTTGGTAACTTCAATAACTGAGAAGCACATCAATTGGTATTATCTTAACTAACGCAGCAATGGGTCGGAAGTAGTGATGAGATGACACCTGAAGAGTAATTCTCACAGTTTGTACTTCAGTCCTGGGAATAATCAATGCTAATAAAGAGCTGGTAGGAGATGATGTAAGCAGCAGGAGCATTAATTAATTAACAATTTTTCCTTATAACCTGTCAAAGGAAAAAGCAAAAGAGAAGGCTCTAAACCGAAATGTCTTCTGTGTGGCTCATGCAGTGGGAAACACGGAGAAGGATAGACATAAATATTTGGAAGTTGTTACAAGAAAAAAAAAACTGAGAGTTAATGTTGTAGAAGGGGATGTGCTCCCAATCGTCTGTAAAGAAGAGGAGGCAAGAAAAGGAAGCAACCGAGATGCAGACAAGGAGAGGGAAGCGAGGCGGTGCAACCTCACAAGGACCAGGTGAGCAGAGTCTAGCACAACGCACATACTGAAGCCTGAAGCCAGAGCCCTGTGAATGTTAAGCCAGACCTCCCCCAGGGAACCCCAACCTTATTTTGAGACAGGGTCTTATGAAATTGCCAAATCTGCTACCAAACTTGCCTTTGTACTGCCTCAGCTACCCCAAGTAGCTAGGATTACAAATGTGTGCACCCACACCCAGCAAGACTTTTAAAAACAAAAAACAAAGACTGAATGTCATGCAGAATGGAAGAACATTTGATTCTGGGGCCACACACCTTAGTACTGTATGCATCAGAAGCGCATATTTTTAAATGAATGAAAACAGCATAAGACCCCATCCCAAGAGCTATTTTAAAACTGAAAATGCAGGAGAGAAAAAATGTACCACAGTAAAAATAAAGATAGAACCTATAGTCTTAAATTAATGAACAACAAAATGCCACTGAACAAGATGGAGGACTCATACGTTTGAAAGACATCATGATATTTGTTATTGGGATGGTCTGTATTAGGGTCCATAGCCACTTCATCCTGGACGTACAGCATCTAAGTTGCTCTCTGTTACATTTTTGTCTTTTAAAACATATGGTGCAAATTTTACTAACAGCAGAAGCTGCTTTCCTTATCACTGGAGATTTCACAGAAACTGAACTGGGAAAATAAGCACTGTTGCTTGTAGCTAGTGGGCATTTAAAAAGGTAAAGTGCAAGCTAGACGTGATGATGCATGCCTGGAATCTGAGCACTTGGGAGGCAGAAGCAGAAAGATCAAAAGTTCAAGGACAGCCCTGGCAATACATCAAGGTTGAGGACACCCTGAGCTTCATGGGACCCTGTCTCGGGAGAAAAGAAAAAGAAGTCAAGAAAGGACAGGCCCATCTGCAATGGGAACATGAGCTCCCTAAAAATCTATGCAGATGTAAGTATCCAAATACAGAACTGGATTTCTGTGTATGTAGAATAAAAAGATGTACATAAGGGACTGAGCGGGTAGCTCAGTAGTATGTTAGCTAATATGCACAATGCTTTGAGTTCCAGCCTCTACACTGAATAACTGGAACTTGGCAGCACCACTTATAATCCCAGCACTCAGGAAACAAAATCAAGAGGATCAGAAGTTCAAAGTCATCCTTGGCTACTTAACTAGTTGGAAACCAGCCTGGACTACATGAGACCCTGGGTCAAAAGAAAAAATAATATTAAAAAGATACTTGTGAAATTGTTGATGTGGAGGTGTAATACAGAGCAGAGAAAAGCTGAATTTAAAAGGGGAGGATTTCATCAAAAAGGCATGTATGTTAATTATTTCGTTCATGGACTTAGAACTAATTATATATGAATGAACACTGATAAACTGAATTGAATTTCACTTAGACCTAGTGGTTATATGGTTCTCATTACAAACATTTGCTAGATAAAGGAAAGAGCAAAGTATCATTACGGAAGTCAGGAAAGGAACTTAAACAGGACAGGAACCTGGAGGCATGCTTCTTACTGGCTTGTTCCTCATGGCTTGCTCAGCCTGATTTCTTATAAAACCCAGGACCACTAGCCCAGGGGTGGACTCACCCATAATGGGCTGTGCCCTCCTCTGTCAATCTCTAACTAAGAAAATGCCCCAACAGTTTCCCTGCAGCCAAACCTTATGGAGACATTTTCTCAATTGAGATTCCCTGCTCTCTGATGACTCTAGCTTGTGGCAAGTTGACATAAAACTAACCAGCATAGTAATTGATTTTCTTAACTATCTTATTTTCTATATATTTTAGATCAAATTTGTTCTACAAACTTATGACTATGGTTCAAATGCTGTGACTTATTGGGCAAAAATCCTTTTAAGTATCAGAATGTTGCTCACCACCAGTAACCTAAGCAGGAGCCTCTGGTGTCAGGAGCTCTTTGCAGGCATACATACATACAAAGGCCATTTGGAAGATTTATGTTCAGTCCCTCCGCATCGTTACCCTATACTTTGCAGAATCTACTTTATGTTCTTGGAGCTGAGGATTGTCTCCAGTCCTGAGCCTTCAAACAATGCTTGATACAAGTTATGAACACAAAGGAGAGAAAGATGGCACTTGGACAGATCCTGACACATCATTATGAATGAAAACCCCTGGTTGACTCTCAAGCCATACATTTTCTAGTCAGGAACAGAGGCTGTTTAGCCTGAAAAAGTTTGCCATTGTTCCTGCTGCAACAAAGAAAAAGAATGGTATTGTTTCTTCCATCCTCACAAGGTTGGAGGCCATAACAAATGATACATAACAAGAGGAAAATGTAGCAGACTTATATAATTAAAATTTAATGTGACGACAGGGACTGAGGAACAACCGGGGGAAGGAGCCTTCCGGTTTCCATCTGTGGCTGGAGACTTCTGCCTGGGCCACCAGGGTTCCATAGCCAAATAGCGCTGAGAGAAAGGTAGTTTCCCAGGAGTGTGGGCAAGCCTGTCTGCTCAGAGGGACCCACCTGGAATCCCCAGGACACAGGGACTGAGGAATGGTCTTCTGGTTTCTTTTGCTGGCCAGGGAGCAGATCCTGTGACACAGGGATCCATACTCAAATAGTGCCAGGAGAGAGCTGGTATCCAGGAGTGCCGACACACTTTCAAGCACAGACAGGACTTCTGTTCAAATTCACTGGATCAAGAGGGATCCTTGCAGAGACATCAGGACACAGGAACCCAGGGACAGCTGGGGACTAGATAATTATGGTTTCCGTCTGCACCCCAGAGCTAACCCTGTACCACAGCTCTCCAAACCCAAATTCCTCTCAGAGAGAACTGCTCTTCAAGGAGTATTGAAACTGAGGTTTGCAGGAAGGTCAAGCCACAGTCAGAGAGAGTAGGACCAGCTAACACCAGAGATAACCAGATGGTTGAAAGGCAAGGGCAAGAACATAAGGAACAGAAACCAAGGTTACTTGGCATCACCAGAACCCAGCTCTTCCACTACAGAAAACCCTGGATAACCCAACACACCAGAAAAGCAAGACTAAGATTTAAAATCACATCTCATGATGATGATAGAAGAATTTAAGAAGAAAATAAATAACTCCCTTAGAGAAATACAAGAGAACACAGGTAAACAACTAGAAGTCCTTAAAGAGGAAACACAAAAATCCCTTAAAGAATTACAGGAAAACACAATCAAACAGATGAAGGAAATGAACAAAAGCATCCAGGAATTAAAGATAGAAATAGAAACAATAAAGAAATCACAAAGAGAGACAACCCTGGAATTAGAAAACCTAGGAAATAGATCAGGAGTCATAGATGCAAGCATCACCAACAGAATACAAGAGATAGAAGAGAAAATTTCAGGTGCGGAAGATACCATAGAAAACATTGACACAACAGTCAAAGAAAATGCAAAATGCAAAAAGCTCCTAACCCAAAACATCCAGGATATCCAGGATAAAATGAGAAGACAGAACATGAGGATAATAGGTATAGAAGAGAGGGAAGATTCCCAACTTAAAGGACAAGTAAATATCTTCAACAAAATTATAAAAGAAAGCTTTCCTAACCTAAAGAAAGAGATGAACATAAATATACAAGAAGCCTACAGAACTCCAAATAGATTGGACCAGTAAAGAAATTCCTCCCGTCACATTATAGTGAAAACACCAAATACACAAAACAAGGAAAGAATATTAAAAGCAGTAAGGGTAAAATGTCAAGTAACATATAAAGGCAGACCTATCAGAATTACACCAGACTTCTCACCAGAGACTGTGAAAGCTAAAAGATCCTGGGCAGATCTCATAGAGACCCTAAGTGAACACAAATGCCAGCCCAGGCTGCTATACCCAGCAAAACTCTCAATTATCATAGATGGTGAAACCAAAATATTCTGTGACAAAACCAAATTTGCACAGTGTGTTTCCACAAATACAGCCCTACAAAGAAAAATAGATGGAAAACGTCAACTCAAGGAGGGAAACTACACCCTAGTAAAAGCAAGAAAGTAATCTTTCAACAAACTCAAAATAAGATAGCCACACAAACATAAAAATAACATCGAAAATAACAGGAACCAACAATCACTATTCCTTAATATCTCTTAACATCAATGGACTCAATTCTCCAATAAAAAGACATAGACTGACAGACTGGATCCATAAACAGGACCCAGCATTTTGCTGCATCCAGGAAATGCACCTCTGTGTTAAAGACAAACACTACCTCAGAGTAAAGGGCTGGAAAACAATTTTCCAGGCAAATGGTCCCAAGAAACAGGCTGGAGTAGCCATTTTAATATCGGATAAAATCGACTTTCACCCAAAAATCATCAAAAAAGGTAAGAAAGGACACTTCATATTCATCAAAGGAAAAATCTACCAAGAAGAACTCTCAATTCTGAACATCCATGCTCCAAATGCAAGGGCACCCACATTCATAAAAGAAACTTTACTAAAGCTCAAAGCACACATTGCACCTCACACAATAATAGTAGGAGACTTCAACACCCCATTATCATCAATGGACAGATCTTGGAAACACAAACTAAACAGAGACACACTAAAACTAACAGTTGTTATGAACCAAATGGATTTAACAAGTATCTATAGAACATTTCATCGTAAATCAAAAGAATATACCTTCTTCTCAGCACCTCATAGTACCTTCTCCAAAACTGATCATATAATTGGTCACAAAACAAACCTCATAAGAAGACTGAAATAATCCCATGCCTCCTATACAATCACTACAGATTAAGGCTGGTCTTCAATGGCAACAACAACAACAGAAAGCCCACATACACATGGAAGCTAAACAACGCTCTACTCAATGATAACTTGGTCAAGGAAAAAAATAAAGAAAAAAATTAAAGACTTCCTAGAATTTAAAGAAAATGAAAGTACAATATATCCAAACCTGTGGGACACAATGAAAGCAGTGTTAAGAGGCAAATTCATAGCTCTGAGTGCCTCCAAAAAGAAACTGGAGAGAGCATACACTAGCAGCTTAACAGAACACCTGAAAGCTCTAGAACAAAAAGAAGCTAATGCACCCAAGAGGAGTAGAAGACAGGAAATAATCAAACTCAGGGCTGAAATCAACCAAGTAGAAACAAAAAGAACTATACAAAGAATCAACAAAACCAGGTTCTTTGAGAAAAGCAACAAGATAGATAAACCCTTAGCCAGACTAACTAGAGGGCACAGAGACAGTATCCAAATTAACAAAATTAGAAATGAAAAGGGAGATATAACAACGGATTCTGAGGAAATTCAAAATATCATCACATCCTACTACAAAAGCTTATACTCAACAAAATTGAATGAAATGGACAAGTTTCTAGACAGATACCAAATACCAAAGCTAAGTCAGGATCAGATAAACCATCTAAACAGTCCCATAACTCCTAAAGAAATAGAAGCAGTCATTAAAAGTCTCCCAATCAAAGAAAGTCCAGGACCAGATTGGATCAGTGCAGAATTCTATCAGACCTTCAAAGAAGACCTAATACCAATACTCTTCAATCTATTCCACAAAATAGAAACAGAAGGAACACTACCCAATTCATTCTATGAGATCACAGTTACACTGATACCAAAATCTCACAAAGACCCAACAAAGAAAGAAAACTTCAGGCCAATTTCCCTTATAAATATCGATGCAAAAATACTCAATAAAATTCTTGCAAACTGAATCCAAGAACACATCAAAATGATCATTCACCATGATCAAGTAGGCTTCATCCCAGGGATGCAGGAATTCAATACCCATAAATCCATCAATGTAATCGACTATATAAACAAACTCAAAGAAAAAAACCACATGGTCATCTCATTAGATGCTGAAAAAGCATTTGACAAAATTCAACATCCCTTCATGATAAAAAGTCTTGGAAAGATCAGGAATTCAAAGACCATACCTAAACATATAAAAGCAATATACAGCAAACCAGTAGCCAATATCAAACTAAATGGAGAGAAACTTAAAGCAATCCCACTAAAATCTTGGACTAGACAGGCTGCCCTCTCTCTACCTATCTATTCAATATAGTACTTGGAGTTCTAGCTAGAGCAATTAGACAACAAAAGGATGTCAAAGGGATACAAATTGGAAAGGAAGAAATCAAAATATCACTATTTGCAGATGATATGATCGTATGCTTAAGTGACGCGAAAAACTCCACCAGAGATCAGCTACAGCTGATAAACAAGTTCAGCAAAGTGGCTGGATACAAAATTAACTCAAGCAAATCAGTAGCCTTCCTATATTTGAAGGATAAACGAGCTGAGAAAGAAATTAGGGAAATGACACCCTTCACAATTGTCATAAACAATATGAAATATCTTCGTGTGACTCTAACAAAACAAGTGAAATATCTGTATGACAAGAATTTCAAATCTCTGAAGAAAGAAATCGAAGAAGACCTCAGAAGATAGAAAGATCTCCCATGCTCATGGATTGGCAGGACTAATATACTTAAAATGGCCATCTTGCCAAAAGCAATCTACAGATTCAATGCAATCCCCATCAAAATTCCAACTCAATTCTTCATAGACTTAGAAAGAGTAATTCTCAAATTCATTTGGAACAACAAAAAAACCCAGGATAACAAAAACTTTTCTCAACAATAAAAAGACTACTGGGGGAATCAGCATCCCTGACCTCAAGCTGAACTACATAGCAGTAGTGATAAAAATTGCATGGTATTGGTACAGTGACAGGCAGGTAGATCAATAGAATAGAATTGAAGATCCAGAAATAAACCCACACATTTACAGTCATTTGATCTTTGACAAATTAGATAAAACCATCCAGTGGAAAAAAGACAGCATTTTCAACAAATGGTGCTGGTTCAACTGGCGGTCTACATGTAGAAGAATTCCAGTTGATCCATTCCTATCTCCCTGTACAAAGCACAAGTCCAAGTGGATCAAGGACCTCCACATAAAACCAGATACACTGAATCTAATACAAGAGAAAATGGGTAAAAGTCTCAAACACATGAGCACAGGGGAAAAGTTCCTGAACAGAACACCAATGGCTTATGCTCTAAGATCAAGAAACGACAAATGGGACCTCATGAAACTGCAAAGCTTCTGTAAGGCAAAGGACACTGTCAATAGGACAAAACGGCAACCAACAGATTGGGAAAAGATCTTAACCAATCCTATGTCCTATAGAGGGC
>CM052704.1:87857169-87919205 GCA_028551405.1 Uromys caudimaculatus
GAAATGCTCAACATCCCTAGTCATCAGGGAAATGCAAATCAAAACAAGTCTGAGATTCCACCTCATACCAGTCAGAATGGCTAAGATCAAAAACTCAGGTGACAGCAGATGCTGGCGAGGATGTGGGGAAAGAGGAACACTCCTCCACTGTTGGTGGGACTGCAAGCTGGTACAACCACTCTGGAAATCAGTTTGGCGGACCCTCAGAAAAATGGACATAATACTACCTGAGGACCCAGCTATACCTCTCCTGGGCATATACCCAGAAGATGCTCCAACATGTAATAAAGACACATGCTCCACTATGTTCATAGCTGCCATATTTATAATAGCCAGAAGCTGGAAACAACCCAGATGTCCCTCATCAGAGGAATATATACAGAAAATGTGGTACATCTACACAATGGAGTACTACTACAATGACTTAATGAAATTTGCAGGCAAATGGATGGAACTTGAAAATATCATTCTGAGCGAGGTAACTCAGTCACAAAAGAAGGAACATGGTATGTACTCACTGATAAGCAGATATTAGCCCAAAAGTTCAGAATGCCCAAGTTTCACTTAGTAACCACCAGACTGAGAGTGAGGTCCCAGATGGAGGAGTTGGAGGAAGGTCTGAAAGAGCTGAGGGAATTTGCAGTCCCATGGAAGGAGCAAGAGCGTCAATGGGCCTGACCACCCCCCCCCCCCCCAGTCATCCTGGAGTTTGGACCACCAACCAAAGAATACACATCTATGGACTCATGGTTTGGACCATGTATGTGGCAGAGGATGACCTCGATGGCCATCAGGGAGAAAGGAGAGGCCCTTGGGCCTGAGGATGTTAGAGGCCCCAGTAAAGGGGAATGTCAAGGCGGGTATATGGGGATGGGTGGGCGGGTGGGTGGGAGGTGGAATTCCCTAATAGAGGCGGGTTGGGGAGGGGATAAGGGGTTTCCAAAGAGGAGACCCAGAAAAGGGGAAACATTGGAAATGTAAATAAAGTATCAAAAATAAAAAAAATAAAAAAAGAATCGACAAATGGGACCTTATGAAATTACAAAGTTTCTGTAAGGCAAAGGACACTATCAATAGTACAAAAGGCAACCAACAGATTGTGAAAAGATCTTTACCAATCCTAAGTCTGATAGAGGGCTAATATCCAATATATACAAAGAACTCAAAAAGTTAGACTCCAGAAATCCAAATAACCCTATCAAAAAATGGGAAACAGAGCTAAACAGAGAATTCACAACTGAGGAAACTCATAAGGCTGAGAAGCACCTAAAGAAATGTTCAACATTCTTAGTCATCAGGGAAATGCAAATCAAAACAACCCCTGAGATTCCACCTCATATCAGTCAGAATAGCTAAGATCAAAAACTCAGGTGACAGCAGATGCTGGTGAGGATGTGGAGAAAGAGGAACACTCCTCCATTGCTGGTGGGATTGCAAGCTGATACACCCTTTCTGGAAATCAGTTTGGTGGACCCTCAGAAAAATGAACATAATACTACCTGAGGACCCAGTTATTCCACTCCTGGGCATATACCCAGAAGATTTTCCAACATGTAATAAAGACACATGCTCCACTCTGCTCATAGCAGCCATATTTATAATAGCCAGAAGGGTAAAAAACCTAGATGTCCCTCAACAGAGGAATGGATACAGAACATGTGGTACATTTACACAGTGGAATACTACTCAGCTATTAAAAACAATGACTTCATGAAATTCGCAGGCAAATGGATGGAACTTGAAAATATCATCCTGAGTGAGGTAACTCAGTCACAAAAGAATGAACACCCGTATGTACTCACTGATAAGTGGATACTAGCCCAAAAGTTCGGAATACCCAAGATTCACTTCACAGCAACCACTGGGCTGAGTGTGAGGTCCCAGATGGAAGAGCTGAGAAGGGACTGAAGGAGCTGAGGGAGTTTGCAGCCCCATGGATGGAGAAACATTGTCAACTGGTCTAACCCTCTGATGCTCCCGGAGACCAGACCACCGACCAAAGAATACACATGAAGGGACCCATGGTGCTGGCCACCTATGTGGCAGAGGAGGGTCTTGTTAGCCATCAGGGGGAGGAGAGGCCTTTGTTTCTGAGGGTGTTAGTTGTCCCAGTATAGGGGAATGCCAAGAAGGGAAGATGAGAGTAGGTAGGTGGGTGGGTAGAGGAATATCCTCATAGAGGCAGGGGAGAGGGGAGGGCATGGGGCGTTCCAAAGGGGAGATCTGGAAAGGGAGAAACATTTGAAATGTAAATAAAGTATCAAAAAAAATTTTTAAAAAGTTAAAAAAGTGGATTGAAATAGAAGAATAAATTTGTCAGGGAAACTAAAGACAGAGATCTGGAGAGATTGCTCTGCAGCTAAAGCACATTACTGTTCTTGCAGATGACTGAGTTGCAACAAGAAAATCACAACCCTCTGTAACTCCAGCTCCAGGAGATACAAAAGCCCTCTCTTCATAGGTACCTCCTTCCACATGAACTTACATACATACAACTAGAACATTTTTAAAAAGTGCCTTATCTTGTGTATACAGCTAGTATTTAAAACTAAAAATAAAATAAAGTATTCAACTGAAAATGGACATAAGACGTGAACATATATGTTACAAAAAGGTAGAAAAAAATTTAATGTGACATGGGATACTTCAGAAACAAGGAAACTGAAATGTTTATGGGCAGTGAGTAGCAGTGTGATTAGAGGCAAAGGCTGTAACCTTAACGGTGATGATGGAATAGGGACTCAGCAAGCTCTGCTTGTCAGTTATAATAAACCCCGTGTGTAAGGTCAGGACGCTTATGGAACAGGAGTGCTCCAGCCTCCTTTCCTGGAATGTGAGCCTGTAACTGTGGGCTTGTTCCTTAACTAGCTCGTAACTTAATTAACCTATTTATTCAATCTATGAGTGCCACATGGCTGGTTACTTCTTCTCAGTTTCATTCGCCTGTCTCCTCAGAACCTGGGGTGAATCCCTTCCTGCACCTGACTCTATCACAGAGTTCCTCTCTCCCTACCATAACTCCCACTTCCTGTTTCCTGACTCAGCTCATTGGCCAACAGCCTTTTATTGACAGGTGATGCTTCCATATACTACACAAGGGATTCTTTCTTCACAAGTCAGGAACTTTTTCCAAACTCATGCTGGGGGAAAAACATACAGAGAAATTGGATCATCTTCCTGCCTTCTCTGCTTCCTCAGTTCCTTCTGCTTGAAAAAGAATGAAGATTAACTACAAGACAGCACCCACTGTATGGTGCCAAACTTGAAACCTCAAACCCAACTCTGGGCAATCCTCTAAAGCCGGGCTCTGTCAACACCGACCTTTCTCTGCTTCACACCAACTTCTGCATCACCCAGAAAGAGGCAAGATGTAAATGCAAGAACGGTCCCTACGCTGACATCTTTGGCTCATGTGACCTTGAACCTAGAATTTATCCTTGATGTACCTGTATTTCTCTGTTAGATCGCTAATAATAGCTACCAGCCAGTTCATGCAGTCTCTAGTATCTCTTCAGTATCTGGTAGTCAGCACCCAAAATACCCCCAGAACTTCTCTACATAATGGGGAAAAGCATACAGAGGAGTTTCCAAAGCATTTGCCCCAAAGAACCCTCAAATAACACTTCAAAGCACTGAGGACTGGGTGTAATGCACACACCTAGAACCTTAGTAACCATGAGCTAAGACAGAACTGAGAGTTCAAGACCAGCCCTGAGTACAAATAGAGACTCTATCTCAAAAACAAACAAGCAAGAACAAAACAAAAATGTTGAGACTCCACCCCAACTATGGCAGATGTTTGTTGTGTGAAAGATATACCCAAAAGCTGCCACTAATTTAGGTAGCAATAGTGTGTGTGTGTGCAAGTGCATCCATGCATGCATGCATGTGTTCATGCATACTGGATTCGAGCCTGCATACATGCATGCTTGCATACATGCTTGCCTGCATACATGCGTTATACAAATAAGTGGGGGGAGGTGCTGCATGTGCGGAAGCCAGAAATTGACACTGAGGCTATTCCTCCATTGCTCACCACCTCAGTTTTTGAAACAGAATCTCTCACTGAATGTGGAGCTCAGTATTTCTGCTAGACTGGCCACTCAAGCTCTGTGACCTGCTTGTCTCCTCTCCCCACCCTGAACTATGGTGAAAGACGCACACATCTACATTTTTATGTGGGTTCTGGAAATCTGAACTCAGGTCCTCATTGCTTCTACAGCACTTTAGTTACTGAGATGTCTCTCCAGATCCCAATTTAGCTACTTTTTGGTGGCAGAGCCACCAAAGCTTCACTATCTGGAGCAGCATCTTTTTACAGATGAAAAAAAAAAGCTATTCTGTTCATGTGACTGTGGACAGACTTAGCATGCCCTGCCCTCACATTAAGGTTATTCCAAAGATATGCAGTCCCCAAATCAGGAACCACTGACCAGAAAGGTATTTAATTAACTGAGTAATTATTAGCCTCAGAAAGTTAATTTGTCCAATAGTTTTCTCAATTAATGGAAGGGGATATTAAACAGTGGATCTGCTAAGGAAACCAGCCAGTCTGACTCAATCACCAATGGTGCCGTGGATTGCAGCACAGACATGCTTAAACCGGTGTTCATTGTGCAACTGTATTCTGATGAAGAATTTAGAAAGCAATTCCTTAAAGGGCAGAACTTATGCTTTGTGTGTTTGCTAGTTTTCCTTTTGGAAAAGCTTCATTAAGCACGAGAAGCTGAACAGCAGTTAAAGAAAGCAAGGGGAGGGGGCAAAACCGGCCTCCCCCAGTCCCAGCGTTCAAATGAGATTGCGCACAAAAGGCCAAAGTCTCTCTGCTGTCAGCCTAGCTACTATTATTCCAGCTTCTGTGTGACTTGCATGGCAAATAAAGGAACAGAACACAGAGACAAAGAGCCATGGCTGCTGAAGACAATAAAATTGCTCTGTTGGTTCACTTGGGCAATCTAGTAAGCTAGCTACCGCTTCACACGTTTCCCCCACACTGTGCTGTCCATCACACAGGCAGCTTTTAGGAAATATAAAACAAAAAGAAAAAGAAAAAAATAGCAATGTGTGACACCTTTGTGCAAGTCAATAGGAGAGGTTGCTGCTGCTGTTAAGCCTTTGTCCAAAGACTCAGACTGAGAAATGTCACCTTAAAAAGGGACCCCAAGTTTTGGCCATGCATGCAAGTCTGCACCCTTCGAGTGTGATGTCAAATACTTGCATGGAATTGAAGGCTAATTAAAATACAGTCCCAGATGGGAACCACTTTGAGAAAGACAGGTTACTCAACCCGAAGTTCCCCTCTCTGAAGTCTAATGAGGCATCTGTAACCTTTGTAAATGGGGGTCATCCCATGGGGAGCAACAGGGTGCAGGAGGCTAAACCCTTGGCCTGATGGGATCTGATCTCATCAGAGAAAGCCATAATCATCTGTAAGAAATGACAATTAAGCTGGTGATTAAGGTTAACACTGGGAAATGAACATATCCCAAGGGGGAGACTGAGCTACCAGGTGGCTGTGGCTTTCCCTCAACTGATGGCCTCTTTAGGACTACTTCAAAATGTTTTCCCTCACAAATCAGTAAGCACCATCTTTCAACAGTAGGTTCACAGGGCCTTGCAGTCCCTGGTGGATCACCGAAAGCAGAAATTATCTTTCTGAGAGACAGTGCACAGCTACCTTAAATCTCTTAAACCCAGCTCCAATGGCTCCCATACAAGTTTCCCTTAGCTGGTTTCCAAGGGTTCTCAACCTCCTCAGTGCAGTTTCTTCTCATGGGCACTGAGAATGAGAGTGTCCGGAGGTTATAGACACAAATCAGTAAGCCAGGATTAGAGGCTTAGGCTGTGATAATAAAGCCACAGATGGTACAATCTGGGAAGCAGGTCTGATGTTATTGAAATATATCAAATCCAAATGAAGGGTAAAAGATACTAAAGAGTCTAGGAAAGAGTCAGAAATCCCAGAAGAGGGGGAGAAATGAGAAAGGTACACAGAAGCTAGGACAAGATTTGTGTAGACTTGAAGTCAACAGAGCCTAGAACTAGGAGGGATGTTGATCTGGGGCTGGGTTCTGAGACATGGTCTAAATTCATCTAGAAGCATTTCTTGTGCTACTTGAAGGACAAGAACAAATGGCACATAGACCAGCTAGACTCGGTTGAGATGCATGAGACAGAAAATTGAAAAAGATCACTAGCAGAGGCCAAGGATGTTGTAGATGCTTTATGTCCTAAGCCTCTCTCTGCTTTTCATTCTATTCTAGGAGGAGGGCCTTGACCCCATGATCTATCATGGCTGTGATACCTGTAACCATCACAACACACTCCAAAGAGCATAAGAGAGGAATCGGGGTGCATGCTTCTCTTTTTACGAGAATTGTCCCCAAGTAACAATTAAGGCTTCCATGTGAGCATCATTTCACAGAATCCATTGATATGGACAGAGCCAGATGCCAGATGTGCAGAACATGAAGTCTTTGGGTTGGATGCAGCGCTTCTTTGTATAAATTGCTGTTAATAACTAGAAGAGTAAGACAGGGATAACTAGAAATTTCTTCAGTCGATGTTACTAACATTTGATTTCTTCAACCTGATTTCTTCTTGGAGTTCTAAAAACATGTCGATCCCAGTCACACATATGGCTGCACAAAGACATTTGAATTGGATGATGAGATGGTTCCCTGGGAGAAGGCTCTTGCTGGCAAACCTGCCAAGCTGAGATTGATCCTACAGACCCACATGGTGGATAGAGAGAATTGACCTCTGACCTCCACAGTCACTATGGCACACATCCCACACACATACACAGAAATACATGAGTGTAATAATCCTTTGCAATCTTTTCATGTGTGTGGAAATAAAGCACCCTCTCCCTGAGTTCTGCAAGGCAGTGATAGGCTAGTACATCCAGTGGGAGAGAGGCAAGCAGTCTGAGGGTGCCTTACTCTTGTTGTTGTGACAAAATATCTGGAAAAGACAACTTACAAGTTTATTTTACATCATAGTTTAAGGGTTAGTTTAGTCCACAGTGGCTAGAAAGTCATGCCCTGGGGACAACAGGCAGTTGGTCATTATACACCATAGTCAGGGAACAAAGAGGTGAAATTTGATGCTCACCTCACTTCTCCTTATTCAGTCAGGAATTCCAGGTCATGGGATGCTGCTGTCCATATTTAGAGTGAATGGATCTTCCCATTTCAACCCATTCCAAAAGTTCCCACAGATACAGAGATTTGTCTCCTCAAGGTAACCATCAATACTAGTAAAGAGATCTCCAACGTTTCCGATGAGACTCTAAGAAGTACTGCCCCAAAAGTGAGCCATCACAACACAGGGTCTGGGTCCGTGTCACAGTGACTGGTGGCTTGAATCAGTCAAGATTGACAAGACAGGATGGTCAAACTTAGTTTCTGTGGTTGCTTAGAAGGGTAATGTAGCAGTCCCTTTTCCAACAGTGAAACCCATCCCTGACTCTTTACTTTGTGCAAAGGCCATTCTGCAACCTAGAGACGCAAGGGCTGGGAAGCCTGTGCTTCCTCTGATGAAGGCCCCTGGTACAAGAGAAACAATGCGGGAACTACAGGTTAGAAGAATGTGTGATAGAGGAGTCAACCAAATCACCAGAGAAAGAGGTCTTCCTACCAAGGAGAAGTCCTGCTAAGTTTGAAGAGACAAATAGAACTCAGGCCAGCTTCAGGAGCAAGAAATGTATCTCGCGCTTGGGGAAGAACCCGAGCAGAGATGTAAATATAAGAAAGATGTATCAGGGGAACCTTGCAGTGTAGTTTGGATGGAATACATGGTAACTTCTGCCATCTGGAGACTCAAGCTTGAAAGCTTGAGTCTTGACTGAGTCCTTAGTCACCCAGACAGGGGTATGACCCAGAGTGAAGGAAGAACCCAATCCCCCCAGGGAGACTTTAGATCCTTATGAGAGAAAAGAAAAGCCCCAGAGGCTGACTGCAGAGTGACACAAACCTCCAGCATGAAGCTCCCACTGGCCTTTAGTTCTCCACAGGATTTTGAAGTTGAGCTAAAGATTTGGTCCAAGAGGAAGTTTCACGGTCTTGACTGACCTGAAGGAGCAGTACATGGTGCCAAATGCTAGCACAAACTGAAGTGTAAGACCCTGAAACTCCACACACACGTGTTTTTATCTCAGGGCTTAAGACACTTGAAACAACAACACAAGTAGAAGTATCTTGGTGACACCACTGGAAAGATTAGATGGTCTAAGCCCAAGGACCTTAAACTAAATTTCTCCAGAGACTCAGAAGCCTCAGAGAGTCTCTTTTTTTTTTTTTTTTTTTTTTCTTCGAGACAGGGTTTCTCTGTGTAGCCCCTGGCTGGCCTGGAACTCACTCTGTAGACCAGGCTGGCCTCGAACTCAGAAATCCACCTGCCTCTGCCTCCCAAGTGCTGGGATTAAAGGCGTGCGCCACCACTGCCCTGCTTCAGAGAGACTCTTATGAAGAATTTGCTCACAGCATTACAGAGGCCAAGGAGATTCACAGTAAGCTGGAACTAGGGAAGATGGTGGTCTAGTTCCCATCTAAGGGTGTAGGCCCAAGTTCAAAAGTTTTGATATCAAAGGACAAGAAAAACTGAATATGACAGCCAACAAGGGAGCAGACACACTCCCTGTGGATTTTTGTTGTATCTAGGCATGGCAGGATTAGACAATGCCTACCTCCATTGAAAAGAAATCTTTTCCTCACTCCTCTATGATCTGAATACTAGTCTCTTCTGGAAACACGCTCCCTAGCCCAACCAGAAATAATGATTCTCAGATTTCAGGGCACTGAGTCAAGTTGATGCATCATACTGACATGCCAAGTAACCATTTCAGTGCCTGCTCCATCACAGGAAGCGGTTTCTTCTGGTTTTCCTGGTCCGGACCAGGAAGCCACCGTGAGACATGCCTTCTTCTATTCAACATGAGTGTGGAGATCCCTGACATCCAGCCTATAAGATGTCAAGCAGGGAAAGAAGTTCAGAGTGGAAAGAAGGCCCTATAGGGATTATGACAGTTAAAGGTGTGGCACAAGCTTGTAAGAGCAGCGCAGTCAAACCATCTGGCATGTGAGTAAACAGCATGGTCTCCTAATTACCAAGAGGACATTCAATGGCTGAGAGATTGGTGAGGGGCAGATCTGACTCCTACTTAGGAAGATAAGCAGCAAAAGGCTAAACCACTGACACAGCAGAAGGATCACGAGCTTTGGGCTTGTATTTTCATCAAGTATTTCTTAGCCTGCTTCCCAATACTATTGGGATTGCATCACAGAGTGTGCAAGCCAACAAGCACAACCTGAAGATAAAAGAGTGGAAAGAAATTTATTTCTTACAACAAGTAAAAGCACTGTAGTTCTTTACTGAATTCAAATTTTATTAGAGAGACTACGTGTATTCATAAAGGAAAGCACATGTCAGGTTAAGCATCATCTTTGTGTGAGTCTGAAATGTCTGCTCATGAACTCATATTTTTAACACTACTGCTGCAGCTGGAGGCACTGCTTTGACAGTCTGTGAAGCTCTAAAGAAGTAGAGCCTGACTGGGAGTAGATCACTGGGGGAGAGTATTGGAAGGTTACTAGCCTAGCCCCCAGGTCTGTATACTGTCTACTTCCCGATCCGCCATGATGTGAACAGGACTCCCATGAACTCCACCATGCCTTCCCAGCTGTGAGAGAATGAGACCCTCTGAAACTGTGCGTAAATTAAGGCTCATGTCTGAAAGCAAAAATAACAGACAGAAGCACTTCTCCAAAGAGAATTTACTGTGATAATGAGCAAAGAATGAGTGAGCTTTCTCCAGACCCT
Organism: Uromys caudimaculatus; assembly: GCA_028551405.1. NCBI lineage: Eukaryota > Metazoa > Chordata > Mammalia > Rodentia > Muridae > Uromys > Uromys caudimaculatus. Next base: position 87,866,992 of record CM052704.1, read on the forward strand.
GGCTGGTTCCTCATGAAGCTTTTTATTCCTGTCTTCCTTCTTTTCTTCTTTCCTTCCTTCCCTCCTTCCTTCCTTTCTTCCTTTCTCCATTTTCTTTCCTTTGACAGTATCTTTGGCCCAAGATGAACTCCTTGTAGAGCCAAGGATGTCCTTGAGCTTCTGATATTCCTAACTCTACCTCCTGGATTATGGGATTGCTGATATGTGCCACCACACAAGGGTTATCACTCTAGGGCTTCCTGCTTTCTAGGCAAGAATCTACAAACTGAGCCACATTCCCAACCCTTTACTGAAATATTCTACAAAGAATCTTAACCAAAACTACAGAAACAAGATATTAATATATACTTTAACAATGTTTTAAATAGTTCCCTCAACAGACACATACAATTATAGAAGTTATATCCTAGAAGTGCTGACCTCCCTTAGCTTCAACTAGCCAGCACTTTTTTTGCACATACTATGGAAGTGCTACTTCATTGGCTTGAAATGGAAGGAAAATATCTTGACCCTCATACTTAAAAGTGAACATGAAACAGCATAAGAGACATATAGGTCACTTAAAAGCACTTGGGGAACCAGAAATGTTAAACACACAGGGTGTCTCTTCAAAGAAAGAGATGTACAAGCTGTTTCCCAACCAGAAGGCTAGAAGCACGAATGGTTGATACCCTGGTGACCTTTGCACTGTGTGGCTGGGCTAAACCAGATCCTTTTCCCCAGACCCATATCTTGACCTTGTTTGTCTCAGTCAATCTACAGCACTACCCTCTCCTCAGACTCCTAACTTGGCCATGTTCTCTCAGTTAATCTGTACAACCTATCTTTATGGACAATGTCACTTGTACTTTACAAAGAGTTTCAATGTAGTCATGTCTAAAGTTTTGTTATATAAATGTGACTGAGTTCATTATCACCAGGAAACTTTTTTCTAAAGTATGCTGTACTTAAACATGCTTAAAATAAATCACTTGAGGTCAGACTCTTGAAGTTAGAACCAACACAGACTAATGGGTCCTCTTGAACTAAACTGTCTTCTTGCCTCTCGTAGATGGATACTGCTGACCATGATGTTCCCAGAGACCCTGGCAAAATGGAAGTAAAAAGATATAATTCTCTGTTACCTAGAAAAGAAAGACAACAGCGAGGGGGAGAGACATTTCTCCACACTGTGCCCATCAGCAGACTGAAAAGTTCTTGAGGATCTCAACTCAAGTCAGACTTGGTTTTGTAGCACTGAGGATGAAAATAATTGCAGGGCTAGTCAGGTTATGAAATAAGTTGAAAATTTTATTAGATATGTTTTAATTCAGGGTTATAGTGAAGGGTTCAGCAAAAGAGGGGATCTCATATAACATACAAAGTGGGGTTATGTGCTTACTAATGGAGCATAGAGGGCAGTAAATAGTACCAAGTATGGGACTGAGCTTCTCAAGGGAGAGGAGGGTATTAATGGTCTTAGCATTAGCTGTGTAGACCATGTTGGTGGCTCTCAAATTACATTTCATATTGGTGCTAAGAAATCTCCACCCTTCTCCCTTTGGTAAGAGTGGTTGATACAGGAGACAGCTCCAAAGGTGCTTTCAATGGAAATATGATCCAAAGAAACCAGAAACAAATAAGGTTGCCCAAGAGGGTTAACACAGGTCCTTTACCTGTAAACACGTGTGTTTCTTGTGTGGTTCCTGGGAGTTTGCAGCTGTGTGCCTGGGAAGGGTGAACGGTCTTAAGCTAGAATTCTTGCTCAGATCCTGGTGAAAGTCTTCAACCAGAAGCCTCCGTATGGGGCTCCCCTCTCTCTTTTCTTATCCCCCCTAATTTTTCCTGAATCTTCATCTTTGTTGTGATGGTCATGCGGCTCCAGAAACCACACCAGGCCAAACAGTTCCACGTGGGGTTTATTGAAAGAGAGAGGGGAAAGATGGCAGCGAAAAGACAAGGGGGAAGAGAGAGAGAGAGAGAACAAAAGAGAGAACAAGAAAGAGAACGAGAGAGAGAGCAGAGAGGTCTTCTGTTTATATATGGATAGTGACGTAGCCACAGGTAAAGGTGGGAGGTGGGCCAAATAGATTCTGAGAACATGGTGTCTGTTGCCTTGGCAACAGGTGTGCAGATTGCACTGTCACCTGGGTGTGATGTCACCAGTTTGGAGGTCCTTGCCTCCAGACAGTCTCAGAATTTTAGACCATTGCATGGGAACAGCAGAAATGAAACAAAGCATAGCAGTAGACAAACCACCAAAAAGAAAGTACCTGTTGTCTCATAATGACAAATCAGGACAGCTATGGAGCGTCCTTGAGTGTGCTGTCAATATTTCCTGCCTCCTTATTCGAAAGTCAAGATAACCACTCAGCACTTGCAAACCATCATTTTAATATGCACCCCTACAACCTGGAAGCAGCCTGGCCCTGAGAGGCAAAGCTGCCTGTGTGCTTATTGCCTGGAATCTGTCGGCATAGAACCAGGCTTAAGTTATTGTATTCTTCCTTTTCCTCTTTCCTCTGCTGGCTGGGAGCCGTGGAGAATTTCCATTTGAACTTGCATTTAGAATAGATGTGTGAAGATCTCACTATAAATTGAGAAGGAATCTCATACAGCCTTAAAGCTATAAAATATGTCTTCTTATACTTCTTATATCGATAGGCAAACCCCTTCCCCACCATGGTATCCCCAGAGCAGGAAAGGCTCTGAAAGTCTAAATTGAAAATGATAATGAAACACATTACTTTATATGCTAATGTTAAAAATGAATGAAAAAGCAAGTGCCCAGGAAGTGTAAGGCCAGCCTGGCCTAAAAGGCAATTCCAAGCCTGGTTACATAGAAAAATGAATTCTCAAAAAAGAAAAACCCCTTGCAGCCGTGATATCACAACAGAGAAGGCTGCAAGCATGGAACCTGCACAACACTGGGCTTATCAACAGCCAACCACAGACAGGAAAAGGTTCCTGGTGTCCCGCTGTCCCTGCTAACTCCTAGCTACTGGTGGATTCTGGGGAAGGGTGTGTGTGTGTGTGTGTGTGTGTGTGTGTGTGTATGTATATATATATGTGTGTGTGTATGTATGTATATATATATATATATATACACACATATACATATATATATCACATTAATTTTTTAATTGATTTTTATTAGCACACAAAGAAGAGGTTTTTACTGTGATATTTTCACATATATGTGTGTATATTTGTGTGTGTGCATATGTTTGTGTATATGCATATTTTTCTACACCCATTGCCCTCTTCCATCTTCCCCCTTCCTCTTTGCTGTGTAGACATGTCCTCCAGATTGACCCATTCCATCATGCATGGAAGGTCAATAAGACAGGAAGTAAGCAACTCAAAATAGCTTTAGGAAGTTCCTGAAACTGACCAGATTCACTGGTGCTGTCCCACCCCAAATACTCTCTCTCTCTCTCTCTCTCTCTCTCTCTCTCTCTCTCTCTCTCACACACACACACACACACACACACACACACACACACACACACACACACACACACCCCGCTCTCCAGTGTCACTCTCAGACAAGCCCAGTTGCCTGGAAAAAGCAGAGATAAGACCAACAGAAGTAAAGATCAGCCAAAAACCTGCTGAGCTTCCTGGAAGAGGCTCAGATCACCTGAAAAGGAGACTCCCTCTCCTGTTAAGCTACGGTGTCCTCCAGAGCTGGCTCCCACTCTGAGATGGACTTTCATGATGCAACTTTGATTGGTTTCTTTCTGTAAGTAACTGCTCACCGTACTCCTATAAGTATTGTCAATTAAACCATTGGTTCACCAAACTTTGATTTGTTGTTCATTCTCTATCTGGGTTAGATAGATACTCAGATCTCTACCAGAAAGAGAAAAAAAAAAAAAAAAAAAAACAGCCTGTCACCCAGCACTCTTTTGTTAGTTTCCTTCCACCCCCAAATGTTCCTTCCATTGTCTTCTTTCATCCCACTTCCTTTCTACTAATTGAATCTGTTTCTTGACAGGTTCTTTTTCTTTTTTTGGAATACATGTACACAGTTCATTTGATTACACGCAGCCCCTCCACTCTCTCTTACCTCCTCCTCCTCCCTACAAGTCCCCTACCAGCTCACAGTACTGTTTTGTTTTGTGAGCCACTGACTTTAACCAGGGCTATCTGTGTGTCCGCAGAACTCTCCCCTAGAGCCTAGCTGGCTCCCCTTGGGTACACACCTTAAGACAAAGACTATCCCTTCCCCAGAATCCACCAGTAGCTAGGAGTTAGCAGGGACAGCAGGACACCAGGAACCTTTTCCTGTCTGAGGTTGGCTGTTGATAAGCCCAGTGTTGTTCAGGTTCCATGCTTGCAGCCTTCTCTGCTGTGATATCACGGCTGCAAGGGCATTCCTGTGCCCTGAAGATAGCATTTCACAGCCCCCTCCCCACCCGCCCCCAATCTTCCTGCCCTGAATGCTTTCTGTTTCTTCTTCCTGGGTGTTCCCTGAACCTTAGAGAAAATGATATAAATGCCCTGTCAAAAAACTTAATTAAAAAATTTTAAACAAATTTAAACAAATGAAGCCTCACTGCTGTTGTTGTTGTTTTAATTACACTTTACAGAAGGGAGAATCTTTTAACTTGTGTTGGCCTGAAGTGTGCGGAATATAATTGCTTAGGATTCCCTAAACTGCATTTCGTGAACACACACTGTAAGATGTGTGGTGCAGCTCACTCTTTTGAGGAGTTTCACATTTTGTTCCGCCGACAGTTAAGACAAATGCAAACCTTCAAGACTTCTGTACCCCTTACCTGGGCCCCTATTTCCTGACCTTGGACCGGATATGCAGGCCAAGCAGAGAGAAGACAGGGAGGTCTCCTTCAGTCTTCCTCGCACCCACTGCCCCATCTGCCTCACTGTGACTTGGTTCTTGTAAAAAAAAATAAAATAAAATAATAAAATAAAATAAAATAAAATAAAGTCCCCTTGTGCAGGAACTGGGCCTGAAACAATGACAGATCCAGAGTAAAGGAGAAAGGAGCAGGGTACACAGGCCACCACAGAGATCAGAATGTTTTCTGTGAGGTGCAGAAGGTGGGGTCCTGTGGACCTAAGCGGGTGGAGGGACATTCCCTGCTTGCACTTAGAGGTGAACCCGGTTAAGGCTGCAGAGCATTGCAGATCCGAATGCGCAGCTGCTTGCTGGTGCTGCGACCTAACGTCTTTTTCGGGGGAAGCTCATCAACTCGAAAAACTTTATGAAAACCTGACGCGTGGAAAAAGAACAAAGGAAAGTCGAGAGACTCATGTATATCAAAGGAAAGGGACTCAGAGAAATACTGGAGGGGAAGAAAAGAAAAATTCATCCCTAAATGCTTCCGAATCCTAGATGCTGAAGCAGCCTCCGTCGATGCAGCTGTGACTTTGGCTGTCTCCTTCTCTTTAACTGCCGCTTTGATACCACTGCCTTTTGAAGTCTCTTTTTATACATTTGTGATTTATTTGGGCGATGGATAGAACTTGCTGCGGCTGCTGTTTACCCTCGCATTGGGCTCTGCAGTTTGAGGAGGCAAAAGGCAGGTCCGCAGCCGCCCTCTCCTGGTGATTCCGCGGAACTTAGGAGAGGAGGTCTGAGAAGATTCATTTTGTTTGGTTCAGCACTTTTTAAATTAAAGTTTACCCCCTTAAATGTACTCATCAAACATTAACACTAGCCAGAGTCTCTTGGAGGACTCCTTAAAGCTAGAAGCCTGAGTTCCACCCACAGTTTCCACTGGGTCTTGGGTGGAGCCCAATAATTTGCATTTCTAGCGTGTTCCCAGGCAAGCTAGCAAAAAGCGCTACTCTCAGAACCACTTCCTTGTACACAAATCACTGGGCAGGATGAGAGAGCATTTTACTTAATCGGTCGTACTTATTCTGTAGTAGAAGGACTCTGGGAAATGAGCAAAATGGAAATCGTTGCTCTTTCTAGGGTGTTGTAAGAAGTGAAGTATTCCCTCACGCTGGGTTTCTGAGTGAAGCCCCTTTAACAAATATTAACAGGATAAATCATACCAATTTATGTAACATGAGTTTATGTGACCTCAGAATCTGATCTTATTCACTCAGCAACACCCACCTCCCATACGAGCAACTGCACATAAGCACCCAGTGATCAAATCATGGCCTATGAGACTTTAGTGACTGGAAGGACTGTGCAGTGGGCAGCGACAAGTGCAAGAAAGGTCATCCTTTGGTTGTTGTTGTAACCATCTGCTGGGTTCTCGTTGCCCTGGGGAGGGCTCCTGGGCTTAGCACTGCAGTCATGCCCTTTAACTTCCCCTTTCTTTTCATTTTATGCCCTGCCTGCTCTAATTATAACGTTCCTCTCTCCCTTTGACCCTTTGCACTTGTGTGTCGTCTACCTGAGCCGCCCATTCCTCTCCCCAGCACACTTATTTGAACAACTTGGTCTCCATCAGTCAGGATTCACCTTAGATTTTGGAGAAAAGACTTACTTTTCTTCACCATTGTGAATTTCATGACCAGGAACTCTACCTCAAAAGATAGATAAATTAGAGAAATGAGTACATACTTGCTTTAAGTTTGATGTGGCCCAGGAGCCTTCAGAAACTAAAATCCATAGGACATCATATACCCCCCACTTGGGAGACAGAAGCAGGGAGATTGGGAGTCCATGGCCATCCAGGTCATCCACACCTACATAGAGGATTCAAGGCCAGCCTAAGCTATATGTGACCTGGGAGAGAGATGTGGAAGGGAAGTACTGGAAAGAGGGGGAGATGGAGGGTGGAGGGAGGGAGAGAGGAAGGGAGGAAGAAATGGAGGGGGAGGAAAGGAGAAAAATTAACACTCAGAGGAACAGGAAAATCTGTGTGTTCTTAGGAACAATTGTTCAGAAGTATAATTAGGGGACAAGGTGGTGCAAACTGATAGTAAACTATAGGGAACCTAGCCAGGCCTGTTTGCTTAGACTTCTTTCTGGGTTTTCATGTTTCCAGAAATAACAATATTACATCCCTCTGGCATGAGGGTTTTATGAACTATTTTAAGGCCAAGCCAGTTGGACTTTATAGAGTGCTCGGGAGCTGGGGGCAAGAGTGCGAAAAGAACTCCTTCTAGAGTCTGTGACCTGTTCTTGTTTTCTGAAATGCTAGGATAAGGTATTCCAGAGTGGCATGCCCAGACTCAACCAACTTCCAAAACAATTGAGTTTAAGGTAACTCATTATGGCACTGCCTAGTTCATGGTGGTGCCTCCTTTAGACCCCACCCCAGGAGCAGTCTCTCCCCTAGATGCTTGATCCCAGGGATCCATGACCTTTTCACCTTTGTCCTTTTGCTTTCGGTACACCATCTATGACCTACTAGACCCTCAAGATGAGGTGAGTTGGGAAAAAAACAACTTGAATATCTTCCAAATATCTCTTCAGTCTGTCCTCCAGTAAGTCACACACAGTGCTTATGACACAAAATATTAGATGTGCCCCTTGTTTTCCCCAGTGTCAGCCCCACAAGCTAAAATTCTTTTAGGATGCTTATGATAACCCAGAAATGGTAGTTTATGTCTGTAATAAAAAGACATGGAATCAGGAGGATTGCTGTGAGTTCAAGGCCAGCCTGGATTACATAGTGAATTTCATATTAAACCAAGCTACAAAGACTCTGTCTCAAAAAAAAAAAAAAAAAAGAAAGAAAGAAAGACAGACAGAAAGAAAGAAAGACAGGCAGAAAGAAAGAAAGACAGAAAGAAAGAAAGAAAGAAAGAAAGAAAGAAAGAAAGAAAGAAAGAAAGAAAGAAAGAAAGAAAGACCACCAACTATATATACATGCCACAACTACATTCACACACATATCACACAAAAAATTCACAGGAGAGGAAAATAGCTCATCTCAGTTGAGAACAGACTAGTTCACACCACTCAAAAGGGCTCTTTGGTGTTAACCAAGGAATCCACCACTTGAATCCACCATATGTTACATGTTCCTGGTGGGCCAAATCCACCTTGCAGTATTAGAATCCGACTTGTTTCGGATTTGAATTTGGATATTCTTGAGACAAAGTCTGTCTCTGGAACCCACTATGAAGCCCAAGAATGCCTCCCAACACCTGGCAATCATCCTGCCTCAACCTCACATGTGCTGGAAAATTACAGACATGGAACGCCATGCCTACTTGAAATCCAACTTGTTGAACTAACCCAAACAGCAAAGGGATGTCTGTCTTTAGATGTACCCCTGATTGTCCCTATGGCTTTCAAAACATCTCCAAAAGAAAAACCCAAGTCCTCACTTATTTTGAGTGAGTATTCTTCTATGAGGTCCAAGTTGCCTCTGTTTCCCTCATTATAGAGTTTTAGACTTCCCATAATGCGCAAGTGTTGCTCCATCTAGCTCTGTAAGCCAAAGGTTTTAGTCTGAGCAGACCAAGGCACGTATATTGAACTAGGCAGTAACTCTGCTTTAGCTCCTCCTGTCAGAGACAGCTTAGAGTGAGGTCCATTTTCTATGCCTCTAGGCTTCTATAGAACTCTGGGACTCCAGGGACAGCTAACAGACCATGGGTCTCATAGGCCATCTTTAATCAGGGCCATGTGTAGCCTTCCCAATGGAGGAGAAACTATATTTAAAAACAAGTTTCAAGATCCTGAGTGAATAGAAAAGGTCGTTTCATTTTTTAGTGAGTAATGGCCTTTTGGCTGTGCTGCCCGAAGCAATGCAGGTTCCACAGGAGCGCTAAGAGTAGGTGTCTGATCTCATCCGGGACACATTATCAAGAGACGTGCCTAACGGGGCAGAAACTATGGAACATTTCCCAGCTTGAGAAATGAATCAAATTGACTTTCCAAAGTCCTCCAGGAACACACATAGAAACATGGGCAGGGAGATACTCTTCTCTGGGCAGCTATGATCCGTTCACAAGGTATTTCCTGGAAGTTACAACCAGTTAGGCCACACTGTGACCCAATTATGCATGTCATACAATTAAGTCAAAAACAGGAAATTTCCAGGAAATGTATTGAGCTTGAATCACAGTCACTATAATAAGCTTAAAAGAGAAGGGCGTGAGACTCTAGAGATAAAATGTATTTCGCCTGGTTCTAGAGTTAATTGCCAGGCATCAACCTGGAAGAGTTCTCTCCCTTTCTTCATAACTTGACAAAGGAGGCCAGCAGTTTGCTATTGACACCACTACCACTGGGAATGAACAGAATCATGTGTCGTTCCAATGGTAACTTGAAATCACTGAACTGGAATTCCAGACTGATCACTTTACTCCATGGGCATATCTGGGAAAGCTAACAGTTCATTCCTTTTTCTTATTTATTATTTTGTCATTCAGTAGGAGGTGGCACTCATGGAGGTCTGAGTACAACTTTGGGGATTCAGTTCTCTCCTCCTGCTTTGTCAAGCCAGACTCTCTCTTCAGTTCAATCCCCCTACCTTGTTGAAACAGGCTCTCTTGTTTCCGCTGATCTGTGCTCTCCAGGCTAGCTGCCCCTCAAGGCAATTCTCCCATGTAGCAGTAGGAGTGTGCTGAGAGTACAGACCCATGTGTTCTACCACACTCGTTTTTCATGTGGGTTCTGAAGACAGAGCTAAAGTTATCAGGCTTACACACTTAGACCTGCTGAGTCGTCTCATCAGCTCTGTTTAATATTTCAGAGACTTGGTTTTCTCATCGTAAATGAAGTCAGTATCATCTACCTCCCTGACACTTACAAAGATTGATGTGTTCAGAATCTCTTCTACTACCTGTGAGATTTTGGATGGATTAATCAGCTTCTTCCCTGTACCAAATTCTCCCATAATAATTACATCTAGAGACTAGGGGTGTAGCTCAGGGGTTGGAGCACTTCCTAGAATACAGGAAGCCCTGGGCTTCATCCCCCCCACTCCACATTAACCATGTGTAGTCCTGAATCCTAGAACTCAAGAGACTGAGGATCAGAAGTTCAAAGTCAGGGCTGGGGAGATAGCTCAGTGAATGGGGAGTTTGCTACACAAATTTTAGAATTGGAGTTTGGATTCCAGCACCCACTGGGGCAGACTCTTGGGATCCCAGTCCTCAGGAGGCAGAGACAGATCCCCAAAGAAAGCTGTCCATCTATACGAGCCAGAATTGTCAAGTTCCGGGCTTCAGCAAGAGACCCTGCCTCAATAAATAAGGTGGAGAGCTATCAATGAATGTACACACATATATCTATACACATGAGAACATATGTACACACATGCACAATATAAACCCACATACATGAAAACTAAAAAGGATTTTGAGATCATTTTTAGCTACAGAAAGAGTTTGAGGCTTGCCTGGGCTAGATGAGCTCTTGTCTCTAAAACAAAACCAAGTAATCCATCTACCCACAGTGTCCTCCTGAAAGTGAAACCAGTGAACATATGCAGAACACACGCCTAGAATACACATGTATTGAAAAACAAGTCTCAAGTATGTATATTAAAAACTCCAAGTGTTGGTTTTTACTATGTTTAGAACTATGCAAATTGAACAGTCTAGACATGTACTGAGATTGATACGCACACCCTCTTTTTTTCTCTCCCCACTATTCTTTTGGCAGACTCCAGGGAAAATGTTAGACAATATTATTTAGTAGCTCTTATTTGCCAGTCTTCCTCGTAAATCAGAATTACTACAAAAGATTGTTCTGTTATCTCCATAGATGCTGACACACTTGTGTTTGATTTCCCAGTGGAATTGTTTCAGATGGGCTGACCCTAAGCCTCACAGAAGTAATTTCTAAAGCCCTCCTGACAAAAAGTATACACAGTCTTAGAACTTACGTTCACCAACCGAGAACTACAGCTCACTTCCCACCCCCATACACACACACACACACACACACACACACACACACACACACACACACACACACACACACTAGCCCAACAGATGTTTCCAATACTAGTTTCAGAATCCAGATAGCAGTCTGTTTCAACTTAGCATATATGAAGCCATTAGAGAGTAGGAAAAACTGAGGTCCTGGATTTTGCTCCAGATGAACCTAATGATAATTGAGCAAGTGCTCATGCTGAAACAGTCCCGTGGTCAAAGCAGGAAAGAGCTGGGGAAAGAAAGAAATCTGGACCTCAACTTAATTGATGAGTAGAAGTTCAGACGGTAGGAATGTGGAAGGGGAATTCTAGAAGGAAGGAAATGTGAGAGCAAGGAGTTAGCTGCTAGAAAGCACCGGGCATCTGCCAGGAAATGTGTCATCATACTAAGCAGAAGCTTAGGACAAACAACAGCGAGTACAGAGGCTGGGGGCGTGGTTAGTGCAGCTGGTGAACTCCTGCTGGTCACGTAACAAACTCTGGATACCACACACACACACACACACACACACACACATACACACACACACGTACACACACACACACACACACACACTCAGGGTGGGGGAGGAAGTGAGAGAAGGGCAAGGATTGAGGTAAGGGAAAGAAGGTGAAAAGTTGAAGATTTTTTTAAAATTAAAGATATTAGGAAGAAAGCTGGGAGAGGATCAGAATAAAGAAAGGGGGAAACCAGTAAGGATTAAAGGAAAGTAAAAAGGTAGCCTAAGCGATGCTCTCCTTGGATAGTAAACCTGACAGTATGTGGAGGGAAAGTTGAAACAAAGAAACTGGAAGGAGTTCCTAATAGGGTAGATGAGAAACCGGGCACTTAAATGGCTAGAATAGGAAAGTAAGACATTGGATGTAGATTGTACAGACCTTGACCAGTGAGTGAGTGGATTTGGAGATGAAAAGAAAGAAATCAATGAGCCCTAGACCTTGTATCAAGCTGCTTGCAAAGATCTGGACTCTGCCAAGAAAATATCAAAGCCGGGTGTGATGATACAATCCTGTAATCTCGGCTCTTTAGAGTGGATGAAGGAGGACCAAATAATCATTCTTTGCTACATAAGGAGTTCAAGGCCAGCCTTGGCTACATGAGACCCTGTCTTAGAGGTTGAGGGAAGAAAGAAGGGGAGAGAAGAAAAAGAGAATGAAAATGATGCCTTGGGTGTATCTTTCTGAACATGCTATAATTGTATGTCATTTCTGAGGACATGTTTAAGATTGCAAAAGGCAGGAATTATATTTTCTGTTCTTCTCAGGCAGAAGCTTTGTCTACGTAAATTATGGGCTTTGGACAGTTGAGGAAAGAAGATATGGTGGCAGACCCAGAGGCAGAGGAGGGGTGTAAATTTCTGCCTTTCTCGGGTTTGTCTGACAGTCTGTCTCTTGTTCATAAAGGAGTCAGAAATGGATACAGGAGGCACTTCCCACCTGGGGTTCATGATCCAGGACAACAGGGATGCTTTTATTATTATCACTCACTGACATATCTCTAGTGTCAAAAGGAGTCCCTGACAATGCATCTAATAAATGTTCATTGGGTGAACAGATAATAATTGTCTCTCACCATATGAAGCAAAAGGCATAGAGACCCCTCAAAGATAGCCCAGGTCCACACACATCCCCACCCGAACCATCTAGATTATTCATTCCTCCAGTCCCTCCCACCTTTGCTCAAAAACACTTGGAAACAACCCTCAAGAGTCCATTGTGTTTTCTCACACGCTTGCAAAGCTGTTGGAGTGGTTAATTTCAGAAGAACTGATTAAAGAAATAGCAGCTATCTAGAATAACTTATTTATGAAGCCAAACAAATTGGTCACACACTGGGAAGAGAGGCTAAGTTAAGTTACATGGGTAACTGCTTGGCTTCTTTTCACCGTGCCACTTTGTATTTATAGGCTCACAGGATTCTAGACATCCCTCAGTGTCCATAGAGGATTGCATCCAGGACTCGCTGTGGGTATCAAAATGTGTATATGCTCAAGTCCCTTATATGAAAATGACAATATTTGTATATATACCACATACTTGTTCCCTGTACTTTAAATCATCTTTATGTTGTTTATAACAGCTAATACTATACAAATGTTATTTAATTATTACACCATAGTGGTCAAGGAGTGATGACAGGTAAAAGTCTGTATGCACTTACTATAGATGAAATTTTTCTGACTTATTTTCAACTCATAGCTACTTAAATGTGTACACACAAAACCCCTGGTTACAATAGGCCAAAGATGTATTCATCTACAACTTTAAAATATGAATGATGCCTTGGAGAGATGACTGTCTGTAGAGTGCTTGCCACGAAAGTATCAGAAGCTGAGTTTGATCCTTGGAACCCACGTAAAATGTCTAGACATGGTGACCTGTGTTTATAATCTGGGAGCTCAAGTGGTAAGCCAGTAAGCAGTCAGCCTACCTCACTTGACAAGTTCTAGGCCATGAGAAAGACCCTGTCTTGAAAAAAAAAATAAGGTGGAGGTGGCATTTGAAGAACAACATCCACAGTTAACCTCTGGCATGCATATTCATATTCACACACATGCACCACACACACACACACACACACACACACACACACATTCACACACACAAAAATTTAGTAAAATATTAATGGTAGAAAACTGCCCCCTAGAGATTGGAATATCTTCTAGAATCGTGTACATCTATTTGGGTAATGTAAAAGGCTACCTTACAACCATTTTTGAAGAATCTGAATACTTTCTTCTAGAAATCTTTAAATAATATCACAAGGTCTAGGAGTTGGGGTAGACAGGGGACATCAAGGTAGATTCTTTAGACAAACACCAAGCAATAATAGGATATATTCCATGCATAGTTTATGAGTCAGGTTGGTGTTGACATCAGAAGCCTTTAACATCAGGCCCACCCATCCGGACTCATTAATTGAAATTGTGTTTTATCTTCCTTTTCTGTTTCCTGAGACTTAATCATGGCTTCCTCAGGCTGTTATCATCAGTCTGCCTAAAACTTTGTACAATAAAAAGGCTGTTTCATTTTCTGAAAGCTCCTCCTAAAGAACCAATGTGACTTCCAAGCCTATAGTTTCAAACTAGATAATACTTGACAGGGATAACTCAGTCAACTCTACTTGATAATAAGATCAATTATTATGTGCCTACTGCATGTATAAAGGAAATACTGCTACAGGGTGAATAAAGCTGCCTATTTCTTTCTGGAGTAAAAGTATTGTTTGTATGTATAAAAAGAGGGAACTAAGGACATCAACAAAGTCTAACAGTCTTTAATTCTTATATAACCTTAGGGAGGGTAGGACCTTATAAATCTAGTGTCATGGACTTCCTGAGACTTCTGAGTTGTTTCACCTTGAGTCTACCTTTAGAACTTTCTGAGTTTTCAGGTTATTTGCTTCAGGATGTTACCTTTCATTTCAAATAAAATTTTGTGTGTGTGTGTGTGTGTGTGTGTATGTGTGTGTGTGTGTGTGTGTGTGTGTGTATTTGTTGCTCCTTGTGTTTGTTTTATTTTTGTCTCCCCTGATAGAATGAAAGCTACACTGGAAAACCCACACCAAGCCCTTCAACTTGTGGATGGTCAATAAATATTTGTTGGTGGACTGTCAGAAAAGGGAAGCAGTAAGTATCCTGAACTGATGAATTTAAAGTAGATAAATATTGTAAAAATTCATCTGCAATTTGAGGTTTGTGGTTATGGGTTGAAAAAGTCATGATTACAGTCTCTCATCTAATCATGAATCTGCTCTGATGGTGTTTTACCCACACACAGTGCTTACTTGATACTTCCCACAAATAGATGAAAATCAGAGCATCAGTCCTTCAGCTTAATAGACAAATTACTGTGGAGCAGCTGGAAAAAAAGTACAATTGCTATCTCAAAAAATTTACATGAGGTATGCATTATTTACTCTACTATACTCAAGTGCAAGAAATGTCATACTGCTGCCTTGGTTTGGGTTTTGCTTTACTATTTGTTGTTTGTTTCCTGTCTTTAAACCAAGTTCGATCTATTTTACTCACTCTGGAACTAAGCATGAACTGAGATTTTCTGTGCTGAGTCCCAAGGTCAAAATTCATAGTATTCATCCACTCTGACCCCATCAGTCATCCTATCAACCCGTGTGTATTAGGGGGAAATATAACACAGGTGCATGACAACTTAGACTTGTCTACCATGTTTAGATGCACTGGCACATGACTGTCACCCCAACACTTGGGAGACTTCAAATAATCAGAGGGATTCAGCCTGGGTTACACAATTTTTTTCTACAACCAATTAACCTTGTTCCATGTATGGAAATTTCATGCTCTGTGGGGTCACTCGTCCTTTCAAACAAAAGCAACCTGTAATTCTATCTTCTCAATGCTTCTGAACCCTGAAAAATTGTAAATTCAGTGTTTATATGTGTAAGAGAGAGGGGGGCGAGAAAGAACATGTTCTCTGTAATAGTAAATATCTAATATAATTCTATTTTTTATTTGAAATAAAATATTTAAGGTAAAAATATAACCTCAAGGATGATTATAATATTGCTGAGCATGGCGGTGAATATCTTTAATCTCAGCACTTGGAAGGCCTCAGGGGAAGATCAACCTCTATGAGTTCAAGGCTAGCCAGAGCTATACAGAGCTACCCTGTCTAATAAACAAATAACGATTATAACAAAAACAAAATCAATTGGAGCACCATGGCTTATGCCTGTGGTGCCAGCACAAGGGAAGGTGGGGCAAGAAGATCACGAGTTCGAGGCCAGCCTGGCCTTTATAGCAATACCTTGTCTCAAAAAAAAAAAAAAATATATATATATATATATATATATATATGTGTGTGTGTGTGTGTGTGTGTGTGTGTGTGTGTGTGTAATAAGATTTCTAAACTAAATGTACAAATTTAAAGACAATGCAAATTGAGAACTAGTTTAACAGGGTGGAATCTGTCAGTTCCTAGAAGAAGTTGATTTTGGACCATGCCTAGATCCAGTGGGGAAAGACAAAAACTTCATAATAAAGAAGGACCAACTTTCTTTGTGGTATATATCACAGAAAAAAGAAACAGGGCAGAAAATCAGGAAGCAGTGAGTCATGCATTGGGAAGAAAAGCTGGATGGTCATGATGTGGGAAGGTCATGATGTGGGATACCACAGTCAGGATGCTCTTCAGCATGGCAGAAAGACAAATCTATGGTGTGGGATTCTTCTGGAAACTGGAGCACATCACCAATGAGTCAAGACCAGCTTAGATTCTGGGAAAAGAAATCAGGAATTAAAATGCCGTCATGAAGTATCAGCAAATGATCCCCAAAGGGAAATGAAGACCAAAGACCACAATGAGCAATTCTAAATGCTGGCACTGGGTTCTCCATTCCGACTGAAACAGAAGACGTCCAGCCCATCACTCACCCGGAGCTACTTCAATCACTGCATTTGCCAAATCCAGTTTCTCCTTCAGCTTATCCGTAGTGTACACAGACAGTCAGTGACAAAAAAAGAAAAGAAAAGAAGAGAAGAGAAAAGAAAAGAAAAGAAAAGAAAAGAAAAGAAAAGAAAAGAAAAGAAAAGAAAAGAAAAGAAAAAGAAAAGCCATTTATCCCAGTTTTCTGCCATGATACCAGACTTGGTAATACTTCTTTACCTGGGTTGGGGGGGGGGGGGTTAAAACCCTTAAAATGAATAAAAATTTCTCAGTGGTTAGAGCACTGGCAGCTCTTCTAGAGAACAGGGTTTGATTCCCAGTATCCACATGGCTGCTCACAACCATGTCACTCCAATTCCAGGGCATACAATGGCCTCCATAGGCACTTCAGACACTTGGTACACTCACAATCATGCAGGCAAAATACCTATACGCATAAAATTATTTAAAACACAAGAAAAATGCACAGTATTAATATCACCAATGGTAAACCTCACTGAGGAATCTGGTGCTCAGTTCCAGTTGCTAGGACCCAGATATGCATCTTCTTATTCCTAAGATACATTGAAGCTTTACCTCTGAGGTGGATGATTATAGCTGCAAACTCTTCAGTTATAGCCTGTCTTGATCAGGGTTTCTATTCCTGCACAAACATCATGACCAAGAAGCAAGTGGGGAGGAAAGGGTTTATTCAGCTTACACTTCAACATTACTGTTCATCACCAAAGGAAGTCAGGACTGGAACTCAAGCAGGTCAGTAAGCAAGAGCTGATGCAGAGGCTATGGAGGGATGTTACTTACTGGCTTGCTTCCCCTGGCTTGCTCAGCACCAGCCCAGGGATGGCACCACCCCCAATGGGCCCTCCCACCCTTGATCACTAATTGAGAAAATGCCTTACAGCTCATGAAGGCATTTTTTCAACTGAAGCTCCTTTCTCTGTGATAACTCCAGTTTTTGTCAAGTTGGCACACAACACTAGTCAGTACGTAGCCCATGTAATTAAGAGATGTGCCCAAACTGAGTATTATGCCATTTATTATAATAAGCTAAACTCATTCATTTTTCCCAGGGCGCCTCTTTACAAAAGCTATTGATCTCTGATTCTTTGTTAGGTGTTCAGATGGAATGGATCTTTCTACAGTCTCTCCTGACCTGTGAGCAAGACATTCACTTAAGCAAACATGTTTAATGCCAGTAAAACAAAATACCATGACATATGAGAAGAGAGAAAGCCATGATTGTGATTTTAGAAAAGAAAAGACCTTACAGGAAGAACATCATTTTAAGCAACAATTGAAGGTCCATCAAATTTTAAGAAGCAACAAGAAGCATAACAAGAACATTCCAAACTAAGTAAGTCTAAGAAAGAACTGAAATGTGAAAGTACATGGTTAAATTGAAGAACTAGCTCATCGTTCTGTGGTTGGAGAAGTGGGCACTTGGAAGATGGTGGTGGAAGATGAAACCAGACTACAGAGCAATATGAATCTGAGACTCAGAATGGTGGCCAACCCAGAAGAGTATTCCTGACCAAGGACAGCCTCATTGGAATAAGTAGGTGGCTTTCTGAGACAACTATGTTGAAAGATAGCATCTGCTGGGATAGTTAAGTTCTCAGACTACTAAAAAACCAAATCAGTCCAAATTACTTGATAATCACAGCTGATAATCATTGTATCACTCTAGAGAAAAACTCAGAGACAATTAGGTGAGAAATCAGGCTTCAGACGGCAAAATGAGTTACCAGCATACCCACAGGGAGGAAATTCAGTGATGTTGGGCGTCAGTCAAATGACGTCACTAAGTCGAAAGACAAACATGTTCAAGAAAGCACACCGGGAAACTCTGTTTCTGGCTTAAGTGGATGAAGACTTCTCCTGAAGTTCCATCAAAAGAATGTGGGCCAGGGTGGGAGTGCATGGTCTGAGTGTAGGAAAAGCCCAATACCATGCAGAGTGTGGCTATGAGGTAGAGAAATCAAGAAAGAAAGTCCCATTCACTCTCCAGCACTGACCTACGTTTGAAACTAAGGCAGTCTTATAGGAGATTGTAACCACTCAGTCTCAAAGTGTCCAGCCTGCAGGCTGAGGAATTAGAATTGAAAATCTGAGGGACATCTGCTGATAGCCCAATATAATCCTGTTTCCTGGTGTAAATCTGTCTCCTAACAGTGACATTTACATTTTCAGGTACACCAGAATGAGGGGGCAGGTTTATCAAACCTGACTGCCTGACCTCACATGCAATGTCTCTGACAATTTAGGTTTGCAATGTGATAAGAAATTGGTTTGTTTCCTCTTCCTCTTCCTCCTCCTCTTCCTCCCTTTCCTTCTCTTCCTCCTCCTCCCCTCCCCTCCTCCTCCATCTCTTTCTCCTCCTCTTCCTTTTCCTTTCTTCCCCTTCCCCTCCTTCCCCCCTCCCCTACAGCTCCCCCTCCTCCCCCCTCCTCCCCTTTCTCCTTCTCCCTCTCCCCAGTCTCAGTTTTTGTTTCAGTTTGGTTTGGTTTGGTGGTGGGTTTTGGGGATGAGTTTTTTGGGTGTGTGTGTGTGTGTGTGTGTGTGTGTGTGTGTGTGTGTGTGTGTGTGTGTGTGTGTGTGTGTTGTTGTTGTTGTTGTTGTTGTTGTTTTGTTTGAGACAGAGTCTCATGTAGACCAGACTGGCTTTGAACTTTCTCTGTACCTAATGAAGACCTTAAGTTTCTGATTCTCCACCATGTCCCAAGTATCAGGATTGGGGACATGAACACTGGGGTGACACTGATACTCCTGGGTATCTGAGGCTTGTGGGTCACAGGGCTCTGTCACCATCTGCAAAACTGAAGCTTACAGGGATGAAAAGTGTAGGAACTGATAAACTCCATATGACCAGAAGGCACTGATGTTTCTAAAAGAGGATTGATAAACATCAAAACAAGCACCAACCCAGACACACGGCAGTGATGCCCCCGAACAAGGGAGGCAAGGTCAGCCAGCCAGAAGGAAGGAGGTCAAGAAGCAGTCCTTCCTCAAGTATAAAGGTGAATGTCCGTGATAGCAGCCCTCTGAAAACAGCCATCCTTTGGAGGAGGAAAGAATGACATTAACCACTCACTCAGAGGCCACAGCTCCATTGTCACCTGGCTCCCTCTGGAGTCATCCAGAGAGTTTTCCAAAAATACCAGAAGTTGAGTCCTGCCCATAGCAAAAGTAAGAATCTCTGTAGCTAAGTCAGAACAGTGGGACTCTCTTTTTTAAGGGTCTTGTGTGATTTGCTAACTGTGGGTCATGATTATGGACTTCTGTCAATCTGAGCTCAAGAAGCCTTGCCCACTAGAGCACCAAACAAGTGTGATATCAAAAGGGGGGGTTATATTCAGGTATGGCAGGTAGTTCATGCCCATAATCTCAGCAGGCTGAGACAGGAGACGCACCATGAGTTTGAAGCCAGCACAAGCCACAGTGTCAGGTCAGCCTGGACTGTAGAATGAGACTCTGGCTCAAAACCAAAAACCGACAGGAACAATATTGAAGGAGGAGGATAAGAAAAGGAGCAGAAGGAGGGGGATAATGAAGTTGGCATAAAGACACATAATGGTGGCCCAGGGGGGTTGGATTCATGAAATAGAAGATGGAGATAATCATAACACAGTGAGCACATGTATGAAATTCTCAAAGAATGATTTTGAAAACCTCCTGAACAGCACTTGTGATATGGAAGCAAGAGGATAAGGAGTCTTCAGCCATTTTTTTTTTTAATTACATGACCAGTTTAAGACTGGCCTGGCTATCTAAAAATATCAAAAATAGGGCTGGAGAGATGGCTCGGCCCTTAAGGGCACTGGCTGCTCTTCCAGAAAGCCCAGGTTCCATTCTCAGCATCCACATGGCAGCTCACACCACTGCCAGAGGACCTGGCACTCTCACACTGACATATATGCAGACAAAACACCACTGCACATAAAGAGAAATAAATCTTTGAAAAATCAAAAATAAATGAATAAACAAAACCACAAACACAATGAACTGCCCTTGCATAGAGATTTATAGATCATCTAACCAAATAATACATAAGCATTTATTGACTTGGCAGCGTAAAGTGTAAGTAAACATTTACATGAACCTCCAAAATACAAACAGGTAAAAAGAGGCACTGGAGCACCGCACATGTATGTTACTTTTTTCTGTTCCTACAGGAATCAGTACAATACAAAAAAAATCTCCAGAAAGTCTTACCTTTACCCCTAACCCATAAGCCTCACACCCAGGCAAAAACCCTTTGCAATTTCCAATCTCACAAAATTTCTTAGGATAACCCCCGTCAACAAAAAGTTTAGTGGAAAAAGATCAAGCCTAGCTACATTGCATAGTCCAGTCTAGCTTCCTATAAGTGGTTCTCTCACATCTGTCTGTCTCCTGAGTGCATAGTTCACACATTGCACAAACCTGCAGATTTAACAACCACAAATGAGGGCGTTAAACCTACAGAATCTCCCGTGGATTTCCCCCACTTCTTGATCCCTCAAACATTCCATCTCTCCCACACAGCACGTCAGACCCTAGCTGAATTTCTGCAACCATGCCCAAAGAGACACTATGGCTACAGACTGCCATTAGTGCCACAGAAAACCTACTAACTAAACAAGCCCAAGCCTAAGACTCATACTATGACGGTAGTAACAGAACAATATCAATCCCCACTCTTTGTAAAAGACTGTTACTAACAAGCTCACTACACAAAGGCTTCTGAAGCTTATTCATCTAAATTGTTTTCAGTGTGAGTCAGGAGACAATGAAAACTCCCATGGGTAGAAGTAATTCTGCAAGTCCTTCTCAGTGCTGACACAGGTCTGATGGCCGCTAGGTGGCAATAGCAACCTAAAAACAAACCCAATGCTCCCAGAGCCCAAACTGATGGAACTACCATATAACTGTCCAGCCTGACTCACAACCATAGCACAGGCTCCGATTAATTCACTCTCTTGATTGGCTATAGCCTCACTGTGGTAGTAGTGGATTGATGGAGGGAGCAGTAGGCTATGCTTTGGCTGGGGGTAGGTTTCATAATGTAGCCCAGGCTGACAAGGAAATTATCAGATAGCCCAGGCTGAGCGTAAATTTAACCTAACCTTCCCTACATCAGTCTAGCAAGTACTAGGACTACATGAGTAATCATATTTTAAAGACTACTACATATTTGCATGGCTAGTGAAGGCACTGAAAAATAGTAATCCCAGCTATATACCCTTTTCTTAAATGCAGACATGGAGTCCATATACTTCTATGTATAATATTCGAATATTTCCTCACATCGTTTCCTTTTTCTGTCCATTCTTCATTCTTGAAGGCAAGAAGAACAATGTCACCTTCTTCCTTAGTTACAGTAAGCAATGGTGCTGGTCTGTCCAGTGACCACTCACAGTACAAAGAGCCTCTACCACATACTAGCTTCTTCTCTTCCTCATCTGTGTCAGAGCTACTTTCTTATGCATTGGCTCCTTTTAAGTTCTATCAGTGAGAGCAAGGAGGCTCCCTGCTTGTTTTAGTGTACACAGAGGTATCTAATACAGTGTCTTCTTCCTGATTTTACTTCTTCCAACTCAAAAAAACTATACCATTACCATTTTAATGTGAGCAAATGGTGGTTCGGAGGGACAAACATTTTACAGTCAATCGCTAAAGGAACATAATTTATTAGTATAAATATGTAAAAAATGTAAACTCAAGCTAACGATACCATTGTCTCAGAGAAATGCCAAGGGGTAGGTTACTTGTCCTTGTATAAGCTCCACAGTCTGACAGCTTAGGAATATATTTCCCTATCCTTGACAAGCTGGACTGTCCTAAGTATTAGGTCCAAAAGGTCCCAAAATGATAGTGTGCTGGCAGTGTCCTAAAATAATGGCTCAAGCCCAACTCAAGCCAGATTTTTATCGAGTAAATAGAAACTTAAACTCAGCATTCCTTGGAAACCTCATAATGTGGGTTTCTGAGCAGCAGGACAATCACCACTTTCTCTCTTCATTCTTAACGGGCAACTGCCATGGGCAAAGTGCCTGTTAACCCAAACACCCAACCATCTATAACGTCTTTGGTCTCTGCATCAGCTCAAAGACCCCCACCCTTCTGACTATCATATAAAATTCTCTCATTTCCCCACCAAGCTGCTGCTTCCTACTCTTGGAGCAGCTCAGCAGTTTGCTCCCAGCAAACTATTTTTCTACCCAGAGGTGATCTAATTCAGTGATTTTGCAGTGCTCGCTTACACTGAGCTGATTAATTCACTTTAAAAATAAGCAAATATTAATAATGTTACCTAACTCTGGGAGATTTGTATTTGCCTTTTTAATAGTAAAAGAATCTACCATGATAGCTATTCCCTTGAAAAACGTTCTAAATTCAGTGTTAGGACTCAGAACATGACCCCTAAGAATGGTACTTTGACATGCTGAGTGTTTTCAACTGAAGAATACTGAAGGGCCCCAGAAGCAAGGTTTCCCTGACTTTCTCCTGTCTCTTTGTCTGTGCCTGACTTTCTTCTTCCTAAGCAATTTATGGACATCAGAAGTAAGGGGCTGGGGATCTAGTTCACATGGTAGACTGTTTGCCCAACATGCATGAAGCCTGTTGCTTGAGCACTAGTGAGACAGAGACAGGATGATTGGGGATTCAACATCATACGCAGCTACATAGTTCAATTGGAGTCAAGCTTCGGAGGGGGAGAGAGAGACAGAGACACACAGAGATAAACAGAGACAGATAGACAGAGATACTCAGAGAGAGATAGAGAGAAACAAAGAGGAGAGACAGAGGGAAACAGAGACAGAGACATGGAGACAAAGAGACACAGAGATAGAAACAGAGAGTCTTGCCTCATAGTAGAAAGAAGGGAATCTGACCTATTGCTCTTCACCCTTTAGCCCTTTACCATTAGGTTACTTTTTTTTTTTAAGTCAAATTTGTACATAGCTCTCTATTCTTCATCAAATCTGAGCACAAACATACTTTCCCATGGGTCTTCATCTCTGAAGGCCCCCATATCATGTAAAATGTGGATTAAATTGTTATGTTTCTTCTGTTAACCTCTCTTTCATTATTGGGGTATCCGTTGTCACCTTGATGATTATTGAGGAAACTTTCTGCTCTTACAATAATAATCTGTTAGCTACGGCATCTCTCCTTTCCCATAACATCATGCTATAATATCAGACCATAATATAAGACTCAAAGTCAGCAAGAAATAGAAAAATCTAGAAATAGAAAATGAATGTTTCAAATTATTCATACACCAGTCTGAGTAACAGAATCTTGTGCCATCCCATTCTCCTTATCATGATAAGGATCATCTCTCTGACCTGCATATCCACGCTGTATATCCTATGTACCCATTAGCAGCTCAGTGGCCACTTTGATTTTCAGACTGGCTATCTGGTATACCAAAGTTTCTCTTTTTTTCTCTTGGATAATAATAAATATCTTGTAGGAAGAAACTTTGAGACAATACATTACCTTATTCCCTGGTGAAGAATGAATAGATCTAAACTATTTTAAAATGTTCCTAAGAGGACTGCTGATGCTCTAACAATTGGTAACAATGCAGGCAGCTTAAACAAGAGCAATTTATTTCTTCATGGTCTGAGGTCATGGTGGGACAGGTTTGGTTTCTCCTGAGGCCTCTCTCTTTGGAGTGCAGATCTTGTCCCCACATGGTCTTTCCTCAGTATATCTAATTTCCTTCTTCTACAACCAGGCAACCTGGGCAAGGGCCCACCCTGAGGGCCTCATTTTAAGAATGTCTTTCAATGCTGCTATCTACAAACACAGTCACAATACTGGTGGCAGGCAGGGTGAAGGCTTCGATTTACAGATTTGAGGAGGGAGGCACAATTGACTTCTTTTTCTTTATTTTGAAGAGCTATTGTGAGATGGCTATACATATAAGAGGCCTCTTATAACTGGAAAGCACTATGCAAATTCATTGCTTCTCTTGATAACCACATACATGCTCACTGCACAAATGGCTTAAGCATTCCCTTACAATGCTGTTAGCATTGTTAATTTAACTCCCATTTAATGGCTGTCACTGATCAAGGTCAACTTCCCCTTAGCCTGCCTGTGTTATCACTCGTCCTCAGTGACTGGCACCCACACTGAGTTTTACTTGGAGTTCTTTAGCCTTTCTGAGAGGCACAGAGATTTTGAGCCTGTCTTCTGGTTATAACAACTACCTTGAACCGGGCCCAAGGCTTTTCCTTACCTCAGAGAGAAAAGCTGCCTGTGAATTCGCCACAGATTTCTCCATCAACCAGATGCATAGCCTTGGGCTAGGCCCCACTGAGAAGCACAGCTAAGGATTGCCGGTAATAATCCTCTCACATAGGCAATGAGGATTAATGAGATAGTCTTTATAGAGAATTTGGATAACATAAAATGTGCAAATTCCTATTCATTTCTTCCTACAACTCACCCACAGATGAAGCACCTGGTAGGAAACTGGAACCTGCTTACACAATTTTTACTTGAAAGTAGCAATGTGGAGGTTTAACTACATCTTAGCTTCCTAGAGGTGGGTAAAGGACACACATGCACACACACGCGCACACACACGCACACGCATGTTGCTATGCCTGACTAAGCATAAAGCCAAAAGAATTCTTCCCACTGAAATGTGTTACTTTGGGGGTTTGGTTTTGGCTTTTGTTGGTTGTTTGTGTGTTTGGTTGGTTGGTTTGTACCGGAGTCTGACAGGCCAGAGAGAAGCAGAAGCTGTGGCTGCGCTAACACTGAGTTCCTCCACAGGACCTTTCTTCTCTCTTCCTTTTTCTCTTTTTTCTTTCTTTCTTTCTTCCTTCCTTCTTTCCTTCCTTCCTTCCATTTTTCTTTGTTTCATTCTTTTTTCCCCCACAGGGTCTCAAACTTTCATATGTCACAGTATAGCCCAGGCTAACCTCAAACACATGTTAATCCTCCTGTATCAGCCTCCTATATTCCGAGGTTACAGTCTTAAGCCGCCAGGCAAGGCTCTTGAGTATTTCTTTTTTGCTTATTTCTTTGAGACAGAGTCTCACCATGTAGACCAGGCTGACATTGAACTCATAGAGTTCAGCCTGCCCTGCCACAGGGTGGGATTAAAAGCCTGGACCATCATACCCCACTTGAGTGTTTCTTAAGATTCCAGCATTCTGGTTGTCCACATCCTTCACACTCCAAGGGAAGAAGGAATAATGTTTATTTATTAAGCCTACCATTATTTCCCCAGACTAACAAGAAATCATTTCTTATTTGCCTCAGTGAGAGAGGATTTGCCTAATCCTGCAGAGAGTTGATGCACCAGGGTGGGGGGTGTACTGAGACGGGGTGAGGAAAGGCGGATAACCAAGAGGAGGCATCGTTTGGAATGTAAACAAACAAATAAATAAACAAACAGAAAAAAAGAATAGTACTTTAGTCTATGTATTGTAGGCTATGCCTTTAATCCTATCAGGGGGCAAAGACATCAGATCTCTGTGGGTTGAAGCCAGCCTGGTCTATACAGTGGGTTCCAAGCCAGTCAAAGCTACATAAAAGGACCCCATTTCGAAAAAAAATGGATTTTAGCTAGGTATGGTGGTATAAACCTACAATCATAATCTTCAGTAGGCTGAGGCAGGAGGATTTCCAGGTTGAGTCCAGCCTATGTTGCATATCAAAAACCTGTCTCAAAACAAAAAAGAAAAAAAGTTATTTTATTTTAAAGCCTGTGGAGGTTAGCTTTAATTATAACCAGACACGACCTAAAATCACTTAGGAAGAGAGTCTCAATAAAAGACTATTTAATTAGGTTGGCTCATGAGCAGGTCTATGCAATATTGTCTTAATTAAATTAATTTGAGACTGGAGAGATGGTTTAGTGGTTAAGAGCACTGACTTTTCTTGCAGAGGACCCAGGTTCAATTCCCAGAGCTCACATGGCAGTTACTGTCTGTAGTTCCAGTTCTTAGGGACCCAGCACCCTCACACAGACATATGTGCAAGCAAACCATCAATGAACATAAAATAAAAATAAATAATTAAAAAATGTTTTAAATGAATTAATTTGAGAAGACCCAGCCCAGTGTGGATGGCACCCATCCCTAGGCAGGGTATCTTGAACTGTGCAAGAGTGGAGAAGTGGAGTGACCACAGGCATGCAAGTGAGCATGTGTGCATTCTTCTCTCTCTGCTCTTGACTGTGGCTGTGATGTGAATAACAGTTCGAAGTTAACCTAGTCACGATGATGGATGACAACTTGGAATCGTAAGCTGAAATATACCGCTTTCTGCCCTAAATTGCTTTCTGCCTGGGTATTTTATCACAATAACAGAGATAAAACAAGGACAAAGCCTTTCAGAGTAACAAGTACTTAGCAACTACAAGGAGAAGCCTTTCTCCAAGGACTACTTCCGAAACCCTCTAAGAAGTTTCTCAGCACACGCTGTCAGTTTATGAAGACGCATGACCTTTTTGTTCAAGGTTAGCCACTCCGTGTGTGCTGGTGAGCTGTTCTGTGGAAAGCTTATCTCTACAACCCTTTCTTTACTTGTCAATCACAGCAAGCCCCCTGATTATCCCCTCATTCTCTCTCTCTCTCTCTCTGCATTTCCTCTTTACTCCACCCCCCCTCCCGCCTCAATCTTTGCTGGTTAGTTTTTCTTTTTTTTTTTCTTTTCTTTCTTTCTTTCTTTTTTTTTTTACATACACACTGTACACTCTTTATTACTGTCCATGCCCAGGAAAGTGACTTTGTGTGACCATCCTCTCACTTTTCCTTCTTGCCTTAAGGAGTTTCAATGGGTTCCCCTTGGCCAAAGCCAACTGTTTCTTTAGTTCCAAGAGTTTAGCCACCTCTGCAGCAGCCTTGTCTGCCTTCTGTACTTTCAATTCCTGAACTATGTTTCTCTGTTTGTCGCCTCATCCACCAGCATTTGCATGGGCTGCAACCCTGCTGTCGTAACTGTGGTTAGTTTTTCTTATCAGCTTGACACAAGCAAAAGTTATCCGGGAAGAAGGTATTGTAACTGAGGAATTACATCCATCAGCTTGACTGTAGGTAAGTCTGTGGAGCATTTTCATGGTTGGCTGATGTGGGAGGGCCCATCCCAATGTGAGTGGTGCCAGCCTTAGGTGAAATGGTCCTGTGCTGTATAAGAAAGCAGTCTGAGCAAGCCAATGGGAAGCAAGCCAATCAGTACCATTCCTCCATTGTTTCTGCTTCAGTACCTGAATCTAGCTTCTTGCTTTGAACTTCTCAGACTTCCCTTTATGACCACAAGCTATAAGGTGAAATAAAACCTTTCCTCTCCAAGTTGTTTTTGGTCGTAGTATTTTAGCACAGCAAACAAGAACATAATCAAATCCTAATTTTGCAATAAGATCTTTCAAATTCTACCTTAATTCCAACATCCTTTTGGATGTTATTTGTCTAAAAGATCAATGGGTAACAGCCAGGAAGTGTGTGTGTGTGTGTGTGTGTGTGTGTGTGTGTGTGTGTGTGTGTGTGTGTGTGTGTGTGTGTGTGTCTGTGTGTGTGTGTGTGTGTGTGTGTGTGTCTGTGTGTGTGTGTCTGTGTGTCTGTGTGTCTGTGTGTGTGTGTGTGTGTGTGTGTGTCTGTGTGTACGCACGCGCAAGATTGAAGAACTTGGTGGCTGTATCAGGACATTATCGAAGCATCAAGGTGTCCTCAGATAGCATAGTCTCTTTGTGGAACTGCATATGGCCTAGTGAGCCTCAAGACAAAGAAAGCATGAGAGAGAGAAACAAATAACCCTGTGTAAATGCCCTGGGCCCCATGAAGATGTTTATCTCAGACTGTGGGAGTCATTGAAGATTTTAACCACGGGAGTATTACAAACATGTGAGCATGAGAAAGAGATCTCAAACAGAAAGATGGAGCATTAATGGAAGAAAAAGACTATGAACAAAGAAGCCATCTGAGAAGCTCTCTGAATTCATTTCTCAATCTGTAAAACGGGGAAAATATCTGCCTCATGGGGATGCAGTCTATATGACCAATTACCTGACAGGTATCTGCTAAGTGTTCTCAAGAAAAACTGGGCATGGTGATGAACACCTGTAATTCCAGAACTCCTGAGGTTCAGGTGGGAGGATCAAAAATTTGAGGCTAGCCTGGGCTAGATGGGAAGATACTGTCATTAAAAGAATTTTTTAAGTTACTATGATGCACTAAATTGTAAGGAAACTTAAAACTATGGTGAATGTCATATAAAAAGTAAGTGAAAAGATTAATAAAATATACTAGATAGAGCCAGGTGTGGTGGCCCACACCCTTAATCCCAGCACTTTGGAGGCAGAGGCAGGAGGATCTCTGAGTTCAAGGACAGCCTGGTTTACAAGGTGAGTTCCAGGACAGCCACGGCTACACAGAGAAACCCTGTCTTGAACCCCCCCCACACCACCACCAAATGTACTAGGTAAAAGAGTGAGAAGAGACAGAACTAAAGCTGCATATCATTAGCTTTTTCTGGAACGACTGTAAATATAGTGTAAAATCATTGTTCTAATTTCATTCTGTTTCTGAGACAAATGCCATCACCCAAAAAAACTTTGGGGAGGAGAGGGTTTAATGTCAACTCGCACTCTGGGGTAACAGTCCAAAGGAAGTCAAGGCAAAAACTTGAAGCAGAAGCCATGGAGTCAGGCTGCTTTACTGGCTCACTTGCTGGCTTTTATCAGCTAGCTCTCTTATACAGTCCAGGCCTACCTGCAAGGGGATGGCACCACTCAGAGTGGGCTAAGCCCTCCCATACATCATCAAACAAAATAATCCTTCATAAACATGGCTACAGAACAAGCTGAGCTGAGCGATTCTTCAGTTGAGGTTCCCTCATCCCAGTTGGCTCTAGGTTGTGTCACAACCGCCCAACTAAAAATTGTCTCCAGTAAGCTTGTAGGCTTCATTTCTGACCCCATCTTCCTTTTCCATATCCTTCCTATTTCCAGCTTTAACCCCATGTTCTGAGACCAAGGCTTTGAGTCATCTTAGTTAACGCTCTGTCTTAGTTAGTTCTCTATTGCTGTGACAAAACACCATGCCCAAGGCAACATATAAAAGAAAGCGTTTAATTTAGGGGCTCGTGGTCCCATTGGCTTAGAGTTTATGACAATAGGCAAGCAGGCAGGGCACTGGAGCGGTAGCTGGTAGCTGAGAACTTTCATCTGATCCAAAAACATCGGAGACAGGGAGAGGGAAGAGAGAGAAAGGGATAGAGAAAGCTAACTGGGCTGTCACGAGCTTTTGAAACCTCAAAACCCACACCCACTGAGTTATCTCCTCCAACAAGGCCACACCTCCTAATTCTTTCAAACAGCTCAACCAACTGTGGAGTGACCACTGAAATAGACAAGCCTATGAGGGCCCAGGGGGTCATTCTTATTCAAATCACCACAAGCTCCACCCACCTTGGGCCTCCTCGGACCCTGCTCATGGAGCTATTGGTGTCATAACTGATACTACACAGACCCGTTCACGTACATAAGTGTGTGGGAGATGCAATTCTCCAGGTCCCTCTGTTTGACCATCTTCTGACTGCTCTTCTCATTCCATACCACAGGCTCCTAAACTCTCAACCCCAGAACTACAGGCCTGTGCTCTCCAAGTATCTCTGCAGCCAGATTTGCTTGTACTCTCTTAGCAGCCCATTGCCTCCTCGTCTGGACCTCTATACCGTTTTCCCGCTGAATCCTGAAGGGCTCATCCCCGTTGAGCGCCATCCTTGATAGTCAGGGTAAAACTTAAGGATGAGGACTAGCTCAGTGTAGAGAATATATTCCTTGCACAAGGCCCCAAATTTAATTCTCCCAACACTACTGGCCAAAAAGGGCAAATTATCCTTAAACCCGATCAGTCCAAGGGACCCCATTCCCCGGAACGTGACTTATTCCAAGTATAAAATCAAATTCTGTAACCAAGTACTTTGCTCCATGTACCTGGGGCAAGAAAACAACAAAAGCAACACATTTTGTCTTTTATAAGACAGTATAAAATTTACTAAGGGTTTCTTTCTTTCTTTTTTTTTTTTTTTTTTTTTACATTATCTTATTTGAGCTCCACACCAAACACACCATATAAAATTAACCAGTTTCCCTATTTTATATTCAAGTATGCAAGCTTGGTGTGGTGGCACATGCCTATAATTCTAGCACTTGGAGGGTAGAGACATGGGTATCACGGGTCCAGATCAGCCTGAGATCTACTGAGACTACTTCAGAACAAATCAAAGTAAAATCAGAAGTATGAGAGAGACAGAGCTGTGAAGTCCCACGCCACCATGAGGATCTCTAGGCCGTTAATAGTTGCTAGAAGATGGAAGATTTTCTTCCATGGTGT
Source organism: Uromys caudimaculatus (assembly GCA_028551405.1). NCBI lineage: Eukaryota > Metazoa > Chordata > Mammalia > Rodentia > Muridae > Uromys > Uromys caudimaculatus. The sequence goes on from CM052704.1 coordinate 87,897,566, forward strand.
AAGCTGGGCAAAGGTGGCCTTGCTCCTCTAAGTAACCCCACACCCATGCACCTGTAAGGAGCATCTCACTCGTGCTTTGGAAACAACCCTAATAAAACTCACTGAGATGAAATAAAGGAAAAAAAAGGAAGAAAGAAAGAAAAGGAGAAAGAAGGGAGGGAGAGAGGGAGGGAGGAAAGCAGAAGGGAAACTAGCTGAGAGCAGAGGAGAGAGTCATCAGGAGAGAAACTGGAACATGAGAGGGTAATGAGATCTGAATATCATCAAAGCGCGTTAGATATATGCATAAAAATGTCATAACAAGTCCATTGTCATGCATAATTCATATATGCTAATAAAAACCCTAAGTAAATGACTTGGAGAGAATGATAAAATAACCCCATTTTCCCAGGTTTGAGAGGTTTCCCAGGTCACTGGTTTTTCTGTTTTGAAACAAGTCTGGCACAAACTGGGATGGTGACATACACTACATCACATAGCTCATAAACAACGGTCTAGGGTTTGGATCCAGGGCACCTAACTGATACTGCAGTGACTGAAACAAATAGATATTTGTTAACAAATATTCGGGCTCTTCTTTCTGAATTTCATGTGCTTTCCAGACTAATGCATAAAGGTCCTGTTTGCCGTCTTCTTGAGCTACCAGTTGGATACAGAGGATGGAGAATGGCTACTTTTTATTCAGAGAAAGCATCCTTGCATTAATATGAAGGTCAGAATAAACACCCATGGTAATGATATCAATAAAAGGATTAATTGAACAGAGTCCATGATTATCTTAATGAGACTTGAAATCAACAGTGATTGTGAATGGGCTACTAACCCAATCAACAATCACACTGCCCCTACTTCTGGACCAGTAAGCACTGATTGCAGAGATGAATATTCAGTGCCTGCAAAATTTTCAAGCCCTTTTATCAAATAACAATGAAGAGTTGTAAGAGACATAAACAGGCCAATAAATCTCAAATTTGTTGGTAGCCTTGCTGAAGCCATCTCACTAAAGACTCATTTAAAAACTGTCAAATAAGAAGAGGCCAAGAGTTTCCTGAATGACAATTTTAACATCTACTCATCAAGGAAGAATGACAGAGAAGGGAATCTGTAGGAGAAAGCTAGCTAGCTTGAGATGGAAATGATTCTCTTCTCTTTATCCACCAGGTAGCTGCCATTACTTAATTGTGTGTGTAATGGAGGGGGGGTGTCATGGGGACAGGGGTGTATTATTACCTAGTGTATGTGGACAATATAAGAGTCTTTAAATTCAGCATTAAATGTATCAAAATGTAGCCCCTTTGTGACCAAAGCTAGCCAGGAATTTTTGTCTAAATCATAACAACATAGATGTTCCGTGGTACCAAGCAAGGCACCTCATCCTCAGGGCTAGCACAGGCACCTCATCCTCAGGGCTAGCACAGTTCCCCTCGAGGTGTGCAGCTTAACTTCTAAGCTAGCAGAGAAAGGCTAAGGTCAATGACCATTCACTTCCCCTTTGGCAGGCTTTATAGGACACCACCCTTCTGTCACCAGAATGCCACTGCTCTTCCTAAGTATACCCAGCCTTCCTCTGGACATTAGTTTACATCGTTAGTGTTTTTTCAGTGTCTACTATCTGTCTGTAACAGTATCAGGAAGATACTGAATATTCGTCTTTCATTCAGTCTGTAACTGTCTGACAATATGCTGGGTGCCAAGATCAGAGGAGCAACGGTGATAAGGGTAAAAGTCCTCCTTAGCAAGGAAGAGAGCAGACATAGCAAAGGAAGAGGGGCCAGCATTCATCGTATGCAGATGATACATGCAAAAGACTACACATGAGTTCAACAAGGTCGCAGGCAGGAAGCCTAGGAGTTGGCAGACCTGCAGCTGGATAATTCGGTACTTTTCCAGGAAGTTTTCTCTGGCTGATTCCTGTAGCAGCAACAGCTTCTGCCCACTCCCTTCGAATAATCAGAAAATCATCAGAGCTCCCGATGTCCTTCCTGCCTCTTAGTTCCCCATCTCCAGTGTGTTCTCACAGGCAACATATTTTAAACCCTAATTTGCATTTGTTTTTCCATCTTTCTTCTGCAGCTACCTGACAGGCTGGTCCACATCAGTGTTCTCTGCCAGTAACCGCTATCAAGGGTGGAGTTTCCTGTGACCCAGGAGGAAGAGAAAACACAGCCTGCCAGCTCAACGTTACAGCGAAGCCACTGCATACTATGCCAGAAGTGTGGTTAATCTGAGAACAGCATCACACACCTGTCTCTGCCAAGCATATCTTGTTAACTGAATGGACACAAACCCTGACTCTCCCAAAAGTGCCTTTCAGTGGCTTAAGTGGAGCTGTGGTAGTCAGTTTCCATCACTGTGTCAAAAATACCCGAGAAAAAGATTTTGACAGAAAAGGTTTATTTTAGCTCACAGTCGAGGCACATGGTCACTTGTTCTGTTACTTCTAGATCTTGAGAGCTGTGAGGTGAGTCAGAACTCTTTGGCGGAACTGATAAAGTCATCATAATTCAACTACCCTTCAGAAATCCCATCAGCTGGCAAAAAGCCATCTTAACACCTGAGCTTTGGGGGCATTGTTTTTAGTCAAACCACAGAAGGCACTAAGTAAGGGGCTGGGTTACGTCAGACACTATTAAAACTGCTAAAACAGGGCAGATAAGATTGCGCAGTGGGTGAGGACCCTTGCTTGGCATGCCTGAGGAACTGAGTTTCATTTCTGGGACACACATGGTGAAAAGAAAGAATGTTTATCCTGACTCTCACAAGAAGGGTGTGGTACACCACCACCACCACCACCACCCACACACACATACATCAAAAAATAAATTATAGGGAGAAACGGGAAGGACTGGGCGAAAGGCTGTGGAAAGGGAGGGAGAACTAGAAAGCAGCCTGTGGATGCATATGGACATCCTAAGGATGGACGCAAAAACCTTTGCTTGAACCTCTGGCCCCAGCCAGAGTCTGGACTGGGACAGTGATAAGCTGTGACTGAAGGACTGTCACATCACAGACTGGTCAGGTTGTTAAGAAGCTTGGAAGTGTTGAAGACAAGGATGGTCATGGCCGCAGCTCTAACGGGCCGAGGGTTTCCAGCACACTCAATGCCTTCTCCTCTTAGCGGGCATTACAGCGCTTACCTTTCTTTTACAGATGAGGGCCAAGTTAAGATGGTTCACAGCCTCCCAAGATCAAAGTTCAGTGGAACCCTGATCATTGTGAGTGCAGACTCAATTCTGACGTTAAAATTCAGCATTACCTTTCATTTATTGGTTGTTTGTTGGCTCATTTAATATGCTTCTTTGTCTCTGCTACTCAAGTACGATAATCACTTCTTGGTCTTTTGGCTAAGACCTATATATCCAGAGCTACACAAAATGCTGAAGATACAGAAGACTTCAAGTCTGAAAGTGTCCTATGAGACTCCCTTTGAGCCTCTACATCCTAAAACACAATCAAGTGACAAGCGATTACCAAAGGTAAGGATGGGCTGTGTTACATGCTGTGGGTTACGCCAGAGACAAGTAGAAGACACCTATTTGAATGGTCGGGGGAAGGCCCTGGGGAAAGGGATGGGAGATCTGAAGGATGTTACAGAGTCAGCCATCAGGTAACTGCCAAGCCAGTAAGAAATAACCAATGCAAAGCAAGACTGTCAGGGTGACTGGGCAAGGATGGAGAGTTTAGGAGCAGCCAGGCCATGAAGGGTTTTCAAAGCCATCAGAGGACTTAGTACAATGACAAGCCCTCAGAGGACAATAAGCAATGGAATGATGACAGTTTTATTCTTTATTTAGAGGAAGGGGAGATCGGCTCTGGAGCCAGAATGCCTGGGTTTAAACCTTGGTTTTCTATTCACGAGCAGGATAGCCACAGGCAACTTCTTTTATGCTTCTGTTTTATCTTTCGAGTGCAGAATCTAGACCAGAAAGTGACAGTGCATGTGTATAATCGCAGCTCTGGGAAGATCAGTAGGATGATGACAGACACCCGAGCTGCAGAGTAAAGCCTATCTCAGAACAGCACCGAGCTCATCAAATGCAGCATCGAATGACTGGTCCCTCGGGGCTGTTAGGAAAGTCAAATTTGTTATCATTTGAATATACTTAGAATAACATTTAGCTTATAAAATATATAAGTAGATGGGTTAATAAATAAGCAAATAGACGCTTTCACACATACAGCCCATCCAAATATATTTCTGCATCAACTCAGAAATGTTATATCAAAGGCATCCTTTTCTTTCCGTGAAGAATATGTAATTTCTTCTTCTCCTTGGCTCACATTAGCAACTGTTCTGCCCATAGGAATGACTCATCAAGAACTTGATGTTTCTTACCACATAATGCTAAATAGGCATGCATAAATAATGTGTGTGCATATGTATCAGAGCATGATACTACCATTGTCATGCAGAAAATAAGTCATACTATCTACATTGCTTAATGATTACTGACATGTGGAAACCCTTTCTAAACAACGGGTGTGAGTCTGCTTTGTCATTGAAGAAGGATGTGTCCTGACCTCCGTGGGCTGATGTGTTATAAGTTATTCAGCTCCTCCTATCTTGGTGCACAGTTGTCCCCAGTTCTTTTGGCAGTACTAACATTTTCCCACGTGTCAATACTTAAATATCTGTGCACTCTTGTGTATCAAGAAGTATCTAGGAGAGGGAGTGCTAGACTTCAGGGTACGAGTGGCCTTTTCTTTCTTTCTTTCTTTCTTTCTTTCTTTCTTTCTTTCTTTCTTTCTTTCTTTCTTTTGGGAGTGGGTAGATTTTGTTTGTTTGTTTGTTTGATTTGTTTGTTTGTTTGTTTTCTTTTCCTTCTGGTAGGATCTCAACATAATAAAAGAGTCTAACCTTGGACTTGCTAAGCAGCCAAGGCTGGCTTTGAACTACTGCTGCCCCCACCTCCCAAGTGAAGTACTAGGATTACAAGTGACTTTATTTTCATTTTTGTTATTGTTTGTTGGCTTGTTTGTTGAAAGACTCTCACACAGCCCAGAGGGGCCTTGAACTCCTTATGTAGCAAAGGTGACCTTGAACTCCTGATTCTGCTGCCTCTACTGTTCAAATTCTGGGATTACAGGCATGTGTTACCACACCTAGCTGAAATGTCATGATTTTCCATAATGGTTTTACAGTTTAATCAAAACCATGATCAAGAAAGGAAATATTCATCATCCTCAGAATTTCCCACTGACAATTACTATTTTGACTTCTATCATCATGCATTAGTTTTGTCTGCAACTAAATGACATATAAATAAAACTACATAGTGTATATTTTAGTATCTGGATCATTTAACTCAACATCTTTTTATTGTTGCTGTTGGCCTTGCTATTATTATTTGAGAGATGATCTTACTATATTACCTCAGGCTGGCCTGTAACTCACCAAGTAGCCCAGGCTGACCTTGAATTTCTCTTCCCACGTTAGCCTCCAGCATGTTGGGATTATAGGTGTGAGCCAACAATCCCAGCTGGTGTTCAGAATGTTTGGGGTACCGTGTGTGTGTGTGTGTGTGTGTGTGTGTGTGTGTGTGTGTGTGTGTGTATGTGTGTGTGTGAACCCATGCATGTGTAGATCATAAGCACATGGGTGAGTGTGACAGTGTACACACTTGAGAATCCAGAATAAGACATCAGTGTCTTCCTTTATTATTTTCCTACTTTGCCATGAGACAGGCTCTGTCAGTAAAAGTTCCCCATTTCATCTAGGCTAGCTAGCCAGGGAACTCCCAAGACCACAGTGCTAGACATACACAGTCATATCCAGCTTTAAAAACAAAAACATGGGTATCAGGATTTGAACTCAGGTCTTTATGCTTTCACAGAAAGTGCCCTTACCCACCAAGGCATCTCTATCTATTCTGAGGGCTTTTGAGATTTTTTTTTTTGAAAACTTTTTTTATTTGATATTTAAGTAAGATCAAAAACTACAAGATTTTTTGAGGCTGATGAGTGCAAAGAGAAACACTAAACATCAGTTATCACCTGATTCGCTCGCTGAAGTGCTCAGGGCTCAGACTGCTCAGTGACAAACCAATTACTGTGTGTGGCTTGAGAATCTTGCAGCAAAAAAGTATCCTAAATGAAACACTGGGCTAGAGGGCTGTGGAATCTGAGTAGGAACTGGAGGTGGCTTTTGAGATCTATATACATTGTGAGTATCAGTAGATAATTCCAAGATGGGGTGTATTTTAGTTATAATTTAAATGCATAAAATCCACAGATTTTATGTTCTATTTTGATAATTTTGATAATTGTATTAATCTATATAACTACCACATCAAATTCTTATATAATCTCAGGTTTTCTTGGCCTTTGGAAATCATTTCATTTCATTGAATAGAAAGGGAGTGAGCTAGTAAGCAAGTTCCTTCGCTATTCCTGCCTTCAGTTTACTGCTCTAGCTGGCCTGGAACTCACTCTGTAGACCAGGCTGGCCTGGAACTCACAGAGATCTGCCTGCTTCTGCCTCCTAAGTGCTGGGATTAAAGGCATGTGTTGCCACCATCACCCAGTTAATTTTTGTATTTTAATCTTGTATTATGTAATTTTATTAAATTCTCTTAAATTCCTCAAGTCTTTGTAAATGAAGGGTTTATTTTATTATCTTGTTTTCTTTGAGAAAGGATTTCATGTAACCTAGGTTGGCCTTGAACTTCCAGTTCTTCCCATATCCCTCAAGTGTTGAAAGTGCAGGCATGTGACAGCACATTCATTTTATGGGGTGGTGAGGATCAAATGTAGGGGCCTTGTGAAGTCCAGATAATCACTACACCAGCTGAGCCACGGTCCCAACGATAAGTTCTTTAGTTATTTGAGGCAAGGTTTCCTGGCTAGGCTCAAGCCCTCAATCTTCCTACCTCTGCTTCCACCTCCCAAGTGCTAAGATTACAGGCACATAATACCATAAATGTGCTTTTTTTACATAAACAATTGTGTCACTTCTAAATAAATACCTCCTTATAAGTATACACAATAAAATATATTTATTCTTCTTGCCTTGTTGCATAGACTTGTATTTCTTATGTGGTGTCAAATGTAAGTGGTAAAAGCAAACAAGCCAGGTGTGGTTGTGTACACCTCCAATCCCAGCAAACAAGCCAAGTGTGGTTGTGTACACCTGCAAGCCCAGCAAACAAGCCAGGTATGGTTGTACACACCTGCAATCCCAGCAAACAAGCCAGGTGTGGTTGTGTCAACTGCAATCCCAGCAAACAAGCCAGGTGTGGTTGTGTACACCTGCAATCCCAGCACTTGGAAAGCTCATAGGCAGGCAGTCATAGGCAGGCAGCTCCTGTGAGTTCAAGGCCAGTCTGATCTACATAGTAAGTGCCAGACCAGCCAATATACAGTGAGACCCTGACTCAAAATAAAATAAAGCAAATATCTTTGGCTTGCTTCAATAAATGATACAGTACAAGCATACAATATTGCGTTACTAAGTTTAATGTTATGTGATTTTCACCTATACTCTTTTTAAATTAAGCATTCTTTAGTAGGATTTTTTTTTTTTTTTTTTTTTTTTTTTGGTTTTTCAAGACAGGGCTTCTCTGTGTAGCCCTGGCTGTCCTGGAACTCACTCAGTAGACCAGGCTAGCCTCGAACTCAGACATCCACCTGCCTCTACCTCCCAAGTGCTGGGATTAAAGGTGTGTGCCACCACTGCCCTGCCAGGCTGATTTTTTTTTAATGAATGGTCTTCGTTCGTACCTCTACTACCTTAGATCTTGGATTACCTGTCTGGCCTAATGTAGTAGACTTCTCATTATGTTGCTCTTTGTTCTGGAAAAAGAGTGTCATGTTGCTGTATCAGGGGTCTCTGTTACTGATCCCTTCCCCTCTTCCCCTGTCTACTGGCAGGATTTTTCTATGTAGTTTGGATTGGCATTGAACTTATACTCACCCTGCCTCTGCTTCCCTAGTGTTGACATTAGACACATGCTCCACCATGCAGTTTATGCTATGGAAAAGTCAAAAGCAGCAACAACTATAATTTGCCTAACAAGTAGAAATCCAGGTTGTTGATCTACAGGTATATTGCACTCTGCCACTACAGTATCCATGACAGTTGTGGGTGGCCAGTGACAAAAACTAGCTAGCATCAATACCCAATACATTTCAATAATATTTAGTGCATTTTTGCTGATAGACATTTGCTAATGGGTATTATGTATGAGACAAAAAGCTTACAGAATGGTGCACAGGGACATACAGCAGACACAAGAGGACCATGAGTCCAAAAACATTCTAGACTACAGAGTAAGAACCTGTCTTCAAAACCACGGGGACAACAAGATGAAAACCAAGCAAGCTTTACGACCCATGCCTCTGTCTACACTTCTTCCGCCTATACATTTCTTCTAGAGACTTTTTTATTTGTTTGTTTTTGTTGTTTTTGTTTTATTTAGTTCTTTTCCTTCCAATCCCTAGCCAGATGTCCAGGCCATCTGTTATTGATTGAGCAGGAATTTTATGTTTTCTTATTTGAGGCAATTTCTATTCCAAGTGGGAGACTTGGGGCACCTCTAAAAGTTCACCCCTTGGGAACATTTTTCACCTCCATTTTCAAGACCAGCAGTGATTGCTCTAACGCTGTTGTTCATTTCCGACTTGCATGAACATGTGAGTGCCTGTCAAACTCAGCTCTTCCCCCTCTCAGCATGTGCTATAAAACCTCTTGTGTGAGCACTGGTATAAGCTTGGAGAAAGGCACCTGAACAACTACAGAAAACAGGTATGCAGCGTATTCATGCTTCTGTCTGAGATCATAGTCCTGGAGTTGTCCCAACTTTCCCACTATAGATATCTTCAAGAAATTATACTAGCTATTTGACCCATATGACAGGAGTGCTTATACCACAGCATTGGAATAATGCAGACTTCTTATCTGCTCTTGCTCACTCAAAAGTAATGATGCTCTTGAGGGAAAGATATAAATATAGTCCTGATACATGAAATTCTCAAAAATATAAAAATATTAAATATTTTAAATGCAACAGTATTCTTAGATATATAAAATATTACCTCTAGAACCTAAAGATGCCTTCCAAGAATTTTGCTTCCTTATTTGAGGTAGGAGGTACAATAGGGGTCTTCATTTTAAAAGGATAGCTCAAGAACCAGTGAAATAGCTCTGTTGGTAAAAGTCCTGGCTGCCAAGCCGAATGGCCTGAGTTCAATCCTCAAGATCCACCTCTGCATCTTCTGGGTCTGTAACAGGAGCATTAGTCTCTCCTTTCCCACATTTATAGGATGAACTTTGGGAGGACCACTTGGCCTTCCCCATTATAGCGTTCCATCCCCCACAAGTCACGTGAGAGAGTCTCCATGTATTAATAATTGATAGACATTTAATGACTTGAGAAATAATCATGGTGTATTTTTAGGGACTTAGTGAACCCCCACTAAGTTTGAATTTATCCAAATATGTATTTGTTTCCTAGGTCACACAAAGCTTCAGTCTAACAGAAGGCCACATGTTACTGGGTCTCTAGAGATCAACTCAAACCACATGTTCCTTAAACTGTCAAGGTATTTCCTGCCCTCAGGGTCAGAGCTTACACATTAAAATGATCCCTTTATTGCCTTCTCAAGCAGTGACAAAAAAAAAAAAAAAAGGAGCTTATAGGTCCTATTTGGCTAGTCATTGAATGTAAGCATCCCTGAAGGGGCTGTCTGAATACACTAACCCAGGATCCCGGAAGCCATGATAATTAATTTTTTGTTCCTGAAGTGATATCTGGATGCTGCCTACTGTGTCAAACACTGTAATATCTCTGGAGGAAATGTCTAGGAGGGAGAAGGAAGCCAGACTGGGCAGAGGGAAAGGTGGATTATGGTGATGTTGTCACAGAGATGCTAGCGAATCCTACATGGGCCTTTGGCACTGGCATGGTCTCTCAGAACTGTCCTGAACTATCAAATCCTGTGTCTTCTTTCTACCAGCATTAGATGCAGGCTGTTCATTTTGAAGAAATGTGGTGTGGGATGAGACACTATCTAGGAGAATCAGCTAGGCTTGATGGCACCCTCCACCATCCCAACATCTCAGGCTGAGGTGGAAGCATTCTGGGTTTGAGGTTGACCTGGGGTACAGAGTGATGACCTATCTCTCAGAAAATGAGGAGCTGGGGGTGTCACTCAGTGGCAGAGTACTTGCCTAGCATGTGAGAGGCCCTGGGTCCATCCTCAGTACTAAAAAAAACAAAACAAAAACAAACAAACAACAAAAAACAAACAAAGCAGGAAAAGAGGAGAAAAGAAATTAGAGACAGGAAGGGAAGAGGAAGGGAGGGGAGGGGAAGGGAGGGAAGAAGAGAAGAGAAGAGAAGAGAAGAGAAGAGAAGAGAAGAGAAGAGAAGAGAAGAGAAGAGAAGAGAAGAGAAGAGAAGAGAAGAGAAGAGAAGAGAAGAGGAGTCACTGTGAGCTGCTAATGATGAACCCCTCCAGCAGTTGGGAGATGCACGGCTTTGTACTGAAAAGAACAGAACATCTGTGATATGCAAGGTCTCTGCCAGGAGCGGTCAGCACATAGATGGTAATATGAATGTGATTACTTGGGAGAAAATGCAGACAGAGGAAAGAGGAAGTAGGGTACCAGGGGCGCATGCTTGTAGTCCTGGTTAGTTGAGAGCCTGGGACTCTCACGTGTGCCCAGGAGTTTGAGGCTAGACTGAGAACCAAAAAAGATCCCACTTCAGGAGAAGAGGAGAGATGCCTAGAGTTAAGTAAGCCGCTGCTTGTAGCACTGCAGATTTGTTTCCACCCGAAACCACCATGGCACCAACCCGGTTCTCATCTTTTACACAGGAAGAGACAAGGTGGGGCTCTGCCAAGCTGACAGCCACCGCTTGGCACAGTTGCTATGGCTCTTCGCTGTCTTTTTCTTCCATTTACAGTCACGTGTGCCAGCCTTCAAACTGGTAAACAGGGGATGGGGCGAAAGGTCAAAGGGGGGTCAGATCTGGATCTGAATACACTGGCTTGATCAGTTGTGTTTCCTCATTATAATCAGGAAATCCTGTCTCCCTCCAGTGAAGGCGCATCTGGAGAGTCAGCAAGGGTGGGCAAGGGCAGAGGGGGAGGGAGGAAAAGGGGAAGAGGGTGGGGTCAGGTAGCAAGGAAGGGAGAGGCTGATCTCTCCTTTCTGGGCTGAAAATAAGCCTTCATTTCTTTAGTTCTTATACATGTACATCTGCTCTCTGCCGCACTTCTTTCTTCATTAGACTCTGCCGTCTTTATAATTTCATTACTAGCTAAAGGGAATTTCACTGCATTTAAAGAGAAGGTAAGTGTGTGTTATAGTGCATCCTGAGCTATAAGAGACTGTCTCAAAAAAAAAGTTAAAAATTTAAAGTAATATTTTAAGGTATGCATATGATTGCATGTATGTATGTATAACGTACATGTGTAATCAGGTGTAGTGGTACATGAAGGAGGGAGATCCTGAGTTACAGACCAGCTTAGGCAACGTGGGAAAGACTGTCTCAAAAGAGCGATGGGGTTCAGGTGATGGAGCCTAACCTGTGTGGTGCCTTGGGTTCAATTCCTGACACTTCATAAACCAGCAAGGTGAAAGTAGGAAGGTCACAAGTTGAAGGCCACCCTCAACTACATAGGGTGTGTGAGGTCAGCCTGAAATACAAGAAACTACCTCAAGGGAAAAAGACACACAGTAACAACAGCCCGAACTTTTAAATGGCCAACTTTTGCAAAGTGTTTAATTTAATGCCATCTACAAGGTGAGCTTTGGTATTGAAAATAAAGATTGAATTGTTCATTTTAAATTTTAGCAGTAACTGGGTTTTTATTGTCTCCACTCCAGGGTGCTGAGAGTTAGGCATTTGGCAACCAAGCCTAACTTATGTGGAGGTAAGGACTGAATCCAGAATTTTGTAGATACCAGGCAAGCAGTCTAATAGCTGAGTTACATCCCTGACCTGTTTGTTTCTCTGCTTGTTTGAGACGGGTACTGGGTAGATCAGGCTGGTGGGAAACATGCCTGGATCCTCCTGTCTCTGGCTCCTGAGTGCAGGGATTACAGGCAAACACCACCACGTGCAGCTGCTGTTTGTTCTATATGCTTTACTCTTCAAACATTTATTTCTCTAATGTGTGTGTGATGCGTACATGCAAGTTCATGCAGCACTGCACATGTGGAGCTTTGAGGACAACTCTTAGGACTTAATTCTCTCTCCTTCTACACGTCCATAGGTTCTGGGGGTTGGACTTAGATCATCAAGAATGTGTGCTAAGTGCCTTCACCCACTTAGCAAGCTTTCCGACACTATATACCCTATTTTATGAACAAAAATATAAAGTTTATTGTAGAATCAGAACCAGGTTCTTGATAAGGTCTTCTTGTCTCCTCCTCCTCACTTGCAGCCTGTGATCTGGATCAGACATGGAGTCTACCAGCTTCTGTTACTCTGCTCTTGCCTGACTAGGAGACTTTTCTGTGCTATTTACAACACTCGCTACTATTTTCTATTGGATTTCAAATGTTCTAGAGCCCTTGATCATTTCTAGGAATCCTTATATGTCCACAGTATGTTTTATGCATTTGGCAATATTTATCAGTTTAATCTAATTCTTGTTGTCTGCCAAAAGGGTCTCTCTGGCTCTTGACAAGCCTGCCCACTGCTTTAGCACCTGAAACTTTGACCATAAGCTTTCTCTAATGGCTTGATACCAGGAGCTTGACGTGGGCCTGCTTGCCTGCGATTTATTGGAAGGAAAGCAAATGTGGCCTCCACACCTTGTGCTGCCTCCTTTTGCACTTGACAGCTCCATATGCAAGGGCACAGCCTTATCTCTTTTTTATTTTATTTTGTGTGTACTAACCCTTTGCCTGCATGTGCACCACATTCTTGCCTAGTCAGAAGATGGGATCATCTCCCCTTCAACTGGAGCTACGGATGGTTGTGAACCAACTTGTGAGTGCCAAGAATCAAACCTGGGCCTTGGAGAAGGGCATCATGTTCTCTAAACCACTGAGTCTTCTCTCCAGCCCTGCACCTCTGTTCTCTTACAAAGTAGGAGAGAGATGCTGAAAGGGTGCTCATGGGAACCAGGACAATTTTTACATTGCTTGCCTTGTCTTGTTCAAGTCATGAATAGTTGTTCTAGCTGCCAAACAACTGGCTTGTTTTAAAGCCTACCCTTTGTCCTCTATAAATGTAGACTCCGAGTGAAGTGAAGCTGTTTTCCCAAGCCATGGGATTGTTAAACTGCTGACAAAGACAGACATGTTAAAACTGATACTAAAAGTCTGATACTATAACTACCCCCCTCTCTCTCTCCTCATATTTGTTTTCATTTGTTGATGATTTATTGGTTTTTGATGTTGCTGTTTGTGTTTCAGACAAGGTCTGTCTACATAGTCCTACCTGGCCTCAAACTCAAAATCTTCTTGCCTCAGCCTCCTGAGTCCTGAAATTGCAGTCACATATCACCATGCCTACTTTGACTTTCCTGCACTGAAGTTAGAAACTCTCAGCATGCTGGCATCTCAACCTTCTTGTTTCCTTCGAAGATCACAAATCAATGAAAGGGACTGGCACCCACCCTTAACGGCAACAATTTAGGAAGTCTAGTCCCCGACATACCAAAAGGTAAGAGGACCACCGAATACTGATACCTCAAGGCTTCTGCCCACAGTACCAGGTGGCTCTCCTGGTACTTTGACATTCTGCCATAGTTTCCAAGGGAATATTTCCCTAAGCTAATGGGGCACAGTATTTATCAGGAAAATATTCTTTATAATTCTAAACTTGCTTCACTAAATTTTATTTATTTTTTATAAGAAGTCAGTCCCATAATGTTTAAGCTTTGAATGAGGCCCCACCCCATCCCCAACTTGAATTTAAAACAAACAACAACAAAAAGGAGAACCAGAAATGTCAATCACGGGCTAAATTACTGTCCTTGCCTCTCAGCTTTCAAGGATAATGCTTCTACTTGATCTCAATGGCTGAATTTCCCCACAGTTATTTGGATCTGATTACCACTACCAGTTAATTGGTGTTCCTCAACTCCAGGCCACAGACTTAGTATTGGAACCAAAGAAGGCTGGTGAATAAAGAGTCCAGCCCTTCCTCACGAGGGAAAAAGTGGGTTTGTGCTCCTTTTCCAAGTGGGCTGGCCACCACTTCTTTCAACATACCGATTACTTTTTTGACTTTCCTTTTTCTTTTTGCATTCATCCCCCTTCCCTGGGTCTTTCTGACCTAGCCCCCAGAGAAGGCAAAATAGAACAGTAAGAGAAGGTACCAGAAGCAGGTGTGCCTGGACACAGTACTTTTCTGCTCAATACTTAGTACAACTTTTCTTTCAGATTTATTTATTTTTACTTTATGTGTATTTTGCCCTGTGTGTGTGTCTGCACACCACACGTGTGGAGCACCTGCAGAGGCCAAAATAGGGTGTCAGATCTCTGGAACCAGTGTCAAGGATGGTTGTGAGCTACCATGTCAGTGCTAGGAACTGAACGCAGGTCCTCTGAAAGAGCAGGAAGTTGTTTTAACTGCTGAGCCATCTCTCTAGCCCAAAGCTTAGAAGACTTTAAGAACTGTCAGCAAAGATCTATTACCTGAGAATGACTTTACAACTACTCCAAATGCTTCAGGATCACTATCCATAATGCACTTAAGGGACTGTAAGGCAAATTATTGATTAGAATTTAACATCTTAATTTATATTGGCTATGGAAAGTGACACGCCCCCAAAGATGTAAGTGTCTGTAATTCCAGTTCCTGGTAGGTAAAAGCGTAAGGATCAGTTTAAGTTCTTCCTTGTTACAAGTGGAGTTCAAGGACAAACGCCCTAAGACCCTGTCTCAGAAAATAGTAGAATAGATAGAAACAGTTGCTACTGTCATACAAAGATTAAAATGGATTAGAAGGGGCTGTATCTTCAAGGAGTCTGTGATACCTTTAGTGAGTGACACTTGCTGAATGTCACAGAAACTGAGGGTGAAAAAAAAAGAAAGAAAGAAAAAACAAGATCTAAAAATAACAGAAAAATTTAAGGAACTAACCTCAGCCTCTTCCTAACAGAAGGATCTGCCCTCCTTCCCCTGAAAAAGGAACTGGATCAGAATTTCCTTTGTTATGAGACTGGAAGCCCTAAATGACTCTTCCCTGCTCTCTCTTAAAGACAAACCAGCCCAGGAAACCAGTGCTGGTGTGTCTGGGAGATGAAAGAGCTGACATGCCCTCCAGTGTCTTCTTGCTTCTGTGAATTCCCCTTTTATTCTTCCCCATTAATCTATAACCCCTGTGAATCATCATTTCAACCTAATAGAAATGTCTGTTGTATTCAAGAGAACGTGGAGAAGTGGCTCATCATAAATAACTATGCATTCTTTTGTAAAAAAGTATTTGTTTAATTGGCACGCCGTGATACTTGTGATTTGTGCGGTGATGTTTCTGGCAGGAAGGCATAGAAGCAGGAACCTGAGAGGTCACATTTTCAATAGCAAATGTGAACCAAAGAGTGAGTGAACTGAAAGCAGGGTGAAGCAAGGAACTCTGAAATCCTACCCTCAGTGATGTCCTTCTATACAGGAAAGCTCTAATAGGGTTGGGAATATTCAAATCCTTTCTATTACCTATCTTGTAATAGTCAGTTAATTGTTGTCAACATAACTCTACATTTTAAAGAAGTTGTCCCTTTACTAATTTCCAAAGATATGCACATACATAACCATACATGTCGATACATGCCCTCATACTCCAAGTGAGAGACTGTAAAGCACAATCCAATTTTTCCTTTAACCGGCTGATGAACTTTTATCGAAACCTCACAGAATAAAAATAACAACAGTAGCAACAACAAAGCAGGGTGTGGTGTCCTGCCTAGGATCCCAGTATTCAGGAGAGACAAAGACCAGAGTCAGCTCAGACTCAACAGGTGATGGAGGGAACCATGTTAATACCCTCGGAAATTATATGGGTTACCTTCCAACTTTTCCTAACGTGATACATCTCACACTTGCAGGCGGCTGTGGTAATATAACTGTACTGGCTAGTTTCATGTGTCAACTTGACACAAGCTGGAGTTATCACAGCGAAAGGAGCTTCAGGTGAGGAAATTCCTTCACGAGATCCAGCTGTAAGGCATTTTCTCAATTAGTGATCAAGGGAGGAAGAGCCCATTGTGGGTGGTGCCATCCCTGGGCTCGTAGTTCTGGGTTCTATAAGAAAGGAAGCTGAGCAAGCCAGGGAAAGCAAACCAGTAGGCAGCATCCCTCCATAGCCTCTGCATCAGCTCCTGCTTACTGACCTGCTTGAGTTCCAGTCCTGACTTCCTTTGTTGATGAACGGCAATGTGGAAGTGTAAGCTGAATAAACCCTTTCCTCCCCAACTTGCTTCTTGGTCATGATGTTTGTGCAGGAATAGAAACCCTGACTAAGACAATAACAAAACATGAGGATGGAGAATGATGACGACTTCCTCTAAATTTCCTCTCATCTCATTTGGCCACTACTCCATTGTAGGACCGTGAAAGGCAGCGTGGTCTCTGGTTGAGCTAAGGTTTAAAACCCCGGTGACCCAGCAAGGGATCCCCAGCAGGGGATAACCATGCAAAAGACGGTAGGCATTTTGCCAGGCTCCTGCACAAGGCCACAGCTCTCCATAGGTCTGTGGCCATCAGTCATGTAAGGGCAATGCCCTAAGCCCCTCCACAGGTAGAGGATGTGACCACAGATCACATAGCCTCAAGACAGATCTCCATCTTAATGAGGTACCTAAAGGCCTGGAGGCTTAGCCAATAAACTCCCCTTCTCAGATACTCCTCCCTGAAAAAGGTATTTAACCTCAGGCCTGCCCTGAGAAAGGGGGTACAGTTTTATTCATCACCATTCTCTACCATGACAATAAATGCCTTAAAACCATGGACTGTCTCTTTTCATTGGGATCCACCATGGGGAGCTATGGAACAGGCCTTCGTCTAAAAAGCCGCATCTAGTCTCCCGCAGACGGCCTCTCAACGCTCCCAGCCACAGCCTCCACCAAGTCAAACTGCCCCCTGACAAGCCGAGGACTTGGTCCCCAGTGGGACCCAGCCAGGCTCCTCCTCACCTTTCCCCCTGACCCTGGGCTAGATGCAGCCTGAGGGCCCCTGATCTGTTCTCAGCTCTTCTGCTGCATCCAGTGGTGCCTGGGATACCTAAGAGCCTGAGAACAGACGGTCCCAGCCTTGTTGCAGGTCCAGGGACTACCAAGCTGTCTCCATGCAGTCCCTGGGACCCCAGGTCGTGCCCCCCCACCCCTAGACTTCCCATAACCCAATACTCGGTGGCATGGGGTGAGCACGTGGGGTGAGCACAGTCAAACTTACTGCATCTTGCCTCCCCCAGTGGCCTGAGCCCTGGGGTAAATGCAGGACACCTTTAACCCAACACTCCATCTTAGAGTGCCTATTGCTTGACTCTTCCTGATATTTTTTTTTTCCACCCAAAGGAAAGTTCTAAACTACTGCAGAATTTATGACTTAGGAATTCAGCATATTTCAGTATTTCATGTCATTACCAGGGTTTGAGAGCTCAAATTACAAAATTTGCACAGATTTTGAATGATCTTTCCTCTAATTTAATTTCCCCATAAACAGTTATTCTTAGTGCAGAAAAGCATGAATTATCCTATACCTTTGCATTACTATTAAGTCAGAATGTGCTTGAATAGCCCAGTGGCTCGACTGTGTAATATTATCATGAATTACTTGCACATTAGAAGCTGCCTAAGGCCAGCTAGGACTACATAGCAAGGGTGTCTTTTTAAAAAAGTGTTCATCCCTAATATATTCATATATATATATATATATATATATATATATATATATATATATATATATATACACACACACACACACACACACACACACACATACATACATATATATACATATATATATCAGACTAAGCAGATTGTATTTATGTATTTAGGAATATATATGAATGTATATATGTATGTATGTTTCAACAATTAAAGAGAAAGGGCCAGAGTCCATGAATTTGAGGGGGTGGGGGCACCACATGGGAGAGGTTGGAGGGAGGAAAGCAAAAAGAGAAAACAATGTAATTATAGTTTAAGTTCAAAAATTAAACATTAAATAAAAGAACTATAAAATTTGATGCCATATATATAAATGATTACTGCAAGAAATAAAATAAGTTGACTATGAAAAAGAGAAGAAAAACAGAAGTATCACTTTTAAAGGAAACAATAGCCTAAAGGAATGGGGAAAATTAGCTGCAAGAAACAAAACCGAAGAGCAGAAGAGGAAGTGTTAAGTTAGCACAGGAAAATAGCTGGAACCAAAATACTACGAAGACCTCTGCTGCTAGCTTTTTTGCTTTTTTGCTTTTTTTTAAAGCGGCTGGCTGAGATGTGAGTCTTCCCCGTTTCCTGACTTGCAATGCCATCTTTACCAACCCTGAGATCACAAAGACTGTCAGCAGACCATGAGTCAGCGCTTCGAAGAGAAAAGGCATCAAAGACTGACCCTTACCAACCCAGTTCCTCTGTCTTCCATTCAACACAGTGGATTAAAAAGCAAAAACAAGTCATGGTTTCAAAACCAGTCTGAAATGTTTAAGTTTCAAGTTTGGAGTTATTACAGCATAACTCAATTCACTTGAAATCTTCCTTCAGAGTTCTCCAGTGTTGTGTGTGACAATGGCTTAGAAGTCAGCAAAGCCAGAATTCCAGTCCCCACTGTGGTAATGACTAGTTTAGTAGCTTCAAACACATTAAACTTTTTAATCCTCACTTTTTTCCCCCATGCAGCAGAGATTCCAAGGATAAAGAACATCTTCCGTCTTCAGCTCTAGTCTATAAGCGATGCCCCAAAGATTACACAACAGTGAAGACCATATAAAGCATTGAACACTGACAGATACACAGAATGCCAGAGTGAAAGTCCTAGGGGAAAAGAGTCAGAGGAAGCCAGGTAGATGGCACATGACTATAATGCTAACATTTAGGACACAGAGGTAGAAGAAGGGGTTCAAGGTTATCCTCAAGTAAGCTCAAGGTCAACCTGGGCTACGAGATTCTTTCGTAAGCAACCAAACAACAATAAGAGTGTTAGAAGAACAAAGAGAAAAAGATTCAGTGTGCATTTGTGTATATGAATACACCTGCGTATGTGTATGTGTGTATGTACTGGTTAGTTTTGTGTGTCAACTTGATACAAGCTGAAGTTATCACAGAGAAAATGCCTCCATGAGATCCAGCTGTAAGGCATTCAGTTGAGAAAATGCCTCCATGAGATCCAGCTGTAAGGCATTTTCTCAATTAGTGATCAAGGGGGGAGGGCCCTTATGAGCGGTACCATCTGTGGGCTGGTAGTTTTGTGTTCTCTAAGAAAGCAGGCTGAGCAAGCCAGGAGAAGCAAGCAAGCAAGCCAGTAAGCAGCATTCCTCCATGGCCTCTGCATCAGCTCCTGCTCCTTGACCTGCTTGAGTTCCAGTCCTGACTTCTTTTCCTGGTGAACAGCAGCATGGAAGTGTAAGCTCAATAAACCCTCTCCTCCCCAACTTGCTTCTTGGTCATAATGTTTGTACAGGAATAGAAACCTTGACTAAGACAAATTGGTACCAGTGTAGTGGGGTATTCCTGTGACAACCTGGCCATGTCTTGGGGAGGACTGTGGAAGGACTTTGGAACTTTGGGCTAGAAGATCCATTCAGTGTTAAGAGCTTTGTGGGATGTTGTGTAGGAGCTTGGAAGATAATGTTGAGAACAGTGCAGAAGATGGAGGCCTGGCTTGTGAAATTTCAGGGGGAAGATTTAAGACCCTTATCAGGGCCATTGCTATTCTGTCTGTGAAGATTCTGTGGTTTTGGTTAGCTGGGGCTGAAGAAATAAGCTGTGATTAACAAGATACGATAACTACTAAAGCAAAACCATTGCATTGCTGGGACTATTGATGCTGGTTAGCTGGAGCTGGGAAATTGGTGGTGATTAAGAAGAGACCAGCATCATTGGGGTGAAATCTTCTGAGAAGTGTTTTCTGAGAGCACAGAGGCTACATTCAAGAAATAGACAGGACTGTACCTTGTGCTGTGGCTAGACTTGGTAATATATATGAGTCACCCAGGTGATACTGGTTTTGAAGGCATGAAGGAGTCATGAAGAGCAGCTGAGGCTTGGGTACTGTGAGAGGCCGAGGGAGGCCACTGGTGAAGGTGGCAGCCTCAGTTGCAATTTACAGCCCAGGATTGAAGGGGTCATGCAAAGGAGTTGAGGCTCAGTACTGCAAGCGGCAGCGTAAGGCCATTGGTGAAGGTGCAGCCTCAGTTGCAATTGATGGCCCAGGACTGAAGGGGTCATGCAAAGGAGGTGAGGCTTGGCACCATGGTAAAACCTAGTTGTGGGGGAAGACAGCAGTATTTTGGAGACACCAGTACCATGAGATGACCACCAAGAACAGCAGCAGCAGTGGAGTACAGGCATCTGGAGCCTAGAAGACAAGGTGTATGCTACAAAGGGTAGAGCTGGAGAAGTGACTCAAGTCCATGGAGGAATCCAGAAGACCGTGAGTTTATCCCAGACATTGAACGGTTGGAGTCTGATTTTGCTTTTGATTGTGACTGTGGCCTGATATTTTTCCCTCTTGAAGAAAGAAGGTATTTTAGTGGAGCCCACAGTTAAGTGGCTTTGAATTTTTAAAAGACTTTGAATTTTAAGAGATTGGATGTTTAAAAGGAACTGAAATGTTAATATGTAAGAATTTTCAAAGACTGTGGAACTTTTAAAGTTATTTAGAACTTGGGGATGAATAAAGAAGTAAGGGTCGAGGTTTATTGGTGATGTGTTTGTGTGTCAAGTTGACAAGGGGTCAATTGTACTGGCTAGTTTTGTGTGTCAACTTGATACAAGCTGAAGTTATCACAGAGAAAGAAGTTTCAGTTGAGAAAATGCCTCCATGAGATCCAGCTGTAAGGCATTTTCTCAATTAGTGATCAAGGGGGGAGGGCCCTTGTGAGCGGTACCATCTGTGGGCTAGTAGTCTTGGGTTCTCTAAGAAAGCAGGCTGAGCAAGCCAGGAGAAGCAAGCAAGCCAGTAAGCAGCATTCCTCCATGGCCTGTGCATCAGCTCCTGCTCCTTGACTTGCTTGAGTTCAAATCCTGACTTCCTTTCATGATGAACAGCAGCATGGAAGTGTAAGCTCAATAAACCCTCTCCTCCCCAACTTGCTTCTTGGTCATGATGTTTATGCAGGAATAGAAACCCTGACTAAGACATTTACTATAGGGAATTTCAAAAGAAAACATTAAAAGGTAGTTTAATTTTGTTTGTTGGTTTGTATGTATTCATGAAACAGTGCCTCATATAGATTAGGTTGGCCTTGAATTATCAGTAGATGACTTTGAACTCTGACCTTCCTGCCTTTACCTCTTCAGTGGTGGGCAGTTTACAACAGGTTGTTGATTAAAACCAAGACTTCCTATGTGATAGGCAAGTGCTTTTCAAAATCTGAAGTGGGAGGCTTGAGAGAAAACTCAGTGGTTAAAAGCACTTCCTGCTCTTCCTGAAGACCCAAGTTTGGTTCCTAGTACACATGTAAGACAGCTTAAAACTTTCACCTTTGACTCAAGCTCCAGTAATCTGATGTCCCAG
>CM052704.1:87919705-87970612 GCA_028551405.1 Uromys caudimaculatus
ATATATATATATATATATATATATATATATATATATATATATATATATATATATACCTTTTAATGTTTTCTTTTGAAATTCCCTATAGTAAATGTCTTAGTCAGGGTTTCTATTCCTGCATAAACATCATGACCAAGAAGCAAGTTGGGGAGGAGAGAGTTTATTGAGCTTACACTTCCATGCTGCTGTTCATCATGAAAGGAAGTCAGGATTGGAACTCAAGCAAGTCAAGGAGCAGGAGCTGATGCACAGGCCATGGAGGAATGCTGCTTACTGGCTTGCTTGCTTCTCCTGGCTTGCTCAGCCCCTTCCTAGCCCTTCTGAGGTTTGCCCAGGAAAGGAAAGCTTTGCTCTGAAGGCCCAACAGCTGTCACTATTGGAAAATCTCCTTGCAGACACTGAACAGGAGCAGCCCAGTGTATAATAGGCTCCCTTTCAAACCTAGGGATGGAGAAATTCCTTTGAGTTTCCTCCTGGCAATAGGGAACTGTCTCCTTACCACTCAATAAACTCTGCTTGCTTCCTTACCCTTAACACAAAAACAAAACATCAGAAGAGGAAAAAAATAGAAATCCTCAAAGGCACTAATTATCGAAGGCAGAGGTGGCTGGACTGCAGCAGACACCAGCCAGAGAAGACAGAAAGAAGACTGTGTCAGTCAGGGCCCAACTGCTGGATTTTGACCAAACCCAACTAGAGAACCCCAAATCACACCCACACAACAGAAAGCCACAAACACCTATAGGGCAAGTAGCAACAAGTAGACAGGGGCTGACAGCAGGGGCAGGCAGGCAACATCCTTAGGACTTCAACTTCTCCCTTCTACCAGGGTGTTACATAAACCACAGTCCAGCAGATGAACATTTTATCCAACGGATTACATCAACAGATCCTGGATAGGATAGTTTTTCTTAAATTGTGTACTGAGGATTGAACCCAGGGCCTTATGCATGCAATATGGTTTCAGTCACTGACCTACACCCATCAGCTGGATTGTATTTTATGTTGGATTTTTGTTGTTTATTTTTTCGGCACGTTTTTATATGTAACCTAAGCTAACCCAGAACCCACATTTCCTCCTGTCTTAGTTTCCAGGGCTCTGGGATTACAGGCCTGCACCCTCACAAAGGACGGGCTCATCTTGGCTGTTTATATCATAGAATTTCCCTCCACCCCTCCACGGGAAGGAAGGGCTTGGGAGGGAATCCAGAATACTTTAGACTAAATAACATGCATAATTTTGCACCTCCAAATTGTAACATAGATAAAAGCTACAATCCCGGCACTCATTCACTCTTGGGTTTCATGGGGGAAAAAAGACAGTCTAAGCACAAAACGTCATTGTTGACTGGCAGAACTTCCAAAGGAATGAGTTCTTTGAAAGACCAGAATAGTCTTCCTATGTGGTCTGGCTTTAGTGGAGCTCATCTGGGGAACAGAGAGGAGGAGACAAGGAAATGGCTGTGGCTTAGTTTTCTTCATGACTGTGTGCAGAATAGTAAATACCCGATAAGC
Source organism: Uromys caudimaculatus (assembly GCA_028551405.1). Lineage (NCBI taxonomy): Eukaryota > Metazoa > Chordata > Mammalia > Rodentia > Muridae > Uromys > Uromys caudimaculatus. The sequence continues at coordinate 87,921,221 of CM052704.1, forward strand.
ACATGCTAAAAGAGCCCCGGGCATTTGAGAATCTGCCTGTACCAGCCAGTGAAAAGCAGGATCCCATCTAATTCTCTACTCAGCCTAGGAAGTTGAACTCTTATCACTAGTTTGTTCATCAGAGTGTGGATTCAGGTAGCGGAACGTAGCTCAATTGTTAGAGAGCTTGCCTAGCATGCAGGCAACCTGGGTTTTGTCTCCAGAGCCACATAAAGTTACAGATGGTGGTTCATGCCTGTAATCCCAACACTTAGGCAAAGGCAGGAGGATCAGAAGTTCAAAGTCATACATAGCTTCATGGAGAGTTCAAAGTCAGCTTGAGCTATGTTGGACTCTGTCTCCAACATGGAGTGGCGGGGTGGGCAGTGAGATGGTCCGAAGGTAAGTGTACTTTTATCCAAGCTGGATGAGTTGAGTTTGATCCCCAGGACCCAGACTGTGATGAGAACCAACTCCTGCAGCTTGTCTCCTACTCCCACAGGTGCATCATGTAGCATGCACCCCCCCCCACACACATATAAACAAATAAACACACACACACATATGTATTTTAAAAGCAAAACCAAGACCTGATAGTTTTCCCTGCCAAGTGTGGTAGAACTGAAGCATTTGCAAAGCTGAGACAGAATTGCTGTGAGCCTCAGGATAGCTCCAACTACCTAAGGGTAGCTGAAGGTCTGCCTCAACCAATAAAGAGGAAGAAGAAAGATTCTTCCCGCCGGGCACACGTCTGCCTTTAATCCCAGCACTTGGGAGGCAGAGACAGGTGGATTTCTGAGTTCGAGGCCAGCCTGGTCTACAGAGTGAGTTCCAGGCCAGCCAGCCAGGGCTATACAGAGAAACCCTGTCTCGAAAAACCAAAACCAAAAAAAAAAAGAAAAAAAAAAGAAAGAAAGATTCTTCCTACTGCTCTGACCTCACTGGGAATGCAACATTGATGTTGTAGCTAGTGTATATCTAGGTTCAAATGCTACTAATTGCCTGGATAGAAAGAAGTCACCGAAGCAGTAGAAAAGACAGTGCTGAGAATCGAAATGAAATTCCGCAGAGGAGAGGGGGACTCTGGAAAGGGGAAGTCATAGCCCTAATCAGTACTTTAACTGAAATAAGCACTTTTTAAGGTCAAACGAATCCTTGAACTTTGTGCAATCAAGGCTTAAGAAAACAAAATGGACCAAATTGCATAAAAAGAAGTCCTTTCTTGGATTTCCAGTGACGCTAGAAACCACAGAAGGCTTCACCATCTATTCAAATTACAGCTTTCTCTTTCAGCCTCTGGTGAGATGCTTGGTCAAAAACCATCATCTGTTCATCTACATTAGCACTCACCACACCCTTTGGCTTTGATCTCCTACTCTCTCTAAATTCAGTCACCCTGCAACCAGAGCAGAATCATTGTCAGTCCCAAGATTTGCATTCCAAGGTTCTAAAGAAAATCTGGCTGGATCTGAACAAACTTGGGCTAGGGGCTTGAAAATGGAAGCATCACCTACAACGCAAACAAAACAGTTCATTTTTGACAACTGCTTTTGTCATTAGGACGGTGGTTGCAAAATGACTGAAGAAAGAGTAAGAAGTGAGTTATGGAAAGCCACCTATCTCTACGATAAGACAATTGGATATATAGAGCTCTGGAGTTCCTTCTAACTTGAACATTCTGTGAGTCCAAGACTAAGGAAAATTTCTCAACTTCCCCAAGGAAGAAAAAGTCAAAACCCTCAGCTTTGCTGCTCATCGTGGTCTTGTGTCTAAGAGGAAGTTATTTTAACTCATTAGCCCCTGACTTTGCATGCTCAGGAGACAGAGTAACAAACACTTTGCAGAAGCACTGTATATAGCTAGTTGGAATGGGAAAATCAGACCTGATAACATACTTGCTTTAAGTATTGTTTTAGAACTGTTTACGTGCATATGGTGTGTATTGATCATATTCACCTGTTACTATCTCTCATTCTTCCACTGATGCTGAATCCTTCTTCCAAAAAAGTTTTCCTCCTACTTTCAAGTCTTCTGGAGGGGAGATGCTCGCTGAGTTCAGTTAGGGTCTTGTGGATCTGCATTGATTTGGGGAGGGGGATTTCTTTACTGAAGTACGGGCAAATTACCAGTGACTACTCCTCTGAAGACAATGAATGACACCTTTCCCCAGCAGTCATTAACTGTCAATAGATCCTCATGGAGGGGTGGGGGGGTCTCCAAAGCCCCTCCCCCATTCATGATGAATTATTGATCTTGTACAGGTCTTGTGCATGTTAACCACAGCTGTTGTGAGTTCTTGAGAGTCCTGGTTATGTCATGTCCAGAAGACAGCATTTTGAAGCACTCTGCCCCAGCACTTCTTCATGTTCTCTTTTCATGATGGTCACTGATCACTGTGGAAAGGGACCTAAGGTTGATAGAGAAGTCCCATTTAGAGGTGAGTACTCTGTGGTCACTTATCGGCAGCACTTTGACCAGTCATGAGTCTTGTCATGAACCACTGCCAACTGCAAACAAAAGCTTCTCTAAGCAAGTCTGCGAGCTGCACTGACCTTTAGGTATAAACATATTTAGCCAACCATTGACAACCTGTCCATGAAGCCAAACCACTGCCAGAGCCCATGACCCACCAATAATGAAATTTTGGCCAAATTTACAGTGCAAGGCATGATCTCCCTGCTATAGAGTAGGCCTCAGATCCAGTTAGAAAATGTTTGGTTACCCCAAAACAGTCATGCCATTATTGCTAGGGATCACATCTTGCCTACAAGGTCAGTATTGTAACACACAGGGTCCACATGTCAGTCAACATCATTGATGATCTTTCTTCTCCAGTAGCCTATGTAGTACCTCTGATACTAGGAAAGCTTTGCCAATCTATATTCTTTATGCTTTAAAGAAATTTTAGAAAGGAATATGGGAGGAGGAGTTACACTTCGGAAGTGCGTCACATGCATCACGCCGTTATCTGTGTTATTTCCCCATCATGCTAATACATGAGGACCGCATCTTTCAGACAGTGCAAGGGGCTGCTTCTTTGTGAGTCAGCCATCACCACTCAGTGGAAATCTAGGAGCTGGAGCCCCCTGGGAAGATATGCAGTAGCTTCTGATGATCATGTATACCTGCCAAGAAGAGTCCTCATCCACAGAGTCCCAGAACCTGAGCTACTCTAGTCTCCCAATCCGCCATGTTTGTCACAGCCTAGGGAAAAAAAAACTTCTCCAATGTGGGATTGCCTTAGTATCCAGAGTGGAATCCTGGGTAGATAACTCAGGTCTGAGAGCTCTCTCTGTAGCGCCAATTTATATTGATGATAAAATAGGATCCCTGAGATTCTTTCTGGCTACTGTTAATACCACTTCATTCAAGAGGATCAAAGTTCAAGGCCATCTTTGGCTAGATATTGAGTTTGAAACCAAACTATCCTATATGAGACTCTATCTAAAAAACCCAAGCACATAAAAAAATCAAAATGAACAAAAATCTGAATATAATGCATCAAACCCCAGCTCCCTTAGGCATGCCTAACAGTACTGGGCTTACATTCTCATAGGACCACAAAAGCCTGGCTGAGGGAGTAGGGCGGGGGGAAGTATAACAGATTTCTCCATTGGGCTAGGCATTTATTCTCAAATTTATTGCTAGCTGTATCATTCCAATGAGTTCTCTGCCTGACTCTGAGAGCTAGCCATGGTTCAGAATTGTTAAGGCCAAATAAAACTCCAAATCTGTGGTTCTCAATCTTCCTAATGCTGTGACCCTTTAATACAGTTCCTCATGTGTGGTGATCCACAACCATAAAGTCATTTTCATTGCTACTTCATAACTGTAACTTTGCTACTATTATAAATTGGAATATGCATATTTGATTTATAGGATATCTTATATTTGATCCCTATGAAAGGGTCCTGCAATTCTCAAAGGAGTTGTGACCTATAGGTTGAGAACCGCTGCTCTGAAATCTCAAAGTCCAAAAGACTGTCGACATATACAAAAGAAATGTCCTGAAGATTCTTCAGCTGGTTACAAGGCCTGCAGGTTTATTCAGGAAGCTGACCTCACTGTCTGTTCTGCCTTTAGGGACCTTGAGACAAAACAATGGTCTCATACTGTCTGGAAGGCCACTGCATTCCTCAAGGTATCAGGGTATCAGGGCAAGCCAGAGGCCTTGTTTCAATTCTGCCACTGCGTTTTAAATCCTTGTATTGTGTGTTCTATAAACACCACTTTCTAGGGTGTGCTAATTAACCAACAAATACCTAGAACCATTTTCACAGTCTAAGGGACTATTTCAGCAGAATTTAGGCAGAGCTTAGTGAGAGTAATTGCATCTACTTCAATTCTCTTCAATAACTGTCTGCCTTCTCTCCCTCTCTTAACCCCACCCCTCCCTTTTCTTTTTCTCTTTCTGCCTCTACCATGTTATAAGGGAAGAAGACAATTTCTGAAATATGGATCTTGCACTGGGACTCAGTGGTTAAGAGCACTTGCTGATCTCAGAGAACCTGGGGACACTTTCCAGCACCCACATCAGGCTGCTCACATCTGCCTATAAGTCCAGCTGCAATGGCTCAGATTCCCTCTTTTGGCCTTTAAGGGTATCTACGTGCATGTCCAAATACACACACGCACATGGACCACAAATTAAAAAAAAAAATCTTAAAAACATTGCACTTGAAGCCTTCAGAACTATGACTCAACAGACATTTATTTGTTCATTATATTTATAAAAATATTTTTTCGGAGCTGAGGACGGAATCCAGGGCCTTGTGCTTGCTAGGCAAGTGCTCTACTACTGAGCTAAATCCCTAACCCATATTTATAGATTTAATATATCCAGCTCTATAAGAAATATAATCATAGAAATTCCTATCTTAATGAAGCTAATCAGAATAGATTATTTTCTCTAAAGTTCATAACCTGGCTCCTTTGAGAATTCCTATTTTTGTCTCCATATTGCTGGTCTGTGGTATACATTAGTTGTCAGCATGCATGCCAGGCCCCTGCATTAGGGTCTTCTTTTGGGAAAGAGCTTATGTCCTCATACGTTCATGTGAATTCATCCCATAAGGGAGATTATGCTTTGTTTCCTTTTCTACCTTGACGGGGCCTCTTCATTCTCTCACAATTGAAAAGCAAAATTCTGCCTGCCGTGGGCTGTTGATGACGACTGAGAGTCGAGGAATGTGAATGATATTGATCCTGAGAGATTACTACAGAGGAAGCCACAAGTCCTCTGGACACCCTGCTAGTTCCAAAATATGGGAACCAGAGATGCACCCTCAAAATCTGTCCTTTACCAAAAAAGGAATAGGGAAAGGAGAAATGGTGCTTACCAAGTTTGTCTGACTTTTTTTTTTTTTTTTTTAAGCATAGTATTATAGCCCCTGCAGTAAGACTGAACGCCATGGATTTCCTCCAAATTCCAGAAGAATCCATACAGTCAGATGTAAAGAATGTGAATAGCTCAGAGCACAGAGAAACTACAGTGACCCCTGATGTATTCAACTTCCTTTGTATAAAAAGTCCTCTTGCTTCCATAGGTACAGTTGAAGCCAAGTCAAAGGAAAGAACTGAAACATTATTGTGATTGACTTCGCTCCAAATGTGAGTTCCCCACCAGTGCCTAACGTTAACTTGCTGTGGTAAACAACACGAAGAGTTCTGTGAGTCAGACTTCCACTAAGCTCAAGGAACTTGGTGGTGCCAGGACTCAGTCTCCATGTGACCAGAAGCAGTTGTGGTGGCTTCTTAGGGACCAGCACACAGGTGGTGTACACACATACATTCAAACATAGTTCTCATACATGTAAAATAAATACATAATAAATCTAAAAACTTTAATGTTCTTTCCCTTGCTTTCTTTTAATTTTTTTAATGAATTATTTTTTAAGATTTATTTGTTTATTTGTGGGGTTTGCACACATGCATGCCACAGCCAATACTTGCAAGACAGAGGATGGCGCTGAGGCTTGCATTCACGTTGCATTCACTCTTGGCGACAAACCCCCTGCCACTGAGCTATCGTATGGCCTTCTTTTTCCTTTTTCCTTTTGAGTCAGAATCTCTCTGAGTTGTTTAAGCTGGCTTTGGTCTTGCTCTGTAGCCCAAGAGGGCCTAAGACACTGTTTTGAGACAAGGTCTCATGTAGCTCCAGTTGGGATGTCACCGTTTGAGGCTGAGGATGGTCTAGAACTTCCAATGCCCTACTGCACGCAGTGACAGGGTCTGAGCCCTGGGTCTGCTGTGAGCTAAACTGGCACTCTTCCAGCTGAACTACATCTCTGGCAGGCCTTGAACATTTGGTCTTTCTGCTGTAGCCTCTTGGAATGGGAGCTATAGCCCTGTGCCATCAAGCCCAGCTCAGTTAGTTTTCTTGTATGTGTGAAGGTGTATGTGTGTGTCTTCTATACGTGTGCCAGTGTTTGTGGAGCCCAGAAAACTGTGTCCAATCCCACTGAATTGGAGTTACAGGAAGTTTTGAACAATTGGAACCAAACTCAGGACCCAACATTCTGGGTGTTTTGTTTTGGGTTTTGTTGTTGTTTTTGTTTGTTTTGTTTGTTTTCCTAAACAGGGCTTCTCTGTATCTGCGTAGCCCTGGTTGTCCAGGAAGTCACTCAGTAAAGCAGGTTGGCCTCAAACTCAGAGATCTGCCAGCCTCTGCCTCTCAAGGCAAGTACCACCACTGCCTAGCAAGACCAAGCATTAACTGTTGGGTTATCCCAGCTAAAATTCTTTATCAAATGGTTCCTATCACAGGATAAAAATTCAGCTAGGGAGAGGACTGCACAGGTAAAGTGCCTGTCACACAATCTTAGGCCAGTAGTTCCAATTCCCAGTGTACACCCAGGAGCTGAGCACAGCAGTGCTTTTCTGTGACTATAGTGCTGTAGGGACTACAGCTCAGTCACTGAGCTCCAGGTTCAGAGACAGATCCTGCCTGAAAAGATAAGGTTGAACACAATCGCAATCGAGGAAGACGCCTGACCTTGACCTCTGGCCTTCAGATGCACAGGCTCACAGACGAGTGCACAAACTTGTATGGACACCTCTCTCTCTCCCCCTCCCCCACTTCCCCAGCTAGAGAAGGTAATGACATAAAATATCCAGTCAACAGTTGCATACTACTGACACTTAAAACATTAGTATTAGTGAGTGAGTGTGTGTGCATGTGTGTTTGGGTGTTCCTGTATTATAGATTACACATGGAGGTTAGAGGATAACTTCTGGGAATTGGTTCTCTCCTACCCTGTGGAGGCAGGGTCTCTCTTGTTTCCGTTATATTGTCCGTTATATTGTGTCCTCCTGAAGAGCAGACCCATAAGCCTGGGGGCAATTTTCCTGTTTCTGCTTCTCATCTTGCAGTACAGGTACTGGAATTACAGATAAACGCCACCGAGTCCGGTGTGTGTGTGTGTGTGTGTGTGTGTGTGTGTGTGTGTGTGTGTGTGTGTGTGTGTGTGCTTAATACGAGTTTCACACATTGAACTCGGGTTTGCATGGCCAGCACTTTCACCCTCCAAGTCATCTTGTTGCTCCTGTAACAAAGTATTTTCTAGATTAAACAACTCAGGCAATTCTTTGATACCCTAGCTCATTTCCACATGAGAAAGGAGTATGAAAATCAAAAATCTGTGTTTTTCTCAAAGTGCCCTTGACTGGCATCTAGACAAGGAAGAGAAACCAAGGGCTCTCTCTGCAGGTGGCCACATGCAGAGTCGCTGAGGCAGAACAGCATGTGAGCTAACCAACCTCTATTTCTGGTATGGCAGAAGCTGGGTGAGCAGAGTCTCCAGGCGTCTAATAGCTCATGTTTTGACAAGTGATTTCTCACAAATATTTTCTTATTTTAGAACATAGCTTTACTGGCGATCTAAATCTGTTTTTTTGTCTGAGGTTGTCTAGACAGGAGCAAGAGAAACTCTGAAAGTAGAAATAAATATTTTCTCTTTTGTACAAAGTAGTGAAGACACTTCACCTTCAAGGAGATGGTGTACTTTAAGGGGCAGAGCCAGTCATGGGGGAGCAAACATCTGACTGATTAGCATTCTTAAAAATCCTCATCATAAAAATAGCAAATGGGGTGCAGCTCAGTCCAGAGTGCTCACTTAGCATAGGAGAAGCCTGGGGTTCAGGGCCTAGCACCATATAAACCAGGATTGATGATGCTTGCCTGTGACACTAGCACTTGGGAGTTGCAAGTCAGGGAATCAGAAGTTCAAAGTCATCCTCACCTATATAGCAAGTGGGGAGCCAGAATAAAACACATAAGACTGTTTCAGACTAAGAAATAAATAATAGATAAAAGCAGCAAATGACATCAGTCATGGTAATGCATTCTATAACGCCAGCACTCAGGAGGGTGAGCCACAAGTGTCCTTTCAGCCATCAACACGCAGTAGGACCCTACCTACAAAAACAACCAAACACAAAGTTTAACAAATGTAACTAGGTCAGCTCACATTCATTAGGGTTAGAGTGCGGGACTGGGCTTCACAGCTCCTGGGTTGTTGGTTGAGTTGAGCAGGAAACATGCTCTTAAATGATTCTTGAATAATTGGAGGGCTTTCTGTTCCATGAGTTAGTGCCATCATGATTTTGATCATTAAAAGCACACGTCATGCTTCCTCTCCTAAAAAGGTACGCATTTAAGAGGCTGGAGAGATAGATGGCTCAGTGATTAAGGACGTGTTGCTCATCCAGAGAATGTGAGTTCAAATCTTAGCTCAAAACACTGTAACTCCAGCTTCAGGGGATTTAATACCCTCTTCGGGTTCACACACATGCGTGTGCACACACTCACACATGTACACACATAGGTACACACACATGCACATGTGAATAAAATAAGTAATTTTGTTTTTTAGTTACATATTTTTGTCTCCAATATTTTTATGCAAATTGAGTAAGGATCCCATCTATGGTTATTCAAATGCCTTAAGCAGACCTGCTTTACCCGTATATCCCCTCCTGGTTCTAGTTCACAGCAGCACTACAGAAAGCAAAGCACACACTCAGGTAAGACAGAAACTGGCAACAATGTAAAATGTTTCCATCTACCAGAAACTGGGTGCTTTTCATCAGGAAGACCATAAACAACTTGGAAACGCTCCACCCTGGTTTTTGCAGCCCATCTAGTCACTCTCTCTTCCAGATGAGGTAATTCCACAGCATTTCATGTAAGTGGTTTAGAGAAGTCAAGTCAAGTCAAGTCAAGAAGGAAAGCTGTCAGCACGAAGCACACTTTGTCCGGTTTACATCCTGTTGTCGCTGTTGCTTATTAAAGGGGGTGGGGGTACTCGTGCCATGACACACATGGAGGTCAGATGCTGTGGAGTCAGTGGAGGAAACTTTCTACTGTGACTTAGGAGCCAAGAATCCAACCCAGACCCCCAAGTTCATTTAGCAAGAACCTTTACCTGCTGAGCTATATATACAGTCAGCCTTTCATTTGGTTGGTTTTTGAAGCCAGGTTCTTACTCAGTAGCCCAGGCTGGTCTGGAGGATTCATTGTGCAGCCCAAGCTTCCTTCTATCCTGGTTTCCCAAGAGCTGGGATTACAGTGCCAGTCACCATGCCTGGCCTACCTAATCATGACTTAATTGGACCTAATTTGCCTGTCCAGTTTAAGTGTCTAAGTGAGTACTGCAGAAAAGCTAAAAACTTTGGAGGAAGTATAAGACACTGAATACATTGCTAAAAGGAAAAAAAAAAAAAAAAGAAGTATTTCTTGCCTTCTCACAATTCCTTAACCTCAAAGGGAAGAGGCCACTAACGTACCAGAACAGAAAAAAGGAGACCTTGTACATCCTAGAAAGGCAAGAACCCCACTTGACGTTTTCCCAGAGCACAACACACAAGCCAGGGCAGGCATTCCAGCTAAAGGGCGGGAGAGTGGACAGTGAGGACTTGTGAAGAGATGGGGTCAGAAAGGTCAGCCACATCATCGCTTTGATTCCTCTACAGGAAACAGATAAGCAAGCAGCTTACTGCCTTCCCCATCCCCGTGTAGGCCAGGCAGCTTTTCTCCTGCTTTCCTGTTTCTTGTTCTGATTAATATCTAATCAGCCTGTCACAGAACCTGTGGAATACCTGAAGCATGTCCCCTCTGTCCCACTACACCTAGAGCTGGCTGAACGTCTCAGACAGGGCTGTGTACAGGCAGACAACGTATCTGGTTTCAGTGTCACCTTCCCCTACCCTTTAAATCTTTGTGCATTACCTCTACCTATGCAGAGCTTATATCCAGGAAGTTGCCCTTACTTGACTGAAGGCTTGGTATAGGTGTGCTCATGAGGCCATGGTTGTGTGTTTCCAGTGCTAATATACTTCAGCATCCTTACTGGTCAAAGCCTTACTGGTTTTTACATTCATAGAAATTGTTTAAATTGTGTTCTTAAGAACGAACCCTTCATGAGGTCATAGGAGTGGGTTCTGAATGCCAATGAACTTTTATTGTGAAAGTCTCACTGTACCCTTAGACTCTTTCCACACACAGATTCTCCAGGGATAACACAGAGAAGCTAAGGCATTTTCTCATCCTATAGAAGCAAATGAGTACCATTGGGTCATGATGTTTTAGTATTTTAATGATTTGTTTCTGGAGCGTGAGATAACTACAAAGAGATCAGAGTATTCTATGGACTACTCTGGGACTTCTGCCACATTCTCTTGGACTCTGTGGAATCTTCCCAGAATTTCCAAGAGAAGACTCTTTACTGCCATCGTGCTTACAGGCAGAAGCCTGCTGTCTTGGATTTTTAAAGCTTTCATTTGTCTTTAGAATATAGTTGGATAAATGTAGGCACTATGTCCATCTGAATAATCAATGCTCTTTAAAGAAAAGGCTATACTATAGAGCAACAACCAGGAAGACATTCCTCTCCCTCTGCCGGAGCTTCTGTCTGTACTCTTTTGATCTCTGTAAATTGATTTTCCTTTCCTTTTTAAGAAAGATACATTTTCTGATCTTTAATATTGTGAGTGCATATATGTTCATATGGTATAAGTTCAGCAGAGGCCAGAAGTGTTGATTCCCTGAAACTGGAATTACAGAGGGTTGTAGAACAAGTTACAGGGGTGCTGGGAACCCAACTCAGATCCTCTGCAAGAGCAGTGAGCACTTTTAACCAGTGATCCATCTCTCCAGGGCCAGTTTTGCTTTCTTCCAAATTCCACTTGAAGGGCTTCTGAGGTAGAAAGATGGGCTTGTTGTTTGTGTTTTGTCTTTGCTCAACGCAATGGCTTTGAGATTCACAGAGATTTTTTTAAAGAATTAGTAGTACTGAGTAGTACTCCATGTGTGCTGGCTGTTCTCAGAATTAAAAGCAAAGCTGCATGCAGATGGCTCTCCTGAATCCTTTTCCTTGTGCAAGATGAAGCACATCAAGATAGGTAGGAAGGAAGCGTGGGGGAGATGGTACAATTTGTTTTGTTTTCTCATCTTCAAGCACTTACTGTGCTGGGCAGGGCAATTCACTCCTGTCGCCTGGTTCTGAGCCAAGGGGATTACAGTAAATTCAAATTCAAGGATAGCCTGGACTACAGAATAAGACCCTATCTTTTTTTTTTTTTTTTTTTTTTCCAAGACAGGGTTTCTCTGTGTAGCCCTGGCTATCCTGGAACTCACTCTATAGACCAGGCTGGCCTCGAACTCAGAAATTCACCTGCCTCTGCCTCCCAAGTGCTGGGATTAAAGGCATGCGCCACCACTGCCTGGCTAAGACCCTATCTTAACACACACACACACACACACACAAGCCCCACCAATACTACTTACCGTGTTCACAAGGAAAGGATATTTTGAATCTGTGAAGCTTTCTTTTGGTTTTGGTTCATTATAATTTCTCCCTCGATGTGTTTAGAAACTATTCAGGGAAAAATGCAAACAACTCAACTCTAAAAATAAATGCAATCAAATTTAGTTTGATAAAATTAGTTAGGTGCCCTTGGAAAATACCACCAAAAGAATGGAATGAGTCATCTTAAAAAAAAGAAGAATACAGCTCAGTTGATAGAGTGTCTGTCCGTGTCTGTATCTGCCTAGCACACAGGAAGTCCTGGGCTCTGCATCCAGCACTGTGTAGTAAACTGGGTGTGGTAGCACTCACCTGTAATCTTGGAACTTGGTAAAGGCAAAGTCATAATAGTTCATGTTCATCTTCAAGAAGTTTGAGGACAGCCTGGACTATATGATACCCTGCCCCCAGAACAGAATCTTAAAGTCAAGTGTGATGGTATATGCCTCAAATTCAGAATAAATTTGATGCCAGCTTTGGCTATCCAAGATCCTGTCTCAAAAAAATAAAAGTAATTAATTAGTTATATAAAAATAATAACATTACAAACTACAAAAACTTATTACAAATACTTGCCATGTTTATTATAACAGTTTCTAGCTAGAAATTAGTTTTTGAACCAATGAGGTTTTGTTTTATTTGGGGGGGTTGATTGTTTGTTTGTTTAGTTATTTGTATTTTTTTTTAAATAAAAATGAGAACCAGAACTCCCAGCAATCCTCCTGTTTAAGTTTCCCAAGTACTAAGATTATAGATGTGCCCCAGCTGCAAAGCCAGTGACTATTAAGAAGGTCTTTAGAAATTCTGTACATAGGATGCTTTAAAATGAGCCACTCTGGTACTATAGCCTGCTTTCCCATTAAACATAGGATTGCTACCACTGAGAGTTACTGTATCGGCAAGCCCTCATTTTATAGCATCCCCCAAGAACACCCATCACTTGTTGGAAGTCTTCCTTTCTGAGCAGCAGCTCCAAACAGATGCTTAGAAGTGAACACTCTTGGTGATATAAAGAACGGAGGTGCAAAGGGTCCAAAGCCTAAGAAAGTGCAGTCCTGGAAGTTCTACGATGTGCATTGGACAGGTTCTTTGTTTGGTTGGCTTTGGACTGTTTGTTTTTGAGACAGGGTTTTTCTTTGGAGCTGTGGCTATCCTGAAACTTATTCTGGAGACCAGGCTAGCCTCAAACTCAAAAGAGATTCACTTTTCTCTGCCACCTGAGGGTGCTGGGGTTGAAGGTGTGAGCCACCACCACCGGGCTTTGGACAGTTTCTTAACACAAGTGATGTCCAGAGAAGTCAGCATAATTCCAAATGGACTAAGTGATGATTTTTATAAGCAGACTTGTACAGTGGGGGAAAAATAGGGATTCTAGATATTACAGATGAAGTGCCGATATTACTTACTAGAATATGGTATCTAACGAGCATCAGTGAATAAATTCATAACTTGCACTAAAGCTTCAAAATTCCTAATAATATTGCAAGAACTGGTAGTAGTAGTTCTAGTGTTTTAAGACAGTCTGATAACCTAGTCTGGCCTCCAATTTATCACTTGGCCAAACTGGTCTTGAGTTCTTTATCCTCCTGCCTCAGCCTCTCATTTACTGGTATTATAAGCTTGAACCACCACTCCCTGCTCCGATTTTTATTATTAAAGGGCTTCTGGGGACAGAATTGGAGCCACTGGGTCTGTGTGGTCAGCACCTTTACCTCCTAAGCCATCTCAACAGCCATGGAGAGTGTTCTGTGAGGTTAATACAATCTTGAATGTTGGGCATCAAATACCATGCATGTAATATCATTTTGTAGCTTTCCTGATATTTAGAACTAATTGAATTTTTACACAAATACCTAAGTAGTTTTATATGCCTTGCTTCTCCTGAATAAAACTACTTCGGGGTTTTTTGTTTTTTTTGTTTTTTCTTGTTTTTTTCTTTGTTTGTTTGTTTGTTTTGTTTTACAAGCATGGTCTCATATGTCCTAGGATGTCTTCAAACTCAATATTTAACTGAACAACTTCCTGCTTCACCTTCCTGGGATTCCTGCCACACCCAAATCATCACGTGTTACTGGGGATGGAACCCACAGCTCTCTGCATGCGAGAAAAGTTCTCTGCCAACTGAGCTACATCTCCATGCACATACGTGGAGACAGGGTTGTGTGTGTGTGTGTCTGTGTCTGTGTGTGTCTGTGTGTTTGGATGTGTGTGTGTGTGTGTGTGTGTGTGTGTGTGTGTGTGTGTGTGTGTTTGGATGTGTGGATGTGTGTGTTCAATCACTGAGTGATTTGCTCATCCTCACTACTTAGAGTATACTCAATTAAAATCAGATATACATACAGGGATACAACCAAAGCTTCTTCATCTTTGCCTTCGTATCTTGACTAGAACTGGGGCTTCCACACATCTACAACCGCCCCGCTTTCCACCAACTCCACTGTCTGGTGGTGCTGTAAAGAAAGCACGTCCACAGGATGCAGTTCTCAGAGGTGGGCAAGAAGACTGACCTCCTGTCACCAATGAGCCCAACAGGCTCCGATGTCGTGAGTCACCCTGTGATAAGTCCTAAAGCACAGCTTTATCATCCACTGAAGCAAAATGGACACACTTTTCCATTATGCCTGGCTCTATAACGAAAGCCTGAGGAAGTGAGTGGAACATGAAGTCACCCCTTCCGCCCCAGCAGACAGATGGATAGAGACATTCCCATTTGTTCCCAGCCCTTTGTCTTCTGAGCACTTTTGGCATTTCCTTCAGGAAGCTGGAGGTTATGACCTAAGGTTTCCTTAGCGAACACACTCTGTTTCCCACAGTTAACCTTACCCAGAAATGACATCTACTCTAGTAGGTGAGGTTTATCTTCATGTCCCAACTGTGTCCTGTCCTGTGCAAATTCAATGACACTTGAAAACACAAACTCTGAAAAGTAGCAATAGGCTAACAGCAATAATCTGCAGTAAAGATGGTGGTAACTCCAAGTTAACTGTTAGAATGTTATGCTACATGCCTTTGTTTCAGAGTTGCTTTCATTTTAGTAGGACCAATTAAATGACCCAACGTGATGTCCTAGAAAATGGGATGACTTAGAAGCTGGAGATGGAGCTCAGTGGGTAAAGTACTTGCCTAACATGTGTAAGGACCTGGGTTTAATCCCCAGCTTCTCATAAACCTGGACCCAACATTGAAAAAGAAGAAAAGGAGGAAGCAGAAGGATCAAAAGTCCACATTCCTCTTCTGAGCAAGCATGAGGCAAGCCTAGAACACACGAGACCTTGTCTTAAGAATAGACAAACCAAAAGCATTACAAAGCATTGACCATTATAACATTATCTTCCATTAACCACGTTTTCTCTTTCTCAGCATATTGATAAAAGGCCAAATATGTATGCTTTTGCTGCGGCGTTTGAGCTTATCAATTTAGTCATAATTTAAAATAGATTTAAGACCCCATTGCTGAATTTCAGAAGGCTGTATTTTAGGGTGGGATTATCACACTTGGTTTCGTTTGGCCTCACTGCACTTTAAAATCGAAATAGTCACATTTATTTGCTGTGGTCTTTAGAAGGTTGATGGTTTTTCTCTTATTCTCCACATGTCTCTAATGCTAATTTATTGAAGTTTCTCTTCCTGAAAAAGCTAGAGTGGTTTCTAAACAAACCACATTTTTTCATACCCTAGTTAATCAAGGTAAAAGCTTTTAACTTCTTTTAACTTTATAAAATTTGGCCTGACCTTTAATTCCAAAGAGCCACAAAATCAAAAGATACCTCAGTGAATGATTTTTTAAAAAGTTCTCTTCACAAAAGAATCTTTAAAAAAATCAGTTTATTAATGTTTAAAAGTTGATAAAGCTATGTGCAAAATGATCCACAATAGTCAGGAACCTATTAAATACTAATTTTTTTTTTAAAAAGACATTTCTTGATTTAATTGCACTGAAAACCATACTAAAGAGACAGTAATATATTTTTATTCTCTGTAACATTTACACCAACCATCAATATCTAATGACAACTGAAATAAAGAATTCCTGATGTTCCCTGTCAGTTAAAGTAATGCTTTTTTGGGTACAAAAGGATGGCACTTTCTTAAGAACTACACATTCAATGGTGTTAACACAGGTTAGGAAGAAATTCAGTAAGATGACCTCAAAGAAACAAATACATTCGAAAATCAGAAACTGTTCGTTAAACAAAATACAACCATCCCCCAGTTGGTTGAAATGGATCACACAACACTCTGAAATCATCAATAAAAGTGCCAAAGATGCTGTATGGGTTACAGAAAGACATCAAGAAACAGCTCTTGGTTCGCACACCTCATTCTGTAGTTTTGTTTGTTTTTCCCATATCACCTAAGATCCTGGCCGATATAATTCAAATAAAGTAGACTTCGTTATTCGCATTACAAACACAGGCCCGTTGAGGTTGTAATGGGAATAAGGAACACATGAAGAATAAGAAACAACACATTCTCATCTTAAAGATGGCCCACCAAATCCCCGACAACTTGACCCAGCTTACGTGGAAACTTTGGCGTCAGCAAATAGCCTTTCCAGTCAACAGCCTGCTGGCTAGAGACAATCAAGAAATAGACCCCTACACGACCTCCTTCTGATGAACAAAGGTCAGGCAGTTAAGATATAAAGTAAAAGAATATGAAGGAGTGGGAAGGGGAGACAGGGTGAAAAGAAACGGAGGGTGGGGACATGCACACCACCCAAGCTAAAGGACACATACTCATTTTGTTTTACAGTGCGAGATCACATCTCAAAACTCAAGGGACACTTTCTCTTGGGGCCTCAGTCTTTGAGGAGGGGCTAGATGAGCCCTCTGGGAGCTTGACAATGCTAGACCTTTGGCTCAGTGCAAAATCAAAGCTCCGGGGTATTGGGGGGGGGGGGCAGGAAACCCACTGCAGGCCAGACCTGATCTCCACCCTTCCCAGTGCATTGTTCACAATCACTACCTACCTACATCATGGTATCACCAGGCCACGCATGCTCCCTTCCCTCCCTCCTTCCTGCTCCCAGTTGCTCCTTCCTTGCAGCAGTGGAGAATGAGAGACATTTTTGAAACGCTGGGGTAGTGGGTGATCAAGTCAGAATGCTTCCCTCAGTATCAACAGCTTCCGGTTTTAAGAAGAAGAATTGACGTTTCCAGAAGACATAATGGTCTCTGGGTTGTCCCCATCATCCTTCTGGGGGTGGGAGGAGTTGTCTGATTTGCTGCGGCTAAATTCCATGCCTGGGATGATGGGCCTCTTGAATTTGCCAGCGGAGTCTCCGTTGGGGCATTTGCAACAAGATACGATCCGGATGAAGGCCCGGCGCATCTCCTTGTTGGTCAGAGTGTAGATGATGGGGTTGGTACCTGAGTTCAGCACAGCCAGAACCAGGAAGTACTCTGCTTTGTACAGGATGCCACAGGTCTTCGCCTTGCAGCCCACATCTAACAGTAGTAGGATGAAGAGAGGGGCCCAGCAGGCAATGAAGACACTCAGGACAATGATCACCGTCTTCAGCAAGGCCAGAGATTTCTCAGAACTGCGGCTGGCCTTGGAGATGTTCTTGCGGAAGGTCAGGCGGCGGCTTCGAGTCCTGACCAAGGAGTAGATTCTGCAGTAGAGGATGACGATGGAAAGCAGGAGCAGAGTGAAGACGGTGGTGCAGAAGAGAATATAGTGCTTGTGGTAGAGTGGGAGCACGGTGGAGCAGCTGGGCAGCGAGCTGATGCAGTTCCAGCCCATGATGGGAAGCCCACCCAGAATGAGGGAGATGACCCAGCAGCCGCTGATCAGCAGAAAGGAGCGCGAGCTGTTGCTCCCATTGTGTAGTTTCATTTTCAGCATGGTGATGTAGCGCTCAATAGCGATGGCAAGGAGGCTGAAGACTGAGGCAGACAGAGCCACAAACATGCTTCCTTCCCGCAGAAACCACTGGGCAGGTGTAAGCTTGTAGGTGGTGGCTCCAGACAACAGCAGGTTAGCTGTGTAAGCCACTCCTGCTAATAGGTCCGAGAGGGCTAGGTTGCCTATGAAATAGTACATGGGCCGGTGGAACTTCTTGGTTTTCCAAATAGTTAGCAAGACAAATATATTCTCTAGGATGATGAAGCAGCATATGAGAATGAACACCACTGAAGTCAGTTTAATGCCATGGTCCTTCTCCACCCCGATGTTCAACTTGCCTGTGTAGTTATAATGCCGGACTATGATATCATAGTTGCCATAGTCAGAGACTGGGCTGCGGAGAGCCTTAACCACCGGGACGCTGGTGGACACCATAGCCGCTGCACTGTCTCCAGGAGCCCGGGGAGGTACTTCTCCAGACAAACGCTAGAGGGCGAGGTTGAGCGGGCCTTCAGTTACAGCAAGGCCAGGTCGCTGAGCTTTTTATGTAGCTTTTCCTTGGCTGGAGAGGCCTCCGAGAAACAGCAGCCTTAAACAAGTTACAAAGAAAAGAGTCAGGGAAAATGCCCAGCACACTAGCATAATTCATTCTAGCTAAGGCATTGCTCCAACTTTGTTGTTGATTTGTTTTAAGGAAACTTGGCCAGAGCACAGGAAGGATTTAAAAAAAAAAAAAAAAAACAACTCAAATTATCATTTCAAGTAGCAAAACAAAAATAAACAAACAAAAGAAATGACGTTAGAAAGAGAGGTAGAAAACAAACAAAAAATTTACCCAGACTCTGAGTAGACAAAGCCTTCCCTTGGGTCATTAAATCCACCAAGATGGGAATGGGAAAGAGCCACCCATTCTAGTTTTCGACGCAATGCCATCTCCACTGGCATTGCCATGTTCCGTGTCCAGCCCTGAGATTCCTTCAAGAGATCACCAGGTCAGCTGCTTGCTCACCACCAGCCCAAGGGCCTCTTCTCATAAAAGGCACGAACTGCCAATTCTGGGTGCAGGGCAGATATGTATATATCCCCCCCCCCACCCCCCAGCTCTAAGAGACCAGCCCACCTTCTCATTACCATGCAAGAAAGTAGCTTTGTAGGAGGGTCATTTGACAAGTAAGTCGTTTTCTGGGCTCTATTAATAACTCCCTGGGAGCAGGTGTACTGAGGGTCTGGTCGGAGGGTAAAGCGAGGTGTGGGCCGCCAGGCCTTGAAGTAAACAGGAAAGGTTGGCGCCTCCGTGAAGCAACTGCCTATTCTTCTTTTTACTTTTTTTCTCTACTCCTCTACCCCACCCAACCTCCTCACAAATCAGTTTATTACATTTAAAGGTATTCATTGAGAACCCTTCCTAAGAGATTGCAACAAATCCTAGAAGTTTCTACGTGAACTGATTGCTTAAGAGTTTTAACTTTAGCCAACGCTCGCATGCACACAAAGTCATCCTGCTAGCGATAACGAAGCATGCCACTTTGTTCTAACTTCTAGTACATTAATTTCCAGAAACACTACTGCTAAATTTGCATGGGCAGTTTTAACCTCATCGGCTCCCCACACCCACAACATTGCCTCCTCTCACAGAACTAGCAATCCCTAAAGGAAGGACACACAGCACTAATTAAGTTGGACACACGGCACTAATTAAGTACTCTAAAGTCTGCACGGTAACTGATCACCGCAAAAACA
Organism: Uromys caudimaculatus; assembly: GCA_028551405.1. Taxonomy (NCBI): domain Eukaryota; kingdom Metazoa; phylum Chordata; class Mammalia; order Rodentia; family Muridae; genus Uromys; species Uromys caudimaculatus. The sequence continues at coordinate 87,940,594 of CM052704.1, forward strand.
AATGAGTGGGGGACATTGCAGTCATTTCTATGACAAAAGCTTACGAAACTCCACATTTCCCCCACTCTAATGCTACTGTCCACTCTCAGGCAATGGAAATCATTGGCGTGGTGCCTGATAATTTTGTCTATAGGATTTCCAAAAATAAGCGTTTTCCCTTTTCTCCGTTCTAATGAACCGTAGCTTTTCGAGCACGCCCTCCCCCAGACATTTCTATGATTTGGAAATTAATCTTTTTCTAACTTCATTCACTCCGTGTCCCACGAAGAAGCCAGTCAAGATGGGCTCCATAGCATCCTGGAGATGCCCGGGTTTGTTTTGTTTTCCTAAAGTTTTTGTTTGTTTCGTTCGGGTTTAAAGGTTCCTTCTTGACACCTGGACGCCCTACAGCCGGCGCCGAAGCCTGCGAGGCTCACAACCCCCTACCTCGTTCAAGCCGGACGAAGCTGCATCCGCCGGGCTCCGGGTCTACACTGCGCGATCCGCATCTTGCTGCTGTCGGAGACTGACGGCGACCAGCTCACTCGCAAAGTTCCTTGAGCTTGGGGTTCCCTCCCTCCTCAGCGGTGCACTCCAGTGGCCAGCCCTGCCTGCGCTGCCTACACCACTTTCGCAAGGCGAAGTCTCTGAGCGCCCCGCCGAGGCTGGGTGGCTCCTCTAGGAAGGGACTGGGAGGGGTTAATGCCTTTAACTCCACCGCCCTCTGCCAGCGGCAGGGGGCCCCTCCGGGTCCAGGCTACTAAAGAAGCAGCCTCCCAGTAAGATCTGGGGCAGAGTGACTAAAATAAAACGAAATGAATAGAAGCCCCTCCGCCCCAATCAACAGAGAGAGGGGAAGAGAAGGGGAGGAGCCTGCAGCCCCTAAATTCTAATTCACAAATCAAGTCTCTAGTCAGCTACCCGCAGTCCCCAGCGCGGGACAGGACTCCGAAACTAGGCATGGGGATCCCTGGGAAAACTTTTCTTCATTGAAAATCTTAGAGGACAGAGGACAAACCTGCGTCTCATAGAGGATCTTCCTGGTCCCTGATTCCACAGCTCTGAGGATCCGTGTAGCCCGAGTGGCCCGGTGCCCTGGGGGCCACTTCCACGCGGTCAGGGGAAACCAGAGCCACTGCCAAGAGAGTCGCCGCCACGCCACAGAGAGGAGATCCTGAGAAGGGACTGCGAGAGAGGTCGGAGGAGAGCAGTCCGAGTCATTGAAAAACTCCTGTTCTCCTCCTCCTCCTCCCCCTCCACTCAGATCCTGGTGAAGCCTTGAAACTTGCGGTCTGGTGGGCAGAAAGTGGCTTTCCCCGGGTGCACGGTGAAGTGGGCCAGTGCTGTGCTTGCTGTTGGGCGGGGGTTCCCCTCGCTCAGCTGAGCGCAAAGCCAGGCGGTGTGCCCCAGATTCTGGGAAGCGCAGAGGCCTTTGAGGAGGTGGGCTGCTGCCCTGGCCTCAGAGATTTAAACAATCCGGCAGTTGAGGAATTTCCACAGGGGAAAGAGTTGCCTGGCTTTTCACAGGCCAGTGTCTACAGCCCCCCAGCTAAAGCTGGACGCCTCTTCTCTCCCTGCCTACTTGAGTAGTAACTAAGACCCCCAAATCTAAAGAGTTGCACCTCCCCCACATTTTTCTATTGCTAGATAATGCTCGATTGAGAATGAGGAGGCTTTGGTCAGAGATTTGTCTGAGTAGCAGACTCGGGGGCCTTTATGCCTTGTCGGTCCTACAGTTAAAATGAGGTTCCACCCAAGTCCCCTGTTCGCACTGCCTTCCCACCCTGAGCAGATGTGATCACAAAACTTCCTCTGCTGTGCAGTTTCAATTAACAGACACACCCTGTACCTGAATGACTCAAGAGAGACTGAAGGAACAAACAACAGACCCTTACCTTCTGGGATTTTATGAGCTTGCACAAAAAAAAAAAAAAAAAAAAAAAAGTAACTGTTAATTCACATTTGCCTAGAAGCACTCATCAACAGCCTCCTTCCTTACAGACCCACAAATACAGACCTTGCAAAACAATATGGAAACTAAGATAACAGCCATCCAGTCTCCTCCGGAAAAGACCGAGTCTGACACTTGTTTCATTTAAGAGGAGATATTTAAGTCTATCGAAGTCCTACAGAGGCCAGGAGTTAGCCTCCCCTCCTCCCATCCCCAATTTATGAGGTCTTTAAGGGGGAACTATGCACCTTGCTGTCACAAGATATGATGGGCGCTGTTCCACAAAGCGATGGAGCAGCATGGGCCATTCTATCCATGGGAGAAATCCTCAGCCTAAGAGACCGGTAGATTGCCCTGTACGTGGTAGAGCTGGGCCACCAAATCTAAGGTGTCTTGCCTGCCTGCCCAAATGCTGTCAATCAGTTTCAAACTTCAAATTACTTTCCTAACAGAGAAGACTTCTGCACTTGGGCTCCTTACATTCGTACTTCTGATTGTACTTGTCTTTACAAGGGTTCAATTCCCAGTACTGTAAAAGAAAAGATAGGCTATGCATGGTGACAAATTAATTCCAGCATTCCAGAGGTAGGGCAGGTTTTTGTAAGTCTGAAACCAGACTGGTCTACATAGTTGGATCAAGGCTAGCCAGGGCTATATAGTGAGACCTTGATTCAAACAAACAGAAGGAAAAAAAGGAAAAGATAAACATATTGTATAATCAGGGATCTATGAAGGAACAGAACTGATGGTGGTCTGGCTGGCTAGTCCAACAATAGCTGTGTCCTAAAAGAAAGGCCAAGCATCTAGTAACCACAGGTTCATGAGCCTGAATCAATCCCAGTCTGGTTCCAGAGTCCTAGAGCAGTCCTAGAGAACTGGGCTCATCAGTCTCCACTGGAGTCCAGAAAAAGTAGGTTCTAGTAGTGGTGAAGGGATGCCTCAGCAGCAGAACAGATGAACTTGTCAGCTAGAGTGAGGGCAAGCAGACAAAAAGCAAAAGTTTCCTTTTTCCATGTCCTTTTAAGAGGTCTGCCACCAAAGGGTGTGCCCTAAATCTGGGGTGGGTCTTCTTACTTCAAGTGATCATTTTAAGAAATTCCCTCACAGGCATGCCCAGTTGCTTGGGTTTTAGCTGATTCCAGACGTCCGGTTGACAACTAAGAGTCCATGTTGTCCATATATAAAGGTCTATATAACTATAGGTATTAGAATCCACTCATATTCACCATAGACAATCTCAGTTCTGATGCTCCTACTTTCACTTATAGTGTTGGTATTATAGGCAGGCACCATGACACCTGGCTTTATGTTTAAACAGTACAGGGGATGGAACCCAGGGCTTTAGACAAACTAGGCAGGGACTCTACCGACTTAGCTACCTCCTAATGACTGCTATCTGACATTCTCAGTGCCCACCTTACAGACCTAAAGAAAACTTGTACTTTCAGCTTCTAAATTTAACATATATATACATGTATATATATACACATACACCTTTAATCCTTACAGCTTAATGCCTACAAGTTAGGTACTATTATCATTCTAATTTTATAAACAAGAAAAATGGAATCCAGGAATATTAAGCATGTTGGTTAATGTGAGACCTGACCACAGACAGACTGTAGAATCATAACCACCACCAAACCACTGAGATAAACCTCAGGTATACCGAAGAATTACTTGGGGAAAATCTTTTCTGTTGTCTACATGCCATCACTGAGGACAAGATGCAGGCCTGGCCAAGTCTTGCTGAAGATGATTTGGTAATGGTCACCACTATCATACATCTCTGGGATATAAATGTGTAAGACTGTTGGGCAAATACAAAATTCCAGCAAGGCTGTTCCTAGACACAGCTTTCTGGCAAATTCCAGATTTCTAGTCCCACAGCTTTTAAAACCCATAAACTGAAGACAGTGCTAAGAACTATGGCCTCCAGCTAATTCCTGGCCAGAAGTCTAGCCCTTTTTCTTCCGGGAAGCCACTCTCTGCCTTCCCACCTTACTAAGGACACACTTAAGGACACACATCTGGTGTGTCCCGTTTCCATTAAGGTGGCTCCACTTCAGGGTTCTAAATTCTAAGTGGCTTCCCTATCCTTCAGTGTTCTCCCTTAAGAGTTGTCAGATAAAATAGCACATGGCCCTTAAGTTATATAGTATAGGTAAGTAAATACTCATTCATCTAAGAATCAGACTTAAGGGAGTAAACTATATCTTCTCTTTGCTAATTTCTGACTGCTCTCTTTTCTATTTATTCCAGTTGATTTTTAACTCATCCCACCTCTCAAGACCCAGAAGAGCAACAGCTTTCTTTCTCATTTATTCATAAGAAAATAAGGTCTCCCACTTCTCACAGAGAAATCTGTATGATCACCTCACTTTCCTGACTCTCAATAACAGAGTTGCCCCCAGCATGTCTTTTCCAACTGCTTGAGAAATGAAACTCAACTTACTCTTCTAGAGCAAATTCTTTCCCTATCAATCACCTCACTGGCTCCCTCAAGACCCGGCTCCATTGCTCACTCCCTCTTGTAAACAGTTTTGGGGTTATTTCTTTTCCCAAAGGTTTATTTTTGGTTTTATTTATGTGTATGGGGGGGTTCACACAGAGGCCAGAGAAAAGCATCAGATATCCTGGAGCTGGATGTCCTGAGCTGCCCCACGTGGGTGCTGGGAACAGAACTTGTGTCCTCTGGAAGAGCAGTAAGTTCCTTAACCACTGAGCCTGCTCCCCAGACCTCTGGCACAGCTTGGTTTCTGATATTTTTAGTTTCTCTGTCTCTGTTTCTCTCTGTGTCTCTGTCTCTCTCTGTCTCTCTCTCTGTCTCTGTCCCTGCCTGTCTCTCTCTCTCTGTCTCTCTCTCTCTCTGTCTCTCTCTCTCTCTGTCTCTCTCTCTCTCTCTCTCTCTGTGTGTGTGTTTGTGTGTGTGTGTGTTCTTTTCTTCTGACACAGAATCTTACATTGGCCTCCAGCGCCGCCTCCTGCCTCCATCATGAGTGCTGAGGTTCAGGAATGTGCCAAATGTCTAGATTGGTTTCTGATGACTTTTAACACTCAGGTTATATCAACATCTATGTGTTTCTTATACCCAAACCTCGATGTCTTCTGATTATCCAAGGGTTCACTATCTATCTTCTTGCTTGCCAACAGTCTAAACTACATAGATAAATACGGAGGAGCCTGGAAACAGAGTTGGCTTCAGCCTTACTATTGCCAATTTTGAGCTATGTGTCTACGTCTTTGGACAGTGTCCTTTAACTTACAGTGTCTTTAGCTGGTGGTAAGCAGAACCGTGCTGTGCTCAAACTCAGGGCTTTCTCTGAAGTTAAATAAGCTCTCTGCCAGCGAGCCACACCACAGCCCCTCCTTTAACTTCCCCGAGGATGTTCCCTCATCTGTAGAAGCGCAGGGTGATATTTCTTCTCTTTAAGTCATTTTAAAACATGACAGCCTCAACAAAGGAAAGCATCTTCACATCTCATGCTGCGGTCAGGATCTCATTTCCAACTTCTCATTCATTCCTTTCGAATTTTAGAACAGTCTTTCTATTGCATTTCTCATATGCACGTTTTGTTGGGGAGGATGCTGGTGCCACAGCGTGCATGTGGACGTCATCGACAGCTTGAGGAAGTCAGTTGCTGCCTTACGACCAAGTAATTCCTGGGGAGAAAACTCATGAGTCAGCCATAGCAGGAAGTATTTTATCCATTGAGTCTTGTCTCTGACCTTGACAAAATCATTTCTGATCAAGCCAATGTGTACACAGCCTTTAGAGAACATCAAAGCATACTTACCTTGTAAAATAGCAGTGTCTCTTCTTGGGTGCTCTCTGGTCCTCAGTCCCATAGGCAGAGACCTGTTGATGCTTCTGATAGCTGTTGGGAAAATCCCTTAGTCCTATGCTTATATGTCTGTAAGTATATTGGTAGTCTTTAATGTTATTCACAGAATTATTTTGCCATGCTGAAGTATCTAAAAAATGTTTCATGCTGAAATGTTGACTAATTTCCTCTTAAAGACAATGCTTGTGTTGTAAATGTTCCAAATCCTACATGACATATATATGTATATATATGTGTGTGTGTGTGTGTATTCCCCTGAGAATTGAATGTTTCATTCTTTTGTCTTCTGATTTCTAGTTTAAAGCTTCTTGAATGCAGAGTATGACATATCTGCCTCTTCTTGTCTGCCGGTGGATTTGAGATCTTCTCTTCTCAGTGTTCCAGAATAACATGACTTTTCTCCAGCCCTTTGTACCCTTTCAGTTCTGAACATTATCTAAAACCATTTCTTTGTTATTTTCATCTTCCCTTCCTTCTGCCCGTCTCTAGAGCTCCCATGATTTGGGTTGCAGATCACCTGTTTCAGCGTTGCTAACCTTCCTTCCCCTTCCTCACAAGCACTAGTCTCACAGGCATGTGGAAGACATATATCTTTTTGTTTTTTTGTGAAAAATAAACTGTTATACAGTTCTGTCAGGCCTGATACTTACTTTATAGCCCAGGCCAACAGCCTTCCTGCCTCAGACTCCCAATTGCTGAAAACATGGGTATGTACCACCATGTCTGACTTCCATGTAAACTTTTTCTATATTCTTTTTCCTTTAAAAATTGTATTTAGTTAGTTAGGTGTGTGTGTGTGTGTGTGTCTGTCTGTCTGTCTGTCTGTCTGTCTGTCTGTCACAGGGAGAATACGTGAAAGTCAGATAATAAATGGGAAAGCTGGCTCTATCCTTCCTCCATGTGGGTCCCAGGTGGTTAGGCATGGCAGTAAGTGCCTCAACCCACTGAGCCATTTTACAGCCCCTGCATATTCTCTTATTTGCTCAATTTCCTGTATACTTACTATCAATTAATACACACTTATAGAGTATTCCTTCTAATACATGAGAAAGCATGCCACGTTCATGCAGACACCTCTCTGGAGTCCTCGACTTCTGCAGTCCTGGCTGCTGCCCGGCTGTCATCCTGAGGTTCCCCTCACCTCTCTCCTCTTGGAGCTTCAAGTCCTGGCTCTTTATCATCATATCTGTGCTACACTGCTGGTGGAACAGTCTAGAAGTTTTCTAGCCAAAGGCAGACTGTAGGTAAGTGACTTTAGCCAGTGTTCACACTTTATCATTCAGCAGAGTGTAGAGTTCTAGGAGGAAGTTATTTTCCTTCAGGATCTGTAAGGCGTTGATTGCTCCTTTGTCTTCTGGCATTCAGTTACTGATAAGAACCAAGGTTATTCTGATTCCCAAACCTTTAGGCAGAGCCTGTGATTGTGTGATTCCCTTTCTCCCCACACCCCCTTCTTACCTAGAAATGGTATACTTGCCCACTAGAGCTGGGCTCTGTGGAGCCTCTACTTGAACCTGGACCTTTTAAACCAGCATAAGGTAGAAAGTATGCTAATGATTTCCAGGGTAAGTCTTGAAAAACAACCTATCTCTCTCTACCCACCTAAGATGGTTTATATGTGCTCAGCCCAGGGAGTGGCACTATTTAGAGGGGTGACCTTGTTGGAGTAGGTGTGTCTTTATGGGTGTGGGCTTTAAGACCCTAGTCCTAGCTGTCTGAAAGTCAGTATTCTCATAACAGCCTTCAGATGAAGATGTAGAACTCCCAGCTCCTCCTGTACCATGCCTGCCTGGATACTGCCATGTTCCACCTTGATGATACTGGACTGAACCTCTGAACCTGTAAGCAAACCTTTATAAGACTTGTCTTGGTCATGGTGTCTGTTCACAGCAGTAAAAGTCTAACTAAGACACCACCCTTTCTCTCTTACTTCATTAGGGTTGACATTAGGATTGTGTTAGTCTATTTTTGATGATGTAACAAAATACATTAGACTGAGTAATTTACAAATAGCACAAATGTATATCAATTCTATACACTGTAATGTCCAATATCAAGAGATAGACAAATTTGGCTGGACATGATAGTGTCCTTTGACCCCAGCACTCAGGAGGAAGAGGCAAAAGGATCTCTGTAAGTTTGAGGCTAGCCTGGACGCCATTGCAAGTTCCAGGCCAGCTAAAGCTAAATAATCAGATTATGTTTCTAAATAGATAGAAGATAGATGGATGGAGAGATGGATGTGTGGGTGGGTGGATGGATTGATCGATCGATCGATCGATCGATAGATAGATGGAACAAGGAAGCAAGCAAGCAAATGGAGTATGAGGTACATGGAGATGGGGTGGAATCTCTGTTTCCAAGATGGTACCTGTTGTTAAATCTTCAGATAGTTAAAGGGGCAAACTCTATGTGTTCATATGGCAGAATATAAAAGAATCAGGCTGCTTCTGTGTATTTGTTTAGAGACAGGGTCTTTCGTAGCCTATACTAACTATTAATGGCCTATGTAGCTGCATATGACCTTGAACTTCTAGTCCTCTTGCTCTAACCCTTCCAAATGTTAGGATTATAGGCTTTCACTTCTCCAATGCCTTCCCCAACCACCAAAAAACAAAACAAAACAAATAAACAAACAAAAAAGAGGTATCTTTTTGTTTGAGTTTTTAGTCTCTTTTTTTGCTTTAAAATATTTACTCTTTGAAAAGTTATATATGTACATAACATTTCTGTATCAAATCCACTCTCAAAGCCCCTCAACCCTCCCTAAGCTTCCTCAGCACATCTCCCTTCCACCTTCATGTCCTTCTTATTTATTTATTTATTTTTATTTTTATATAACCCACTGTGTTCAATTAGCACTGTCCTTGTGCACATGGATGTAAGAGCCATCCCCTGGGGCATGGGTAACATACCAGTGGTTATACCCTAAACAAATGTGACACTTCTTCCCCTGTCAGCCATCAACTGCCAGGAGCTTCTCAGCTAAGGGTGAGACCTCAGAGGCACTTCCCCTGTCTATAATGGTATTAGATCTGGTTTGATCTTATGCATGTCTACTGCTCTGAGTTCATGCATATAGCAACCATGTTCTGCCCAAAGGACAGCATTGCATGCATACCACTCCTCCTCATCCCCCAAGTCTTTCTACCGTGACCCCCTTCCATGATGTTTCCTGAGCCATAGGGCTGGGAGGGCCTCAATAGATACTCAATCTATGGTTGAGCACCCAATAGTCACTCATTCTTAGCACTTTGATCAGTTTTGAGTCTCTACATTACCCACCAGAACTAGCCCACAACCCCACCTAAGTACTTTTTGTCTTGAGACAGATTCTTGCTATGTAGCCCTGGTTGTTCTGCAACTCGCTGGCCTCATAATCATAGAGATCCACCTACTTCTGCCTTCTAGGTGGTGGGATTAAAGTAGTGTAACTCAAACCCATTTAAACCTCAACAGCCCAGGATTTCCACTGATTTTGCATCGCATTTGTGTTGCAATGCCGCTGCTTCCTACAGTTTTTACTTAGGTTATAGGACCATAGGCTTCCATACACTTTTCTCCTACATCTTGGGCAGTTGTTATGGTGGAGCCTTCCTATGGCCCTTCACTTTTCTTCCCTCTTACTTCACTCCTTGCTTGAACTCTTCTACTCCCCATACCCTCCTTCTCTACCTTTTTAATAAAAACCCTATATTCAACTATCTCCCTCATTATTGTACTTCCCTATGGCCTGGTAAGAGTTTCTTGTTTCACATGTACTCCAAGCTGAAGACACAAAGGACTAGAAGCCAGGACCCACATGAGAACACAAGGGTATTTATCGTTCCTTCTTTATTTCTTCAGTGACTCCACACAATGTATTCTTTAGTTTCCATGAGTTTGCATATTTTCTGTAGTATTAACATCATAATATTAATGTCTAGCTTTATCCCATGGTTCCCAGATAGAATACAAGGTGTCATTTAAATTTTCCTGTATTTGTTGAGGCATGCTTTATGTCCTAATATGTGATCAGTTTTGGAGAAAGTCCCATGGTCTGCTGAGAAGAATGAATTTTTGTTTGCTTGTCTGTTTGTTTTGATCTTCTGTTTCTGTTTGTTTTGTATGTAACTTCTCTGGCTGTCCTGGAACTTGCTCCATAGACCAGGCAGGCCTCAAACTCACAGAGATCTGACTACCTCTGCTTTCCAAGTACTGGGATTAAAGGTGTGTGCCACTACCACCTGGTTAGAATGCATGTTTAATGGTTAAGTGTAATGTTCTGTAGATTCCTATTAACTTTGTTCTATTTATGATGTTACCTAAAATCCAATGCCTTTCTGTTTAGTTTTTGTCTAGATGAATCTGATTATTGATGAAGGCGGACTCTGAAGTCAGCTACTACCTCTGTTTTGGAGTCAGTCTGGGATTGGACATCTAGTAGTATTTCTTCTGTAGACCTGGGCACATGTATGTTTGGTGCATTCGTCTTCACACGTATGTTTGGTGCATTCGTCTTGCATTTGTAGCATCTTCTTGATGGATCATTCCTTTAATGATGAAATGACTTCCTTATGTCTTCTGATAAGTTTTTTTGTTTGTTTGTTTGTTTGTTTTGGTTTTTTTCGAAACAGGGTTTCTCTGTGTAGCCCTGGCTGTCCTGGAACTCACTCTGTAGATCAGGCTGGCCTAGAACTCAGAAATCCACCTGCCTCTACCTCCCAAGTGCTGGGATTAAAGGCGTGCACCACCACTGCCTGGCTTTCTGATAAGTTTTGGAATAAAATCTATTTTATCAGATGTTATGAAAGTTACAACTGCTTGCTTTCTATCCCCATTTTCTTGGATGACCCTTTATCATCCTTTTATACTAAAGGATTTTTTAATCTTTGATGATACAAGATGTTTTTTTTTTTTCTTAGAGGCAACAAAAAGATGGATTTTATCTAGTCTGTTAGTCTGTGTCTTTTTATTGGGGAATTGCAACCATTAGTATTCAGAGTTATTATTGGAAAATTCACTTTCATTTCTGCCATTTTGTTGATTTTGTGGCCCTTCATAGACATCTTTTGATGACTTGTTCTGGTATTCTTTATTTGCCACCCCTGTGACCTCTTATGTTGTTTATGCTTCTTTTCAGTCCAAAGTATTCCTTTGAGTATTCTCTGTAGATCTGGCTTCGGGATCATAAATTCCTTTAATCTGTTTTTCACGAAAGTTTTAATTGTGCCTTCAACTTCAGTAGATAGTTTTGTTGAATATAATGATTTAGACCGGAAGTTGTGGCCTTTGAGAACTTGGAACACATCTTTCCAGATTCTGGACTTTAGAAGTTTCTATCCAATGATTAGCTGATATTCTTATGGATTTATATGTATATGTATTTATATTTATATATATACATATATATATATGACTTAACCCTTTTTCTCTTGCAGCTTTTAATAACCTTTTTTTGTGTTCTGTGTTTCTAATGTTTTGACTATAATATGTCATAGTGGGTTTCCTTTCAAGTCCTGTTTATTTGGCATTCTATAGACGCTTGTACCCGAGTGAGCAGCTCTTTCTCTAGACTTGGAATTGTATCTTGTATAATCTTAATGAAAATACTTTTGATGTGTTTCTTCAGGCATTCTTTCTTTTTCCTAAGCTCATAATTTGAAGGTTAGATGTTTTTACAGTCCTCCCAAACTCTCCAGTGCTCCATTTGTGCATGTTAAAAAGTTTGTCATTGACCTGTACGGAGTGACCCAATTATTTTCCCTTGTCTTCCAGTCCCAACTCTGTTTACACAATCCATGCTCTCCTAAGCCTTTCCATCGAGGTGTTTGGTTGGCTGGTTGAGCTTTTCATCTCCAGTATATTTTGGTTTCACTTTTCTTCAGTACTTCTTTCTTCTCTACTGAATTCCATTTTCATATCGTGTATTGACTTCCCTGTTTCGTTCTGCCCTTTGCTTTAATTCTCTTGAAGTACAATTGCACTTTCTAAGAGTCAGTTGACAATAGCTTTGATCATTCTTTGTCAGAAAGTCCTTCTAGACCATTAGTTCTGGGAACCATTACTATGGGTTAGTAATTTTTGGAGGAGACATGTTGTCTTGGTTTTCTGTGTTGTTTTTGTTTTTGTGCTATGATCTGTTCATCTGGAATTAGTTAAGTCTTTCTTTCTTTCTTTTTTTCTTTTCAATTTATTTTTCTTCTTTCAATGGAGGCATTTACGATGTTCAGGAAAAGATTGTATTCCTGAAGGGACTAAGTCATACTAGGTTTGAGATGTTGTTTTCTTCGGTGAGAGTTACTATTGAGTTCTACAGTATCTATTCAAAATTTGGCTCTGAGAGTCAGCTATAGTCTGGTTAGTGGCTAATGGCTTCTTGGATCAAGAGGTGAAATGGAGTTCCCAAGGCAACTTATAGAGTTCTACCTGGAGGAAGCCAAGACTCTCACCTGTCCAAGAGGTTGCCCGGCATCTTGAAAGAGTTTGTCCACGATGGCATAGATGCACTTAAGTAGCAGCCAAGTCTCTCACTTGATGCTTGAGATGTGAAACAGGCAGTGCACCTGGAAGGGGTGGCTTTGTAGGCTGAGCCCAATCAGGCAAAACCGGCAGGTCTCTTACTTGATGTGTGAGACACTGCAGGCAGGCAACTGGCAGGTGATTGGGGGAGCACTCTAGGGGGTTGCTAGGGAAGAGGGTTGTCAGAAGAGGTAAAGGGTTCCAGGGGAGCTTTGGGAGTCCCTAGGAGAGACAAGAGGTCTCTGGAGGAGGCACAGAGTCACAGTAGGCAGAAGGTGATGTGGTGATTCCTTAGGAGAGAGGGGCCCTTAGGAGGCTGGGGTTGGGATCCCAAGAGATTTGGAATTGGAGTTTTGGGTAACTTTTTTAAAATAAGCACATTAGACCTACTACCAAGGAAGATGCTTCCTGATTTAGTATTATCCCCAAGACCTAGACTTCTTAAAACCTTGTTTGTCCCTGTGTCCTCTCTTGAGTGCCCTCTACCTCTTTACCATTCCCTCGGCTTAAATTACAACATAAGCAATTTAAACAGACATAGCAGTGATGTGGACAAAGGATAAAGTTAGCCTAGGGGCTGTGATTTCTGCCATACCTACTCAAGTTTTCCAATACACTAAAAGAAAACTTTGAAATGTCCCCTATTTAACTGAAACCTTAGTGAGAGACACTGAGTCAGAACTGTGCATGCTTTGGGCCATTTCTAGATTCCTCTCTCTTGGGTTTGGCAGGAGATAAGTATGCTAGTGTATGCTACTAAATTTAGGGTCAGTTTGCTGTTAGCCAGTCAAAATAAGCCAGAACATCACTTATCATCCTATCTTCCTCCCCCAACCCCTTACTGCCAGAGCTTTTAAGATGCTATCTTTGTCTTGAATTTTATGAAAGTTCACAAAGATTTAACATGATCAAACTCTATTTTCCCAAAGAAATCTCAAAGTTTAGTGGACACTTCAATTTAGAAATTTAATTCTCTTAGTTTAGAATTAGTTCTTTGGCCTGGGGGTGTGGCTTTGCAGATACATTGTCTCACTTCTGCAAGTCTGGGTTAATCCCTGATACCATGAGCAAAACCTCAATTATCAACTGACTCAGAAGTTCCCCCATCCAAATGGCACAAATTTCTAGTAAAACACTTAAACACGCATGAATTCACAAACAGTTGAGTACCTTCCTGAGGGCAGTGAATCCATAGCTTTACCTCACCGCCTTGATTCACCCAGTCAGCAAATGTCTACTTAAAACCCCTTTTTGTTTAAAACAAAACAAAACAAAACAAAATGTTAAGAAAAAACAAGCAATCTAAGAGCTTTGTGTTTTGAGACTGGGTCTCATTAAGTACTTCTGACTTGCCTTGAATTCACAGAAATCCCCTTTCCTCTGCCTCCAGAGTTTTAGGATTAAAAAAGAAAAAAAAATTTTTTTTTCCTTTTTTAAAGTTTTCTTTATCTGACCTTGTCTTGTATTCCTTCAAGGTCTTTGTTTCTTTTAGTTTCTTTCACATGAGCTGAGTTCACTGGTGGCACTTGTCTGTCTGTAGTCTCTTCAGATTTGAGTCACACCCTAAAATGACAAGACGGCTGTGGGTCTGGGCATGAATGAGTCCAAAGCAGTGATCACTGGAAGGTGATCTGACTGAGCCTTTCAGTCAGAAACTCCTAACTACAGCTATCTTTAGGCTATTTCTTATGCAGTCAGAGAAAACCCTTTCATCCTTTCTGGAGACTATCAAACTAATCTGGAAAATCTGAGGCAGTGAGCCTGGAATTACCTTCCCATTTAGCTGACAGACTCCCACCGAAGCCACCACCTTCACTTAGCCTTCTGCTCTCGAAGTCATTAGCTCAGCCCTTCTACCCCCAGCCTTCTGCAGTTCACTAGACACAATCTGCCTCTCCACAGGGCTGGAAGGAGATTGTATTTGGCAGAAGGAAAGACCTAAGGTTCTATTCTTGTTGTTGCGGCAAGGTTCACTGGCCTTAAACTTTTGACACTCTGCTTCCAACCTTAACTTTCTTTTTGAGACAGAATGTCACTTCTGGCTAATCTGGAACTCAGTATGCAGCCCAGGCTAGCCTGGATCTCATGACACTCCTCCAACTTTAGCATCCCGAAAAAGTTGGAATACAGGCCTGTGCCACGCCCCTGGCCCCACCTTAACTCTCAAAGCCTGTTTTCAAAGGTGCCTGGATCACAGTTTGGGCCTCTGTGGTGTTCTATTGAGCAAGCCTGCCTGCTTTTGTGACCCTTCCCTTAGTTCCCCTGACCAGCATTCATCTTTCTACTTTTCAGCTTCCAGAGTTTTTGTGGCTGTCATCTCTTCTTATCTGCCTCTCTTCTTTGTTTACGAAGAAAGAAATCCCGTTGCCATGACACCACCGAAAGTGTCTGCGTGGAGGGAAGTGAAAGTGTTCACCATCTTTGAACAGCGGTCATTTCTATTCTTACTTCAACCTAGGCCTTGCCCTCTCTGACGTCACAAGGTCTCCTTAGCGAATTCAGCACCAGCAATACTTGTTCTGACAGAGCTCAGGAGCCCGGGCATGGCTGACCACCCTCATTCAAAGCCTCCACATGCCCACCTGCAGCTGTACTCTCTCTCTCCTTTATTCCAACCCTTATCACTTTTTCTCAGGGCTTTGAGCAGAACCCTTCGGTGCTACAGATGCTATCCTAACTCCAGTCACACACGGCAATGGCGCAGTCTGAGTGATGTGTCCAACAGTGTCTAAATAAGAAATGTCCAGGTAAAAATTCACCCTCTCAACAACTCAATGAGTGAGGTTTTATTACAGAACACATTTTACAGATGAAGAAGCCAGGCACCAAGAGCTTAAGTAACTAAAGTGGCTTTTTAACTACTGGGCTATTGCCTCCACAAATGTGTGCATGCAAGGTTCCCTTCATGTGCATCTGTACATTCCTAGACTTTCTCATCTACCCAGAGTCTGCCTACCTACCACGTACTATCTCAGCATTGCTTTTTTTGAAAATTTGGGGGGGGGGGTGCGTGTGTGTGTGTGTGTGTGTGTGTGTGTGTGTGCGCGCGCGCGCGCACGCGCCTATGTGCATGTGCATGTGTAGAGCTTGTGGACGTCACTTCTTTCCTCTCACCATGGAAGTCCTGGGTAACAAATTTACCTGATAGCAATCAAGGTGGGAAGATCCACCCTAAATGTCCGTGGCACCATTCCTGGAGCTGGGATCCTAGCCTGAACAAAAACGATATAGGGAGCTGAGCTCCAGTGTCCATCACTCTCTGCTTCCTGTCTGTGGATGCACTGTGGTCAGCTGTCTCAGCTCCAGTCATCAGGCCTCCCAACCATGATGGACTGCACCCTCAGATTCTGAACCAAAATCGAACCTTCTTTTTGTAATCCCTGCCCCCAAGTATTTTGTTACAGTGAAAAGAAAAGTAATTGCTATAGCCATGGTGAGAAAAACCACACTGAATGTTTCTGCTGTTGAGTGTAGCCTCATCTACCACATGCCACCTCAACCATAATGACCGGAAATCTCTCTGCAACTGTGAGCCAAACTAAATTTTTGTTTATACGTGTTGAGATAGGGTTTCACTGGATAGCACAGGCTTACTGCAGCCTCACTGGGCTGCCCAGGGTGAGCTTGAATTCTTCAAGCCTCCCAAGTGCTGTGATGACAACTGTGCCAACACACTCAGCTTCAAGATTGTGTGTGTGTGTGTGTGAGAGAGAGAGAGAGAGAGAGAGAGAGAGAGAGAGAGAGAGAGAGAGAGAGAGAGAGAGAGAGAGAGAGAGAGAGAGAGAGAGAGAGAGAGAGAGAGAGTTATGGATAAAATTGTACATATTGAGTTGAAAGATGTCTCAGGAGTTAAAAATGCTTACTACTCTTGCAGAGGATTCAGGTTGGGTTCCTGCACCCACAAGATGGCTACGAGTGCCTGTGATACCATTACAAACAGTTGCTAAAATGAACATGGTAATGCAGATGCATGTTCGATAAACCATCTTCATTTTCTTGTGACATAAACTCGAGCAATGAGAGCCCTGGATCTAAGAGAAGTTTTGTTCTCAGCTTATTGTGGAATCTCCCTGCTGTCTTTCAGTTGTCTTTCTTAAGTTGTATTCTCACCAGTAAGCCAGAAGAACTATTTGTCCTCACTTCCTTTTCTCAGCACACGCTACCTAATAGTCAATAGTAGCCAGTCTCACTATGGTTTGTGCTTTCATTTTTCTGGTGCTGAGTGATACTGAGCATTGTCTCATCCACTCTTGGATGTTTCCATGTCTTTGTGAAATGGTTATTTGGATTTATTTCTCTATCTCTGGGTTTTCTTCCTCTAGCATGTTCTAGGTAGTAACCTGTTTTCAGATGTACAGTTTTCCAATATATTCTCCCATTCTATAGGCCATCTTTTCTTTGCCCTATCGACAGTTCCCTTTGTTTAAGAAAGCTTTTTTAAAAAGTGTGTGTGTGTGTCTGTGTCTGTGTCTGTGTCTGTCTTCATATGTGTTCATGTGCACACATGGAGAGGTCAGAGGTTAATGTCAGTAATTTTCCTCAATTATTCTGCCCTTATTTATTGAAAGTCACTCTCTCACTCTGAAGCTCACAGACTGAGCTAGGCTGACTAGACAGTAAACTCCAGAGACCTGTCTTTGTGTCCCCAAGTACTGGCACATGTGTTACCTGGCTCTTTACATGGATGCTAGGGACCCAAACTCAGTCTTCGTGATTGCCTATAGTCCATTCTAATTATTTTTGCTGCTGCTGCTCTTTGTTTGTTTCCTTTGTTGAGAGAAAGTCTTATGGAGCAGGCTCAAACTCCATATGTAGTCTAGGATGACTTTCAACTTCTGATCCTCCTGCCTCTACCTCCCAAGTGCTACAAGTGTTGGTGTACACCCTGTGCTGGTTGTAATTTGTTTGCTTTATTTTTTGTTGTTGTTTTCTTTTTTGTCAACTTGATTTGTATCTAGTTGACTAGTTATCTGGGAAAAGGAACCTCAATTGAGAAAATACTTCCATCACATTGTCTATAGACCATGTCAGTAGGGCATTTTCTTGAATGGTATGGGAGGCCTAAGCCTACTGCAGGCAGTGATACTCCTAGACAGGTGGTCCTGGGTTTGTATAAGAAACAATGCTGAGCAAGGCATAGAGAGCAAGCAACTAAGCAGTGTGTCTCCATGGGTCTTATCTCCATGTTCCTGGCTTGAGTTGCTGCCATGGGTTCTCTTCCCAATAAACTACAACTGTAAGCTGAAATAAACTTTCTCTTCTCGAAATTGGTTTTGGTTATGGTCTTTATCACACCAATAGAAGGCAAATTAATACACACTCCCATGTCTGGTTTATGCAGTGTCAAGAATTGATGGCAGGGCTTCGTGTCTGCTAGTAAGGACTCTACCAGCTGAGCTACTTTCCCAGACTTGTTTTGGGTTTTTGAGGAAGACATCACCATGTAGCCTCAATATCATGAGTGCTGGGATTATGGGTGTAAGCTCCACCCCCAATCTCCTGTTCTTGTGTTTCCACTGATTACTAGTTTTTTTTTTTTAATCTTTAGAAAGGAGATAGCTGGTAGTGGAGCAGAGGAGAGACGGAGAAACAACACTATTTTATCTGTTCCCACACCTCCGCTAAGGATTAGCATGAAATGTGAACTGCTAAAAAATCAAAGAAATGAGTTGGTCTTGTTAGCATAGCATTGGGAGATAGTGACAGGAAGGTGGCAAGTTTGAGTTCAACTTGGATAGCATAGGGAGATCAATTCTAACTTGGGCTACATAGAGAAACTGTATCAAAAAAACAGAAACAGAACAAAACAAAACAAAACAAAACAAAACAAAACACATGGCCAGGCACATAGACACTATGGGAATGGCCTGTAGTAATAGCATTTGGGAAGCTGAAATAGGAGGGCCAGCTGTGGCTAAAAGGAAAGAAAAAAAAAACTTGCCAGTAAAGTCTAGAAAGAATTTCTATACTGCTGAAGTAAGGAAGGTCTAGAGAGCTGTCACAGGTTTATGGACACCTTCAAAATCTACCAAGTGCCAACATGTCAATAGTCTATCACCCCTAGAAGAGCCGAATCCGCTAAACTGCATTTGAGTTCCTAAAATCAATCAGGTCACTGTGAGAAAAGGAAACAGTTACCTAGTTATGCTTCACGACAGATGAGATCTCAGGGAAGACCATGGATCTCTCCAGGAAAACCCACTCAGCTGCCCCCCTTTCTTCTCTGACTTTGTTGTTCCCCTTGTATCTTCTTTCTCTGCATGTCAGTACTGAGCTAGGAATCTGATGATATTAAGGGAGATTTTAAACTCTATCGCACTCAAATATTAGATGCTAATCCTTAACGTACCCATAGCATATCAGGGATAACAGGAATACACAAATCATTGCCAGACCCTGTGCCACAACTGCCAATCAAATGAATGAAGTATCTTTGCCAAAGGGAATGTCTGTGGCCCTAACCAGGCCAGTCTGATTTTCTGGTTTTTTGAGACAGGGTTTCTCTGTGTAGCCCTGGCTGTTCTGGAACTCACTCTGTAGACCAGGCTGACCTCGAACTCAGAAATCCGCCTGCCCCTGCCTCCCAAGTACGGGGACTAAAGGCGTGCGCCACCACTGCCCGGCTCTGGGATGTAAATCCTGAACAGGATGACTCAAGGTCAAAAACTATTTGTACCCAGTCTCTCTGGTGGCAGAACCCTAAGTAAATTGTCTATAAGTTCTGGCCACTAGGCCATCAAGTGTAATTATACCAGAAAATGTCCTTGTCTTGAGCCAAACATGGTGGCACACACCTTTAATCCCAGAAGCAGGTGGGTCTCTATGAGTTCGAGGTCATCCTCATCTACAATGCAAGTTCCAGAACAGCCAAGGCGGTTACACAGAGAATCCCTGTCTTGAAGGAAAAAAAAACTCTTTTATTTAAATACATCTGAAACATTTACTATTGCTCGTAAGGGAAGAATCGTAATAGGCCTACACATGTAAGTTGGTGGAAGTGTGCAATTAATTAATTCTTCATTTTCCTCCTCCTCCTTTTCTTCCTCCTCCTCCTCCTCCTTCTAACTTTTGATGCTCAAATTACAAATATGTGTCATCATATCCAACTTCAGGCTTTCAAATGTATGCATATATCTGGTGATATGGTTCAGTTGGAAATGTGTTCTACTTACATGTAGTGACCCTGAGTTTGATTCCTGTCATCAAATATACTGGGCATGGTATGGTGGTTCTGATGAGGATTTTCCTTCATAGTCTCTCTCTCTCTCTCTCTCTCTCTCTCTCTCTCTCTCTCTCTCATATATATATATATATATATATATATATATATATATATATATATATATATATATATATATGATATTTTCTTTATTTACATTTCAAATATTATCCCCATTTCCAGTTTCCCCCCTCCTGGAAACCCCCTATCCCATTCCCCTCCCCCTGCTTCTATGAGGGTGCGCCTCAACCCACCCACTCCCACCTCCTTGCCCTCGAATTCCTCTACACTAGGGCATCTATACAGCCTTCATAGGTTCAAGGACCTCTCCTCCCATTGATGCCTGACAAGGCCATCCTCTGCTACATATGTGGCTAGAGCCATGGGTCCCTCCATGTGTAGTCCTTGGTTGGTGGTTTAGTCCCTGGGAGCTCTGGGGGGGAGGGGTCTGGTTGGTTGATATTGTTGTTCTTCCTGTGGAGTTGCAAACCCCTTCAACTCCTTCAGTCCTCTCTCTAACTAGTCCATTGGGGACCCCATGCTCAGTTGAATGGTTGGCTGTGAGCATCCACTTCTGTATTTGTAAGGCTCTCAGGAGACAGCTATATCAGGCTCCTGTCAGCAAGCACTTCGTGGCATCCACTATAGTGTCTGGGTTTGGTGACTCTGTACAGGAAATCCCCATTTGGAAGAACTGTTTTGAAGGATTAGAAGGCATTTCCTTGTTAGAGGAGGTTTTTCGTTGTAGAGATCTTTCACTGAGAGTAAGCTTTGAGGTTTCAACAGCTGCTGGTGCTATTTCCAGTTAGCTCTCTCTGCCTTGTAGCTGTGTCACAAGATGTAAACTCTCAGAGACTGCTCCACTACCGTGCCTGCTTGCCTGCTGCCATGTACCCCCATGGTAGTCATGGACTCTAATCCTCTGGAACCATGAGCTCTGAACTAAACTCTTTATTTTATAAGTTGTCTTGGTTGTGGTGTCCTGGTACAGCAATAGAAAATTCACTAAGACACACGATGACATACATCTATAATCCCAGAACTTAGGAAGTAGAAGAAGAGAATCAGAAGTTCCAAGTCATCATTGATTTGCAGCAAAGTTAAGGTCATGCTGATGCTACGTGAGACCATGCCTAGACAAATAAAGTATTGAAATTAACAATACTGACTTTTATTTCTTCCCTAAGAAAGAGTAATAAATTTGCTTCTTAGAGTGAAAATACTTAAGTATGTGGACAAAGTCTTGACATGCAATCTAGGCTGGCCTTGAACTTCAGACCTTTCTACTTTACTCTCCCAAATACTAAGATCACAAAACTATAGTTTGCATTCATGTGTCATAATAACAACTTTTCTTAGTATGCTGAGAAAAAAAAAGTCTTCATAAAGGTCATTATCTTAAGGAGAAATTATATGTAGACTAAGACTTTCATTCTGAAAAAAATATATAAAGGTTCAAATAACCATAGAGTGAAAATTAATCCTACTTTCACAATGAGACATTGAAAGCAAAAATAAAACCAGTCCCTGTACCAACTGCGTACTAAGGAGCCACGGCCACAGTGTCTTTACTGAAAGGGTCCTCTTTGGATATACATCTGCAGATGGGTCTGCATACCTACTCAGATCTGAGCCAACCCAGTTCCTACTTATTCTATGCTTGGGCACCAGTTCATCGAGGATGAAGCGTTGAGGAACAGAAACCTGTCTATCCAACAATTGTCCTGTTTTCTGATCATTCCTTAGTCAATCAAGAGGAGGCAGGCCAGATACAAGTAAAATAGTCAACATAAGTTTAATCTCTGACTGGCCTCTTATTTTGTTTTCATTTTTTTCCCTGGGTCATGTCAATACTAAGATGCAACCAGAAGAGTTATAGATTACTGACTGTAGTTTTGATAGTGACCAAGTAATAGTAGATGACATTAATTTGATAACCTGTGTCTTTACACGCAATGCTCTGTCATTTTGGAATTGTTTTGTGCACCGTACCAGCCAGGTTCTGAGAAGGAAATAGAACTTGCTGGAGGGTGGGCGCTGTCAACGATAGGATTAATAAAGGGGCTACTTACAGGGGTGGTGAGCGGGTTAAAGAGCAAACAAAAGATGCTGAGGCACCCAAGAGAAAAGGGCTGAAAGCAGTACTCCCCAGAGTTCATGAAACCTTAGTGTCAAAGGAAAGGGGCCAGGCCAGCCAGCTGCTGCCTGGAACTTCATACGGAAGTGGTAAGGGGTGGGGGCAGAACTATCCTCCCTCTTTTCCCACCCTGTTGTGTGCTGCTAAATCACCTAGAAGCCAGATGGCTAAGGCATTCTGGTGCTGCAGTGATCAGAAGGTAGATCCTTGGGACACACGGAGCATATGTGCATGTGTGCGTGTATACATGTGAAGTCGTGTGCGTGTGTGTGTGTGTGTGTGTGTGTGTGTGTGTGTGTGTGTGTGTGTGATAAAATATGGGCACTAACCAGTCACACACATTAACCCAGAATACTGGAAGTTGGGGATGATGAATAAATGCCTCATTCCATTTACAGAGCTCATGATCTGGGGCATGGGATTTCAGTACAAGTGGCTGAGCCCTCCAAAGCCAGGCTTTTCCCTCTACCACTCTACTTACTATGCTTTAGTTAAGGGCTTAGTTGCCAATGACGGAATACTGTATTGTGTTGCTTGAGTAGGCATAATTTGTTTTCACACTGAGGATTCTAGTAAGAATCCCAAAAGAGACTGTTTGCTTCATGTCTGCCATGGGAATTAAGTCCCTTAGATATGCTATCAAATATACCAGGTCAGTTCATTGGTGATGACTGTCCTGCCAGTCACTCTAGCCATGCCTCTGGTGCTGCCATAGAAGCCTCTCAGTGTGGACAAGAGGGTGACAGGAGTCAGCAAGCCGGTGCTTGAACGCTTTTCCCTCCCTGGCACATAGATTAGATGATCTGAATCTCACTTTATTGTTGGGCATAAAAGAATTAAAATCTTATTTGTGATGAGGTTTCGGACGAAGCTTAACTTAAACTTTCAGTTAACAATAACAGCTTCCATTTACTGACCCCTTTGCACACCACTGTTTCCATAAAATAGGACCTAAGGGAGACTCTGCCTCACTCTTCCTATACATATAGAAACTGAGGGTTAGAGAATGATTTGCCTAAGATCCCATAATTAATGCTGATTTTAATATCTCCATTTAAAAGTGCATGCCTAGGAACTGGAGAGATGGCTCAGTGGGTCAAGTGTTTGCTTTGTAAGCACGAGGACCTGAGTTTGAATCCCCACCACCCATGTAAAAAGCCCGACGTAGTGGTCCCCACCTATAATCCCAGTGCTGAGAAATAGAAACAGGCCAAGTCCCAGGGGCTTGCTGGCCTGCTGATCGTGCTAATTGGTGACCTTCAGGCTCCTTAAGAGACTCTCCAAAAATAAGCCAGAGAGTAATAAATAAAACAAGACACTCAATATTGACTACTGACCACACACACACATACATGTTCACATGAAGGCACGCACATGTGAACAAGCACATGTACACTAACAAAATGAATAATAAAAAAGCCAACCCAAGGGGGGGCAGAGGCAGGAGAATCTCTGTGAGTTTGAGGGCAGCCTGGACTACATAGCAGTTTCAGGTCAGCCATAGTTACATAGTGAGACTCAGAAAAGGAAGAGAGGGACGGAGTGAGGGAGGGAGGGAGGGAGGGAGGGAGGGAGGGAGGGAGGGAGATAGGGAGCGAGGGAGGGAGGGAGGCAGACATGCCCACACTTTAGTCCCATTATTCACTATCAGGTAAGACAAAGTTCCAGCTTTGCTAGTGGGAGCTCAAACCAAACACTTCAAATTAAAACACCTAAACGCATATCTTTTCGAGCTTTCCCAAGTTGGTGCAATGTGCAAAGCATGAGCTCTGCCCCTTGGTTTTCCTGGTTATCCCCCTTGTTCTTTTGCTGTGATCATTGTGAATATTTCAGGACTAGCATCAGCAATACCACTGCTTTGTTTGTTTGTTTAAGTTTTTGTTTTTTAATAAAGCCCAGGGTGCCCTTGAAGAATGTGCCTTTCACCATGGGATAATTGGTTCAGGGTCCCGATGCCTTTTCTTTATCATCCCAGGGAGCTGATTTGCAAGGAGTCTGGCTTTGATGCTCCAGGGTTGGCTTGGAGCCAAGCAGTCATTGTTGGAGATGCTGGCCGTTTGATGTTCAGATGCAATCTGCTGTGTACTGACTAGCCCTATTAATAGGAGTTCAAACACAACTTCACAAGCATCCCTGGGAGGTCCTGGGAGGACAGGCCTGAGTAACTGTTCAGACAGAGTCAGGAAGTGTCATTGGACAGGACAGTGTGCCCTTGACACTGTGCTAGGGACTTAGAAAGGCATCTAAAGCATGCCAGCAGTACCCCTTCACACCCACCCTCACTTGAGCTCACTATTTTGGGAACATGATATGCCCCAATTAGGTGTCTGTGTTTCCCACAGCTCCTTAGAGCAGGGATTATGTCATTAATTCAATAAAAGCATTCATTGCGTGCTTCTTGCCACTGCCAGACATTGTACAAGGGGTTAGACTCCTCATCCATTCTTGTATGCACCTAGTAAAGAGGCTAGCACACGCGGCAGGCTTCAGTGTGTATTATGAGTAAAATATTACTGAAGAGGAGAAACACAAGCACTGAATTGGCTTGAATAATGAAGACTTTTTTCAGATGCAATGTCTCGAGGTTGGCAACAACACCCAAATCATAAAAAATGACAGTTTACTTTGGGCAAATATGATAGACATTTAAATGTGTTTCTATTTATTTTGTGGTTAAAAGCTAGAACACTCCAATCCATCAAATATTTTGGTTGTTTGAGGGTTAAACCTACACTTGGTACTATCAATTAAAAAAAAATGCTACCCAAACAAAACATAAATCATTCCTTGATGATCAAAAGACAATGTGAGTCTCTCGCAACTGCCATTAGGGAGCCATTTGTCAATGGCTGGGCTCTAGCTGTACATGGGGTTAAGAGTCTAGATTAATAAATGCTTGCGCTATTGCTGTGATTTATTTTTTATGCACAGTTAATGATACATAATTATGAGACCCTCAGGCTACAGTCAATCATTTAAAAAATAATTTGAAGCAAAGGAAAGTGGTACCAACGAAGACTGCTCCTTAAAGCAACAAAAACCAAATTCATTTGAAAGATAATAGGTAGGTATATAGATTTCAGGAGAGAAAGCTGGAAGCCCAAGCTCAGAACAAAACAGCAGGCATCAAGGGAGGCCAGGCAGCAGGAAACCTAGCTAAGATGCTGTGTGGACATAAGGTCCCAGACCTTCTGGGCCACCTTGCCAAAATCAGCAAAAGGGTCTCAGTGTCAAAGAGGTAGAGTCCACACAGTCTGAGCTAAGATGGACCATTTTGCTGGGGCAGAAGATGCACAATTTGGCCCCTTGAATGTATTGAGAATCTGAGCCTTTCTTCAGCAGACACAGAAAAAAGCAATGGTTGTTCCATAAGTAGTGATTTTAAAACAAATCCAAACTATATTGCTTGTTATGACAAGTAATGGCAAGAATAAATATAATACAGGTCTATTATAATGCTTTTAATTCAATAACAGGGGCTAGGGAGAGGGCTTGGTCAGTAAAATGCTTGTTGTAAAAATATGAAGGCCAGCATTTTATCCACAGAATCCATGCTAAAAAAAAAAAAAAAAAGCCAAGTATGTCCATGATTGTATTCCTGGTGACAGAGAGGTGGAGACAGAGAGATCCCTAGGCCCCAATTGCTAGCCATCCTGGCTTAATCAGCAAGTGCCAGATAAAACGGAGAGACTGTCTGAAACAAGTTGGTGAATTATTAAAGAAAACACCAGAGGTTGACCTCAGGCCTCTGCATGCATGTGCTTGTGTACACACATGTACCTACATATACCTGAATAATATACATTTGTGCACACACAAAATAATACATAAATGCAAAACAAAGTAAGATTCAATAAGAGCACGGTAGACTGAGTAATGCTACCTGCTCCCTGCCAAAAGATCCTACCCCCGAGTCACGTGTGGAAGAGATAAGGGACACTGTCAATAGCAGGTGGCTTTTGCTAAATAGTACTGACACCTCATGTGGGTCCAGATTAAGAGCAGGATGAAGGACTGCCATCCTTGTCTTCAGTCTATATCTGTCTGCCTCCTTTGCCTGGGCCAAAGTCATAGAAACATGTCGCTGTCATTGTCCTCAACCTTAACTTTTTAAGTTGCTTTAGACTCCAGGAACAACAAAATTTGGCAAGACAGAGGCCCTTCCTCCTGGCCCCATGGGTACTTATTCATGAAGTGAGTTCACTCTGGAGCAGAAGTACTCATTCCTGAGATCACCTTGTCCCCTCAAGCAATAAGGACTTTTCTGGGCTACCCTCTTGGACCAGAGCTGAGACAATGAAGGAGGAGACCATGTTCTAAAGCAGGACTACATAATTACTCACTTTTTTCTTCTGGGCCCAATCTTTCTCTATTTAAGTCTGCAGCTTATATTAGTTCCGCAAACAGTTGTAAAAAGGCCACTGGACCTCCTCACTTCTTCCCCTTTCCATGGAATAAAATCCCTGTGTTTTGAACATTACTTGTTTCTTTAACTGGTATCAAGAACGCATGGCCACACCTTACTTGTTAGGGCTGCCAGAGCCTAGGTTTTTACCCTAAAACTTCTACTTACCCAAGAATTGAAACTGGATATGATAGCATGATGCCTGTAATCCTGGCACTCTGGAAGGAGAGGCAATAGAAAGGCTGCAAGTTCAAGGCCAGCTCAGGGAACATAAAGCTGCAGGCCAATGGAAGTGTCACAGAACAAGGCCCTGTCTAAAACCAAACCAAACAACAATACAAGCAATAAAAAGGCCATCTAGGGTATCTATTACCTAATCCAACAGAAAGGCAAAAGATACTGTCAAATTATGCACCCTGCTGAATCTTCACTTGACTTTGGTGACCCTGATGTCATTGAATTTCTTCACAGTGGTTCATCCTGGAGAACATAACTGTTTACATGTGTAAAGAAACAGGCTAAAAGTTAATACATAAATTCCATATGTATTTTAAAGACTTGTTGATTATCATTTTTATGTGTGGGTACCTGTATAAGGGTGTATGAGCTTATGTGCACCATGCACGTGCCTGATGCCCACAGAAGCCAGGGAGCATCAGATCTCCTGGAACTGGAGTTATAGGAGGTTGTGGGTGTTATGAGCCAAAGTTAAGAGCAATAGGTGCTCTTAACTGCTGAGCCATCTCTCCGGCATGAGAGCCAAAGTTATGTTTTAGGTTTTAATTACTGTGCCTAAGAGAGCCATAAAACAAAAGAATTCCTCTAACCTGTAAGCCCCTTGTCCAAGTACTGATACTTCCTAAAATGCTGGAGGCTGGTGTTTACATAAGATAAGAAGCCACGTATTTTCTCTCCCCTAAACAAATTTGTTTGACCCAACTACACCAGATGTGCTTGATTACACGTAGGTGGGAGGAACATATAGTCAGGAAGTACATCAGGAGATATGCTTGCCCCTGATTGGACCTGATGAGAAACACAGCAGCCTTACGAATTTGCCTTTATAAGCCCTTGCAAAATGTGACTCTGCCATTTTCTGGGAACATCAGATGCTCCTGGCTAGTGTTCATCACTCTGGCCAATATTTCATTAATCTTTGATTCAAATTTGACTCAAAAATCATGGTAGTGATTTTATTCTTGACTGATGGGTTTAACACCAGCTCTTGAACCTCCTCCCCTCCTCTTTTTGAGATACATTCTCACATGTAACCAAGACTGACCTGAAACTCACAGAATTCCATCTGCCTCTGTTTCCCAAGTGCCAGGGTTAAAAGCAAATGCCACTCTGCCTAGCTGTCATATATCTTGAAATAATTTGATAAGTCCTGAAACTAAGGAGACAGGAGGACTAATTCTCCCTTTAGTGAGATAATGTAAATCTTCTGCCCCTCTTGAAGCCACATACACGACTGTAGCCATGCAGTCCCATGAGTTACTCAGAGTAGAACTTTTCCTTCTCTTCTTTCTATGCCTTTCCTAAGCGAGCTCGTGACCGCTCATCTTCCCTCGAAGGACATGGCTTTCCCTTTCTTTTTTTCCATTTTCTTTCTCTTGGAGGTTGCTGAGATTTACATCTTGCCTGGTTGGGGATTTTACTTTAAATTCTAATACAAATTTTCTTTGAGCATTCTTCTGACTCCATTCTTAAAGTTCTTTTATTAAGAAGACTAAGAATCCTAAGAGAGGACCCCAATCTCCCCAGGAGTGTGCGGTAGCCGAGAAGGTACTCCTCAAACTTTCCAGCCACACTAACAATGAAACTGATCCTTAAGAGGCACTTAAACATCCTTCACAATGTTTTTAAATATATGCAGACTACAAAGAAAGCTATTCTGCAAGCTAGTTGAAATGCTCCTACTGTGAATGTCCATTTATCTCTCTTCACAGTCTTCATCCCCACCAGTGGAGTTTGGTCCTTTTAAGATGTTTATCTTCCTGACCCCTCCCCTATTCTCCTCTCAAAAGAACCTGCAATACTGATGTTTTCAATCTCATGTAAAAACCAGTCACTGAACATAAAACATGTCTCTGGGGCCAGTGAGATGGCTCAGTGGGTAAAGGTGCTTGCTGAGCCAGCCTAACCCTGACTTGAATTTGAACCCTACAACTCACATAAAGGTGGAAGGAGACAACTCTACAAAGTTGTACTTTGACCTTCACATGTGCAATGGCATGCATATGCCTGCTTTCACAGGCACATAACACATATACAATACGCCATATGTATGCTAATAACACTAAATAAAAATAAATTTTAAAAATCATATCTCTGCATAACTATTTCCTTCCCTTATCTGTTCACATGCCATGGTTAGACAAAAAGACTTTTGTTTTAATTTTTGAGATGAGAGTCTCTTATAGCGCAGGATGGCCTTGAACTTGCTATGTAGCTAAGGATGACCTTGAACTTTCTGGGTCTTCTGCCTCCACTAAAAAGGCCAGTTTTGTGTGATACTGGGAATCATTCCCAGTGCTTCATTCATGCATTTATGCTAGGCAACTACTCTACCAACTGAACTACATTCCCAGGCCCCAGGGTGCTTTTCCTACTACAGCTGCTAAGTTGAGAATAAACTCTTCGGTTGGTGCAGCACAGAGGAAGAGCATAAAGTCTCTGTGCATGAGTTCAATCCCAGGACCACAATATGAAAATAAAATGTGATACATACATACATACATGCATGAAGTCAGGTAGACAGACAGAGAGAGAAAAAAGGTGTAATCCCCTTTTTAATTCTAAAAACAAAACCTGATGAAATGTAATATTCTGTATAGCAAAAATACAGATGAAAAAGGCATTCAGCAATACATGGATCACACAAAAGAGAGGTATTTAGTTTTCTGAAAGAAAAAGAACAAGTTGGTAATATGGCCCTTATAATTTATAATAACAAAGCAGGTTTTGTATAAAGCCCAGATTCAGTTTTCTGTTTTTTCTTTTCTATCATGGACAGCTAAGATAGGTAGATTTTAAATTTTTTGAGGAAGAGAAGCTTAAGCTTATTTTTTAAAATGAATGACTTGAACATTTATCTTATTTGTGGTTCTGCCATTGCACTTAACGGCTATACTGTATAGCTTCAGTTTTACTGTCGTCTACTCGAATTGTGAATCATATGTTTTTTAAAAAATCTGTTTTTAAGATTATAATTACATCATTTTACCCCTCTCTTCCTGCCTTCCAGATCCTCTCGTGTACCCCTCCTGAGGAGTTCATGTATTGTAACAAGAAATGCAAGTCATAGTTCTCTTTCATTCATAGAGCTTGTACCCTGAATTTGAACGACTGATTAATTGATTATTGATTGCAGCATTGGCAATAGAACTCAGGGTCTCATGCATGCTAGACAGACACTGAGTCACACAGACCAACTGGGTTACACACCAGCCACAAGAACCCTCATTTTGGATTGATAGTAGGTTGATACTTACTTGACAAATGGGTATTCTTTCAAATTTGTTCTTATAATTTTGATGTTGCTCTCTGTATCAGTACTCTGTTAAAACATTATGGCATTTTTTTATGGCTTGAGCCATAAGTAGCCTGCTGACTATTTGTGTGTGAAATCTTTCTGATTTGAAACTTTCCCTATGAAAGAGTGAACTGCATGTATCTAGGCCTCGATTTCCTCAATCTCAAAAGGAGACTCAATAATAATACCACCCAGTAATGTTGTTATTGTTCACTGAATGAATTTGTTCATTAAAACAAGCAATAAGAGTTCTTAGTATTTGGTAACTGAGCAGTATTCTACATGGGGTTTGGTATCAGCATTGCCTTTGATGTCTTTTCCAAATGGCAAAAATATTTTACAGTGGCCGCGTGAATGACTGTTGATAGATTATGTGAGTGTTGCCATGTCCTAGTATCTGCATTTTTGTCTTTTAAGATTTATTTTTATTTATGCATGTGTGTTTGT
>CM052704.1:87971112-87986811 GCA_028551405.1 Uromys caudimaculatus
GTTCTTAGTATTTGGTAACTGAGCAGTATTCTACATGGGGTTTGGTATCAGCATTGCCTTTGATGTCTTTTCCAAATGGCAAAAATATTTTACAGTGGCCGCGTGAATGACTGTTGATAGATTATGTGAGTGTTGCCATGTCCTAGTATCTGCATTTTTGTCTTTTAAGATTTATTTTTATTTATGCATGTGTGTTTGTATGGGTATGTACATCTGTTTGTGGTGCCCATAGAGGTCAGAAGATGGTGTCAGATCTCTTATAGCTGAATTCACAGGTGGAGATGAACAGCCCAGTGTGGGGGCTGTGAACCAAACCTGGTCCTCTGGTAGAGCAGCAATTGTTCAGCCATCTCTCCAGTCCCTGCATGAAG
Source organism: Uromys caudimaculatus (assembly GCA_028551405.1). Classification (NCBI taxonomy): domain Eukaryota; kingdom Metazoa; phylum Chordata; class Mammalia; order Rodentia; family Muridae; genus Uromys; species Uromys caudimaculatus. Next base: position 87,971,484 of record CM052704.1, read on the forward strand.
CTGAAATCTCACTTGTTGCTTTACAGCCCAGGCTGGCCTCTAGTTCTTCCTCCTCCTGCCCACCCCTGTGGGTGTGGATTCCTGCCTTCATTCTCATTAACTATCTTCACCATGATGTTTAACACTTAGGTCTTGAGTCAGTCTTTCGGCCCTTACACAGCCCAGTTCAAATCTACCCACCAGTAAATATCTGAGTTCAGAATAGAATTAGGATAGTCTCATTCAGAGTTAAGAGAAAATTACTATGCTTTGCACAAAATGGTTTTTAATCAAGAATCTCAACAGACACCAACTCTTCAAATGACGAGAGACTGACAAGAAATGGAAAGACAATAAAGCATAAGAGGGAAAAAACGTTTGAAAAGGCTACCTCACAGGGATGTGTGCAAAGATGAGACATTTCCAAAGGAGCAGTCAGTTCTGCGATTATTAATTCTCTTCCTTCTAGGCTGACTAATGAACGACATTTTCAGTAAATCGGTTTTTCGAAAGTTTCTGTTGCAGCTCTGTTTGTAGTGCTGTGACACGCGACTCCTGGGTACAACTCTTATTATTAACCCTTTGAGGTCCTCAGGCAGTTTCAGTTTCTTCTCAGTCTTGTAACTGTCATCCAGAAAACTAAACCATTTTCTCTAAATGTATCATCTTCTCTAGTCAGCCTCATAGACACACTTGAATCTCTGACGTCTGGATTCAATGAAGATTTCACACGAGGGTCTTACTGAAAGCACTTATCAAGGTTGCAATTCCTTTTGGAATTACTTGTGTGTGTGTGTGTATACATAGCTAAAGGATTAAAATGAGAAGAGAGGTCAGACAATTGTCAGGAAGTGGGCAAGCTGTTTTAAGTAGGAAGAATATGGGACAAAAATAACACAGTAAAGAGAGACAAAGGAAGAAGTGGGGCCCCACTAAAGTAAGTGATAAAGGAGGGGAGAGTCTTTTAAAAAATGACTGAGTTTCAAAGCACATGCTACTGAAAGGTGGACATGAGAGTCAGGCTACTGCCATGGCAACCTACAAAGAAGCCAGGAGTGACAGTTGCCCATTTCTAAGAGGAGAAGCCATGGTTTCTGGTCTACAGGAAAATGCAAAGTTGGGTGCCTCCCAGAACACTGCTCTAACTCACAGTCTGGATGGATTTTTTTTTTTTTTTTTTTTTTTTTTTTTTTTGGTTTTTCGAGACAGGGTTACTCTGTGTAGCCCTGGCTGTCCTGGAACTCACTCTGTAGACCAGGCTGGCCTCGACAGAAATCCACCTACCCCTGCCTCCCAAGTGCTGGAATTAAAGGCGTGTGCCACCACTGCCCGGCAGTCTGGATGGTTTTAAGTGTTCATTCTGTGGTGTTCATTGACTAGGACACTGATATTTGGGGGTACTTTTTATACCGTCATCACGTTTCAATCTAAAATAACAGGAGAATCTAGAACATTTGACTTGCAGCTTGCTAAGCCCTGTGCAGCATTCATTCATTCATTCATTCACTGTTTTTAGCACACCACAGGTGATCTAAAGACTTTCATTTTTGTCTTTGTAAAAAGAGCTGCTATGTTTTCTTCTAGTTACATAAAACCTTTCCTGAGGGATCTGCACTTGTAACATAGAAGAGATGAATGAGGTCTACCCTCACAAAACTCTAACTGAGAGACACAATTTTGGGCTTAGAGCAACAAGATAAAAATGTGCATGGCTTGTGATGAAATTGGGAACTCAGCACAAGCAAGGAAAAAAATTAAGGAAAGGCTTTGTTCAGGAAGAAAGTTTTCAGGCAGTGAGCCAATTCCCGCTTAAATAGGAATTTCCTAATTTGTACACACGTTTCAGCCACAGGCATGTGTGTACACTTCTCTGCTGCAGGCACTTGTAAGGTATGGTAGATCAGTAGGGATAAATTGTAAACTTGTGGGTCATGTAGTGAAGAGTGTACAAACGGGCTCATTTACACCCTTACAAGACCTTAAACAGTGAGAGGGCAGCACTGTCTGTCCTCATCTCCTTTCTATAAATCTGGAAGATAAATACACTGCAAACTAAAACCAATATTAAACTGGAAAGTGTAGAAAATCCAACAAGATTCTGATTTATTTTAAACTGAGATGATGACTAGTTTGAGGCACTTAGAAAGGCATTCATTAGTGTTTTAGATACATTTCTACCATGGTGACTACAGGTGCAACAAAGCACCAGAAACAAAACAACTTATACAAGAGTTTATTGTGGCTTACAGTTCCTGAGGGTGAGTCTATGACCATTATGGTGAGCATGACAGCAGGCAGGCATGGTGCTGGAACAGTAGCTGAGAGCTTACATCTGATCACAATATGAGGCAGTGAGAGATAGAGATAGAGATAGAGATAGAGATAGAGAGAGAGAGAGAGAGAGAGAGAGAGAGAGAGAGAGAACTCATTAGGAATGATGTGGACTTTTGAAATCTCACTGCTGACCCGGTGTGTCCCACCCCCTCCATTAAGGCCACACCCATCCTTCTTAACAGTTTCACCAACTGGGAACCAACCACACAAATATATGAGCTTATTCGGGGAGGGTATTTTCATTCAAACAAATTAGTATATGCTAATTATAGTAATGGGTTTCATTATGGCATCTTTGCATAGAACGTATTTTGATTATATTAACCCTTTATGATCCCCTTCTTCCCACCTAGTCCCTGCTTCTATTTTCATGTCTTTTTTCTGTTTGCAGGTGTGTGGTGTGTGTGAGGCAGGGGTGGGGAAAGAACACAGATGAGTTTCCTTAGGGGCACTTATAGAAGCATAGACACCTTACCAGTGGCTAAACCACTGAAGAAAATGTCTCTCTCACAAGCCATTCACCACCTATAAATATTCAGGGGGCGGGACAGAGTCTCAAGAGCCCTTCCTTGAGGTATAATGGAGCTGAGACTGACCTACTAGGCTGTGTAATTGTGGAACCTGAAGTCTGCCTTGCCATCCCGGCATCACAAACTCTGACACACACCAAAGGGAACTTATGGCTAAGAACCTCTGCTCCGCACAGTGGCCTCTAAACTTGGATTGGCTGTCTTTCAGTCATCAATCTGACTATCAGATTGTGTTTGATGTTGGCACAAGGCATTAGAGAAACAGGGACAATGCTGCAGCAGGCATTATGGCCTCGTGGAGTTATTTTTATAAGAAAAAAAGTATACATAAGCAGCAAATCACTATGAAGTGTGAAGGATGGACTGTGGGGAACTTAACCTGGTACAGACACCAGCTGAGTTTAAAAATCTGGAGGGACTTGCTGCTGCCAGTATCTGCCAGCACTCTCAGACATTGCTTCAGCTGCTCAGACATTTCACTCCGGTTAAGGTTACACCTTTCTCCCCCACTTCCAGTTCAAGATCATATCCTTCCTCCCACAAGCAAGCCAAGGTCACGACCGTCCCTTACCCTCCACCCCCACCTCCCAACTCTGACAGGTTGGCCACCACCGCTGTGTGTTGTTTCAAGTTTCAGAGCACCTGGTACTGTTGGCTGCACCTGTCTCTGGCTTGCATCTCAGCTGGATTTCTCCCTCTTCCCAATCCTGAGTTAGCCCGCCTCCTTTGCATGGGTGTTGAACCTAGCATCACTTCCTGGTAAACACCCGGAACTCTTCCTGAATCTGCTTCCTGGAGAACCCAAAGTGCTTTACAGCATGAAAAGCCTTCATGAGTCAGATAGTGAAAGGTACAGAGTAGCAGAGTAGACAGGGGCCCAGCTGAGAAGCAGGGGTAGACCACAGTGACAGATAAGGATCTATAGTAAAGCATTGACCAGAAGGAAGCCCGTGTGTGTCTGTGTGTGTCTGTAGTGTGGATAGAACAAACCAAGGAAGTGCCATGAGGTCTAAGCCCAAAACTTTTCCAAATGCATGTTTCAGGGTAATTGTAGTGCATATGCCTGTATGAAAATGTTACAACAAACCCATTTTATACAATTAATATATCCTATCAAGTGATTCTCTTCTTCTAGATAGTAGTGATAAAAATTAAGATGCCCAACTTTTTATGTCTTTGGATCATTGCTTTTCGTTCTTTCCTCCTTACCAACGGAAGCTGCTGAACCTATATCACGGCTTATGCAACTACAGCCTAGAGATAATGTTCTAGAATTATGTAGCACAAGCTTTCCAAGATACCCCAGGAGTGAGAGCTGTGAAAGTGACTTCTGTGATGATAAAGAGCAACCTGATGAGTGCTAGTGGAAAAGATGAAGATAAGTTACCCGGCTCTTGACCTCTACACATCAAAAGAAGGACCTGCCCTCCCCCCAGCTGCTAAACCCACACCATGGCCTGTACAGCTACAGTCCTGTTTCTTATTTTGATGTGTCACCTTAAGCCCAAGATAGATGTGGGTGTAGTCATTATATTAGCGCAGTGCACCTGAACAAGAATAATGCAACCCATCAAGACTAGAGCCCTGTAATAGTTTATTGAGTACAATCATCATCTTATAACCTGTACATATCCAAAATGTGCAAGGTCGGTAAGTTTTAATGTGTGTATACATCTTTAAGACTATCAGTAAGAGTCAAGATGACACATCTTTCCAGCACCCCACAGGTCTTTCTGTGTCCCCCTGGTCACACCTTTGTCCTTTGCTTCCCTTTTCTCTCCCTGGGCAAATGCCTCACCCTTTTTGCATCTCTCCAGATGGCTTTACACTGCCTAGAATTGTATAAGAATGTAAGCACGCATTGTGAGCTATTCTACATGAGGTCTTCCTTCCAGCATAATACTTTAAAAGCTACATGTCAAGTGTTTTGCTGTGTAATATTTTATATGTTATCAAACAGTACACGTGAGAAATCTTGTTTGTATTACATGCTATATTTTACTAATACAAATAGTAAAAAGTGTTCCTCTACTTTCAAACACAGGTTTATTTATTTGTGTGTGTATGTGTGTACCTGTGTTAGCTCACATGTATCATGTGCATGCAGGCTGGAAAGAGGGGTCGGATCTTTTGAAACTGAAGTGACAAGTAGGGCTACCCTGTGGGTGTTAGAAACTGAGTCCTCTGCAAAAGCAGTTGAGCTCTTAACCACCTTTCCAGTCCCCACTCCCCAACTGTGATGATTTGTATATGCTTGGCCCTGGGAGTGGCACTATTAGGAGGTGTGGCCTCGCTGGAGTAGGTGTGTCACTTTGGCATGGGCTTTATGACCCTCCTCCTAGCTGCCTAGAAGCCAGTATTCATTCTCCTGTCTGCCTTTGGATGAAGATGTAGAACTCTCAACTTCTCCAACCTCACATCTGTTTGGATGCTGCCAAGCTCCCGCCTTGATGATAATGGACTGAGAGTTCATTATCATCCATTATCATTGGGGACTGTAAGCCATCCCCAATCAAATGTTATCCTTATAAGAGTTGTCTTGGTCATGGTGTCTGTTCACAGCAGTAAAACCTAAACTAAGACATCAACTTTTCAAGTATATATATTCATTATGTCTCAGACTAAATAAAACTTTGATTTTGCAACCAAAGCAACTCTCTTTTATAATTATAAACCCCTGATATGTGATCTGTAACACTCCTTGACAAGCCCTATTTTTAAGGGAACACAAAATGTTTGATAGGAGACTCTCCTCTCACCAAAATCTGTCCCTAAATAACCTAGAAAGAAAAGTGGATACTAAAGAGCAGCTAAATAGAGGTACAAAAGCCAGAGCTGTGGGTGGTAACACATGCTTGTGAGCCCAGCACTAGCAAGGCTGAGGCGGAAGGGTTGTGAGGTTAAGACTGACCGGAGATACATAGCACAATCCTTTCTCAAAATGATTTAATTGTAAAAAGTTTAAAAAGAAAGAATAGATGGTAGAGAACAAGAGATAATATTCTTAGTGCTCTGAAATAACCAGATAACATGAATGCTGACTCCTCACCACACACGTGATCCCACATATTCTCCTGTCGCTCTGTCTCTCTCTGTCTCTGTCTCTGTTTCTCTGTCTCTGTCTCTGTCTCTCTCTCTGTCTCTCTCTCTCACACACACACACACACACACACACACACACACACACACAACTTTCCCCCTTTTCCTAAATTACTTTTGGCTGAGATGTATTCACTGCAATTGCTTTCCTAGTACCATCTTATCTCTAGAAAGGATGGAAACCAAAGATAGTTTCAATAATGTCACTATTCAGTCATGCCTGTGAATATGCAAACCCGGGGGTTGTGAATACGAGTCAGTTGGAGAGTGTTTGTCCTGCATACAAACATGATCAATACCTTGGATATGATCCTTAATATTATAAAGAGAGTGGGAGAAAAAAGAAAGGAGAAAAGGGGGATAGAAAGAAAGAAGCAAATATCTTATAACCTATATATACATATTTATTATGTATATAAACATACATATGTATGAATGCATGCCTGCAAAGGCCAGAAGATAGTGTCAGATGCCCTGGAATTCACATTGAATTGATTGAGAGCAACCTTAAAGGTACTGAGAATTGAACCCATGTGGTCTCAAGCACCATCTTACCTGCTGAGCCATCTCTTCAGCCCCATCCCATCATATAATCCTCTAAAGCTTGCTAATGCACAGGATCAATAGGTGAGAGGTGATCACTACAGCTCTAACATGAACTGAGACTGAACCTTCTGCTTTTGACTGCATTTCCCTAAATATGAGGACTGCCTCCTTGCAACACAATCATTTCCAAGGCAGGATACTTTTAGACTGACACCAATTTCTGTGACGTTTACTACTACATTTTTAATGCATATGTTAGACACTTTTGTTTTATTTGACATAGCATAGAACCTTTCATATTCTCCCAGAGAAAGGATTAGGTTTCTTTTTTGTTTTTGTTTTTGTTTTTTGGTGGTGGTGGTGATGGTAGTGGTGGTGGTGGTGGTGGCGGTGGCGGTGGCCACGGTGGTGGCGGTGGTGGTGGTGGTGCTGGTGCTGGTGCTGCTGTTGCTTTTTTAAATACCATTTAACTTTTGACAAACTTGTTAGCACTGTTAATGGACACAGTCCAGGGAGGGATTTTAATGCTTTGGTTCTATAGGAACTCACAGTAGATGAAAAGGCTCAGCTATTTGGCAGTTAGTGATGATACAAAGTGTACCTTCGCATACCCTGCTTTCGCTAGCCATACTTTCTATACCTATTAACTCCTGTGCATCACATAGCCAAGTACAGAATCCCTTCATTTTGGTTTCGGGCTGGCCAGGAATCTTATGGCAGCTGGGAGTTCTTTCTTCTGTCAAATGTTTTGTCTCATTTTTATACAATGTTTAAGGTTGTTTCTATGTGTATTATCTTATATCTAATAAATTTTTCCAGAGAATTAAAAAATTTTTTGGTGTACCCCTGAATTTGTGTATCAGCATGCAAAACTTCTCATCTCCTGGCGAAATGTGCTGGGATCCTTCAAGACTTCAGTGTGGAAAAGAGCTATAGTGAAATAAATTTAGTTTGCAGATCAATATCTGTACCTGTCCTTGTTTATAATGTGTGAGTAATACTGATCCCCCCCAGAAACTTTAATATTAATTTTATTTGCAAACAAGAGATTAAGAGAAAGAAAATTGAGAAATGAATTCTTCTTGAGATTTCCTCACAGGTTGTAGTTAAGGAACAAAAGAGCTTAGTATCACAAAATGATAACAGCTGAACATTGTGTTTAAATACCAGTTAAGTCAAGATAATGATATAGTTAGCATCAGTTGGTTTTTTTTTTTTTTTCATACTTCAAAGAGATATCCTGCCTGTCTCTGTCACACCAACTATCACAAAGGTTCTAGGAGAAAATGCTGGTGACCACAGAGGACCTATACTGCTCTGTGATCTCTTACCACCCAAGAGTCCAAGCCTATCCCTCAGAGCTCCCACTAAACACTTTTCCACCCCATCTCCATGCACGCTTTATGCGTCTTAAACAGTTCCTGAAAGAAAACCTGAGAACTTGGTATTTTGTGTATAAACTGAATTTCCTAGTGTTGCCTAGGACATAGTGCTCAGTGGGGGAGTGGAAAGTCAATGAAATGTGATCAACAGGGAAAGCAGAAAGTAAACAAAACCTGGAAGGGCGAGGCTTGTTCTGAAGACGCTGTTTCCTAGGAGCCTTTTAAGGAACATTTTTGAAAAAATGTCCTTCCCTACTCATTTGGGTTTCTTTCTACAAATAATAGCATATTTATTTTTACACATTTACAGAAAAAAATGAAAAAAGATGAAATTAAAAATAAAAATTCAGCCAGGAGGTGGTGGCACATTATTGATCCCAACACTAGAAAGGAAGATGCAGGTGGATCTCTGCGATTTCAAGGCCAGCCTGGTCTACAGAGTGAATTCCAGGACAACCAAAGCTATACATAGAGACCCTGTCTCAAAAAACAGCAGCAACAACAATAATAATTAATAAAAATAATTCCATGCGGGTTATAAATTATTTTATTATTTTTAACTCTGTGTGTGTGTGTGTGTGTGTGTGTGTGTGTGTGTGTGTGTGTGTGTGTGTGTGTGTGTGTGTTGGTTCTGTCCTTCCACTGTGTGGCTCCTGGGGATTTAATTCAGGTCTTCATCTGAGCCATCTTGTCAACACTGTGCAATCTATTTTAAAGCTTTTTGTTTCTTTTGAAACAGGGCCTCATGATGTAGCCCAGGCTGACCTCACCAAGATACTCCTGCCTTTGGGTCTGAGTGCTGGGTTATAGGTCTACACCACCACTTATGGCCATTACAGCTGTTTTTAACCGGAAGTGAACCTCTAGGAGACATCCACCATAGTTCAAGGATGGCAAAGCAGCAACTATAAACTGCATTTAAGATTCTAGTTTGACGTTTTTGGAGTTAGAATGAGCATAACGCTTAGAAGCACGTCAACCAACCTAGTGTGGTGGCCAATGCATTTAATCTCAGCATGGAGGTGAATGGAGGAGCAGACATGAGTGAATCTCTGTGAGCTTGAGGCCAGCAGGACTACCTGTCTCAACCTCTCCTTCCCTCTAAAAACAACCTTCAACCAGACTTTTTTAGCTTATGATGTCATAAACACAACTGTACCTGTGATTATTTTAAGTTGAGGCTTCTGTCTCTTTTAGAAAAATTAGATTGAAAAAACAACTAACATTAAATCCCTCTCCCTAGTGCTTACACATATGTAACATTTAAACTGGGTGCCAAGGGACTTGATTTCATCATTATTAGGGGGTCACAGGCAAATCATGTTTTTAAAATATATTTTTATTATGAATTGACGCACAGTATGTATAATTATTTCTGGTTCTTAGCTGGAAAGCAGGCCGATTTGATTTGCAAAGAAACTGATCATTAAGTAAAAAGTGAGCATGTGTGGGTTATTTTTAAAAAGAAAAAGAGAAGCTGAATTGGAACATCTCTGATGAATATTAAAGTAAACAACTTATATCTATTGATATAAATATAGATTTCTCATGTATAAATTAGATCATTAAACCAGAGCCTTTGTGCACTGAATAAAAAACAAATTGATTTCTTTCATTAAGGATAATTTAAGTTTATAATAGAGTAACATCTGAGCCATGTTAAGCTAGCTAACCTGCTAAATGTCCAAGCACCATTTGAGAGACCTGGTCCTGATCTGTAGCCACCAGTGTTTTTTAAGTTACAGGTACATTTCTGGAGAACAGACTCCATTTCTCTTCTCTCTTTCCCCTATGGTCCCCGAATTAGTACTGCTAATGGATGCTTGATGTACTCTTGACTGACTTATGGGAATGTTTGAGCGGCCATGGGCTGACAAGCTACAGACTTTATATACATAAAAATTGATTCTTAACACTCAGGAAAGCTGGCCCCACAGTTGGCCTGGGAAACAAGGGAGAGCTGGCCTTGCTGGTGTGGGCGCGGGAGAACTGTCCCCCATCCCTTGCCAGATGCAGGACTAGGTGGAGGGATGGACCCTGCCCTTGATCCCTGCTGCAGGTGGGAAAGCTGGCCTTCCCCTCTCCTGGGCAAAACAGGATAGCTGGCTCTGGTGGTGTATGTACAAGGAGGATTGACCAACTCAGCTACCACCCAGGTCCAGATCCAGGGCTTTGAGTTAGTCCACCCCAACATCTACTCAGTCTATGAACTGCTGGATCTTGTGAGGGGTCATGGTCCTGCAGAACCAAAGCTCAACAATGGGATATCCCAGAGGAGTCCGGGTGAGGATTCAGCATTGACGGTGTAGCACAGCCAATGACCTTGAACCAGACCAATGAATCATTGTTGTGAATATTTTCAAGTAAAGACGTGTGGACAGAAGGTGTTGTTGCAGGATATTTGATTACATTGTGAACCCAGAATTTGGGGGTTGAATGACCCTTTCATAGGGGTTACATATCAGATATCCTGCATATCAGATATTTACATTAAAATTAATAACAGAAACAAAATTACAAAAATGAAGTAGCAATGAAAACAATTTTATGGTCCCCATAAATGAAGAACTGTATTAAAGGGTCAAAGCATTAGGAAGGTTGAGAACCACTATCTAGACGGTCTCTCTTACTGATACCATCTCATTACAGCGAGAGAGAATGAAGTGAGCCTCAAACAGGTATAGAGGTTGTCCCAAGGAAACCTTCATCCCTATGAAGATGCGACTTCCCCTATGAAATGAGGGTATTGATCTAAACGGTGAGTAAAGAGTGATGGGTAAAGACTATGGGAAGGTATGCAGATTAACTCATTCATTCATTTCTGCAGCACACAAGGAGTTCCCATAATGTTCAGTTAATGTTTTAGTCACGGGGGTATGATGATGAGTCAGTCTGGGAAAGCAGTTGTCATAGTGATGGAAACAGATCATAAACAAGTAAATGATTTAATTCATAGTGAATTTTGGGCTGATAAAGGCTATTCCAAAAAATACTGTGGGTGGTTGGGGAGAAAATAGGGTAATTTGGGCAGACTCCTTGTCTGTGTCCATGGGTGAATCAGAAGGAAGATGTTTAGAGTAAAGGATTTATGCTATAGAGCATTCCTGGGGACATAACCAGTGAGCACAGAGGCATGGACCAGGAATGGCTTGGCCTGCCTAGGAAACAGTGGGAAGGGAAAAGTGAAGAGAGTCCAGTGCTAAGCACAGAGACATTCAAGGTGAGTCAATGTGAAAAGCAGAGCTGCCTGGGCTTGTCTCCAAGGGAAGAATTCAAGGTTTGCTTTGCAATAATGCAATATTGTAAATACTATGCAATAATAACAGTATTGCTATGTTACATATGTCACTTTTACCCAGAGTCGATCAGCAAGCAAATTCTTTACAGAAGCTTCCAGAAGTCTTATCCAGATGTCAGGCAGGAGCCTCCATGTACCTACAACCCTTAGCTCTCTACAGAATGAAAGCTAACTTTGATGTCAACCCCCAGTTGGCCAGTCACCTGCTTTTACTTGCAAACCACACAGCATTGCACAACCTCAGATCCAGACTCACTTACAAAATACTGTCCTTTGATCCCTGGTGACCCTGAATTCAGTATCTGATGTTTCACTTCGTCTGACCTCAGAGAACAAGATCTTTTCCTCATGCTTCAACCTATGAGTAGCTTCCCTATTTCTGCCTAACTACCTCTGTCCTGCAGCAACCTGGGAAGAGCAGAAAGTCCATCTAAATACTGTGTGTGTGAAAAACCTGCTGGTCACTGTCTCGTTTAATACAGAGGCCGCACAGATGTGTGCTTTTCCAATATTTGCCAAACTATACACAGTCACTTTTATTAAAGATGTCTTAATTTTTAAAATAAATTAATACACCTTACTTTTTAAAAAGTTATATTTTTTGGTGACATACTTGATCATCCATTTTCAGTCCCTATTTTTCTTAACTTTGCTATTTTGATTATTGTGGCCCTTTTTTTTTCCTTTCTTTCTTTCTTTCTTATTTTTTTTAAAGTTCTCCTCTCTATCAGGTTATCTGTCTATCTATCTGTCTATCTATCTATCTATCTATCTATCTATCTATCTATCTATCTATTATCTATCATCTCTTTATCTATATAGAGAACATATATATATATATATATATATATAAGATATATATAATCTTTTTCCTATATAGAGAGTATATATAGAGAAAAATAGAAATATATATGAATCTATATAGAGAGAGACAGATACAGAGATATAGACAGTTATAGATAGTTACAGATATATAAATATCTATATATCCATATCTGTCTGTCTGTCTGTCTACTTATTGATTTGAGACAGGCCATAGCTGGCCTGGTACCTATTACTATGTCCCCAAACTAATGTCAGTCTTTCTACTTCTTCCTCCCGAATGCTGAGACTACAAGCATGCATTGGATCTGGGTCCTTTAAAGGCATGACCCTGGCTCTCTTGCTTTTCCAAGGGATTTTTCTCTGTCTCTCACTAGTTTTTGTAAATCTCCCACTCTCCTGAAAACAAGCCATCCTCAAGCCAGCGATCTCTTGTTTGCTAATTTCCTATCAACCATAGTCGTGTGTACATTTTTAATGGATTATGTCTATTCTTCCTTAAGAGCAAGGGTGGCATCTCCTTTGCCCACCACTCTTCTGCTGTGCTTGGCACACAGAAATCAGAAATGCCTTGTGAAGTGGATGTGTCCAGTTGATGAGGGAGCTGTAGAGTCGGGCTGCTCCTCATTCCAATAGCTGAGAGGTGTTTATTAAAGTTAGAATAGAAGGGTTAAGAGTGAAAAGCAGAGACCCTTGCCTCGTCCCTCCCTGCAACCTGCTCCTTCCTCAGACCCCATCACTTGAGACTTTTGTCATTTTAATACTTCTAGTAGCTCATTCATTTTAAAGAGTGTGTTATAAATGTTGTCCTTCATTAATGAACTTAAGATACAACCCTCACCTTCCTCCTAATAAATGTGAAATTTGTGTCTTCTTTAAAAATTGCGTTTGTGGTAGGCCTGGGGTGAGGAGAGGTGGGTTGTGTGTTGTCTGGGGATTAACTGAGCTATTAGCTATAAGAACTGAAATCACTGCTGTGGCTGACATCTCCTTTGGTTCCTTCTGGGCAGCCTAAGCAATTTGCAGACAATGGTTTGGTATCTCCTTAAATATCCCCCAGAGCTACCATTGGCTGGGGCTGGCTTGTTGCATCTGTTTGCTGATTGGATCAATGAAGAGCTCCTGTTGATAAAGTTAACCATTGATAAAGCTGTGTCATTAAAAGAAAAAGATGGTGATTAATGACTGATCCAAGAATCGAATAAACAACTGTTCTCAAGGTTGATTGGCCAAGTCTTCCTGGCAAAACTTAATATTGCCAAATTGACTATTCCAAGAATAGGTTAGAAGAAGTGTAGAATAAACTACAGTAGGATCATTATTACTTATTATTCATCCTAACTGATCTTTTCGAAGAAGTGCCAGAAAGATTCTACTTTCAACAAATATTTTAAAATACTAATTTCAGTAGCCAGACTCATGTCAGATATCTGTAATCCCATCAGTCAGGAGGTTGAAACAGGAGGATTGTGAGTTCTAGGCCAGCCTGGGCTATACAGGAAACCCAGCTCAAAGACAAAAAAATATTAATTCAAGTCTCTAGTTTGGACCTAAAATTGAATAGGGCTGCTGCTAGAAAGTGAATGTGGACTTCTTACAAACCTGATCTTTGCCTCTGCTTTCAATGGCAATAAATGGCAACTCGGGTCATTAGGCTTGGTGGTTAGCTTCTTTATCCACGAGCATCCCACCAGCCTTCTTCTGTTTATCTTTAGTTAGTCAGTTTGTTTTTTGAGACAAGATCTCACTGTAGAGTGATGGCTGGCCTGGAACTTGCTGTATAGACCAGGATCTTGTCTCTGTCTCCTGAGTGTTGTGATTAAGTGTGTTCACCATTGCAGCTTATTCTTCTTTGGTTTTGTCTTGCGTTGTATGTTGGACTGGTCTGGAACTTGCTGTGCAGCCCAGAATGCCTTCAGTTTGCCAGAATCCTACCATTGTTTCCCAAGGGCAAGGATTGTAGGTACACACACAAACTACTTTAAAATACCACTTTCAAGACTTGCTAAACATTAAAACATTTGAGCAAAGTTTTTTCCAAAGAAAGGTAGATAATTGCTTTATTCTTTGAACAAGATCTTTACCACGTATGTGATTAGGTGCATTCCAGAAGATTCATTTGAGGGAAAAGGCAGAACTAAACTTCCCTACCCCCCCCCCCTTTTTAACGCATGCCTATAGTCCAGGCTGACCTTGACTTTGGCCTTGCATTCCTAATCATTTTGCTGAAGTTACAGGCATGTGCCACCAGGGCTTTGACTCTTTAAAATCGTTGTGTAAATTGGGTGTGTTGGCTCATACCTGTAATCCTAGCACTTGGGAATTTGAGACAGAATCATCACAAATTCTAGGGCAGTCTGAGCTATAAAGTGGGAATCTCTCTTAAACCAAGACACGGTCAAAATAACTATGAAGTTCTATACATTTTATGGGGTTTACTGGATCAGATGAAACTTAAGTAGGTATTCAGAGGCTGGCTGAGGCATAAGAATCACAAATTCACAAGTTTGAAGCCATCCTGGGATATCCAGTTCTGGTCAAGCCTGAGCTATATAACAATACCCTGTAGGAATAGAGAAAAGATGAGTCAAAGGGTTCTAGAAGTAGAAGGGAGTGAGTGGGAGGTAGGTAGAGGAGAAGGAGGGAGGAAGGAAGAGGTGGAGGGGAGAGAGGCTTTGAACTAGGTGTGTGTGTGTGTGTGTGTGTGTGTGTGTGTGTGTGTGTTATGAAATAGTTATACTTCATTGTCTTTCCATTTCTTGTCAATCTTTCATCATTTGAAGAGTTGGTATCTGTTGAGATTCTTGATTAAAAACCATTTTGTGCAAAGCATAGTAATTTTCTCTTAACTCTGAATGAGACTATCCTAATTCTATTCTGAACTCAGATATTTACTGGTGGGTAGATTTGAACTGGGCTGTGTAAGGGCTGAAAGACTGACTCAAGACCTAAGTGTTAAACATCATGGTGAAGATAGTTAATGAGAATGAAGGCAGGAATCCACACCCACAGGGGTGGGCAGGAGGAGGAAGAACTAGAGGCCAGCCTGGGCTGTAAAGCAACAAGTGAGATTTCAGCTTCATGCAGGGACTGGAGAGATGGCTGAACAATTGCTGCTCTACCAGAGGACCAGGTTTGGTTCACAGCCCCCACACTGGGCTGTTCATCTCCACCTGTAAATTCAGCTATAAGAGATCTGACACCATCTTCTGACCTCTATGGGCACCACAAACAGATGTACATACCCATACAGAGACAAACACACATGCATAAATAAAAATAAATCTTAAAAGACAAAAATGCAGATACTAGGACATGGCAACACTCACATAATCTAT
>CM052704.1:87987311-88019863 GCA_028551405.1 Uromys caudimaculatus
TCTGCTCATGCTCAGGATCTCTTGACCTTTATCATGACTGTTTGTAGTACCTTTAGACAGCACTCACTGTCTCCCTTCTGTTGTGATTGGGGTGACTGGGGCAATCACCAGGACCTCAGTTTTGGTCTTAAAACATCAGTCATAAGTAATACTATAGAATTGGAGGAGATTAGACTTTTCCTCCAGCAAGGAGGATTATGTGCAGCCTTAAAAGAAGAATGTTGCTTTTATGTTGATTATTCAGGAGCCACCAAGGACTCTATGAATAAGCTGAGAGAAAGATTAGAAAAACGCAGGAGGGAAAGAGAGGCTAGCCAGGGATGGTTAGAAGGATGGTTCAACAAGTCACTTTGGATGACAACTCTGTTTTCTGCCTTAGCAGGACCCCTGCTGATTTTGTTCCTTTTGCTCACTATTGGACCCTGCTTAATTAATAGATTGTTAACCTTTGTCAGGGAACGAATAAGCTCTGTCTAGGTTCTTATGTTAAGACAGTACCAAGCGCTGGGGGACAAAGATGATCAAGTCTATGAAATATAGTTCTAAGATTAGAACTAACCACTAGAAGAAGTGGGGAATGAAAGATCTGACCCCTTATGAGGAAGGTTAGGCCCTTAGCGAACTTAGAGCCGAGACATGCCCTGGCAAAAATCCCCCAGCTACATTCCTACAGGTGACTTTGACCTGGCCTCAGGACCAGAGGCAAAACGTTTCAGGAACTAGAAATGTTTGTGCAACTAACCTGTGAATAGCTTAGAACAATCCTTACTTCCCCATAATGCAAATTCTTTCCGTTCCCCACCCCTTGCTTTGTGAATTTCCTATCCTTTTCCTGGGTTGTGATTCCTTCCTTGCCTTGGGGTTGTTTCTTCCTTTAAATACCCCTGGCTTCAGCTGCTGGGGGCCGAACCCTTCTGCCTCTGCGTAGGTTACAGGTTCGACCCCAGTGCACTGGTCTTCTCACCTCCCGCCCCTGAATAAACCTCGTGTGATTGCAGCAAAAATAAATAAATAAATAAAAAATAAAATAAAATATCCATGGCTAAAATTAAATAGATTAAGAATCATTTTACTGAAGTTATACATTTCAGGACACAGGTACTGTTACAAAGATTAGAATTACATTATCTCACAAACATTATTCTGTCTCGTGTTTATTTATTTGTGTGTGTGTGTGTGTGTGTGTGTGTGTGTGTGTGTGTGTGTGTGTGTGCTGAAGTCACACACATGTGGGGAATGTCTGGCATCCTGCTCTGTCACTCATCTGGATATGCATTACCATGCTCTACCTTTTACATGGGTGCTGGGACTTGAACTTATTATTATTATTATTATTATTATTATTATTATTATTTTATTTATTTATTTATTTTGGTTTTTCGAGACAGGGTTTCTCTGTGTAGCCCTGGCTGTCCTGGGAACTCACTCTGTAGACCAGGCTAGCCTCGAACTCAAAAATCCACCTGCCTCTGCCTCCCAAGTGCTGGGATTAAAAGCGTGTGCCACCATTGCCGGGTCCCACTTCCAAGTTATTAAGACCTAAGTGTTAACTATTGTGAGAAAGAAGAGTCAGAATTAACAAACCTCTTAAAAGTTAGAACAGAAATATTTGGTCAGATTAAAAAGTCAGTAATAAAAGCAAGAATAATATGTTTCCTGGGTCTTGGATTAATAAATCCTTATTAATTACTCTAGCATTTATACTATTAGAGTAATAGATACACATTTGTGTACTGTACTTTAGCTTTTCTGCCATGTTTCATATTGCTGCCTCCTGCCTCCCATCTCCGGGAACTCTTGCCTTGATCTTTGCAAAACTTTGCTTCTGTCTCTTGTCTACAATGCACTGCGGACTCATCCATGCCTGGGGCTCACTCACTCATCAAAAATAAGTACTTTCCAAAACTCGGCTAGTCTTCCCCACTCACTTCTCTGGCGCTTAGAGTCTCTCTGTCATTATCCAACTGGAATATCTAAGAATAATCTTTGATCATGTCTCTTTCTTTTTTTGTATTATTATTATTATTATTATTATTATTATTATTATTATTATTATTATTGAATTTTCTAGGGTCCTACGATGGCTCGGTGGGTTAAAGGCACTTGTTACATAAGCTTAATGACCCGAGTTCACCCTCCAGAACCCATCTAAAGGTGGAAAGGAAAAACCGGCTCTAGAATACAGTCATCAACTGTCACAAATGCTCCATGGCACTCCTTCCGCCCAGCGTGTCTGCACACACAGTAATGAAACAGTGAATTTAATACTCCCTTAATTGTTTTCCCGATAGGATACACTAGAATTGATTTTCTGTGATACTTTTATCCTTATGCTTCATCCTGGCTCGTTCTCCCCAGCTGCCCTTCGCCACCGCTTGTCCGTTCACCGGTTCCTTTCCTCTCCGCAAGCAGTCCCTCTGTTTGCATTCATGTAGTACACGTTCTGTTTTGCTTGTGTCTTACAGTGAACCAGGTACCAAAGCTGTTGGTTCTTCCTCCCTATGGTAGCTCGCCCTTGTCTCCTTTTCACTGCTTTTTCTTAGCCGATGATCTCATAAACTCTTGTTTAGACAATTGCCATTTTGTCCTGGCCAATTATTTGCCATAAGCCTATTGCTTTTCTCCTTCAGTATATTCATTCCCACCAGATTAGTTTTCTTGGGTGACCTGGAAGATTAATACCTACTTTAATGTCACATCTATTATTTTGTCAGCATAAATGCTGAATAATTGGTGATGATTGATTAATCTAAGAGCCGGGAAATGTGCTACAATCTTTTTTAATCTGTCCAAATATTTATGTTTTGATTTTTAAAAGAGGTTCATTAATTCTAACTCTTCTTTCTTATAATAGTTACACTTGGTTATTAATAACTTGGAAGTAGATAAATACTTAAATAAATGACAGCCAGGCCAGTCAGCAGATATGGTGAACGTGCTCTCTGGAACTGAGGTATCTGTTAAGTAGACATGTCAAGCTTTCACATGAGGCGAAGGATACAGAGCATTACAGTCTGGATGTTCTGTTTTGTCCAGAGTTCTATGCTTGAATACTCAGAAGGGAGAACGTTCGAGTAAATGGTGTTCCTATTCTGGCTATGAACCTTCAAAAACTGCACTTCTTTTTTAAAAATAACCTAATAGTAGTCTCTGATGCCTTCAGAAACAATGAAATTTAACTGCTAGAGCTGGGTCAGAGCAAGGAGAGGAATCCTGAAAACAAGTGTGTGTTGTGGTTATTTTGTCAGATGTGTAAGCTCATGTGAGGAAGCAAAATGAAACTATTATGATAGCTTGAAATAACAGAGCAGAGCCCAGGCTAGCGGAGGCACTTGAGGACCGCGTGTGCAGAGCCCTCTGACATAGGACTTCCTCTGGCTCAGTGTCCCCACCCACCTCTCCTTCCTAAAACAGGGTTCCCAGTGACCTCACTTGCTTCTGAAACAGCCGTTCTTTAAAAACAAAACTGTTTCTCAAAGAATTTTTTCGTTAGCTATACAATCAAAACTTAAACTTCAATGCATTCAAAATACACAATAAACTGCAGGTAAAAAAAAAAAATTCCAAAATATACATGTAGGTTATTTGGGGCCACAGAGACAAAACAATAATTAATTGAATTTTCCTTTTTTTTTTTTTTTCCCTGATTGTTTTTGGTTATGGAATGGCATAAACCTGGCTAGAGACCAATTCTTAAGTGTTGCTACTTAAGTCTACTGCCGGCCCTACGGCTGTGTAGTACAGCAGAGAGAGAGCACATTCCTTCCTACAGATTCTAGAAAGCTCTCGGGTTCCATAAGGACAGAAGCTAGTCTCTGGCTTTGGGGGACTGCGGGCCTGAGGAGAGCCTCCCCTGAGCTGCCTTATTGTCTCTTGGTTCTCAGGTTGGAATTTCAGTGGCAAGTGGGATTCTGGCTCCGGAGACTCCTATAGGTTGTATCTTCAATTGAGTCACCGGCTGAGTATGCACAAAAACTGTTTGACAACTACTTAAGATTTGGTGTTGTAACTTGTCACTTAGACCCAGACAGATGATTCTGGGTTTTCAGAAGTTATCTTTCCTGAATTCTCTCTTTTGGGAAAGATAATTTCAATAAAATAGTGATTCCTGGATTTTGAAATTGGCCATGAAAATGGCTCCAAGTAAAATCAGAAAGTTAAAAAGGATCATGAAGCTTACATTTAAAAATTACTTAATTGAGCTGCGGAAATGGCACAGTGAGTAAAAACTTCTGCTGCCAAGACTGAAGATCTGAGTTCAATCCCAGTTTCCACAGGGAAGAATTGGTTCTCTCAAGTTGTTCTAAACTTCCCCACAGCCTCTCTCTATAAATAACCATAATTTAAAAAAATATTAACAAACTGCTTAGTTTTTAAAGTCTTAAAGTTTAGTTAAAATTAATTTAAAATTTAGCTAAAATACATTTTATTTTTATAAATGCCTTGCAAAGAAATGAATCAAACACACACCAAAATTAGTCAGACCCAAAGTCTATACAACTTAATGAACCTATATATACATTTACAGTGGGCATAAAATCTTTCTAGTTAAAATCTTTATAAAAGATTAGAAACATTAAAAGGTGAGAATCGTGTTCATTAGTGATGACCTTTCTCCTCATAAGTATGAAATGCGGCTCAAAGGCAAACATTTTGTTTTGACTATTGTTCATCTTTTTATTTAAAAATAAATTCTATTCACAATAGTTAAAACAAAACAAAACCCACTTTGTACAGAGAGTGCCAGAACTTCTATTAAGAAATTCACAAAGGCATTAGAAATAATATTGTGATAACATTTTACTAAAAAAAGGAATTCTCAGAATCTGTAAATCTGGAGGAAGCATGCAACTGGAAAATGGGATGACCTGGAGCCTAACAGACACATGAGCTATACAATACAAAGATGGGGATTGTAGTGTTACAGACCTGTAACACCAGCACTTGGGAGATAAGGCAGGAAAATCCTGAATTCCAGCTTATCCTCTGATACATAGTTAGCTTGAGGCCAGCTTCTTAGGAAAAATGAATAAGGGAAAAAAGAGTTTATCATGTGTGCATAGACTTAAATGCATTCTTCCATATGATTTTGAAGAGTAAGTATCACCCTGAAGCATGCCGGAGAACTAGATGAAAAGCTGCCTCTGCTGGGCTTAACAGCGCTGTTTCATTTGGGACGTTTACCTCACAGCTTTTTACTTCTTAAGAGGAAGAAGAACGCCAGGCAGTGGTGGCGCATGCCTTTAATCCCAGCACTTGGGAGGCAGAAGCAGGTGGATTTCTGAGTTCGAGGCCAGCCTGGTCTACAGAGTGAGTTCCAGGACAGCCAGGGCTACACAGAGAAACCCTGTCTCGAAAAAACCAAAACCAAAAAAAAAAAAAAAAAAACCCGAACAATAGCAACAACAACAACAAAAAAAAAAAAAAAAAAAAAAAAAAACCCACCGCGTTTATGTGGGCTTCTTTCCCTCTCATCTCATTCCTAGACCCAGTCAAGCTTTGGTTTAGCCCTTATCCTCCAAGGGTACAGCGTTTCCACTCTTAAGTGTAGTGATTGGACTGCGAACGGAATAAAACTAGAAAGAGACTGACTACCTGTGCTTAGAACGACCACTTGAATTATCACAAGAACATGGAACCAACAGCCAGCCTCCCGGGCATCATTTGCTAAGGAGATGGATCCTAGTCTTCAAACAGAAGAAAACAGGGCAAGTGATCGTGGGCACTGAGGTTGGAGAACAAACAATCCTATGTAAAATAAATTAAGGATGCTCCAAAGGAAATTAAACTTAACACACACAAATCCAGATGCTTTGTACGCCCAAACCAAGCCAATGAAAAGCCCTAAAGCCTACTTAAAATAGAATGTAAAACTCCACTTTGTCAGTCAACAGTGTTCTATTCCTCTAAAAAAGGAGTGAAAAGCTAGATGATATGCCCGCGGTGACCAAGGCAATTGTTGGTGTGCGGGGGTGGGGGTCGTATTGAAATAATTACATCAGCATGCGGACGCTGGAAAATTTCTTCTCCCATAATCAGATCAGCTGGCGCTTCCTGTTTCACATTTCTAGTACACGTTGTCTTGTACACAATAGTAGTGGCAAACAATAGTTTGGCATGAGTTCAAGGCATACTAAGAAACGCTCAAATGAGTCAGCCTCAAACGACAAAGATTTCAATGACGACAAGCAAGCCTGAGATGGTGGCTGGGCAGTTGTGGCCCAGGGAATGTGCTGCAGGAAGCAGACACAACCCTGACATCCATCTTTCCCCAGTCTCCAAATCCTTGGCCACTGACGGGCGAGCGACTGTGTCTAATATTTACGTCTACACCGAAGTGTATGCTTGTGTCTGACTAACCTGGCTTGACTGTTTATGGGGATTAGTTTGTTTGTAGAGCAAAACTGCAATAGGGAACAATACCGTGTCAACAGTTCCACTTCAGTTGCTTCTATTGTCTTCCATTCTTCTCTAGCTCCAAACAGTCCAAACAGACAAGAAGAGCGAGTGCTGACTGGTGTGTCCCACCGGAAATCCTTCCCCTACTCACAACCTCACAGCTCCTTGCAATATCCAGGAGATAGAGTCATTAAACCTTGAATCCATCTCCTATCCTCTCTGGTGTCTTAGTGGGACTTCCGGTACATGCTGGCATCAAGTCACACTGGGCCTGGGTAAGAGTGTTCTTCCCAGTCATCAGCAATGGCTTCTCTGTCGTAGTCTGCCACTCGGTTCAAGAATACATACGAAAAGACCACTCTGCGGTGAGCTAAATGAGAGTCGTTCCGCTTTCCTCCACGGCACTACTGCAGAGGTGCCTAAGAATCCAGGGAATGGTCCAGAGAGTGTGAGGACAAAGTTAGGAGGGTTAGAATCTGGGGTGAGAAGCTGCAACACAGAGAGCAACAAAGGGCAAGGACCGATGTGAGAGGGCGTTGCCTGGAAGATGCAGGACAGAGAACGGGGTCTTCTCTCCCAGCATCTTCTCACTTTTCATGAAAAAAGCTGGTCGCCAAGCCCACCCCTCTGTTAGAAGTAATAAAGTCTTATTCACTTGAAAAATTCTACAAACTTTCATTTGAAATTCCAAACAAAACTGGAAAATATGGAGCAAATGGGAAAGCCGTCTCTAATTCTCTGCAGAAAGAAACATTGTTTTGGTAACTTATTAAAGTCATCTGAATGCCTCTAAGATATGCGTATTCTGGCACTGACATGTAACTTTACCAAAATAGACATAGATACACACAAAGTTCAGCAACCTGTTTGTTTGTTTGTTTTAAATCGGTCACTGCCAGCTATTTCAATAAATGTATGTCTACAAAATGAGTCTTTAAAGATTTATTTGATTTTTTAATTATACATGTGTGTTTCTGAATGTGGGCATGTGTCCATGGCTGCGGAGACCAAAGGCATGGAGCCGCAAGAGGGTGCAGAGAGTTAAACTCCAGCCCTCTACACGGGTGCTATAGACACTTGACTGCTGCTCCATCTCTCTAGCCCCCTACAAAATGATTCCTCATAGCTGCATGCTATTCTATTATGATATATCATGTTTATTTAACACATCTCCCGTTGAAGAACTTTGCAGTTTTGATTGCTGCTAAGAGCACTGACAAGAGGATGCTATTCACATATTTCACTCTTAGGTGATAAGAAATAGTTTCTGGCTTGGGGGGCTATTATGGAAGAGTAGGAGGAAGGATTGTGCGCACGGAAGGAGACAGAAACTCCACAGAAAGTCCAACAGAGTCAACCAAGCTGGGCTGTTGGGGCTGAACCTCCCTGCACATGTGTAGCAGATGTGCGGCTTGGTCTTCATGTGGGTCCCGAACAACTGGAGTGGGGGCTATCCCAAAAGCTGTTGCCTGTATGTGGGATATGTTCTTCTAGCCGGGCTGCCTTGCCTGGCCTCAGTGGGAGAGGAAGCGCCTAGCCTCAGAGACTTGATGTGCCAGGATGGGGGATACCCAGGAGGGCCCTCACTCACTCAGAGGAGAAGAGGGGGGATAGAGGAAAGGGTTGTGGGAAGGGGACAGTGGGCAGGATGGGAAGTAAGTAAAAGAAAATAAAGAAATAAAACTTTAAAAAAAGAAAAAAGAAAGAAAGAGCTCCTGGACTTTGACTTTCGATTTCAATCTTTCATGGAAATTTAATATTCTGTCAATCATTTATGTTCTTTAACAAATTACTGTACTGGTTTTTAAAACTTTTTGTGATTTCATATGAGCTCTTTATATTTCAGAGATAATGGTCTTTAATGGTTATGCCATCTTTCCTATCATTTGTGTGTTTCTTGTTATTTCTTCTTGCTCACCCTCTGTGCATGTGGAGGAGAGGTGGTCATGATCCCTCAGGAATTATCCACCCTGTGTTTTGAGTCTCACAAGGACCTAGGCTTACCCATCAGACTAGGGTAGATGGCCAATAAGCCCCAAGCATCCCCCTGTCTTCACCTCCCCAGTGCTGGGATTACAAACCCACAGCTGGATTTTTATGAGGGTTCTACTGTGCTCGCACAGTATGCCCCTTACAGACTGGCTTATCTTTTCAGCCCTATTTATTAATTTTATATTTTTGCTGGAACAGACCTTTTTTTATTTTTGTGAAGCCAACACTATCAATGGTTTAACTCTGTCTGATTTATTCTCAAAATATTCCTACTGTCAGTAATTTGAATTGGGTTTTTGATGATTTTTCATCCAAATAGTTAAAATGGTCGGGTTCAGTCTCTCCCCCAGCATTCAGCCTCTGCCTCTTGGTATCTATGCTCTATGAAGTGGTCCAAATGCTCTTATAGTGAAAATAATCCTCTGCCTAAGACTATTAAGGGATGTAGACCCCTGGTTATGTTCGCAGATAGTCATGGTTATACACTGTAACTTTTCCTACAAAATAAAATCAAACAATGTAACATAGATATAGTAGTCAGAGATCCCTGGCGGAGCAGAACCAGTAGAATGAATATGTGTTGCAAAAGGGATTTTTTAGATTGGCTTACAGGATATGCTGCATACTGGAGAAGCTGGTAAACCAGTAGCATCTCAGGGCATGACACTGGATGCCTCAACAGTCTTGATCTGGAACTGATGGCCTGGAGGATTCCTGGAGAGCTGCTGATCTTCAGTCTACATTTGAAAGGCCCAAAAAGCTGGGTTCTGGCAGCTTTGAAGGATTGCTACAGGAGCTAGCAAAATGTGAAGACGGGTAAGCAGAGTTACTTTGCCTTCCTTACTCTATATCTGGGTCACCCAGTAAGTGGCTGTCCACCCTGAGGGAGGTTTCTTCCTCTTCAGTTAATCCTGCCTGGAAATACTTTTCCACATCCACCCGGGGATGTGTCTCTTAGTTGCTCTCAGATCTGCTCCTGTTAGCAATCAAGATCAACCATCACAATAGCTACTATTCCTAGAACATGAATATTTTTGAAGAGTCCTGAAGACTATTACAGAACTGATGTGAAATTCCCCATGACTTTAAAAATAAACTAGGAAGCATTGTGATAGTGTTGATTGTTAACTTGACAGGACCTGGACTCACCTAGGAGACATGCCTTGAAGTAGACCTCTGAGGGCTGATTTAATCTGAGTGTGGCTGTGAGGAATTAAGTTAATTGACTTGGAAAGATCCACCCTATCAGTGGGCAGCACCATTCCCTAGGCTGAGGTCCCCAGCAGTATAAAAAGGAGAACAGTAGCTCAACACTAGAACTCATCAATCCCTGTTTTCTGATTGGTAATGTGATGTGACCAGCTACTTTAAGCTCGTGCTGCCTTGACTTCCCCACCATGGAGGACTGTACCATCAAGTCCTGAGCCAAACAAACCCTTCCTTCCTCTCATAAGTTGTTTTTGTCAGAGTCCCACAGCAACAGGAAGGGCAATGAATATGGAGAATCCAGATTTAGGCCTCAACACGAGACATGGGATTTCTGGCAGGACTTCTCCCTCACTCTTTGGGCCTGTCTCCCATCAGCCTTGAGTTCCACTGAGCTGAATTGCTCATATATTGTGAATTACAGTTGGTCTACTGCCTCACTCATGCTACACATGCACAGGTTAAATCAACTATGGATCAAAAGTGTTCAGAAAAAAATTGTATCTCTCCTGACCATGTATCCATGCATAGATATACTTATAATCATTCTTCATTAAGCAGTATAGGATAGAAATTTAGTTGACATTTATATTATATTAGGCATGATAAATAACTAAAGCCAATTTTTAAAGTATGAGAGAGGTATACATAGATTTTGTGAACACACTAAGATGCTATGTCGTTTACATTAGGAATTTAAGCATCTGCAGATTTCAATATCTATAGGATAGAACCAGTTTCCCCAAAGACCAAGTGGCAATTATATTCATTCACATGTGTTTTCCTAACAGTCAAGAAGCTCTTTGATGGCAAAATTATCTTGATTAACTCTGCAGTATTCCCACCTATATTGAATAGATTTCATAAATATCTGTTAAATAAAGAAGTCTTAAACCAAGAAAGAAGGCAATCTTTTAACAATGAATATTTATTCTTAGGGCTAAACAATATCATAATTACACATTACCAAATAAATCTTATATCTGCAAAAAATATTGAAATTAATGCATAAGGATATGAATCATGCACTTTAGCAGTCTGAAAACCCAAACATAGAGACAGTCTTCCTCTTGACTCTCCATATTCCTTTAATTTCACCTCCTTCCCATTCCATTTACACACACACACACACACACACACACACACACACACACACACACACATGCGCGCTTCTATCCTGGGGGAATAGTTGACTTAATTGACAGTAGTAGAATAACTTTGACAGAATAAAAAGGAATTAAGATCCTAAGTTCAGATCCTAACGCTGGCCAATAATCCCCCCATGAGGTGCTTGTGCTCAGCAGTGGGATTTACTTCCCCCGTTTCCCAAGATGATTAAGAGTTGATGCGTAATTGACAATGATGTACACTGGAGCATGTTATCAACTCAAGAAAGAGGCTGTGCCTGCGTGATTATCATTAGCATGGAGAGTGGTTAAGCTGCATACACAGAGCATAATGTCCTCTGTGCTCCATGAAGAGGAAGCTTTCATTGCCTAGATTATGAAATATTGATTAATTCATGTGTACTCAGACATCCATCTAAAACGTGAATCATTCAATCTGTCATCTTTCCTGCATCCACCTGGAAATAAAATACAATGGCAATCCCAAGGAGACAAAAGGAGCGGTGAGGGGCTGGAAACGGGGAAGGAGGGTAAACACAGAGAAAAAGAAGCTGCAAATGAAACCTGACAAACTTACCCTGCACACAGACATAGTACCCACCCACAATCACACACACACACACACACACACACACACACACACACACACACACACCAGCCCCTCTCCTAATGAATGTAGCTTTGCTTTTATACCAGATATTAGGGAAACATTAATGAGAGAGAAATCTTGTTAATCCATTTCCCACTTCATTAATTATGCATCAATGCCAAGTTTGTGTTGGCCTGCCATAAGACAAGCTGTTCTGACAAGGACCAAGGCTACATGTTATGCAACAATTTCTGGACTTTTCGGATTCTCCGTGACTGCTTTGAGGTTCTGCTAAATGCTTCTTCTATGTGTATTTGTGTTCTGTGATTTTGTGATTGGATTATGAAATGTCCTTTACACTGACTGCAGTTTCTTAGTGAATTCTTCATCTCCATCCCAGGCTTATTACATATTCTCTTCAGTTAAAGAAAAAGGCAACAAAACATTGTGAAGGTACTGAGTGTCATTGAATTATACACATAAAAGATGGTGAAGTGATATATTTTATGTGATATATGTTTATCACAAAAAAGAGGGAAAAGGCTTTTAAAAGCAAATCAATCTTTCTACAGATCTTAAAAGGTTAAATTATACTCGAATTAAGAAGTGGGGAAGATGTTTGAAAGTT
The DNA here is from genome assembly GCA_028551405.1 of Uromys caudimaculatus. Lineage (NCBI taxonomy): Eukaryota > Metazoa > Chordata > Mammalia > Rodentia > Muridae > Uromys > Uromys caudimaculatus. The sequence continues at coordinate 87,999,253 of CM052704.1, forward strand.
CTTAGTCACAAAATATCTTGAGGTAAGGCTAGGAGGATGGTTCAAACGGTAGGAGCACCTGCTGCATAGGTCATGACCTGAGTTGGAACCGCAGAATCACTGATGAAAGGACAGAACTGACTCCCATGGGTATATGTGTGTGCCCCACCATACACATCAAGGAGAAGGAAGAAAGGGAAAAAGAGGATGAAGATGAGAATGAGGAGGAAGAGTAAAAAGGAGGAGGAAGGAGGAGCAAGAGGGGGGAGGAGGAGGAGGGGAAGAAGATTTCAAGATTTGTTATGTCGTAAGATTATCCATCTTACGACAAGATCGGATTTTGGGAAAGATCATGACAAATTCCCTTAACAGAGAACAAATTACATTTATGTGAACATTACTCAAGTTTCATAGTATCTCAGCAGAGCTTTCAATCAGCAATGAGGATGTATGTGTGTTGGGGGGACATATTAGTATTATAGACATTCTCAATATATTTTTTATATTTTTAACCTCTGTATATGTGCATGCATGATACACACATGTTGAGAGAGGACCAGGACTACACGGGGTGCTGGTCTTGCCTTCCACCTTATTTGAGACAGAATCTCTGTTGTTTTTCTGCTGTGGGTGCCAGGTCAGCTGGATCATGAACTTCCTGGGGGGGGTTGTTTGTTTGTTTGTTTGTTTGTTGTTTTGTTTTGTTTGTCCTTGCCTTGCATCTCCCATTGAAACCCTGGATTACAAACACCCATGCTGCAGTACCTGGCTTTTACATGGGTTCTGAGGATTCAAACTCAGATCCTTACACTTGTATGCAAGCATTTTTGTCCACCAAACAATCTCCACAACCCATTATCCATATTGAACAGACATCAGAACAGGACCGTGTGGCATTACCAGAGAAAACATCTAGGGCTTCACATCCCTGCATCTCGTTACTTAGAGGGAGTGATGGCTCCATCCTGGAGCAGAGGCACCTCTCCAGCCAGAATAATCACTCTGTAGATAACTGCCTGTGGTCTGCCTACTGACTGGGTATCAGAGAAGCCACGTTGACAGGGATTGTACTTCAGCTAAGAAGGGGCTGGGATGTGCCAAGGCTTGGTGAAACGCTGGGACCTCAGCTTCTCACTGAAAAGTTCCCAGCAGAAAGACTGTGGGAGGAGAAAGAGCAGTGTCCCTCCCCTCCTCACAGAGTCAACCACTGATATAGTTCAAAATATTTTTTGATGAAAGATCCCTGAGTGACTCTGTGTATGGGACACAACACAATTTACATTTTTGAAGCAATTTAAATAATTTAAGAAAAATATTATTTAAAAACTAGAAAACTGTGGTAGGACATTTGCCTAGCATGTGCAATCCCCCCGAGTTTAGCAACACACACACACACACACACACACACACACACACACACACACTCATAAGCATGCACATACATACACATATGAACACACACATGCACACAAACACACACACAAGCACACACACATGCACACAAACATATACACATGCACACACATGCACACATACATACACACACCATTGCACTTTTCAGTACCATCTCCTTATGTACCTGACTAAGACTTTTCCGGATCTGCAGCAATAATAATAAAAACTAGGGCTAAGTGTGCTGGGATAGACCTTGCCAGGTAACTGGGGTGGAGCCTAGAAGAAATGCTAACACCTATAATCCTAGCACTTGAGAGGCTGAGACAGGGGGGTTTATAAATTGGAGACCACCGGGACTATATAGAAAAACTCTTGCAAAATTAAATGGAAAAGGTTAAAGTTGTTGACTTTATGGATGATGAACCTGCCTCCTTCCTGTAGTGAGCAATGAATATTCATGAGTAGAGAGCAGAAGTGCAAAAATGTAAGTCAAAACAAAAGGGGAAACCAAAAGGCCCACTTCACCACACATTTTCTTCACTTATATGTTTTTATAGAAAAATCTATTGCACCACTTACCTCGAGAGTTGTTAAGCATAGAGATTTTGTCTCTTGTGTGTGTGTTTTGGATAACAATAATGGCAGGAGTAACTGATTCCAAAAGAAGTTTGGATATCATGATTATAGGAAATTCTTATAAAAATTATTAATTTACGTGAATGTTTTTTGTGGACAGAAGCATGATGGGATTGTCACACTGTTCAAAGAGACGTGCAGAGTAAAATTCCATGGGAAATAGAAACAAAAACAGGGAAGAAATGTAAATATCTATTAAACAGAACATAGCATTTGCCTTTTAAATTAAACTTAATTTTCTAACTCTGAAATTGGTCATGGGAGTATCATATTGCTGTGGTATTTAGACTATATGTCAGTATAGAAAAAGTGAGACAGCCACTTTGTTAAGTGAACAGTTAGAACATGAAGGAGATTGTATCTATCACCAAATTTTCAATGAAAATATTTGACAATTATAAGGGTATCACAAAAATGTTCAGATCTCTATTGACTACATGAGAGCAGGAATGGTTAAAGATCGCTATGCAGGCCAAAGAGAGCTGGCTCCATAGCTAAGTGTGTTCCCAGCATCCACACTGGTGTACTCCACACTGATCTCCTCCAGCACCACACCCCATAATTAAAACTGAAAATAAAACCTTTAAAGATCACTGATCACCATGCTATGGAAACCCCTCACTGTCTTTATTATTTGTGTAAGAAATGCAGATATTTGGGGGCCAGGAAATGGCTATGTTCAGTGGAAGAGTGCTTGCATAGACAGCATTCCCAAGGCTGGGGGACGGCGTCAGAAAACAAACTGTAAGCAATGGAATCATGGCAAATGATCCGTGAAGCAAGTAAAACAGTCCAGAATATTCGTTCCGCCCTCAAGATCTCTACAGTCCTAGCTCCCTAGCGCCATTGTATAGCCTGCCCGTCAGCGCCTGTGCACATGGGGCATAAATGTGAGAATCTGAAGTGACCTTGACCTGAATCCTTGACCCTGAATATAACTCACCTAGCTGATGTGCCATTGACATCACAGTGTTCCAGGAATTGTTGTTAAAGACTAATTAGGAAGTTAGTTACCCTGATGGAATCACATAGACCTAAATAACAAAACAAAACAAAACCAACAACTTAAAAACCGCCTGACATCATTCAGAGGAATACCACTGCACCAAACAGGATGTTTCCGTTTATCTTTGGGGCAAATAGACAAGAACCCATTAGGCTGGAAATGGGATTAAATTTTAATGAACACTTACAGGGGTGGGTGTTAAAAATAAGTTTGTGCAAACTATGAGGACATGGAGTTCTCTTACTGAAAGGGTGTGGAAGGGTAAAGTCTACATACATTGTAACTCCCTGGTGCAAACCACCAGGCTGGATTATGGGAAAAGCCCACGCCCTGTGAGTCCCAATCACCCTGTTTTAGAATGAAAAGAAGGAAATGTTGTTTTGAGCATCTTGCCAAGACTGGGAAAGTAGAGCAGTTGCTGAAAGCAAGGTTGCTGTGATCGATCTGAACAAAGGGGTGTATTCTAAATTACGTTTGCCGCTTAAAAATCGAAACTGGTCGCTGTCCCCAAACTGAGCATAAAGAGCAACAAATTAGAGGAAGAACGGTGGGGAAGGGAAGGGCTGGTTGAAGGGGTTTGACTGGCAACGTTAAGGAATGCATTTGGATTTTTAGATTCTTTTCAGGCAGTACGGTTTGCTTTAGCGAATGCTTCGCACAACCGTGGGCTGGGTTCTTAACCGAAGAAATGTTAAGCCTAAGACTGCTTGTCATTTTTAAAATATTAGTGCTGAGACTCAAACCCAGGACTACATACATGCTAAGTATGTGCTCTATCTAGCAAACTACATTCTTAGCACTTTACACGTTAACATAAAGCAGTGGTTCACAAATGCTGTGAGTATAAACTTTGAGCTTAGCAGGAAATACATGATTAGAGAGGGCTGTAATATGTCTCCCCATGTCCACCACTCGGCTTCAATACTCATCTGTTCACAAGCCATTTCATCTGTGATTTGCCTACCCGCCCCACTCCATATTATTGCAGAGCAAATTCAAGCTATGAAACGAGTTATTTTAGCTCTTCATATAAAACATTCGGGGCCTCTTTCTTGGTTCAACATAGCGTTTCCATCTCTAATAATACCTGGTAGGGAAATCCATGTGGCCGTATGATTGTGGTCCCCATCACTATCCTTTGATGACCCTGTGCCATACTCCATTACCAACACAACAAAATATCTTCCGATACCACTTAGAAATGTGCTGGTTTATTAGCCTGTTGGTATGTCACACACAAACACATTGCTGATATCTCTTGGGAAGACATTTGCCATTCCAGACCTAGAAGCGGATGAAGAAAGAGCAGAGTGTTAGAATTCCCAGCTGAATGTTTCTTCCTCATCTCCAGCAGTTTCTTTGCTAGAATAAAGAGCTCACTAGGCTGTTATGGTCTGGAAAATATAGCTCCCTAACAGCTGCTCTGTGATATTGATAGAAAGGCTTTATGACACTGGCATCACCCAGGAATAAAGTCCAGGCCCCCGTGGGCTGGATGTCTTTGCAGTTTGAGAGCTGGCATGCTTGTTGGCACTGCCCCTGAGAAGCTAAGGCATAAACGAGCCAAGGCTGTGTTCACACAGTTGGAAATGACAATGCCATGCCAGAGGCACAGGCCTGAGAAAAATCTGTCTTGGTTCTCCCACTGCACTTTCGGATAAACCAGGACATCCCTTCAGTACGAAATTCACTCTAGTAGGGAGAAAGGAACAGAAACCTTTATCTCTTCAGGCAAGTCAGATCCTTTCCCTGGGTGAAAGAGAATGAAGAGAGAGAGAGAGAGAGAGAGAGAGAGAGAGAGAGAGAGAGAGAGAGAGAGAGAAAGAAATTCCTGTTTTCTTCTCCGTGTACAGGAAGCACACTGATTATGCTAATGGATTCATGCATTCAGACAGGAGTGTACTCAGCTTCAGGATTGGAAATGCCCTTCAGAAAGTTTGTGATTGGCATTGATCGGGACGGATTTAATCCAGGTGGAGTTTAACCTTTTATATTTAGGTGAACAGAAGTCCCTATTGAATGTATTTGTCACAGTGGTATTGTTTGTGATTGTAAGAAAAAAAATCATTTCTGCATAAAATCTCTCTCTTTTTATTTTAGTTCATAAAATATTTTCTTTGGTAAATTTTGAAAAAAAATGTTATCATCTGAAGATTCCAATTTTGGTCTTATGTTTTTAAACATGCCTGTTACGGGGCTGAGCAAACAGAACACGGAAGATAATGAATTTTTTCTTACAGGGGACAATGTTTTCCTAATCCTTAGTTCAAACATAAAATAAGACAATCTAGTTTTCCACCAGGGAAATTATTATCTGTTTCATATGTACTATATTAATTAGATTAGGCCCAAATCCCTGTAGTTTGCATAATTGTATTTAATTTGCCAGAAGGGGTCAGATGTACCATCGGACCTCTTCTGAGAGATGATGCTATTTAATCGGCGAAAGCATATCCCAGTCTATAGAGTTGAAAAGCAATTTTAGAATGAAAGGTACAGTAGAGGCACAATTCTACTGTTTGAGTAGGAAAAGCCCAAGAGCTGCACCTAATTAAATCTGTATAAGGGTAGAGTTGGTAATCGATTGAGTCTACCTAGTGTAGATCATATCTTTCAGGGTAGTAGAATTTCCTTAAATGGCTTTTCTGAGTATTTAACATCTCACTTCTTTCTCATCATGCTTCCTACTATCAGGGTTAATGTGGTTTTCTTCACAGTAAATAAACTGCTTTCCCTTTCTTTTTCGTCCCTTGGAATCACAGGGATGAAAGAATATCCACTTTGTTTGCTTGTTTGTTTGTTTGTTTGTTTGTTTGGGAAAACAAAACAATAGCTTCTAATTTAATATCACTTTTAAAAGAGACTTCCAGCTGCATTCCGTGTGTCTGCACTGTCCTGTTTGCCCACAGAATGGCCACAGCTTCTGGAAAACTGCTCTTTCTCAGGACCAGCTCCAAAGGGGCCCCACCAGGGGGAATTCCTTTCCTTTTGTAAAGTGCAGTCTTGGCTCCTTTCTCTTGCTTCCTGAAGTAGCTGCACACAGTGACACCTTGAGCATTGTTTAAAAACCGAAAAGGGAGAAGAAAAAGCAAAATCAGACTCAGCATTTCGATTCAAACTGTTTTTCCGAAGAAGCTTTGTGGAATCCCTTACAAGGCCCAGGGGAAGGGGAGGGAGGGATTCTGTGCTTCACACACTGGCTTTTCAAAGCACCATTATCTTATCTATTTGCTTTCTATGGGTTTATTTTTGTTTTGTTTTTAAGAGTTATTGCTGTTTGTGATTACACGCAGGTATGTATGTTTGCATGGGGGTTTGTGCATGTGAGCCCACGTGCCCAAGGAGGCCAGAGACTAAAGCTAAAGGAATGGATGGCTGTGAGCCATCTGATATGGGTGCTAGCAACCAAGCCCAGGTCTTCTGGAAGATCAGCAAGAGCTATTAACCCCTGAGCCTTCTCCCCAGTCTCTGCTTGTGTGCTTTTTAGCAGGTTTTTGTTTGTTTGTTTGTTTGTTTGTTTGTTTGTTTTTCTGTTTTCTTTGATTTTTGGAGGGAGGGGAGGGTTCTTTTCTGAGACAGATCACACTGTATAGCCCAGGATGGATAGAAATATGTGGTGTTCCTGCCTCAGTCTCATAGGGATACACCACCATACCTTGACACCACCCCTTGACAGGAAAAAAAATCGGAAAACCTTGGTGTCACAGGAAGAGGAGCCTGGGGAGACAGGCCAGGGAGTGAGTCCCAGTTATACACTACCTATCCCTGACCCCATCTATCCAGGGTGAGGAGCAGAATGCAGGACACAGAGGCTTAAAGCACTTCTTTCTCCTACTGACCAGAATTACCCGTGTATGTCCCTGTGGGAATGTAAGATCTTCATAGCCTCTCTTCTTCGCATAGGGCCTGAGTTGAGCAAGAAAACTTGGTGAGCTACCACAAGACTTAGCTTCTTTCCTAAGGTTAGACATGGATTAAAAATTTGAATGATAAGCTAAACTTTAAAACAAGAGTTCTGAGAAAAACAGAGATCTGATAAAATGCATTCATAGATCATTCTAGATTTTCAATGTCAGAATGCGCTGAGGCTTAGTTTGGCTTCAGGCTTCAAAGGGGAGACTCTGAGCTCACATCCCAGCTCTGCCATTTACTTGCCACATAGCATACTTGCCAGTGAAGGCAAGTCACTTCACCTCATTTTCTTCACCTGGTAATTGCTCTAATAACAGCATCCACAGACATCAACTGAGCTAACATACACTTAGAACAATGGGTTGTAGAAAGCTGGGTGTCTTAGGTGATAATAAAAGGCTTATAGCTGTTGTGATCAGCTGCCTTTTATAGTACATAAAACAGGATTCCATAATCACTTAGCTATCACAGGGAGTTCAGAGTCTCCTGGCCACAGCTACACCATAGCTAGCCACCATTGCCGTGGAAGTGTCTCATTGGATCCTCAGGTTGTAACAATTAGAGTTGAGAATCTCAAACCTTTGGGTCCTGGTGACACAGACAATGCATTACAGTAAACAGAGCTCAGAAGAGGAGATGAGTTAGTTTTCCACAACTGTCCAACAGTGCATTCAATGGAGCAGTCCTACGAACAAAAGCTACCAGCAGTGAAGTGTAAGGTGGACACACCTAGATGAAATCCAGTCTTCATTGAAGCCTGTTTAAAAGTAACTTTGAAGATGACAAGACAGCTCACCATATGATGTCTCCAAGACCCCTGTGGTGAGAAGAGAACTGATTCCTACGAGGTGTCTTCTGAGCACCATATATACAAAGTGGCATGTTCTTGCCTGTGCGCGTGTGCACGTGCATGTGTGCGCACACACACACACACACATACCAATAAATAAATGTAAAATAATATGTAAGTAACTTTGAGAGCTGGGGAGTGCCATACCAAATATTAAATAAATAAATAAATAAATAAATAAATAAATAAATAAATAAATAAATAAATAAATAAATATTTCAGCAACCACATTTAATACTAGGCTTAGTCATACATAAGCCTATCATTTCAACACTATGTGGATTGGAGGAGAATACCAGAGCCTATCTGGCTACCAACCTAGCTACAGGCCTAGTGAGCGACTGTGTATCAAAGGAATATTACAGAGAATGATAGAGTTGGACATTTGACATCGCCCTCAGGACTTTGCATGCCTGTGCATACCCACATGCGCACATACACCATGCTCGCACACATAAATACACGCATGCTAAAATCTATCAATTAAAAGGTTAGCTTTACCTTTCTAGCAGGCCTGTGACTGTTGTTATGTACTGTGTGGGTAGGCTCCACTAGGATATGAGGCAGATTCTCTAGTTGGGCTACATACCTACTTGTGGAAATTTACTATGGTTCAATTCAGTTCTCCAGGACCATTTGTAACATCCAGTTACCAGATCATGGGGTCAGGAAGCCAGGAGATCCTGTGGGCTGGTGGAGTGCCCTAATTAAGAGAGGCCAATAGAACTTTGGACAACAGAAATCTTTACTAATAGACTGTACTTTGTACCTTTTCTTCAGTTTGCCTTGGCTAGGCACCGTATATCAGTAAGCAGGCCATTTCACCATCTATAAAGAACCAGCTTCAGGAGTTAAGGCTTGCAGAGCATCCACACATGAAGCAGAATTGTAGCTCACCATTCTCCCTTTACCTAATCCCATGTATTTTGTGATGTAGGCAGAAGAATTCTCAAGGATATCCATTCCCTAAATTTGAGCTATGACTAAGATTATGTACCTTGAGATGGGAGAGCGCTCGGTCCAGATGACCTGTATCACTAAAGCCTGCCGAGCCTAACCACACAAATCTTCAAGGCAGGAACTTCCTCTTCTGGCCATATGGAAAAAAAGCAACAATGATTCAGCCCATCACCTCCAGCTATTAAGACACAGCAGAGAGCTCTGAGCCAAGGATGCTTTGTCTTTTAAAGGCCAATAGTAGCTTTCAGGGAGAAAGTCAAGAAATAAAGTGGGGACAGGAGGAACCTCAATCTCTCAACCACATAAAACTCGGTGCTGACATTTGGGAGAGGAAAGAAGTTATTTGCTGCAGGCCCCAGAGAGGGCTATACTGTGATTTTAACCTGACAGGGCCCACATTAAACTTCTGAGCTGCTAACTATAAAATAAAAAGTTACCACTGCTGGGAGCCAGGGAGATGGCTCAGTTGTTAAGAGTGAGAACTCTTAACAAGACAAACTGAGTTTGAATCCCTAGCACCTATGTAAAACAAACCAAACAACCAAACAACCAAACAAACCAACCAAACAAAAACCTCTGGGCTTGAGTCACACATGCCTGGAATCCCAGCACTGTGGGAGCAGAGACAGGAGGATCTTCAGGGTTTACGATTTGACAGCCTCAGCCTCGATCCAGGTTCAGTGAGAGACCCTGTCTCAGTGGAAGAAGATGCAGAGTGTGAGAGCAGAACACCCAAGATCCTCTTCCAGGCTTTGCATGCATACATTTGTACACACCATACATGCATACACACACACACACACACACACACACACACACACACACACACGTTACCTCTGATTGGAGCCATTAAGTTGCCAATGGTTTTTAATAGCAGAAATGGCAAAAGTAATATTTCATGATGCTAAATATTGGAATAAAAGTAATTTCAATAGCCAATGGGAAATGTAGAAAAATGCAATCTAAAACTAGTTATTTTAAATTAAATATTAATTTCTAATGCTACTGTATAACTCCCAACCATTTTAGTTCAATTACAGGACAGTGGGGAACTTTTAAATCTCACAAAGTGGGTTTTTTTTTTTTCTATTCCTTAGAAGGCATTCAAAGAAAGGGATTACATGCTCTTTACTTAAGTGTTTGGCTAGCTAAATTTAATGAAAGTTAATCAAAAATATACTCCAATGGGGGTGAGATAGGATGGAGCTAAAAGAATTCCCATTATTCAAGCAGTCTCAACACACACAGATGTGAGCAACAGCCTTACTGACCTCATTAAAAATGACAAAATGACTACATCAGATACAACCAGGGTTTGTATAGGGCTGCAGAGATGGCTCAATGGTTAGGACAGTTAGCTGTTTTTACAGAGGACCTGGACTTAGTTACCAGTCAGTTAGCTCACAATCCCCTTTAACTCCAGCTCCAGGGAATATGATGCCTTCCTTTGGGCTTTGCAGGCACACACACACACACACACACACACACACACACACACACACCTGAATACTTACCCTACAGGCACATATACATAAATAACAATGAAATAAATATTTTTTAAATTAATGCATACAGAGGATAGAGTTTTAAAAACTATACTAAAGTATTTGATGACTTCAAACTTTAGACTCAAGGCTTCCCGATTCCTCCTGACCCGTCGCACTAGTATTCGACACACTTACATATCATAAAGTGAATTCTATAGACACACCTCTCACAGTATTTATTGCAGCAAATTTTGAGCTATAATACTCTGCATCTGGTCATAATTATCTTGTTTAAAACAGCTGACTTTCAGTATACAACATAAAGAGCTGTACATCCATGCTTATTGCAGTTCTGTGCACAATTAACACAGTGTGAAACCAGCCTAGATGTCCAACAGCAGAAGAATGGGTAAAGAAAATATGGCATATATGCACAATGGAGTGTTCTTCGGCCATAGTGAAGAATGAGGTTATGTCATTTGCAGGAATGGATGGAACAGAAGATTATCATGTTAAATAAAATAAGCCAGACATATGATATGTGTGTTTTCTATGTACAGATTATAGATTCATAGATGATAGATAGATGGATAGATGATAGATAGATAGATAGATAGATAGATAGATAGATAGATAGATAGATGATGGATAGATGGATGGATAGATAGATAGATAGATAGATAGATAGATAGACAGACAGACAAATAGATGGACAGATGATAGATAGATAGATAGATAGATAGATAGATAGATAGATAGATAGATGATGGATAGATGGATGGATAGATGATAGATAGATAGATAGATAGATAGATAGATAGATAGATAGATAGACAGACAAATAGATGGACAGATGATAGATACGACGTGAAATTAGAAGGGGAAGTATGTGGGGACTCGAAAGGGAGGAGATGAGGGAACAGTGTCAGGCTGGAGAGATGGGTCAGTAGTTACTAGTCCTTAATGTGCAGTTGTGAAGACTAGATTCCAGATTCTAGTACCTGCGTAATAAACAGGACATCCCACAATGTCTGTTCTGAGAGAGGGATCCAATGCCCTTTCTTAGCCTCCACTTATACACGGGTACACACACCTGCACACACACACACATGCAGATGCACGCGCGCGCACATGCATGTGTGTGCACGCGAAAGCCAAAGGGGGAGAACTTGAGAGGAGAAGGGGGACCTTCCAGAGGAGAAAATAGAACGAGGATAGTGGTGGGTAGAAGAATACAGCAAAGGACAATGACAGATATGCAGGAGAACGTCATATCGAAACTCACTATTTTGTGAGCTAACTAAACAGAAAGAAGGGGAAGAAAAGCAACAGTTGACATTCCACAGAGAAGTCTATCCAATTTAAATCAATATCATAGCTTGGATTAGGTGTCTGTTTAAGTTTATTAAGCAAATACTAGTTCCTTTCTGATTTGCTGGGGATAGCCCACCAGGACACCATGCCTAGTGTTTTCTTCTTGTTCTCACATGACAATGAACTGTGAAAACCTAGGAATAAAGCATGTGCATGGGTAAGCACCATCTCTCTTCCTGCTCTGGTCCCTCCCAAAGACCCCGAGCTTTCCCACTCATTTATTATCCTTATCACTGAAGTTGTGGAATGAAACCACAAAGTGCTTTTGCTTTGCTTTGTTGGCAAAACACAAATAGTGGAAGGAAATGCTGACTTCGATGCTGGCCCTGATCGCAAGCCTGTTCTAGTTATGTCATGGTACCATGTGCTGGTCGCAGAGAGGAAAGTTGAGGTCAGAGATTGTGTGGAGAGAAGTGATCACAGAGAAGTTTAAGCCAGACTGGCAAGATTGGAGCTTACTGCAAAACCTGGTGATCTGAGTTCATATGGAAAATGTCTGAGCTCACCACATAAATGCTTACGACACACAGACACAGGCAGACACAGAGAGAGAGAGAGACAGAGAGACAGAGAGACAGAGAGACAGAGAGACAGAGAGATAGAGTGATAGAGAGTCAGAGACAGACACACATACATACACACACATACACTGACACAGACACATACATGGGCACACATACAATAATAAATAATTTAGGGTAATGAAAAAGAACCCTAATCCATACCTTCTTTTACAACTAATGTTCCTACTTCCACTGAGTCAGTTTTGCTCACTCAGTGAAATTTTAACTCAGGAGTCCATTTTCCTTGATTCTCTGCCCTCACTGATTTTTTTTTTCATAAAATTATTTGAAAACTAGTAACTAAGAGCCGTGGTTTTAATAAGATTGGACCCACTTCCTGGTGACTAGGTTGAGTGACTTTAGATTACTATTAAACTATGTTATCTTTTGAGTTGCTTGCCTGTAAAATTACAAAATGAGTGGCTAGGCATGCAGGTGCAAACCTTTGATTTTAGGACTCAAAAAGCTGAAGAAGGTGGGTTTGGGGTTCAAGGTCAGCCTGGGTTACTTCTCTCAAAACCAAGCCAAATCAGAAGAGTCATAATGCATGCAAATCCCCCAGGACCACAAGCTGTTCAGCAAGTGGAAAATTATAAACAACTCTCAGAATTAGTCAAGGTGCAGTTGAGTTAATTTCTTCCCTTTTAATGGTGTGTTTGTGTGTGCATGAGCATACATGCATGCAGAGGTCAAAGAATAACGCTGTTGTAACATGGGTGCTGTCCATCCTGTTGACTGAGGCAGGCTCACTTGCTTGAGCAGAACTCCCCAAGTAGGCCAGGCTGGCCAGGGAGCCCTGGGGACCCACCTGCTGCTACCTGTGCTGTGTATGATTCCAAGTGTGTACCACTACACTTGCTACACTTGTATTTTCTCTTTTCATTTTTAACCCTAGGTTTGGGGCTTGAACTTGGGTCTCCGTGCTTGATCAGAAGCACTCTACCCACTGGATTATCTCCCCAGCCCTAATATCTTCCTTTTTGACAGTACCTCTAAAAGCAGATTCAATATCAAACTCTATTAATGAGCTATATTAAAGAATAGGTCAGATATTTCTGTTCACATTTGTGTTAGCCTGAGTTCCCTAGGAAGCAGGGTCTTCAGCATGGATGAAGCAATTTAGCTGTGCAAACAAGGTGTCCTCTCAGGGCCGTGGGACTGAGGGAGAGAGAGGGTATTCCGTAAAGAAAGTAGCATAAGGTTGCCAGGCCAGCCCCTACTTCTGAATAAACCAGCAGAGACTATGACATTTACTGTGTTGTAATAGTCGTCTGAGCCACACTGGAAAGGTCTGTCTGCGAGTGAGCATGAGGGAAGAGGAAAAGAAGAAACGGGGAAAAAACCTGATGGTTTGCACTTGCTGTCCCTGGTTTTTATTAACTCAAGTTAACCCCACAAGCAGTCCACTCTCCCGCATTTCCAGACATAAGAGCTGATTCATGAAGATGCTAAATCCTATACCCCCAATGAGATGTTCCAACTGGGCCTCTACGTGGTATAAGTAGCCAGAGACTATGCAGGTGGCATCCTGGATGGACAGTATCCTCCAGACAAACACTTAGTTGGTACCCGGAGACAGACCATGTGGGGCCAAGAAGGCATGCTGCAGATGGTTCACAGAGTAGCTGAAGACCTAGAAGGCAGGATAGACAAGGCCAGTGGGATCCCAGGCCATGTATGCGCTATCTGTTACAGAATGTTTTCTATTTCATAAGTTCTTCTAGGGTGGGGCTTTTCTTTTTAATCCATGACTATTCCATAACATTAATACTGCAGACTGTATGGTAGGTGAGAATTTTGAGCTCACAGTGTATAAACATTTCAAATATAAGTATCACATACAGGCAAGAGGCGCCTATTGAGCTAGCTGGGGAAGAAGGTGCTCAGCTCTTTGACCCGAAGTCAACAATGGAGCAGGTTGAACCAGGCACTGGTGGAGAAAATTAACCATCAGGTGGAAGAATATCTTGTTCCAGAGGAAGCTAGTGGCATGGAGCATCCCAACAGCAACCAAGCAACAACTGGAGGCAAAATACAGTCCCTGGAGCAGGACATGAAGGCTAAGGAGCCAGTCAGTGGACAGGGGTTCAAAATGGGGCTTCAATGCCAGGAAAGAAGCTGGCTTCTTTGTTTTGTTCTTGTTTTGTTTTTGTTTTTTTGAGACAGGGTTTCACTGTATAACCCTGGCTGTCCTGGAACTTGCTCTGTGGACCAAGATGGCCTCGAACTCAGAGAAATACACCTGCCTCTGCTTCCCAAGTACTGGGATTAAAAGTATATGTCACTACTGCCCAGCTAAGAAGAGAATTCAAATTTGGGCTCATTCTGGCTAAAGTAATTTAAGAGGAAGTTTCTGTCTCTTCTTCTTCTTCTTCTCCTCCTCCTCCTCCTCCTCCTCCTCCTCCTCCTCCTCCTCCTCCTCCTCCTCCTCCTCCTCCTTCTCCTCCTCTTCCTCCTCCTCTTCTTCTTCTCCCAAACAGGGTTTCTCTGTATAGCCCTGGTTGTCCAGGAACTCACTCTGTAGACCAGGCTGGCGGAAGTCAGAGATTCACCTGTCTTTGCCTCCCAAGTATTGAATTAAAGCAATGTGCCACCACTACTTGGCAACACAGCATATATTTCAACACCATTGAAAATATTAAATGAAATAAGGCTTATAGAAGTTTTAGGTGAGTTCCATTCATCAACAATTGAATTTAATCAATTGTCATGATTGGTAATGGCAATATAGTGGTGAAGTCATATTGCTAATTGTAGTAGCCAGTGGCCCCCAGAAGAGGGGGGAGAAGGAGGAGGAGGAAGAGGAGGAGGAGGAAGAGGAGGAGGAGGAGGAAGAGGAGGAGGAAGAGGAGGAGGAGGAAGAGGAGGAGGAGGAGGGGTTTGTGCTCTAGAGGGTAATGGGAGAAGTTCAGATACAGAGACAGGGAATGCCGAACCTTGCCCTTCTAACTAATGTAACCGGGAGGTGACACGGGGGAGGGGCTAACCCATGGACTTTAGCCTGACAGCAGCCCATGCTCTGTTATGCACTGGCACGGAGATATTGCAGAAATGACTCAACAGATGTGAACATCCAATAGCTCACATCTGTACCCAGTGAACTGCATGAATGATCAGTGTATGGAATTTACTTCTTGCTCTCTGTCTTCACCCCTACCCTAAATTATCCCATAACACGGCTGCTGTGTGAACTTCTCATTACTGAGGCACACTCATCCCCAGGAGTAGAGCTACTTTCCTGGTTGATATAGTTTGCCATGCGATCCACCTAACACTATAGCCTGGGGCATTCATAGAGCTGAGGCTGTTTAGATTTAATAAGAAGGAAAAACAAAGTCTCAAAGAGTACAGAGTTGTGCCCCCACTGCGGGCCAGTTTAGATAGAAAAGGCGTCCATTTGACTGGAATACAACTATTCATTAAATAAAATATATATTAGAAGGAGGAGTCATCTCTTTCATGGGTAGTATTCATTGTCAATTTAAATTATATTTCCCAGGGCTCAAAGAAAACCCGTGTGTGTGTGTGTGTGTGTGTGTGTGTGTGTGTGTGTGTGTGTGTGTGTGTGTCTGTGTGTGTGTGTCTGTGTGTGTCTGTGTGTCTGTGTCTGTGTCTGTGTCTGTGTGTCTGTGTGTGTCTGTGTGTGTGTGTGTGCACGCATGTACAGGCACGAGCATATATGTGTGGGGGAACGTGACTGCCACCTCCTGCTCACTTCTCCAGAACGGAGACTCTGTAGAGGAAGCCTGGCAGAGGCTCACAGTCCCTGACTTTTGTTTTGACTTCCATGCCTTTAATGGCTTTTGGTGTTGTCGGCCAACTCTCCGTGTACATTGACACTCTGGAAACCACACAGATAAGCAGTTTTGAGCTGGCCTGCTCTGTTTACTTTGGCTCTTACCACCAATCACACATTTCCCTGCTAGAGCCCCCGAAAGCTTTGTTCTAATCCACAGTAGTTTTTCTCTTGTGTTCTGCTTTTGGATTCTGGGTTGCTTTGCCTTTTCACCGTTCTTTCTTTGTTGCTTGTGTGTGATTGTGAGTTGCTAGCCCACACACTGCACTGCTTTTCCTTAACACGAGCAGGCAGGGGTTTGTTCAAGATAAGAAATGCACATCTCCTACTGAGAGTCTGGGGCGATGCAGATGTGCGAGGCAAGGACTCTGCATGCATCTTTGCTGTCACTAGAAACCAGATGTGCTGTGGGGATAGAGATGGCCTCTGTGTCTTTCCATTGGGGACTGTCAGAGGCAGTCCCAATCTGATTTGCCTTTTAGAACTAACCCATGCTATGTCCTCCATCTTTAGTCTGGTCACACTCTCTCCAATCATTTAAGATATTCCTGTTGGCACTCCAAATAATTCTAACACCTTTACAACAACAACAACAATAACACAACAACAACACATGTCATACAGCTTACCATCTTCATTATTTTAAGTGTGAAATTTAATGTTGCTAAGTGTTTTCACACTGTTGTGCAAACACCACCCCTATAATTTCCAGAAATGCCTTAACGATTTTATTTTGGAACGCCACTCAAGAGACAATGATGACCTGCTAGTCCCTCCCCCATCTCCCAGCAACTACCTTTTCACTGTCTGTTTCTCATTAATCTGAAGGTTCTGGTTATCTTATGTAAGTAGCTTCAGCTCTAGTTGTCCTTCTGTGTCCAGTTATCCACTTGCTGTAACTCTGTCGTGCTTTGTCTGTAGTCAAGGTTCATCCATGCCACAGCACATGACAGAATTTCATTCCTTGTTCAAGTTGAATGACATCATGCCACCTAGGATACCATATTTTGTTGACACATCCCTCTGCTAGTAGATATTTGCATTATTTCTCCTTCTGGCTATGGTGGTTGATGCTACTATGAATTCTGACATACAGATGACTGTTCTAACACCTGCTTTTAAAGTTTTAAGTATTTACCTAAAAGTGAAATTGCAAGATTGTATGGCAATTCTGCATTTTTATGTGTGTGTGTGTGAGGAAAACTCAATCCTATTTGTTTCCTTCCTGGCATTGGTAAGAGGTCCATTATGGCAGGGAAGGTGTCAGGGGACATATGGTGATTTGATCATATAGTTGGGGCTTGTCACATCTCAGCAGACCAAGAAGCAGAGAGCCTTGGCTAAATGTAGGTCAAACTATAGCCCTCAAAGGCATACACTCAGCTACTTCCAACAGATGTGTCTTGTGCCACCGAGGTGCTACAACCCTCCAAAACAGTGTCACAAAACAGCTGGGGACCAACAGTTCATACACTACATCCTGTAGGGACAGTTCACAGTCAAACCATAGCAGCACCATAATGCATCCACGGCGGTAGCCCCCTATATCTATTTTTTAAATCTATTTTCATTACAATTTTTCTGTTTTGACAATTTCATATACAGCCACAATAAAATAAGATCATATCTGCTCCCCATTTCTCTCCTCTAACTCTCCAAGTGTCTCCGCAATATGTCCCCTTCCTACCTTCTTGTCTCTTCCTCCTCCTTTCTTCTTCTGTTATCTAACACACTGAGTCCAGTTACTGCTGTCCTGATGTGCACAGATGTGCGGACGTCCAGTGGAGAATGGGAAACCTACCAATCAGAACACTCTCAAAGGACTCTTCCTCCCCTGGGCAGCTTTCAACAGTCAACAGCTCCTCCATAAGGAGTGGGGTCTGGAAAACACCTGCCCCATCTATGCCAGCGCCTTGGCTATCTTGATCTTGTGCAGATAACCAGAGCTGCGATGAATTCATGATTGCAACAGCCATGTGGCATCCCGAAGACAACATTTTACATCACGCCTCCCCACCCTTCTGCGCTTACACTGTCAACATGCTCTTCTGAGATGTTCCCTGAGCCTGGGAGAGCCCAAGTTTGATAAAGGTGTACCATTTAAGGCAAGAGTACTCAGTTTCTTATTCTCTACATATTGGCTGCTGTCCACTTCAAAATTAGGAGTCTTTGACCAAGGCTGAGAACAGCCCAGGTCTATAGATATAAACAAATGTTTATCAGGCAATTTGACAATGTGACCATTTAACAAAATAATCAGAGCCTAGGACCTCCCAGCCACGACTTGTTGATCAAGAGTAGAGTATATAAGCATGACATTCTCCCCTGTGGAGGAGGTTTTAAATAGAATTTTTTAAAAACATAGTTACCCAATAACAGCAGTGCCACTATTGCACCAAAAGGCACATCAGGACCGCAAGGATGCTACTGTAGCTACAGGGTCAAGGGTTGGGAAGACCATTGATGTCTCTTCTCCCCAGCAGCTTGCACAGCATCTCTCAGCAGTCAGTTTGGGTTTGATTTCTCCCATGTCCTGTAGTCAGTGTGTGAGTAGCACCATTTTATGCCACCACATTGCAACCAGGGCTGTTGCAATAATTTACATTTTAAGTAGCAATGGACAATGGTGTCTGTATCTACATACCTTCTCATTTTCTAGTTTATTTTCCCTTATTGTTTTGTTTAGTCTTTGATTTTGTTGGGTTTTTTTTGTTTTGTTTGCTTGTTGTTTGTTGTTGTTTTGTTTTTGGGACAGGGTTTCTCTGTGTATCCCTGGCTATCTTAGAATTCACTCTGTAGACCAAGCTGTCCTCAAACTCAGAGGCCCTCTGCATCCTGAATGCTGGGATTAAAGACATGTGTCACCACACCCGGCTTATTATACCTCTTTTTAACAGCCAACTAAAGGACATAAAGTGATATAGCTACACTTAATTTTAATATATTTAAGCATCTGTCCTAACCTTCCAGATATTCTTACAAAACATTTTGAATCCATGTCACTGTTTGAATAATTCTACAACCTGGTTTTCTTGTGATACCATCTTCTTTGGGTACGTAGTGAAAGAATCATCATCTGTTCACCCAAAGAAGCAGGTAAAGAAATGAATGGAAAATCGGTGAAAGGGGTGGAATTTTTCTATCCAACTAGATTGGTTATTTGGAAAAGCAAAATATCTTTTCCATATTTCTGGCACAAGCAGTTGGTAGATGATGGGGCCAACCACCAAGCTAGAGAAAACAAGGGCAAGGAGGGTATCTGGGGGGAAAGTAACTGTGATAAAGTACTTTGCACATCATGGGCAGGTCTGGTCAATGTGCAACTGAATCAAGAAATGGAGTGTTTTAGTTAGGGTTTTACTGCTGTGAATAGACACCATGACCAAGGCAACTCCTATGAAGACAGCATTTAATTGGGGCTGGCTTACAGGTTCAGAGACTCAGTCCATTATCATCAAGGCAGGCATGATGCAGGAGGAGCTGAGAGTTCTACATCTTCATCTGAAGGCTGCAAGCAGAATACTGGCTTCTAGGCAGCTAGGATGAGGGTCTTAAAGCCCACACCCACAGTGACACACCTACTCCAACAGAGCCACACCTTCTGATAGTGGCACTCCCTGGGCCAAGCATATACAAACCATCACATGGAGAGAAAGTAGGGACCAAGAAAGTTTTGAGTGATTATAATGATGCCATCAGGCTGAGGTCTTTGCCTGTGTGCCAGCTGAGAAGGGCCTGTCAAGGACACAGCAGTTAGATCCGCTAGTAGCTGAGAATGGAGAGAGTGAGTGCAAGAAGGAATTATTATAAGTGTGATAAAAGTGATATCTTAAGAACCTGGGCAAGGGCCGGGCAGTGGTGGCGCACGCCTTTAATCCCAGCACTTGGGAGGCAGAGGCAGGCAGATTTCTGAGTTCGAGGCCAGCCTGGTCTACGGAGTGAGTTTCAGGACAGCCAGGGCTATACAGAGAAACCCTGTCTCTAAAAAACAAAAACAAAAACAAAACAAAAAACAAACAACAAACAAACAAAAAGAACCTGGAAAGGAAGATTTTTAAAGCCACTGGCTTCAAACTTGCGCGTTATATAAGTAAATAATGAAAATTATCTGTCGAATTTGGTTCCCTATGCAGACAAAAGCATACGCTACTTGCAGCTGACAGTCTAAAGCAGTGGATCTCAACCCTCCTAATGCTGTGACCCTTTAATTAGTGTTGTGGTGAGCCCCTAACCATAAAATTATTGTGGTTGCTACTTTGTAACTGTAATTTTGCTACTTTTATGAATCATAATGTAAAGATCTGATGCCCAGGGTATCGATATTCGACCACAAAGGGGTCACGGCTGACAGGTTAAGAACCATTGGCCTTCCCTAGTCATCAGGGAAATGCAAATCAAAACAAGTCTGAGGTTCCACCTCACACCAGTCAGAATGGCTAAGATCAAAAACTCAGGTGTAACAAAGATACATGCTCCACTATGTTCATAGCAGCCATATTTATAATAGCCAGAAGCTGGAAACAACCCAGATGTCCCTCATCAGAGGAATGGATACAGAAAATGTGGTACATTTACACAATGGAGTACTACTCAGCTATTAAAAACAATGACTTAATGAAATTTGCAGGCAAATGGATGGAACTTGAAAATATC
>CM052704.1:88020363-88084144 GCA_028551405.1 Uromys caudimaculatus
CTCTGTGGCCCGCAGAAAGCGGGTTGAGCTTTTCTGCATTCCTGGTGAGCTGTGGGGCGTGTCTTTGGCCCTCTGCTGGGTCTTGTGATCTCCGGCGAGGGATCTTTGTCCCGGCGCTGATTAGCTCGAATCTTGATTGTTAACTTGATTGTATTGAGAGGTTCTCTAGAGGCCATTAAAGATGTGCCTGAGAAGGTATTTTCAGAGATGGTTAGACCAGGGGATCATATATCTTAACTAGGTGGAATCAGAGAGTAAGTTCCCAGAAAAGGAGACCTAGAAGGTAAAGATACCAGAGCTCTAAGCACAGGAGATATTATTGTAATGGCAGAAGACATGGCATCATTGGTAGGTGGGAAAGCACCAGAGCATTGCTCCCTTGGTCAGGAGTAAGCTAATAAAATAACCAAACTGAAGACCTCAGTTCTACACCCAAGCAAGGTGAGGAATTGGTGCAGCTGAGAGAGTAGACTTGTGTGTGAAGGACTGTGTGTCAAAGACCTGAGATGAGAGAGTCAAGGGGCTTGCCAGAGAGTAGAGGTGATATTTCATTTATACCATCAAGGATAAAGTGAGAGTTTTAGGGATAGAAATGAGGATAAAGAAGCTATCTAGAAAGCCGGGCAGTGGTGGCATATGCCTTTAATCCAAGCACTTGGGAGGCAGAGACAGGCGGATTTCTGAGTTCGAGGCCAGCCTGGTCTACAGAGTGAGTTCCAGGACAGCCAGGGCTACACAGAGAAACCCTGTCTCGAAAAACCAAAACCAAAATCCAAAAACAAAACAAAACAAAACAAAAAAAAACAAAGAAGCTATCTAGAAAACAGATATTAAACACCAAATGCAGAAAAATCCTGGGTATGTAAATTAAATCACCAGCTTTCTTCTCAAGTGACATAAAATCTAATGGGAAGAAAATGTACATAATTTACTATAATAAGCTGAAAGTTGTGTATTGGTATGAATATTGCCTTAGCTAAGGTAGCAATGTAAAAGTTAAAGCAATGAGGTCTCCTGGGAGGAATAGGGAAAGTTCATGGAGAAATGGGATTGTAATTGGGAACTGAGAGATGCAGGAGTTCACTGTGAAGATTCCATTCTGATGTGAGATAGCCCTGTGACAGCAGCGAACTTAAAAATACATCTCAGCAAGTCATAAACAATGCACCATCACTGAAGCTCAATGGAAGAAGGACCAGCTAGGGAAGATAATGCTACCAAAGCCTGGGAGTAAAGAGCCGCAGGATGCTGAGAGAGTGCCAAACACTCTGCAGGGCTAGAATGAAAGGTGCATTGGAAAAGTGGAAACTGCTGAGGTGCTGAATATAGAACAGGTTGGGGTGAATACAGCCCGGATCTGTCACCCTTAACTATTAAGCAGAACTCCCTTGAAAACAGGGTCTTATGGGTCTGCTCTCTAGGAACCTACAGAAGACCTCAAATATCCACCCATTGTTTCCCAGTGGTTGTCAGGATTCAGGAAGCACACATGTATCACAGCAGCACCTGGAAACCGTTTAACTACAGCCTATGTTTTAAGAAGGTGACAGCTCTGTAGTAGCTGAGGTTACCAAGAGAAACTACTTGAGGTTAGAAGCAATGAAATGAGGTTCTGGCTACTTCCTCCCACACGGCACCCAGGAATGTGTAGTGATTAAACAGCTTGTCACACCTATTACCCATGGTGAACTTGAACCAAACCACGGGAAGTTTCTCAGCAGAGTAATGAAGTTATCAGAGCTCTGTGGGAAGGGCAGACTGGCAGCAATGTCGGGCAGGAGGCAACCAATCAGGTAGCAGCTGTCCAGAAGAACGTGGAGAGAAAACTGCCAGGGTTTCTCAGCCTTCTTAATGCTGCGACCCTTGAATACAGTTCCTCGTGTTGTGGTGATCTCACAACCCTAAAATCATTTTGTTGCTACTTCCTAACTGTAAATTTGCCTCTCTTATGAACCATATTGCTATGCGATACTTAGGAGGTGGTGAGTCACAGACTGAGAACTGATTCTCTAAAGGCTTGTCATGTGGTGCTGATGGAAAGGCTAGTGACGAGGCAATGCCAAAAATCTTCATAAAAACATAATATCTAGTACCAATGAGATCTTGGGAATGTCTGTACAGTAGGAACTCTGGAGTAGCCACTGGTTTAGGGGAAGGAACTGGAGACTTGTAGGACCATCAGATATGTTTATGTAGATTATTTCCTATAGAGCACTAGTATATACAAACTAACTGATAGGGTCTTTTGAAGTACAAACATATCCAGGAACGATGGTAGCACGTACTAAGGTAATCTTAGCACTTGAGATGTAGAAGCAGGAAGAGCACAAGTCTAATGCCACTTTCAGCTCCGTAATAATTTAAAAGGTAGCCTGACCTGTATGAGACCTTGTCTCAAAAAACCGAAACAGAAAGGCAAGAGAGTGGTGGAGACACACACACACACACACACACACACACACACACACACACACGGGGAAGGGGAAGGGGAGGAGAGAGACAGAGACAGAAAGACAGAGATAGAGAGAACCATAGAGAAACAGACAGACAGAAAGACAGACACCAGAGAGAGAGAGAGAGCATGCGCACAGAAACATACATACACAGAGAAACAGACAGAAAGACAGACATAACACACAGACAGAGAGACAGACAGACAGACAAACAGACACAACACACACACACACACAGGCACACACACAAAGACACAAACACACCACACACAGACACACAGACACACACACAGATAGGCACACACACAAAGACACAAACACACCACGCACAGACACACACACAGACACACACACACACACACACACACACACACAGAGGCAGGCAGACAGAGACAGAGAGAGGAGGAGAGAAAGGGAGAAAGGCAGAGAGAGATGAGAGTCTTCCTTATAAGAAGACTTAGATACTGCGAACTTTTAACCCAATGAGAAGTAACTTGATAAGCAATAATATTCTTTAGAATGTCACAGATTCTCTAAAATGCCAAACCAAAAAGTTGATTGTTTTCCTTTTAGGTGTTTAATGTCTTCTGTCGTTTTAAAAACAGCAGTTTATGAACATAGAAGTCTTATTTTCCCCCCCTTCATCATCATATTTTAGGTTTATCTGATCAGAAGGGTGTGGTTCTCCATCCACAGTAACCGCGAAGCCGCCTGAGAAAGAGCAGCCAGGGTGGCAAAGCCTTCTGAGCAGACAGCAGTAGACACTAGTCAAGAAGACACTCTCCAGTGCTCTTGCACATGACAATGTGAAGACTGATAACGAAATTCAAAGTATCCTCACCAGCGCTTAGCCTGAATTTTTTTCTGTCATTCATGAAGATAGACCTTTTTTTTTTCATAAATAAAATTCTTTAGGGGTTTTACTCCTTTATTTCTCTTTGATTTTCTAGAAGAGAGTTTCAGATTCATTTTTGCTGTAAATGAATACTCTAAATTTTAAGTAGATTTTTCCCTTCGACTGGAATCAAAATGCAGTCAGCGCTTCTTGTACTCTGCCAGTTGAGAATACAGAGATCCTCAATGTGATGTCACAGGCCACAGGAGGGGAGGTTGACCACTGTGGCCCATGGCCTAGCGCTGGGCTGTTATCTGTTACAGGCAGCTGCTATATGTTTCGTGTACAATTCATTTCAGGACAAAAAAGAAATCACATAGGAAGGCAAATCTGATCATGTCAGAAAAAGAGAATAAATTTGATCTATTTTGTACCTCACAAGAGTAAAACAACAAGACAGGAAAGTGAGTGGCTTCCTTACTATTCCTAGGCCACTTCACAGCAGGAAGGAAGCCCCACCCTCAAAAACGCAGAGGGAACCGGCACTACACGGTTCTCCTGCACAAAGTGCCCCATTAGCAGAGAAAAGGGTGAATTTGCATAAACGTACAAAGCAGCTGAAAGTATAACTCGATGGCAGAGGGTTTGCCTAGATGCACAGAGCTCTAGGTTCAAACTCCAGGATTGCAACAAACCAACAAACAAACATCTTCATTTCCTACACCATCTCCTCCTCTCATAAACAATGTTCAGTGCCAAGCAAATTCCGGCTGCCCTGTATATAGGATAACAGGTATGTATGTTCTGTAGCTATACCCCACTGCAGCTCTCCACACATAGAAGGTAGTAGGACTTGGTGCTTCCTCTGTCAATGCAGGTGTGCAGGGCACTTGTGAACATACTCCCCAGAGCATGAATCCTGCCCAAAAGGGGATCTGAAAAATGTATAGAGTTTATATGCTAATGCTGACCCAATTGTTGCCCCCACCCCTGGAATGTCCAAATTAGCCAATATTATGCCATAGCTGCAATTTTTTTTTTCATTTTATATATTCAGAGTTTGAGAACTAAGATCACTTTATCTAGGTTTAGATTTATCTAGGTTAATGTTTATCAGAACATGTGCATCTTAAACAGATTTATTAGAAGCTGGAAGATAGTAGATATCAAACCATCAATACAGAGCATCTAAGTGAGAATGATACAAGAGGAACTAGCATGCTGTAACATATTAAAATCAAATTGAAATCCAATTACTGTGGGAGAAGAGGTATGCTTAGGAGGTAGAGTGTTTGCCTTGCATGCCCAAGACCCTGAGTCTGACTCCTCCGTATGACATAAATCTGGTATGGTAGTGCATGCCTGTAGTCCAGCACTTGGAAAGTGGAGGCAGGAGGATCAGGAGTTCAAGGCCACCCTAGGCTGCATAATTACACTGTGAAAGGGCTTAGTTCCTGCCCTCAGCCCCATGTGTGATCTCAGTTACAGCATAAGTGGAGAGATCAGACATCAGAGTCACCACTGTGAACATCTGACGTCTTAAGGAGATAAGATTTGATTTCCCAAAGTCCCCATGTGGGAGCCTTCTATTTGATGATACTGATGTTAGAAATGGAATGTTTTTATGAAATGAAAACCTAGAAATGCCGCATGTCCCCTGTCCAGGCCATGCTGTGCCCTCTTCTTGACTGATCATGTATCGTCCATTCTGTACCCCACCCAGAAAACCAGCGAACCCTGTTGTTGTTTAGAGCCAATGAATGGGATGATGGCCTTCGTCACCATTATCTGTTGGTGACTCTGACAAAAGCTAGGGAAAGGGTTTACCAAGAGGGAATTTAGTCTGCAGATAACCCCAAACTCTTACAGAGTCGAGATTTCATAGAAACTTTCAACGCAGGAGCCTCATGCACATTTCCTAGTGTATTTAACAAAGGTAAAAGATGTGTTTTGCTTTGACCTTTGCACAGGAAACACGGCTACAGGATTTTCACCTACTGTGGCCCCTTAGCAGGAAGAATACGAAAACTGTAAGAAAGTGATTCTGGATCTTAGAATAATAAGGACTTTACATTTCCTAACCCTTCATTCATTCATTCATTCATTCATTCATTCATTCATTTGACAAATGTTTGCTGAGCATCTACTATATGTCATGCACTGCTCTATGTAAGCTCTACTTTATAATTAGTATGCATGCCCTAGAAGACCGTTTAGACATTGGAGATCAAAGAGTAGAGATTCAGAGTAATATTTTAAAATTTTCTGTCAAAGGAACAGATGGCTTGGTGGGACTGGGAGATTGCTGCCAAATCTGATAGCCTGAGTTTGATCCCTGGAATCTATGTGGTAGAAAGAGAGCATCACTTCCCACAAGTTGACCTCTGACCTCTGCACTTGTGCCATGGCAACAAGTCTTCTCCTTCCCCCAAAAATAAATAAATGTAAAAAACAAAAACATTTTTTATTTGCTTTAGTAATGTAGTTATTTTGCCTGTAACTTTACATGTTTCTCCTATATGTGCTCTTAAAATAAACCCTGTGACTGAAGAGCTTGGTTAATCACACTATTACTGCAGAACAAGATAATTTTGCAAAGCAGTAGCTACATCATTGGAACCAAAGCCTATTTCTTTGTGTCTGACTGGCAGACTCAATTATGTAATCAGCAGTCTTTCTCAAAATGAAAAGGCCAACTTTTAATAAAAGATGTCCAGGGAGACATAGAAAGAGGAGGCAGACAATCCTGGCCACTGGTCTTCGGGGACAGTTCTTCAAGTTCTTTTAGCCTGAGTTCCCTTTCCAGAAGAGCAGAATAATGTCACCCTGAAGCTATTCTTAAGGAACTGCGGAGATCCATTTTGATAAGGTAATCCAGGCAATAAATATTCCCCAAGTGCTTTATCCAGAGGGCAGGGGAGGTCTGAATCAGACGTGATGATGCAATAAGGTTTGAACTTTCGGGAATAGTGTTCCAACTGAAGTTTGGTGACTGAGTGAGTCCAATAGGAGAGTTAGAGGAAGTTAGCCAGCAGCCCACTGTTCCAGAGAGAAAAGTAAGGCCTCATTGAAGTAGAGGAATATGGACAAAAAGAAATAAATGAATCTGAGCATTGGTAAGAGACTTTTAAAGGATCATTGAGGTAAAGGGTAGTGGACTGCACGCAGTTGGCAAGAGCAGGAAACGGAAGCCTCCCACCAGAGCAGGCGGTGGTGCCTTAGCTAGGAGAGGGAACATAGGAAATGCAGCAGGTCTTGTAGGAAAGATAGCATTCTAAAAAGGCTGTGTCTGAGACATTCATGAGCCCTTCAGGTAGTGATACAGAACACATGATTAGAAATACAGACCTGGAGATAATGAAGAACATGCCTCGGAGCAGAAGCCAGCACTCGGTGACTGTTACTGTGCTGCCTGAGCAAATCTCTGCTTACCTCACTTATCTGCAAGGATCGATTCAGGGACCATGAACAAGCTATTTTAGTGTATGTCAGCTTTCATTGTCAACTTTACATAACCTAGAATCACCTGGAAAGAAAGTCTCTATTAGAGATTACCTACATTGTGTTGGCTTGTGGGCATATCTGTACAGAACTTCTTAATTTGGTTAACTGACGTAGGAAAATCCAGTCCTGTCTGAGTAGCACCATTCCATAGACAGGAGATTTTGGTTTGTGTTCCAGTAGAGAAATCAAGCAGAACACAAGCAAGTAAACAAGAAAGCGAGCGTGCGTTCATTCCTCTCCGCTTCAAGCTCCTGCTGCTGTGACTTCCCTGATGTGATGGACTATAGCTTGAAACTGTAAGCTAGGTTGAACTCTTTCTCCCTGCAGGTGCTTTTGCCGGGTACTTTATCACAACAAGAGAAAGGAAACACAAAGTGCGGTACAAGTAGTTCATCATGTGGGTCTGCTTTACTAGCTGTAGGTACTACTTGAAAACCAACTTAGATCATGTCTCAGCCCTCCAGTTTTCCCAAAGCTTTTCAGAAAGTTTCTGTCTTGTTTCGCTTCTAGTCATCTGCAGCCAGTGTTATGGTTCAGATGTGGTTTGCTCCCACCCAAACTCATGTTGAACCTAAATTCCTCAGTGAATTTGTGTCAGGAATCCAGGCCTTGCACATGTAATTAGGTCTAGGTCATAGGGGGTGGGGGTGGGGCTTCCTCAGAAGGCAGTTGTGTTTTGTGAGAGAGTAGGTTAGGTCATAGGGGCTGGGGGTGGGGTTTCCTCAGAAGGCAGTTGTGTTTTGTGAGAGAGTAGGTTAGGTCTTAGGAGATGAAGGAGAGCCTTGTTGGGTTGGAGCAGTTACTATAAGAGTAAGTTACCACAAAGCAAGCTCGCAGACTAGCAGAGCGATGCCTCCCACTAACTCAGAACTGTACAACCAGAAAAGTGTCTTTTACTAAATGTGGCCCTTCAAATATGGAATTGAGAAGACCATGAGATGAAGCAATCATTGTGCTCACCATTCATTTAGTCCGTGGCCTTTGGTTGAGCAATAGAAAACAGACCTAAAAGTTCTAACTTCTTTTGTATTTCAACATGTACATCAAGTTTACACTCTGGCATTTCGTGGTTACCATCTGGTTGTTGGGTGTAACATGGTGGAATCTCATAGAACTTCCTCCTCAATACAGGATCACGTTCAAGTCAGTGGAGACACAAACAGCCCCAACATACACCATGTTTAGTGTATTCAATGCCAGTGTGAAGTGGGGCTACAGTGAACAGATAGAGATGTGAGAGCATTCCCGGGGCCAGCAGGCATGCCTCAGAGAACATGCAAAGATCCAGAGTAGAGAACATCACTTATTGGAGATTTGCAAGAGTCAAGGAGTAAGGTGGGAGAAGAATTGGTTGAGGAAAGAGCTTCAGATCACAAGAGGTTCACAAGCTATCAAACATTTGTGGTCTCTTTGGCAGCAACAGGAAATTATCAAAGAGCTTTACATAAGAAGCCCTGCTGCTAGAATGGTGATTCTTCCTTGTTACATGGAGAGCAAATTGGTAGAGGCAAGCATGGTGGCTGTGAAGCATCTTTCCAGCAAAATTCCTGGGGAAGGTGAACTGCAGTCCTAAGAAACTAAGTGTGTCACAAAACTCAACAGGACCAAAGGCATGAAAGTAGGAGAGTCATGTGCTGAGAAGATGAAGGAGCTTGGAGGAGTAGGAGGAGGATGAGAGAGGGTAATAGGGGTGAAGTGGCCCCCAGAAATGTTAAATTGTAATAGAATTTAAAAGTAAATAAATAAAAAAACACCCCAAATAATCCTGGTGAGAACGGATGGTAGCCAGGCCTAAGCTAAAGATATACCGAGATGAGGGCAAGAGAGGATGCAGGAGAGGTACCGAGCAGACTTGATTAGAGACCAGAAACTGTAAGGATGGGGAGGGAGAGAAGGGAGTGGGACCAATACAGCCATCCATGCTTCTGAAGTGGGAGAGTGGTGGTAACGTCTTTCTGTTGTTCCTCGAAGGTGGTCCCGGGATGCCTCATTGTTAGGGGACCAAACTTTGTTCAGTTTAAGTTACCTATTCCTTCTGCTCAATCAAAGCACATGGAGACACAATGTCCTTAAAGTTATAATAATGTACACTTTTTTCATCATATGCTATAGGATTGAGCTACCATGTAAAGAGAAAGAACTGTACTCACCACCTCTGGGATTTAAAATATTCAAAGCTTCAGTACACCTAATTGCTCACACCCTAGCCCCTAGAATGAACCAAAGCTTTTTACTAAACAAGTATGCAGAAAACTACTGTGATTTCCCCCTAGAATCTCAAAAGGATTTTTTCTGTTATTATCCTAAAATCTCTCACTCTTTTATATTAAAAACATATCTTTTTGTAATCTCTTGCTTGCTTCATTTGTTGTGAACAGTGGTTTATGTTGCTCCAGCTGGCCTTGAACTCCTGGTCTTCTGTCTTCACCTCTCCAGTGCTGGGAATCCAGGCATGTGCCATGTGCCACCACATGCAGCTCCCTAATCTGTTTTTAAATTAAGTTGCCCTGAGGTGCCTGGTTCAGTTCACCAGTAATTCTGCTTCCGACAGAATGTGCTTCGAAACAAAAGGATGGTAAAGGATTCCCACGAGTGTATTTCTCTGAAATCATTGCAAAAAGCAATACAAATTCACCCCCATTTTTTCCTATGAACACAAAACTAGTTTTTGAACAAATTCTGTACAGAAAATGAGCATAATTTAAAAATCAGTATTGGGGCCCATATTTGCTGATATAGTATTTGGAAATCTGACATGGGAAGAGAATAATACTACAGGGAAATATTTAACCCAGTCTCCTGACTGCTGTGAGGAAGATGGTGAAAACTCTCTGTCTACAGAGTACATTACGAATTCACTTATTTTAAGAAGGACGATGTCAGTGGTATAGACACTAGAGAGGCGCTCTGTCACTTTACCTACACACATCATGCCTTCAGATTTTGTGGTAGTATTTTGTTTTGTTTTGTTTGAGATAGGGTCTCATTATGTAGACTAGGCTGACCTCATACAGAGATCCACCTGCCTTTGCGTCTTGAGTGCTGGGAATAAAGGAGTGAATCAACATGCCAGCTAATATCCTTAGGGATTTTTTTAATAAAATAATTTTTTGTAATGGAGAGAGCACATGTTTTCATTGTTCAGCAATAGAAACAGTTACTGTGTTACAGTCCAGCTTGGCCACAGTGGATGCTTATGGTATCTTGAGACATTTTCCATGTCAGTACTTTGATTTTGTTTTGTTTGTTCTTTTTCGTTTTTTAGTTCCTCATCCCATTCTTCCTCCCCATCTCCAAGAGGATGTCCCCCACCCCTGCCCCCAACCCCACCCCACCAGACCTCCCCACTCCCTAGGGACTCAAGTTTCTCAAGGGTTAAGCACACCTGCTCTCACTGAGGCCAGACTAGGCAGTGCTCTGCTGTATATGCGTTGGGGGCCTCATATCAGCTGGTTGGTGGCTCAGTGTCTGAGAGATCTCGGGGGTCCAGGTTAGTTGAGACTGCTGGTCTTCTTATGGTTTCCTGCTCAGCTCCTTCCAGCCTTTCCCTAATTCAACCACAGGGGTCCCTGACTTCAGTTCATTAGTTGGGCTTAACTATCTGCATCTGTCTCTGTCAGCTGCTTGTTGGGCCTCTCGGAGGGCAGCCATGCTAGGCTCCTGTCTGTAAGCACATCATAGCATCAGTAATAGTGTCAGGCCTTGGAGCCACCCCTTGAGATGGATCCCAATTTGGTCCAGTCACTGGACCTCCTTTTACTCAGTCTCTTCTCCATTTTTGTCCCTGCAGCTCTTTTAGACAAGAACAATTCTGGGCCAGTTTTTGACTGTGGGATGGAAACTCCATCTTTCCACTTGCTGTCCTGTCTTTCTACTGGAGGTGGGCTCTACAAATTCTCTCTCCCCACTGTTGGGCATTTCATCTAAGGTCCCTCCCTTTGAGTCTTGAGCATCTCTCACCTCCCAGGACTCTGGTACATTCTAGAGGGTCCCCCCATCTCCTCCCTCCTGAGGTTTCCATTCTTTCTGCTGACCCTTAGGGCTTCAGTCCTGTTCCCCTCCCCCCAATACCTGATCCTGTTCCCCTTTTCCCCTCCCCCTTCCCCCTCCCACTCATGTTCCTCCCTCCCTCTGCCCCCTGTGATTGCTTTCTTCTCCCTTCCAAGTGGGATTGAGGCATCCTTATTTGGGCCCTTTGGCTTGTTAACCTCCTTGAGTTCTGCGAATTGTGTCCTGGGTATTCTGTACTTTTTTGGCTAATATCTACTTATGAGTGAGTACATACCAGGCATGTCCTTTTGGGTCTGAGTTACCTCACTCTGCCTGCAAAACTCATGATGTCCTCATTCTTAGTAGCTAAATAGTACTCCATTGTTTAAATGAACCACATTTTCTGTATCCATTCTTCCCTTGTGAGACTTGTGTTTCCAGCTCCTGGCTATCACAAACAAGGCCGCTATGAACATAGTGGAGCATGTGCCCCTGTGGCATGGTGGGGCATCTTTTGGGTATAAGTCCAAGAGTGGTATAGCTGGGTCTTCAGGTAGATCTATTTCCAATTTTCTGAGGAACCTCCAGATTGACTTCCAGAGTGGTTGTACCAATTTGCAGTCCCACCAGCAATGGAGGAGTGTTCCTCTTTCTCCACATCCTCGCCCACATCTGCTGTCACCTGAGTTTTTGATTAGAATAATGGAAAGCCAACCGCAAATTGAGTGACAAACTCTGAGATCAAAAAGCCAAGCAGCCTACTGCCTACCTCTTAGGATGCCCAAATATGTAAACATGGGCATAGAGTGACAGCTCTCTGTCATCACAGTAGTGAGTACAACTCCAGAGAGTCAGCACTGAAGACAGCCTGTCAACATAGCAGAGATAAGCACACTCTTAATATGATCATGAAATTGTGCTTCTTTGTGTTTACCCAAACAGAAGACTTGAAAGGTTATGGCCGTATATAAACCTACGTGTATGTGCTTATAATAGCTTTATTAATAATTACCAACACTTGAAGGCAATCCTTGTGCTATTCAGTAGATAAAGAGGTAGATAAGTGGTGACATATCACAATAATGGGCTATTATTTGGTGTTAAAAATGAGCCTTGAGAATACATAGAGGAAAAATTAACATTGCTGACTGAAGGAAGCTAATCTGAAAAGGCTACATGTGTCTAGTTCCAACTGTGTGACGTTCTGGAAAACGAAAAGCTACAATGATGATAATAAAAGAAAAAGTCATAGGATGGGAAAGGATGGATGAATGGGCAGAACACAGAGATTGCTTTGTGGCCGTGAAACTACACTGCATAATAGTGCTGTGACAGATAAGTGTCATTGTCACACACGTCAAAACCACAGACGAACAGCACCAAGAATGAACCTTAATGCGAACTGGGAACTTGTGATGATAATATATGTCAATTCATATGTCATTGATCTGAACACATGTACTGCTATGGTAAAGGATCGTACGAGAGGCTGTGCACGTGGTATGTGGGGGGTGGTACAAGAGCTAGATCTGAAACTTCTGTTTAATTTGCTGTGAATTTAAAGCTGCTCTAAAAATAGTAGCTGATGAAAAAAAACCACAGCCTTCATATGAAAACTGAATAAAAGATCTAACCTTTGTCTATGGTAATACATAAACAAGAGTTTCTAGGAAAATTCTGAGAAGGAAGTTCTAGCAGTGAAGAAATCCGTAATGAAGCCAGTCTTGCAAAATATGAAAGCATAACAGAGAACTGCCATATATCATAGCAGCATAGGGTTAGAATAGAGAGAGACACACGGAACTGAGGGCTAGGGTGGAAATAAGGAACACATTCAAAGTTCCCTTACAATGTACAGATATTCACAATTACATGCGAATCAGTGAGTCAAAACTGATTAATCATTTAGACATCTGGTAGTTAAATAAAAAGAAAGAAAGTTTCTTCCTAGCTAATTTCTTTGAACAACTGCAAACAGATTAAAAACGTCTTTTGTTGTGTGATTAAACTACAGCATAAAAAGGATCATTTTGAGCTCAGAGTTTACTATGCTATACAGTTTTTGTGCTGGCTAGTTTTATGTCAACTTGACGTAAGGTATAGTCATCAGAGAGAAGGAAGCCACAGTTGAGAAAATGCCTCCGTAAGATCGGGCTGTATGCTAGCCTGTAGGGCATTTTCTTAGTTAGGGATTGATGGGGTGGGGGACACACCCCATTGTAGGTGGTGTTATACCTGGGCTGGTTGTCCTGGGTTCTATAAGAAATCAGGCTGAACAATCCATGAGGAGCAAACAAGTGAGCAGAACCCCTCCATGCTCTCTTCATCAGCTCCTGCCTCCAGGTTTCCACCCTGTTCCAGGTTCTGTCCTGACTTCCTTCTGTGATGGATTATGGAGGTGGAAGCATAAGCCAAATAAACCCTTTTCTCCCAACTTGCTTTGGGTCATATGATTCATCACAGCAATAGTAACCCAGTTTTTTGGATATTTCCAGCACCCTAAGAGCAAGTCCATATTCCTTAGGCATTCACTCTCCCCTCTACCATCCCCAGGAAGGTCCTTACATACTTTCTGCCTCTATGAATTTGCCTGCTCAGTGTCATAAAGATGAAAGTATGCAGTAAGTAGACCCCGTGTTTAGCTCCTTTCATTTAACAGAATCCTGTTAAGGTTCGCTCACATTTTCAGCGTGTATCAGTGCCACATTCTATTTTCCAGTTGAGTGATATTTCTTTATATAAACATATGCCATTCTGTTTATTGATTCATCAATCAAAGGAGGTTATTTTTTAATCTATTTCAAGATGTAGAAGAAAATATATTTAACGGTCAGTGAGACAGCTCAACCAGGAAAGGAGAATGCTACCCAAGACCAAGTTCAATCCTTAGAACCCAAGGCAGAAGGAGAGAAACATTATACAAACATTATACAATACCTGACAAAAGCTCAACCCACTTGAGGAAGAGAATATTCATCTTGGCACATGGTTGCAGTCCACCGTGGCAGGAAGATTGTGGTAGAACAAACCCACATTAGGCAGTTCACAATGCCTGTGACCAGTTCTAGGAGACCCAGTGCCTTCTCCTGGGGCTTCCTGCATGCACACGATGTACATACACTCACAAGGGCGCACACACAGAGACACATCAACTTTCTGTAAAAATATTAAAAAGAACAGTGAGAGATTGATAGGTCAAGCACAGCCAGATAGCAGATTTCAGATTAGGAGTCCACACTGGACATTCTGTAGCTCCCAATAAAAGAGAGGTGGGTAAGGAGCACAGCCCAGTGGTGCTGATGCTGGAGATGTTCTCCAAAAACTCACAATTGGCGATGATCTATTGTGTACCACTTGTGTTAGATGTTGTACCTATGCTGTATGATTCAACCCTCACAACAAAGCTTTAATGGTTTTTATTTTTATTTATTTATTTATTATTGGTAGAGGGATGGGTATGCAGGTGTGGATGGCTGTGTGCATGCCACAGCACACATGTGGAAGCCGCTGGACAGTTTCGTGGAGTTGGTTCTCTCCTTCCACGTTTCCATGGGTTCTGGGATCAGAATCAGGTTGCCAGGTGTGAACAGCATGCATGCCCCATTACTGGTTGAGCTATCTAACTGGCCTTTTTATTCTTTCTTTAAAAGGAAGTTTTTGGTTATATTTAAAGATTTATAAACAAGGACGTAGAAATTAAGGGAAGACGAGTCACATTCCAGGGCTGATCGTACAGTGTATGCCAAATTGTTTCTCAGTGAAATGCAGGACAGGATGCCTTTCATGCCTTTTGAAATTTTTATTTTTATTTTTATTTTCATTTTTAGGCAGAGTCTCACTATGTAGTAGTCCACGATGGCTTCAGGGGTTGATCTTTTTGCTCTAAGCTCCTGGGTGCTAAGATTAGGGGTTACACTACCTCCATTATCTCCTTAACGTCTGACCTTTATTTGGGTATGTGTATATGGCTAGCGGGAATTGAGCCCAGAGCCTTCCACATGCTAGGCAAACATTCTCCCACAGAGATAAGATCTTCAGCAAAATATTTATTTTGGAAGACTATTTTCTTCTAAAATTGCATGTTCCTATGAAGATTACTTAATGATAACACTGGTGGCAAACTCATTCCCACCACGTGCTTCATCCATGGCTGTCTATGTCCACATTTCAGTTTCCTGACAACTCCACCAGTCACTTGTCCTCCAGGCACATGCATCAAATAAAGACTTAAAAGCAACACCCAATTACTTTTGCATCAGTAAAGGGCTTTTAACTGGAAAAAAAGAAAAAGAAAAAAATTATCCTCTTCTGCATGCATGGGAGAGGAAGGCACGCTCTCCATCATCATTCCTCTGTAAGAACTAATCCAAGTCCCATTACTGTCAGCTTCTGAATATTTACATAAGGGATAGCTTCGTTATCACTTGCCTGGGATGAACAGATTACATGCAAAATGTGTGAAGACATGATTACAAAAATCTTTGATCTTTTAATCAAAAGAGTAAACAGAATTAATTTGTTCTGCAAGTGAAATATAAATATTTTATTGTAAAACTGTATTGAATTTGAGAAACCAACATGTAATAAATTCTCTTTATTAATGAAGGCTTGTTCCCCAGTAATTTCTCTGAAGCCCTAGGCAATGAAATCATTTCTAAAAGACTCAGTAAAACATGGTACCAAGTTAACTTATAAAATGTCCATGTGATTTATAAATAAAGCAATAGTAAATCCATGGCGTATGATGCTGTAAACCTTATAGGCAGAAATACCATAGAAAATTAGATAATGAAAGAGTAGAACAGCTTTTGAATGGAATAAAATATAAGCCTCAGATTCGAAGGACATTAGTGTTCCATTAATGTTTACTTTGTGAAATAAAAAAAAATATTGTTTTCTAAATCTTATTCTTTTTCTCAATCCATTAATGGAGCTAAATGTATTCATAAATCATGGTAACACCAAGCCAGATACACACAATGCTGTAACAACCACAATGATGACAGAATCAAATGCTAATTCTCTCTAGAAGGATCCTGGAAGACATCATAGAGAAGAGCCCGGGAAGAGGACAAAAGCAGGAAGTTGAAGAGGAAGTAAGTAAAACAGAACTGAAGGTTAAGAGTGTGGAATCTTAACCATCAAGCTACATGATGGGTTTTCTACTGCAATACATATAATAAATATAATATGATATGATATAAAATAAAGTTGTATAGTTTTCAGCAAAAATACAAGATGACCACATCCCAAAGATGACTGTGAAGGTCATAAGACCAGGAAAAATTTTTGTGCCCAAAGTACACATGTTTAGCAAATTCTGTTGGATGCTTGCCTAAAAAGAGAGTGCATCACTGCGCTGAGGGGCACAGTGCATGGTGGTGCATGGTAGTACACACCCTTCATCGCAGCACTTGGGAGGCAGAGGCAGGCAGGTCTCTGGGTTTAGAGTCCAGTTTGGCCTACATAGTAATTTCTGGGTCAGCTAGAATTCCAAAGTAAGATACTGTCTCAAAAGCAAAATGAGATAGAGTGAGGGGAGGAGGAGAAAGAGAAGGAAGAGGAGGAGGAGAAAAAAATATAAAGGAAAAATATCCCAATATAATTGAGGAAGTAGCATTGTAGAGAAATGGAACTGCTTCCTATGGCCAGGGATAGGCATGCTATGAGGGAGAAAAATCAAGTCAAATTGATATCATAAAAATGTACTGAGTATTTATTAAGGGCCCATAGGTGTGGGTGGTGAATATATAAAGATGAATTAGTATCTGGTCCATTTTACCAAAGAATTGGAGGTAGTGCTTAAAGCATAGGTAATAATATATGTAAATAAAATAATGTCTGCTGTATTCCCTCCTTGGTGCCAATCCCATCCTTGGGTGTTCTTTTCACAATCTTTCTTAGTAAACCTATGTTTACTAAATATAATAATAATAATAATGGCAAACATGTGTGTACTGACTGTGCACACATTTGCAAGTAGTAAAGAAAAATAGCTCTTAATGAAATCCTCATAAAGAAACTGATAGTTTCATAACACTGAAAAATAAATAATGACAATTTTCCAAATCAGAGCACAAGATACCATATCATATAGGTGAACTGATATTTTTAAGTATCTGGAGGTCTCAAAAAACTCCATGCCTCTGTGTGTGTGTGTGAACATTTTGATGGGACCTAGGATGCAGTGAGAAAGGATGATGGAGAGGTGACCAGGGCCTGAAAGCCCGAGTGCTCCTGGGCATTGCGACACACACTGTAGTCCCAGCAACCACAGGGCTGAGGCAAGTGCATGAAAAGCTTGGATTTAATCTAAAAAAAATAGCAGAATCTGTGGACATAGGGCTGATAACTCAGGGTTTACCTAACACACACACACACACACACACACACACACACACACACACACATCCTGTGTTTGATCTCTAGCACGGTATAAAGAAACCTGGTGGCACATTCTTGTCATCTCAGCACTAGAGGCACTTTTAAGGTAGAGGCAGGAGGATTAGAAGTTCATGGTCATTCTAGGGTACATAGCAAGTCTAGTAGCCAACCAGGGATATATGAAGCCCTGTCCCCCCAAAAAAGTCCTGTGCTTTAAGTCAATAAGGAATTACCTTCTGTGGGTAAATGAAAGTCAGTGAAAGTTTCAAGTGAACAGTATGGTCACTGGCTTGTTTGCTCACAAGACAAGATGGGAAGCATAGCTTCAGTGTGTGAAGGCAAGAAAGAATATTAAGTAGATTACTGCGACAAGCCAGACAAATAATAACGGAAGCTTTAATAGAATCTAAGACAATAATATGAGAGGCTTCAGGAGCCATGAATTTCCATATAGACTAACCAAATCAGTAAACCATGCCACCTGCATAAACATGTGGAAAATAGTGCGAAGATATCGCCAAGTTATGCATCTCTTCACAGGTTGGACCCTAAGGTGCAGAGGGACATGCTGTCTTAGTCATATTTCCCATGGTGTTATAAAATAACCCCAACAAAGGCAAGCTAGGGAGTAAGGGTTTGTTTTGATTAAGAGAGTACATTCCATTGTGGCAGAGAAGCCCAGGCCCCTGAAGCAGCTGCTTACGTTATCTACAGAGGAAGAAAGGAGTAGGAAATGCCTCTGCTCAGATTTCCCTGAAGCCCAGGGAATGGGGCCATTCACATTTAGGCTATGTCTTCCACCTAAATAAACCTATACATCTCACAGGCATGCCCAGAGAATAACCTCATCTGAATAATCCCTCACAGGTGTGCTGGGGGCCTGTCTTCTAGATCTAGGTGACTCTAGAGCCTATCAAGTTGACCACCAACATTAACCATAGCACCTGCTTTTGCCAACAAGGGCAAAAATTGCTTTAAAAAGATCCAAGCAACCACAACCAAGGCTGCAAGTGCAGAGCCAAAGCTACAGGCCCTCTTAACATCCAAGATCACAAAGGGTGTCAACTACCAACATGACTGACTTGTTTTTGTTGCCTACATTGAACTTGGAAAGAATGTTCCTGCCAGCATTGCCAGGTTTCTAAGGCTCTGATGGCCAACGGCCAACAGGATCAAGAAGAAGGCCAGGCTGTAACTCCTACCCCAATTCAAGTTCCCAGAGGTGTATCAGCTGACAGAAGGTCCCTGCAGTAAAGGTAACAATCTACATTGTGAGAACAGAAGGACTCGGGTAGCTGAATTGCTATCCACTCTAGCAAGGGGTTAATGGAAGGAACATGGGCACCTTACCAGTGGCTATGCCACTGAAGAAAATCTTTCTCCCTCCCCCATTAATCATTAACTGCCTATAGATTCTTAGTAGGAGTGGGGTCTTCTTAACTAAGAGTGGGTCTCCTAAGCCCCTCCTCCCACTATAGAGTCTTTTAAAAGACTAGGTAGCTTCTACTGACCAGGAAAGATTCCCATGATCTGTAGTAAAGAAAAATGCAAGTTATTGACTATTTAATATATATAATCCAATTTTTTAGATGTATTTATTTTTATATGTATGAATGTTTTACCTGCATGTATGTATTATATGTATGTACGTGTATCCCATGGTGCCCGAGAAAGTCAGAAGAGGGCATCAGATCCCTTGGAGTTAGGGGCTTGAGCCCTGTTCCTATGCAAGAACAAGCCGAGCCCTCTGTTCACTCCTGATCATCTATTTTTGTAACAAAATATGCATGTACATGCATGGTTAAATGACATGTTTAAGACTAAAAAGCAGGAAATCTGTAGAATGTAGAGAAGAGGGGAGAGCAGGAAAACATGGTATTGGATTTAAATAACATGTTATGCACGTATGTACACACACACACACACATATGGGATGAGAAGACAACTAATCTTCTACAACAATAGCCCACTGTAGTCCTCATAGTGTTATAATGGGCATTCGGTGTTTTGTGTTTCTAAGAGTTTTCTTTTCTTTTTTAAGCTAAGAAAACAAATGGTTGTCCTGTGAGATTAGACAGCGAACACAAGGGGAGCCAAACCAGAGACCTGAGCACTGCTCAGACCACAAAGGACAATTCCTTCAGGAAGCTGACAGAGGGACCTGTGTGCTGGCAGCTAAAAGCTCATTGGTGTTGAAGACTTCAGAACTCACAGATGACCAGGATGTGGCTAATGGTGTTGAGAGGCAGACAAGCTTTGACTAAGCAGATTCTTGAGTGCAAGGTCAGACACTGAAATGAGGACACCAAGGTGGCCGGGCAGTTTGTCGGGAGAAGTACTTCAGGCGAAGGAAACTAGAGCCCACTGTAATCGAAAGCTGGAGAGCCAGCAGGCTGATCAAAGCTGAGAGCTCGGAGGGGAGAGGGTGTGACTGTTGCTTTGTCAAATACTTTTAAATTTCTTTTTAAGAGAAACTAACACCGAATACCTAGACTTTTAAGTTTGATTTCAACTCAGATATGTACTTGTGTGCACTTTTTACACTTGATGATAGAATCAGAGGCAAGGGCTTTTATGAGTAATTTTTAATTCCAAACTTTGGCATTTTTAGACAATAACAGGAACCGGAAGTAGTGGCTGGTCAGGCTGTCTGAGGTGTGACACACATTACTGGTCCAACAGCTGTAGTGGGCGTTGCCTTGGTTCTTATAAAATGCAAGCTTCTAATGCTGGATCAAACAATCTTGATAGTTCAAAGTGGCAGTAAGGGTTAGCATAAACCACAGCTAAATCCGTTAGCAATAACACAACTCCACCCAAAGGTGTGTGCTAGCACACTAGGAGAGAGCGCATCATGGTGGTTTATGTGCACACCTCTTCGCTACACGAGCTAGGCTGTTTCTCTGCAAGTCCTCCAAATGCATACGAAATAAAGCTGTGACTTTTCAACGTCTGTTTAGTTATTAATACGAGAATAATGCAAGATAGACTTTCATCCTTTGTTTCCTTCCTCGCCATCAGTCAGAATCTAGCAACCTTCCCACGTGGTTAGGAAACACATGTTTAAATGACCTCAGCCTAAAACAGGAAGAACGCATCGAGTGCAGAGGAGGAGATGCTGGGACAAGAAAGGCTGAAATGCTTTGCACATCTAACAGGACTTGATTTTGCATCACCTAGAAGACTTAACTTAAATTGTCATTTGGGATTTAATTGTCATTGTATGTGGTGTTGGTAGAAGGTGGTATATTTAACATAAACCAACCTTACTCACTGTTTTGTACACCAGAATAAGTTGCTGCCATGGCTCTCTTGTTGTCTACTAAACTATATGACAGCATCTTCTGGCTTAGCAGGGTGGCGCATGCCTTTAACCCAGCACTGGAGAGGCAGAAACAGGTAGGTCTTTGTGAGTTAGAGGCCACTCCAGGCTACACACTGGAACAGTCTCAAATAGTGTTTTAAAGCCTTCTGCTAATAATAACTGCCCAAACTTCCTGTCTGTTATAAAATATAATGTAGCAGCAACAGAAGTAAGATGCTACCTGGTGGGCACATTTCCCCATGAGAAATCATGCCATGTGACAGACCTAGTATAAGGGAGGTTTATTGGTGGGGGATGGGAAGAAATGGGAACTTAGAGAAGGGGTAGAGGCAGAGAAAGGGGAGGGGGCACAGAGAAGGCCATAAAGAGAAAGAAGGGCCAGTTGGGAACACATAGAGGAAAGAAAGGAAAGAGAGATGAGAGGGATGACGGAGAAGAAAGAGAGAGAGAGAGAGAGAGAGAGAGAGAGGAGGGTGGTGTAGCAATCAGCCCTTTTATATGCTTCCTTGCAGCAGAGCAGGTAGCAATGGTGGTAGGGATGACAAGTTGTTGCTAGGTCACAGTTGGGAGGAGCCTAGTGGAATTGTCTGTAAACCGACACTACCGAGTGTATTCGATAAGTATATGGATGAGATA
Source organism: Uromys caudimaculatus (assembly GCA_028551405.1). NCBI lineage: Eukaryota > Metazoa > Chordata > Mammalia > Rodentia > Muridae > Uromys > Uromys caudimaculatus. Next base: position 88,041,491 of record CM052704.1, read on the forward strand.
CTGAACATATAATAAGATAATGGGAAAGGGTTGGGAAGCATACGATAGAGAAGGTTGTGGAGAGCCCTGGGTAAGATTTCTTGGGCATTAGATGTCACTTCTAAGACTGTGCATTTCTCCAGACATCCCCACGCCTATGTGTGCTTCCACTGGCGCAGTTATCTCACTCCAACTGTCTTTAATGGGACTATTTCTTTTTCTCAGATTACGGGTGTTGTGAAAAACACAGAAGAGATCTTTCTTAGAAAATCTTTTGTTCTAGAGATTAGCAGAGTGATTGGCAATCAGGCCAAAGTTTATGAGAGGAAGAATGCCTGTGTATGAATGCACATTGGTGTGTGGACACGAGGCTCCAAGGTGTTTAAAACAAAGTACTGTTTCACATATCGTTCTGGTTGCACTCCAGACTCTCACACACTGCTTCCCTCCTCTCCTCCTATTTTGTTTTGTTTTGTCTTTTTGGAACAGAGTCTCACTATGTCACACTGGCTGGTCTGACTCTTGCTATGTAGACCAGACTGGCCTTGAAAGCTAAAGACCTACCTGCTTCGGTTTCCTTTGGAAAATAATCATTTGGTCACTGCCAAATGACTCTAGACTACAAAACAATGCAGGCCTTGAGTGGCAATAATGAGGGTGGTGCCAAGGCCAAAGGCAGATTTGGGGTGCATTCATTGGAGTAGCGGGGAAAAGACAGGGTAAACTGTAAAGAAGAACATGGAGGTTTACAACAGAATGACCCCAAATCCATGTGACATATGATCTTTGAGATATGCCCTGGTTTAGCACTGGAAGCAGGCAGAGCTTCTCTCGCAGATCAGTGCAGTAAGTATCAAGCACAATAGCAAGCCAGAAAAAAAGAGGGTCTAGAATTTTTACTGTGACCAGGGTTGCTTACCTGATCTTTCTCTGCCTCAGAGACAGCATGTCTAAAAGGCATGACAAAGGCAGGTGTTCTTTCTTCAGCTTGGTGTCTGGAGTTTCCTGTAGTCTCATCTCTACCCATGTGCTTCACTCATTTAAACAAAAATCTTCCATTGTCTGTGCTGTACCAGGTGGAGAAACCACAACTCTGTGTGTGTGTGTGTGTGTGTGTGTGTGTGTGTGTGTGTGTGTGTGTGTGTGTGTATGCACTCACATGTATGATGCATACTTTAGGAATTCAGTAAAACACACTAGAAGTAGAAGTTTAACGAACAATGAGATAGAAATATTACCCAAATTAAAAATTATATTTAAAACATCAAGGCTGCCAATTAATTCAGTGGTAGAACACTTGCCCGGCATGTGTAAAAGCCAGTGTTTAATCCTAAATGCGTGCGCGCGCGCACACACACACACACACACACACACAATCTGGATCAGTCAGAAAAGCAGAATATATTCAGAATTCGGGTAGTTCAGGAAGGAAGATGGCAAGCAATGGTAAGATGCCTGATACGGCTTATCTCCAGCAGCCTTGGCTTAGCTTAAGGAACCAAGTACCGATAAGCAAAACCAGAAAACCAGCGAGTAGCACAGATAGCGTGAATTTGAACCAAGACTTCAGTAAAGGGTAGTAGACAGAAAGGCACATATTTCAACAGCCAAAGGGAGGAAGATCTGAGAGGATCTGCATACAGACATTAATATACAGGACAGTTGGTACAAGTCCTGAGTCTCTCTCGGACTTGGTCCTGACAAGGTGATTTCACACATAATTCATTCATAAATGTTCGTTGTGTATTTTGCCTTCGATGACAAGACAGCAGTTAGACTGAAAATGATGCATTTACCAAAACTAGGGGAACAGAAAGCATGTCAGACATGGAAAGAAGACACATTTACTTTTGGACACATTAAACTGATCCCTCTGTGGTTAAATGAAGCCTGTGCCCCCAGGAGTGCAGGTGCTGCAGACTTAGTCTCTCATGAGTTAGGAGGTGGAGCCCAGAGAAAGGTAATTATATCCTAGAGAACTATATTTCTCACATGAACTAATGCTGTCTCATGGGGGGTAGGTCAGGTCTCATGGGAAAGGATTAGTTTCTCTGACTTCTCCTTCACAAGCAGCCGTGTCCCTCTCACTTCCCTTCCATGTTACCACAGAGCCAAGGGTCCTCTCGAGGACATCAGAGCTGTGTTATTTAGAGTCAAGCCAAATAAAGCCCCTTAGAAGTTATCTAGCATTTGATATTTTGTTTTAGCAGAACAAAATTGATAAGACAAAAATCAGTATGTCCAGAATTAAACTTACATCCTTGAAACCCAGGCACAGAGCACAGTGGTTAGTGGAAACATGTCACAACACACTAGTATGAAACATCCCGACATCTACAAGAATGTGAGCTGCTCTCTCGGGCTTGGTCCAGATGAGGTGATTTCACACATAATTCACTCATAAATCTTCATCATGTATTTTACTTTCGATGACAAGACACACTTTTATTTCTTGTCTGATATCTAAGTCAAAATAAAAATGTTTGGTAGTGTCCTGCTGTCTGTATAGGTGCTAAAAATCTATCTCATGAACACAATTCCCAAATTAGCACAAAGCAGGCACCTCTGCTTTTTCCCATGGGAAAGGCAGTTGGATCTGTCTTTGAGGCATTTACTTAGCAATCTTGCAAGGACTTAAATATGTGTATCCCTGGTGTGGGACTGGAGACTTGGGAAGTGCGGCACATGAAGCTGGCTAGTCAGATGTTTCTCATGGACCTTTCCATTGTATGCACAATACAGAGACAGGGGACAGTGGTGACAGAAGGCTGGGACCTCACCACAAGATTCAGAAGAGAAGGGGTAGCTGGGAGCCTGCTCCTTGCTTCCTGCTGTTTATACACACCCCGCCCCCACTCCAGCCTCCTGTAGGGTCTGTGAGTCTGATATCTTTTCAGCAAGTTTCCTTTTCTTCAATTAGTCAATGGCTCTCTGCCTCTTTTGATAAGAAACCTGGCAGAGCATCAGGGTACATTAAGTCATGCAATCAATAAGAAAATACAGTGTATTTATTTTCTCAGTAAATCTCCAATTGGAAAAATGATTGCTATTAAAGCCACCGAGTATAGCAGAGGAGACCTCAACCATGACTTCTTTCAAAAGGAACTTTATTAGCTTATCTCCAGCTCACAGCTCACCATATTCCTTCCTGTCAGTCTGCTGTCTACCCTTTATAGTAAGTCAGGCAGAGCTAGGAAGAATTCTAGCAAAGCCTATAGAGTTAATGGGGGAAGCAATTCCTCTAAGTTCTTTAATTTTGCTTAAAATCATAAAAGATTTATTTTTGTGGACGTGAGAATCCACTTAGAGAAGAGATCTTAAATATCCAAGAACTGTCTGCTGAGTGGCTGTCAGTGCACAGCTGTGCACCAGGTGTTGAGGATGGTCCCTTTCTTTGTTTGCTGTAGAGCGAGTGCTTAGCATGTTGGTACTTCATCAAGTGCCTGTCCTCACAATGCTTGTATTCCAGTGGAGGAGACAAGGAGGAGAGATGTCAAAATAATAGCAGCAAGTTGTGGCATATATGAAAGATACTAAGAGCTCAGACAGTAACTAACACAAGGACTCAGCTCCTCCACCCTCCCCAACTCCACACAAATAAATATACTGCTTACAAAAGAGCTCTCCAAAGACAGTTCTAATGTGCTGGGATCCAGAGCAAGAGAAGGAGTCGCTGCAATAGAATGTGGTGGAGCACTATTTTTTTTTTTTTTTTGATACTTTATTTACATTTCCAATGTTTCCCCTTTTCTAGGTCTCCTCTTTGGAAACCCCCTTATCTCCTCTCCCTCCCCGCCTCTATGAGGGTATTCCACCTCCCACCCACCCACCCACCCACTCCATATTCCCACCTTGACATTCCCCTTTACTGGGGCCTCTAACACCCTCAGGCCCAAGGGCCTCTCCTCCCCCTGATGACCAACAAGGCCCTCCTCTGCCACATATGTGGTCCGAACCATGGGCCCCTCCATGTGTATTCTTCGGTTGGTGGTCCAGCCTCAAGGAGGACCGGGGGGGGGGGTGGGGGATCAGGCCAGTTGACTCTGTTGCTCCCTCCATGGGGCTGCAGACTCCCTCATCTCCTTCAGTCCCTTCTCCAACTCCTCCATCTGGGACCTCACTCTCAGACCAGCAGTTACTGTAAAGTGAAACTTGGGTATTCCGAACGTTTCGGCTAATATCTGCTTATCAGTGAGTACATACCATGTTCCTTCTTTTGTGACTGAGTTACCTCGCTCAGGATGATATTTTCAAGTTCCATCCATTTGCCTGCAAATTTCATTAAGTCATTGTTTTTAATAGCTGAGTAGTATTCCATTGTGGGTTCACCCAGTGTGAGCTGTGGGACTTTGGTCTACTGACTTAGCCTGTCTGTGCCTTAGCTCCCTTTTCCATTAGAGAGCATGGGACCTGTCCCACATAACTACTGTGAGGAATGCATGCATTAGTGTTTGGGAGGTGTGGTACTGTGTCCCTGGTGTACAGAATAAGCAAATGAGGGGGAGCTATTATAAAAGCACCATTCTTATTCCAAAAGAAAAGTCAGCAAGTGTGAAAGCCTTAGGCAGGCAAGATCCTCAGCACATCAAACTGAAGCTTATGGTGCCAACAGAGCAGGGAAGAGACCTTAAGCAATTGAACGCAAGGCCGGAAACAGATCACACTAGGCAGGGCCTTGCAGTTCTTAGCAAAGTCTTTGGATTTTTTTTTCCTGAGTGAAGTTAAGAATGTAAGCAGGAGACAGATGTGACTGGAGTTATGTTGTAAGATCATCATTTCCTCTGCTCTGGGGCAAGTGGATATAGAAGTGGCAGTGGAAGTACAGTGCCAGCCAGGGGGATGATGTTCCCTTTTCAGAGGGAGCGATGGTAGTGGCTTTGGCCAAGAAGAAAGAGCAGAGAGCAGGTTCAAGATGTGTTTTGGAGAGAGACTTATTGTGAATTAGTTAACTATGAGGAAAAGGGGGCAGGGGGAGACAGAGATGCATAAACAGCTGTGCAAATGTCCACGGAACAAGTGTACCTAACGAAAATTTAGCTCACAGGCCTGAGAGGGGGCAACATGGGTAAACAGTGTGAGAACCTAAATTCAGTCCCCAGAACCCATGGTGAAAGGAGAACAGGAGAACACTAACCCGTGAGAGCTGTTTGCTGACCTCCATAAGCAGTGTGAGCACATGTACACACACACACACACACACACACACACACACACACACCCCAGAACAACAAAACAAAAAACAAGAAACAAAACAAAAAAGCATACTCTTTCCCAAGCAACAGAGAAAGCATTAAAATAAAATAAAATTCAGCTTACACATGGCTCTCCAAGTCATGCCTCCTGGCATGGACTCCACACTCTTACATGAAGGGTAATTTGTACAATAGCAGCGGTACACACATTAGGGCAGACCCACCCTTAATTAGAGCCTAAGCAACCAGATAATGAGTCTTACAAAAGATGGAAATAGGTATAGATAGAAGGTGTAAGGGCAAAACAAGAGTTGGGGCTTCTGTTTGCTTGTTCCTTCATTTTATTTGTTTGGTGCGTGCGTGTGTACGTGCGTGTGTGACTTGTAATGACTTGTAGGAATCAGATCTCTCCTACCATGTGGGATCCAGGGATTGAAGTCAGGTCATCTAGTTTGGTGACAAGTGCCTTCACCTCCTTAGCCATGCAGCCTGCATTCTTGCTCTTTGAGATGCGTTAGCAGAGATTGCAGACTACAGGTTGCTTGTTAGTACTTACCTTCTATCCATCCATTTTGATAATCCTACTGATTTGTCTAAAGATGCTTTCAAGTGCTCACACAATGGAAGGGGCTTGTTGGTACACACCAGTAATCTCAGCCTCAGATGAGGATGAGGCAGAGAGACATCATGCTCAGGAACAGGCTAAGCTGCAGAGTGATTCCTGTGGCGGGGTCTCGGCAACTTAGTTAGACTGAAGCGGACATGGCTCCATAATTCAGCACGTCCTAGTTACCATGTAGGAGGCGCTGGATTTGATCCTCATTTTGACTTCCACACATAAAGGGCATCTTTACTGGTGCTTTTCCAGTTTGATTTCTCCTCCCATACTGTGTTTGCTCAGGCCTGCAGACAAGGGTACTTGTAAGAGGTGGGAGTGACAGCCTAGCCTTCCTCCGGGTCTCAGCAACAATGCCGTAGCAGGGCCCACTGAGTGTGTTTGCCAGGTGTCTTCTAGAAACCACGATAGGAGTAGTGATGCACCTTTCTAATCCCAATCCTAGTGAAGGAGCGCTATCCACCTTAAATTTTATTGAATGTATTTTCTTTTTTGCAGCTAGTATGCTAATGCTATGGTTTCACTATTTCATTCCGTGGGGTTGAACTCAAGTCTTCAGGCTTAATGGCAGATGTCCCACCTGCTGAGCCAAGACCGGAGTTAAGGCACTTGCTCTGTCTGGCTATTCATCCTCCATGTTATAACATATCAAGAAGGGTCCTGCAGGACTCCTATGGGATGTCCTTATACGCACCAATCTCTAGAGCCACAAACTAAGTAAACTTCTATTCACTACAAATTACCCTGTTAGCTTACAAGAGAAACAACTAAAGTAACAACACAGTTTTGACAAATGAACCATATTACTTACAGGATTACTGGGAAGATTAGAATCATCACTATGTCATGCTTAACGCTTTCAAGCTTAATCAATGACAGCTTCTGGTGTTCAGGAAACATTAGACAAGTTCTATCCATCGAAACAAAGCCAACATAAGAAAAGTAGGTCACAGAACACAGTCCCGCTCAAACTTGGCATCAGATGACCCAATGTTTCTTTCCCCACATAATCGCGATGTTCTAATCAGCCTGTGACTCTGACCTTTCGGGCAGCAGGCACCCTATTATTACTTAGTGGCTGATGAATCCAGAGTCAACATTTGGAAGCTGAAGAATGCCCATCTTCTTTCAAAATCTTTTGGCTTTTAAAAAGCTGAGCACAGCAAAGAGCTTTGCCAGTAGTCAGCTCCTTCATGCAAATGAACTAATCCATAAACAAGATAGAATTAGAAAATGAAGAAAACTGGAGAATTGTATGTTTGCTTTATATGGCAAATAGATTTAAATACAGTAAATGGATTTATGACACCCAGTTTTAAAAGTAGAAAAACTGCAAGTTCAAAACCAACCTGGAATACAAAGGCAAATAATAAGATTGTCTCAAACTAGAAGAGGAAAAAAAAAAAAAAAAAGGAAGGGGAGTCTGTAAAGCTGAGAGAAGAGCTGATTTCCTTTGTCTATGATGCTTTAATTTATAGATATTAATCCAAATACCTAACTGTACTCCATTGAAAATCCACCAAAAGTAATCAATTATGATGATAATTTAGTACTTTTTTTTTTGCAAAAATAATCTATGTGTGGATTTTTAGCTTTTTTTTTTTTTTTTTTTTTGGTAAGAATAGAGCTAAGGACCATTTCCTTCCTTCATGAAGACTGCATTCATTTATATTAGCGATATGGAGTGTTAAATATATTATTTAATACATCATCTCATTCCTAAAATTTTCCTCAACTTTAAAAGATTTACTATTATTCATCTGTGTGCTCTATATGCGTGTATGTGTATCAGTGCACACATACCATGGCACACGCATGGAGGTGAGAAGACAACCAGTGCAGTGGAGCATCTGAGAAGGGAACGCAGTTCGTCTTCTGGTTTAGTGGCAAGTGCCTTCACCCACTGATTCATTCCACTGGTCCTTTCTTCATCTTTCATCTTTTCACATTCACTGTTTCTCTAAATTAATAAATAAATTCTATAAAGTACCAAGACGCATTAGGAATAATTGTAAAACTTTTCACTATTGAGACCTTGACACTGCATTTCATTCCAGCTGCACTATATAGAGGAACAGGTACCTTCCATGGGAGGATTCAGTTAGTTAAATAATCAATTGCCTCTTTGGAAAACTGGACACGCGACTCTGAAACAGTCCCAAGAGCAGTAGGCTTCTTGAGAATTGAGCAACTTCTGTTAATGAGAATGAGAATGAGTTCAGAGGGCTTAGCATGCAGGTGCAAGCATGCACACAGAAACCAAAACGACAGAAATAATTTTAGAATCGGTGGCCCACATGATTCAAATAATCTTTGCTGAGAGGTTAACACAGTGTGAGAAAATGAGACAGTGAAAAATATCTTGTTCCATATTCATTCCTGTTTTAAGTCTTTTTCATTTTTACTTTTTTATTAGGGAGGCTATACCCCACATTGCCTGTGAAGATCTGAGGACAACCTGTGGGAGCCGGATCTCTCCTTCCATCATGTGAGGTCCAGGTATCAGAGTCAGTCCTGAATTGTCCTCTGACATCAACACAGGAACCATGGCAGGAAAGGACACACACACACACACACACACACACACACACACACACACACACGTAATAAAAAATTTAAATAGAAAAAACTCATGACAGCATTGTTATTGATAGCAAAATTTTAAGGAATTACTTAATTATTTATTGATAAGTGAATGTGGAATGAGTGTAAGTACCAATGTAAGGTAGAACTCTATTAGAAGTATTGAAGTATTGACAAGTTTTCCAAAGTCTCAGTGGTATTTTAACCTGAGAAGTGTATGAGGAGTTCGTATTCACATCTAAATACATAAGTGTGTATGTTTACATGCTTCTGAATTCTATATGTATATAGTACACACATGTACATGTACATAATATACATATATGCATACATTATATATACATATATGTATATACATACATATATATCACTTGGTATATCAGCCAAGTGATATGTAGATATGTTAAGAGAAAAACACAGTAGATAACTCTTTGGTGTAGAATAATTCAGTTTTATGAGGAATCCTGTGTATGCACATTTGTGTACATGTGGATAAGTGACAGCCTCAGGGCTGATCATTTAACTCCTGGAAATATCCTTATAAGACAGGATATTGGAGAGTATTGAGATTTTATAACTTTGTAACTTTTGCAAAATCTGCTTTTAATAATGTGTGTCCTTTACTTTTATGGGTATTTTTCCTGCCTCCTGCCCTTCTGTGCATATTGAGACATGGTCTGCTGTGCTGCACACTAGCCTTCCAGCCCTCACTCCCATGCCTCTGCCTCAGGGCTGGGACTAGAGTAGTGCATTGCAAGGCACAGCTGTGTATTTTTGTCGGTTGATGAAGGCAAAATAAAACATGAGCTTGCCCAGGACACTTAAATAAGCAAGACAATTTTAAAGAAGAAACCAAACTTGAACATACTCCAGTGGATATTTATCCAGCAACAATGTGAATTATACATTTAATTCACAGGAAGCAAGAACTTACTGGAGACATAGTATTAAGAATCATCTTCTCTGCCCAGTGAAGGATATTCTGTAGAAAATGTTAGGGCCATGTGGTTGAATCTGTTCTTGCACTGTAACTGAGGAAAAAATGTTCTTTTTTAGTTATAGAGTACCCAATTTTGCATGAAATTTAATCTGAATTGAACCAGAAATAACAATACCTTGTTTTCCCTAGTGTTCATTTTAAAATGTTAATTGTTTTTGTACTGGCTAGTTTTCTGTCAACTTGACACAAGCTGGAGTTACCACAGAGAAAGGAATTTCAGTTGAGAAAAATGCCTCCATGAGATCCAGCTGTAAGACATCTTCTCAATTAGTGATCAAGGGGGGAGGGCCCTTTGTGGGTGGTATCATCTGTGGGCTGGTAGTCTTGGGCTCTATAAGAAAGCCAGCTGAGCAAGCCAGGAGAAGCAAGCAAGACAGTAAGTTACATCCCTCCATGGCCTCTGCATCAGCTCCTGCTTCCTGACCTGCTTGAGTTCCAGTCCTGGCTTCCTTTCGTGATGAACAGCAATTGGAAGTGTAAGCTCAATAAACCCTTTCCTCCCCAACTTGCTTCTTGGTCATAATGCTTGTGCAGGAATAAAAACCCTGACTAAGACAAATTGGTACCAGGAGTGGGGTATTCCTGTGACAACCTGACCATGTTTTAGGGATGATTGTGGAAGGACTTTGGAACTTTGAGCTAGAAGAGTCATTGGGATGTTAAGAGCTCTGTGGGGTGTTCTGTAGGAGCTTGGAAGATAATGTTGAGAACAGTGCAGAAGATGGAGGCCTGGCTTGTGAAATTTCAGAGGGAAGATTTAAGACTCTTAACAGGGCCATTGCTAGTTTGATTTAAGATTCTGGGGTTTTGGTTAGCTGGGGCTGAAGAAATCAGCTGTAATTAACAAGATACCAGAACTACTAAAGCAAAACCATTGCATTACTGGGACTGTTGATGCTGGTTAGCTGGAGCTGGGAAATTGGCAGTGATTGGGAAGAGACCAACATCATTGAGGTGAAATCTTCTGAGAAGTGTTTTCTGAGAACACAGAGGCTGCATTCCAGAGATAGCCAGGGTTGTACCTTGTGCTGTGGCTGAACTTGGTAATATTTAAGAGTCACCCAGGTGGTACTGGTTTTGAAGGCATGAAAGGGTCATGAAGAGCAGCTGAGGCCTGGGCACTGTAAGTGGCCACAGAAGGCCATTGGTGAAGGTGCAGCCTCAGTTGCAATTGATGGCCCAAGGCTGAAGGTGTCATGCAGAGGAGATGAGGCTTGGCACCATGAAGAGAGCCTATGAGAGGCTGTTGGTAAACCTAGTTGCAACAGAAGACAGCAGTGTTTTGGAGATACCAGTACCATAAGATGACCACCAAGAAGAGCAGCAGCAGTGGGGTACAGGCATCTGGAGCCTAGAAGACAAGTTGTGTGCTACAAAAGGCAGAGCTGGAGAAGTGACTGAAGCCCTTGGAGGAATCCAGAAGATCGTGAGTGGATCCCAGACATTGAACGGTTGGAGTTTGATTTTGCTTTTGATTGTAACTGTGCCCTGATATTTTTTCCCTCCTGATAGAAGAAGTTATTTTAGTGGAGCCCACAGTTAAGAGACTTTTAATTGTAAGAAGACTTTGAATTCTAAGAGATTGGGTATTTTTAAAGGGATTGAAAATTTAATGTGTAAGAATTTGCAAAGACTGTGGGACTTTTAAAGTTATTTAGATCTTGGGGATGAATAAGAAAGTAAGGATTGAGGCTTAATAGTGATGTATTTGTGTGTCAAGTTGATAAGGGGTCAATTGTACTGGCTGGTTTTGTATCAACTTGACACAAGCTGGAGTTATCACAGAGAAAGGAGTTTCAGGTGAGAAAATGCCTCCATGAGATCCAGCTGTAAGGCATTTTCTCAATTAGTGATCAAGGGGGGAGGGCCCCTTGTGGGCTGGTACCATCTGTGGGCTTGTAGTCTTAGGCTCTATATGAAAGCCAGCTGAGCAAGCCAAGAGAAGCAAGCCAGTAAGGAACATCCCTCCATGACCTCTGCATCAGCTCCTGCTTCCTGACCTGCTTGAGTTCCAGTCCTGACTTCCTTTAGTGGTGAACAATGTGAAAGAGTAAGCTGAATAAACCCTTTCCTCCCCAACTTGCTTCTTGGTCATGATGTTTGTGCAGGAATAGAAACCCTGACTAAGACAGTTTTATAGGAATAATTCTAAATGTTTTGTATGTATTAATTAACAAATTACAACCAGTTATTATAATCATCCTTATTTCTCAAAGAAGAAAAATGAGACACAATTTTAGGATGAAGTAATTTGACAAAGTTCACCCAACTTACAAGTTAGTTGGCTGGGATTCAGATACAGGCAAACCTGTTCAAATATTTCCTTCACTCCATATTATCTTTTGAAGAATTCTAAGTAAATTTTTTTAAGTTACTAAATGATATTATAACATTAGTTTGTTTCAATATTCAAAAGGCTGTAAGGATGTTTGATACTGTATGACTTTGCTAAGAATGAAAGTTTGGACTACTGGAGCTGGGGAGATGGCTTACCAGTTAAGAGAGGATGCACTCTTGCAGAGGACCTGAGTTCAGTTCCTGTCACATGCACAAACTCCTCATAACCGCCTGTAGCTCCAGCTCCAGAGTACCTGACACCCTCCTCCGGCCTCTTCCAAGACCTGTGGTCATTTATGCACACACACAAACACAATAAACATAAAATGTTTTGATTACAATAACTTTACTTAGTGCCTCCCTCCCCATAACTCAAAGATTCTTTGCTTTGATACTGCTGTCACATCCTGGGTATCACATTTATAAAAATACATTCTTTTGGAAGGAAATAGCAATGATTTTGAGAAACTAATTAGAATGAATTGCTTCTGGTTTACTTAAAGAGGCTACTATGACTTGACTCTTTAATTCTGTTTATGCATTCTGATGCAAAGACCCACCAGGCAAATTAAGTAGTGAATAACTTAAGATTTATTTATTTTTGTTAGAAAATGAGGTTATGTGAACAATTGTTCTGCTTTGCTTCTGCCAGCTAATAAAAAATTCAGTTCAGAAGAGGAATACATTGTTGAGACATAAATCTATGACTAGAGTGTTTATGCCTACTGTACAAAACAAAATCTACCCACAAGGTGAGAAATAATTGAAAAGTCACAAAAGAAATGAAATGAAATGAAACGAAACTCATTAAGACAATAGTTTGCCTTTACTTTTGTTTATTTTTAAATTTGTTTTTTTTAATTGGTTGATTGATTGTTAGGCTGGCCTGACTTGGAACTTGCTATAGACTGGGCTAGCCTCCAACTTGTAGTGATGCTCCTGCCTCAGTATAGACTGCCTCACCACACCTGGCTACTTAGAGGTTTTGGACCACTGGAAAGTAATTACCATTATGAAGACACAGTTTGGGAAAAAAATTTACATTACTTTAGGAAACACTCTCTCTCTCTCTCTCTCTCTCTCTCTCTCTCTCTCTCTCTCTCTTATAATTTAGATGGCTGATATTTGATTTTAGCATACAAAGTAATAGATTTCATCATGATCTTTATACATGCATGTTATTATACTTGTTCTGAGAGAATGACTTTAAGTTAACGATTGTGTTTGGAAAAGATTACTCTTTAACTCCATCTAATTAAATGATAGGGTACTTTCCTGTGTTATTCCTTTGGGCAAAATTACCCATCACTATTTCTCTGAACTTACATTAGATCAAACAAACATGGATCAGATTTCTAGTTGTCATGTGCACATTTTACCAGTAAGAGGTAGAGAAGTTATTGTCAGTCAAAGGTTATCTGTTAACATTCACAAATTCTAATTTGTAATTAGAAGCATAACCATGGCCTGTGTGGGACATCATGGTATCCTGAAGTTGAGAACACCAAGCACCAGGACTTTCAGATTAGTAAAGGGTGACAACAAACATCAGAGACTATACTGAGCTGCAGCTCTGAATTATTTGCTTTTCTGTTGCTGTGATAAAACTCCATGACCAAGGCAACTTATAAAAGTGTTTAATTGGGCTTAAGAGTTCAAAGGGTTAGGATAGCTGGGGGCTCACAGAGGGAACAGTGAGAATGGTGCACAAGTCTTTTGAATCCCCAAAGCCTGCTCCAGTGACATACCTCCTCCAACAAGGCCACACCTCCTAACCTTTCCAAACAATTCCACCAACTAAGGACCAAGTATTCAATCATATGAGCCAATAGGGGCACTTCTAATTCAAACCAACATAAACTCCTAGTGTTTAACATGCAAATAGACTAGGAAAATCACTTAAGAAATATACTTTATGGTCTGGGAAGATGGCTCAGTTGGTAAAGTACCTGTGCATAAACATAACTTAACTTCAGTCCCCAGCGGCCATGCATAAAGCTAAACATGGCAATGTGTACCTGTAACTAAAGTCAAAGTGAATGTAGAAAGTGATTGAGAAAGACAACCAGCATTAACCTCAGACCTCCATATGTGCACTTTATCTGTGCATATATCACACATGTACACAACACCACACACACATAAAAAAGAAAAAAGTATGTACATTATGTATAATGGCATATATGTGTAAAGACACCATGATGAATCTCATTCTTATGTATAATAACCAAAAAGGTAATTAAAGAGAACAGAAAGAAAATATAGATTATTTTGCCCAAGGGGAAAGAAGAGGTTATATAAGAATTGGCTATTGAGCTGTAGAGATGATCAACACTTAAAGATCATGTATTAATCTTCCAGAAGACCTAAATTCAGGTCCCATCACCCACACTGGGCAGCTTACAACCACCTGTAACAGCAGCTCCAGAAGAATCTGAACCCTCTGGCCTTAGCCAGCACCCATAGTCATATGCACATGCCCATAATCAAGTATACATAATTACCAATAACAAATAAATCTTAAAAGAAAAAAAATTGATCATTAAAGGCAAGTTCTAGAGACAGGCAAATTTAGTGGTGAAATAATTGCCAAGCTAATAGCTTAAATTTTTATTTCAAAAGTAGTAAAGTGACTAGTTTTATTATTTGTAGTAAAAGCCATGGACTTTATCTATGTCTACCAAGAAATTCTACATATACTTAAGTTTATAAAGATTCTTAAATGCACTCTCAACTTACTCTACTACATGAGAGAAAAGGAGTAAGCCATCATCTTGTGGGGAGAAGAAGGGAACAGGTTGATGCATAGAGATCCAAAACTTACCCTCACATAAATGCTTAAAATTTTGTTTGTTTGATTTTGTTTTTCAAGACAAGCTTTCTCTATGTAGCTTTGACTATCCTTGAATTCATTCTGTAGACTAGGCTGGCCTTGAACTCAAGAGATCCTTCTACTTCTGCCTCCTAAGTGCTGGGATTGAAAGTATGTGCCACCACCACCCATCTAAAATCAAATCCAAACTCTTGATCATCGATCAACATTCAGTCTCTTTATCATGTAAGCAAAAAGAATAAAATCAGAAAAACAGACAAATGATAGAGAAACATCAGAGAAGAAAGAGTTTCTTTTTACAAGGAGTTGGAGGGGCTAGAGAGGTGGTTCAGATGTCAAGAGCCCTTGTTGCTTTTTGAGAGGACCTGTGTTCAACTCCCAGCACTAAAATGGCAGCTCACAGCCATATGAAACTCCAATTTCAGAGATCTGATGCCCTCTTTGGGCCTCCTTAGGCACAAGGCACACATGTGATATACCCATACATGTAAAATAAAATTTGAAGGGGTTGGAGAAAGGTGAAGACTAGCTCTGTAACAGATCATCCTTCTGATGGCACAAGGCTACAACAAAAGCAACGTGCATACAGGAAGGGAGGGAAAATATTCTTCGTTATACTTGCTCATATTTGGGTTCCTCAGGAAATGGAATAATATTGAAGTCTGAGTGCCCTGGAGCAAGACCCCAAATGCAATACTGACCAAGCCCGCTCAGTCAGTCAACAGGTTCTCCAGCACAGGAGTAAGGATTGAAAAGAAAGAGACAATTAGACAATACTGCAGCATGACCCCAGTCAATTCTGAGGCTGAAGCGGGTTTATTTTTTCCCAATCTGCTTTTATACCATTTTAATTACATGCAAGCAATAAGGTCAGTTCTAGGTTGAGGAACAAGCAATACAATAAACACAATAGTGAAGGAACAAACAAGGCAGTAAACAAAGTCCCGTGACCACTCCAGGGATCACTGTTTCTAAAGGCTTGTCAGGATGACCAGAGATATTTGAGCCTACTTCACTGTCCTAGCCCAATGTCATATTCATGCCTGAAGCCTACTTCTTTGTTCCACCCTAAAATCAGATTCCTGCCTGAACTTACTTCCCTGTTCAAGCCTAATATTAGAGTCTTGCCTGAAGTTACTTCCTTGTCCTTGGCCAAATGTCAAGTTCCTGCCAAGTGGTCCTCAAAGCTCTTCACACAATATGCAAGCAAATGTTTCTCCTTGAACTTAGTCATCTACTGGGAATTCTCTACATACAGTTTTCAGACTTGCTTTTATCATTTTGGTCAATGAATGGATTTAGATTCAATCTATAAATATACTTTGGAAATCATACACTGTTACCCATAAGCTATGTCAAAAGTATCGATAACAATTAGTGTAACTATTTCCTTGAACTCAGTCTTTTGAAGTGATATATTCTTTGTCTACTCTTTCTTCTATAACTCCTTCACACTGGCACATATAAATATCACCTTACTGAACAAGGAATAAATATACTCATGCTTCTCCCCCAGTTGTGCATATATACTTATATGCAGGGATGCTGTTCCCATGAAATGTCAACAATATAGTGGAGTAAGCAAGACCCTCATCAGGACCACTCAACTAGGCATATCTACACAGAAATCTCACAAAGTTACACCCATAGATGATGAGCTACAGGGAATCAGGGGCTGCTGAGAGAGGAAGAATGAGTTTTTTTCAATGATGAGCCCCCTGAGAGGTTAGCCAATCTCAAGCCGTCAGCCCTAAACACACATACACACACATGCACACACACACATCCAGATGTACACACACG
The DNA here is from genome assembly GCA_028551405.1 of Uromys caudimaculatus. Taxonomy (NCBI): domain Eukaryota; kingdom Metazoa; phylum Chordata; class Mammalia; order Rodentia; family Muridae; genus Uromys; species Uromys caudimaculatus. The sequence goes on from CM052704.1 coordinate 88,057,834, forward strand.
TATGCTACTTAATACTCAATAATCTCTATGTGTGTATAATAATTAATAATGCATAAATCAGAGAGAGAGAGAGAGAAAGTAGGTGGCATGAGTGAAATCAGAGGGAGAAGAAAGAGTAGAAGTGATATAATACTTGTATTTGAACTTCAACATTTTTTTTAATTAAAAAGTCAGATCATCATGAATTCTGTGTTCTCCCTATTACTTCATTACTCAGTATGTATGTGCAGTCATTTCTAGCATACTGGATATAAAATTTGAATTTTATATCGCCTGTATTTTATCTATGCACAGAAGTAATACCATATACTGTTTCTTTGAGAGTGGTTAGTTATTGCAGCAAATGAAAATCTTACACAGAGTTCCTTAAGAATTTTTCTGTTTTTATTATTTTTAGTGTGTGTGTATATGTATGTGCACATATGTACATAATTATGTGCATATGTGTACATGTGTACAGTATGTATGTGTGTGTGTGTGCGCATATGTGTATGAAGACCAGATGTCAACATCAAGTTGCTTCTTTTATGGATCTTCACCTTTTCTGAGACAAGGTCACTAAACTTGGAGCTCACTAACTGGACTGGCTGGCCAACGAGGTCCAGGGATCTGCCTCTCTCTGCTCCACAACACCAAGGTAGAAATATGCACAGTTGTGCCTGGTAGGTGCTGGGTATCCAAATCAGACATCATGCATGCACAGAAGACACTACCTCTAGGCCATCTTCCCAGCCCTGATCTTCTCAAGAATTTCCAATTCAAGATCTGTATTTGTTAAAATTAGGTTTAGCAGCAAATGATGGAGAACCCTCCATAAGAGCATTAGGAATTTATTTTAGTCTCATAAATGATCATGAAGTGTTTCATAGTGAGCATAATGAAAAAAAGAAAACACCATGCCTTGTGTTCTCCAGTCCCCAGACTCCACCCATGTTTTCAAGACTCCAGACTCTATACATATTCTCTAAACCCCAGGCTCCATTCATCCTGATGTCTGTCTTCTTAGTCTTCAACATGGTGGTCCCAAGCTGGATGCATCACTTTTCACAGGAGCAGAGTAAGACAAGGATCAGAGATCCAGAGAGACAGGACTAGAGGAAGACTTAGCTTCTTCTGAAGGAGGGTCAGAGCAATTGTCACAAGACGTTTTGACTTGTGTGGTGTTATTTATGCCTTTTGCAAGCTGTATCTAGCTTATTTCAAATAAACTGGGGCCCTGAAGCAAGGGGAGCGACTATGGAGAGTGGGCATAATCAGTTATTGCAGCTTCTCGACATTGTTATTTAAAGTTAGAAACGTTTCCTTCTTGAATGGGTGGACAAAGCATAGGCTGATGAATCCATCAGGAAAGTGAAATGATTCTGTTTGGTGACTCTTTTACTAGTCTCTCCTCCCCGGTGGTGCTGGAGATGGAACCCAGGGTCTCACACATCTATGCAAGCCCCTCACCAGTTAGCTACACCCTCAGTACTATCATCACCTTTTGCGTTTTGTAAATTAGTAAATGGAACAATTCTCTTTTGCAATTTCACCTGTAAAGTCTCAGAAGTTGCTGTTCTGTTCTAACAAGTTCTGAGCTAACAGACTAAAAACAAAACAACTCCTCCTGGGTCCATAAGAGAAGTAAGGCCACAGGGCAAACTGCTACCTCCAAACTAGAAATTCAAGACCTGCAGAAACAGTATCACAATATATGAGAAAGGAAACACCATGGGAAACAGCTCTCACAGTTCTGGAGGTTCAAGTACAGCTGCCTGTTCTGAGCTCTGAGGCAGCCCCTCTTAGCTACCTTTATCATGGCAGACCTCTATGGTGATAGCAAGTATGGGAGCCAGCAATCTCATCACCAAATGAAGTCGGAGAGATTGGGTAGGCATGGGCTCAGGCTTTTATAAGGTACCTTTGTGAGAACTCATGCAGCAGGGTGGTATTCCCTCCCCAGGGCAAGTTCTCCATGGCTGAAGATTCTCCCACTAGGCCACACCTCTTAATGCTTCTGCCACCATCCCAGGGCCCAAGCCTCTAATATATGGACCACTGCACATACTAAAAAGAAAAGAGTAAGTTTTAAGTGATAAAGCAAGCATCAGAAACAGACAGGGCAGAGTGGCAGAATTATCAGATAAAGAACTTAAAACAATACAGACACCAAAGGCTCCAATGAGTAAATCACACAGGAGAGAGAAATTACTGACACAAGCAGAGGTAGAAATCCTGAGAAAGAACCAATAAGGAATTCTAGAGATAAAAATGACAAGAGAAACTCTGAATGCTTTTGATGGGCTTATTAGTACTCTGGACGTGGCTGAGGTAAGAATCTCTGAGCTTTAGAAGACATCAATAGAAATCCCCAAAACTAAAAAGCAAAGAGAACAAAGACAAAGGGAGGGCAAAGCAGAGCAGAATACACAAGAACTGTGGGACCCTCACAAAACCATAACTTCCCAGCAATAGAAATACCAGAGGAAGCAGAAAAGATCCAGTGTTTTTGCCTCCTCAAAATTCATGTGTTGAAACCTAGCTCCCAGTGATGGTACACGGAGGTGGGGCACAGGATTAGAGTGTTTACACAGGAGACCCCAGAGAGCTACTTTGCCCTTTCAGCTATACAAACACTGTGAACAGAAGATCATCTATGATCCAGGAAGGGAGCCCCAGCAGACACCAAACAGGGTTCATGCCTTTCTAGTGAATTTCCCATTCTATAGAACTATGAGAAAAAATGTTTGTACACCACTCCAGATGATAGATAGATAGATAGATAGATAGATAGATAGATAGATAGATAGATAGATAGAGATAGATAGATAGATAGATAGATAGATAGATAGATAGATAGATAGATAGATAGATAGATAGATAGATGATAGATAGATGGATAGATGATGGATGGATGGATGCATGGGTGGGTGCATGGTGGATGGACAGACAGACAGACAGATAGATAATCAGATTAAATGAGCAAATACACAACTGGTATGTAGGAACATAGTCCTTGCAGAATACCTACAAAAGCAATTTTGGAGCAGGGCAAGGAGCATAGGTTGGAGAATTTTAGTGGTGCATGGTTTTTGGTTTTTTTTGTTTTTTGTTTTTAAGGCCTCTGTTGATGGGAATAGGGCTTGAAAATAATTTCTAGTACAGTCCCAGGAAGAAATGGGGGAGCTATAGGGAGAATTTCAGTCTTCTTGGAGAATATCAAAGTAATTCATGTAGAAGGTCGGTAGAAATAAGGACTGTTTGCTGTTTTGGGACAGATTTTTATGCATAAAGCCCTGCCTGGCCTCAAACTTTCAATCTTCCTGCTTCAGCTATTTGCATGGTAAGATTGCAGGTATGCACCATCATTACCAGATCAGAGCTATGGACTGTAAAGATGATTTTGATAAGGTCTTCAACAAGAATGGGGATATATTATTAGACACTGAAGAGAAGGCCATCCTTGTTAGGATGCAGCAGAAAGGTTGGCCGAGCTGTTTTTGTTCTTGTGGATTGTGGAAGGCAGAGTCTGTTAGAAAATAAAATTGATCATTTGGCTAAGGAAATGTCTAAGCAGAGAGCTGAAGTTAGCTTCCCTGGATTACTTAAATTTGAGGAGAAAGAAATGACTTTAAGATGGAAATTAATAAATAAAAAGGATGTCAAACTTACAGACGTCAAACGTTTTCTGACTGCAAGCATTGTAAGTCAGGAGAGATCACTGATGGCCAAGCAACTTGTCAGATGGTAAGCTATGGAGATCAGAAACTCAACAGAAACTCAACAGAAGCTCAACAGATGTGGGGGGGGGGTATTTTAAAGACAAGGGGAGGATGACACACAAGGCAATTCGGAAACCATTCTGACTGCATCTCCCATCATAAGCCCAAAGTGCAGTTCCAGGGGCACTAAAATTCCCGGGAGTTCTAAAGGATGGGGCCACTTCTGTGGTCCTGGTTGACAAAGATATCCCTGTCAGGTGCCTTATCACTTGGGTTTAAGAGCTATGAGATGGATTTTGCCCAGAAAAACTGAAAGGACATGACTACTATCACTGAGATTTCAAAAATGGAACATTCGCAGAACTATAAATATAGGAACCCAGCCAAGGAGAGCTATGAAGCCCAGAAAGCGAACTACAGTATGGATAGGACCATGACAGAGGCTCCTGCCTGTTTGGAGAAAGTAATGAAGGCCAAATCAGATCAAGCCATAGGGATGTGTGATGGTTTGAATATGTTTGGCCCAAGGACTGGCATGATTGGGTGGGCCCACGGTGTGGCCCTGTTGGAGTAGATGTGTCACTGTGGGTGTAGGCTTTAAGACCTTCATCCTAGCTACCTAGAAGCCAGTATTCTGTTAGCAGCCTTCAGATGAAGATGCAGAACTCTCAGTTCCTCCTGCACCATGCCGCCTGGAAATTCCATGTTCTTGCCTTGATGATAATGTACTGAACTTCTGAACCTGTAAGCCAGCCCCAATTAAATGCTGTCTTTAGAAGAGTTGCCTTAGTCATGGTATCTGTTCACAGCAGTAAAACCCTAACTAAGACAGGATGTGATACCTTGGTTTGGAATGCAAAGTATGAGCCTGAAGGAAAGAGCAGGAAGCCGAAGACTATTGTTGACCTTTAATGTCTTATGTTGCTTGTCCTATCAGCTCTGGTCATTCTTAGGACTCCATTTTTTTCTTTCTTATTTGCTTCTTTCAGAATAAGGATCAGTTTCAGAATTTCTCTATATTTAGCAAGCACATAACATACTTCATTTTCCATTTTAGGTTCATATTAGGAAAGATACTGACTTTTCTATACCTGTCCTTGCTCTGAAATATTGAGACAGAATATTTTTATTAATGAGCTTCTTGCAATACTGAGCTATTCTATCCCAACTATGCTGGCCTGGTCTACTTTCCAACTATGTGGCATTACCTGGCATCTAGGTCTTGCCCTGGCTGTTCCTGCTCCATAGGCCATTCCTGCTCCATGGGTGCCCCCCTGGACTCTCTCATGGCCACCTGCTCATGACAAATCCCCACAGTCCCATCTTGCTCTTCTCCTTACACCAGGGACTCCCTCCTCCTCTCCTGCCCAGCTATTGGCTGATCAGCTTTTAATAACCAGTCAGAGGTGATGGGAAACAATTTTTACACAACACCAAGACATGAAATGCTCGACAATGCCAGTGTCCGAACTGCAACCGGATCTCTGGGCTCAGTAGTCAGCATCTGAATACACAGTCCACAGAACCATCCCCCGACATTGAAATGCATTGTACTTCAGCTGTCGGGAATTTAGATGATACTTAGATGAATGAGACTTTTGACTTAGACCTGTAGTCACGTCAAACCTTTTCACAATACAACACCATCATCCACAATTTCATGCTTGACACTTACACAGCCAAGATTTTTTAAATTACATTTATTTTTCAATGTGAGCTCACACTGATTATATCAAATATTTAAGAAAGAAATTCTACTAATTTCTTTCTTAACGATCCAATAATAAATGCATGGGCATTTATATTGACAGCTCAGTCATAATTTTCACCATCTGTGGAATGACACTCATGATGGTGCACTGGAAACAATATATCCCAAAATCCTTTACAATTTGGCCTTCTGTGGTTAATAGAAGGAACCATTTTCATCTAACCTGGGAGTCATTTCCTCCATTCATTTAATAAGTACACACTGTGCTATAAACCAGTTTCTAAATATTTCTCAGAAAATAAGTACTGAGGTTGGTGTAGACTGAGGTAGAAATTGTGTTTCCTAAATGATTTCTGCTTTCTCTTCTTCCCCTGCAAAAGAAGGTGGAGAGACAGAAAGATGATATATTTGGTCACCCATAAGAGTCATGGGTGACAGGTTAATGAGAAAAGAGCATAACAAATTAGTTTAGCTAGAATTGGTCAACGGGAGGCTTCTGAAATGAAGGAAAGACCCAGGGGACACTGCCTGTTTGCATACCTGCACTCAAGAAAGTTTCACAGCAGGTGTTGAAGTGTGCTTGCACAAAAGGGTCTAAAGGCCCTGTTCAGATTCCCCTTGCCTTTTTGTGCTTATAGCGTTCCTTTGTACAGGGCCTGGGGCAGGACTGAGCTGAGGGGTTCTGGTTTCTATGACTTGCTTCCCAGGAGCAAAGCTGGTGAGGCAGGAGGACAGGGAAAGGTCATAGAGGGACTTTTGTTTCTGAGAACATTTAATTTCCTGTCCTCAGCCTGTCAAAATACCGTACTTTGGGGTATTATTTTCTGAACCTCAACAAAGTTTAATTCTTATCTGAGAAACAATGTATCCAGACCCAGATCATGAATCATGATTAGCCTAAACCCAAAGTTTCCAAACTGTGTACTCATTCCCCAAGGGGCCAAAGTAAACTCATTTGGGATAATGGTGTCATGACTTATTTCAAAATGTTGAGGGAAACGGAAGGACTCAGTGGTGCACACACACTGCCAGCGTGGTGGCAGTGCCCCCCTTAAATCATGCGGCATCACATTCCTGGGCTATGTCATATGGCTGCAAAGCTGGGATGAGCATCCCTGCTGTGACAAAGAACAAGGACAACTGGAAATGAAGATGACATTGCCTGATCTAATTCCAAGATTCCAGAGTTACAAACGGTACAAAAGATATCTACCCTTGGTTATCTATTGGTTGATTGATCAATTGCCTCACAGATATCCATATCTCACACTAATATTGTAGTTATTTTAAAATTATGAAAAGCATCATCAGAACTTTAAAATCACTTGTGTTTTAGATGGCTCTTAGGCTGTCAATTAAACTTCTGTGGATTTCCTTTGAGATCATGAAAAACATTCTGAGTTCCCACTGGAGCTTGAGCAAAGGAGTCTGAGGTCCTAGTGAAGCCACACCACAGGGTCTCTCTCCCTCTTCTCCATACAGCTCTGCAGAACCATAATGCAGTTGTGGCGAGGTGGAATCTGCTGGGTGGGGCTGAAGAGAAGGCTTTGCTTCCCTGACAGAGGACAACAGTCAGCCCTACTACCGTCCTCCAATAGCCCGCTTCCATTAGTACAGGAGTCCCCAAGTGTCAGGTAAAGACTAATTAGTAGATGATGCTCCAGTCAAGGGTGTGAGAACAGAGTGGATGTGTCAAAGTTTGAGCTCCCACTCTTAAAAGGATTGAGCACCACCTCTACTTCTATGCTTGCTGAAGCCGGAAGAATTTAAAAGTCTCAATTAAACATTGATAATATCAGCAGGACTAAGATAAGAATCTCAGATATCATTATATCTAATTGCTCTATGGACTACATTCACTGAGATCTTGAAAATGTCTTCACTATTATCTTATACACTATATTTCATATGATAAATTTTATCTATCATAAATGATACTTTGTCTTTGAAATTCTTTTATCTTATTCAAAAATAGAACAAAATCATATTTTTTGAAACAAAGTTGGAGCTTACTAAGAAAAAGTTTTAACATGGACATCAATGGAGAGAAAGACCTATGTTGAGGGAAAGGCTAGAATATACCCAAGAAATGGGTATAGATTTCTCTAGAGAAAAAGTCACACTTAAGGGGCTTAACAGCAGCCATGTATGTGATTTATGTGGCCTCTAAAGCTATATTCTACAGAACTTATTTTCCTGGTTTGTTGTTGTTGCTGTTGTTGTTGTTGTTGTTGTTGTTGTTGTTGTGTGTGTGTGTGTGTGTTGTTTGTTTTTTGCTTTGTATTTTTGTAAATGTACCTGGATGCTGCCATGCTTCTCATCATGATGATAATGGACTAAACCTCTAGACATGGAAACCAGCCCCAATTCAATGTTTTTCTTTATAAGAGCTCCTTGGTTATGATGTCTTTTCACAGCAATAAAGTCCTAACTAAGACAACTGAACAGGAGTACAGGCTAAGAAAACAAATCATAGGTCAGAAGGGTTGAAAAAGTTCTTACTAAACAGGTTCACAAGGGAGTTAAAACATGTACTGACTATAAACAAAATCTACAATCTTGTCTGTGAGCGTCTCAAAAAGTTACAACTTTATAGCTGAAAAGCAGAAGGTTAAACACAAAGGATTTAAGCATTGTTCATTGCTATTTTAACATTGTTCTATAGACTATAATGATAAGAAGAAACATTGTCTTTATGCACACAATCTTCAAAGCAGATTTTGTTAGTTTTTGCTGAGGTTCTTTTTTTGTTTTTTTTTTTTTTGTTTTTTTTTTTGTTTTTTTTGTTTTTTTTTTGGTTTTTCGAGACAGGGTTTCTCTGTGTAGCTCTGGCTGTCCAAGAACTCACTCTGTAGACCAGACTGGCCTCGAACTCAGAAATCCACTTGCCTCTGCCTTCCAAGTGCTGGGATTAAAGGCATGTGCCACCACTGCCCGGCTTTTGCTGAGGTTCTTGACACTTAAAAGGCAAGTGACTTCAGCCAGATTCAGGGAAACGGGACTCCTTTACTACCCAGTGTTCCTTTAGTTTTCCCTCTGATACTTTTACCTTTAATGATAAAAGTTGATGATACCCAAAGATCCATTTTGAAACCTTATCACTGGTGAACCACAGATATACCCTGAGCACCCATGGATTCCACGTCTTGGCCTGCCTGATCTAAGGGAAGCATAAGACAGTCAAGGGGTCGTCGTTCCAGAGAAATATGGGATTCGGAACTTACAATCACACAAACAATAAGAGTACAATAGACTGTCCTGTCTAATCCTAAGACTAGCAGGAAAATATATCAGGGCCTATTTTTCTTCCATGAAGTGCCTGAGCATGATGATATGAGGAAACCATTAAAATTTAAGACAGAATCATAGATTTAATTTGGATATGCAAATTTTGAATGACAGACTGGCCCAGTTGTCATTAATGTCTATTAATGACACAGGCCCCTCATTGTACTGTTATCAGCTTATCAAGGACATCAAGTCAGAGGTTGGCTGTTCTCCTTACTTTAATTTCTGGGTTTAAAAGCAAAGCACTTTGGGCTGTAGAAACACACACACACACACACACACACACACACACACACACAAACACACACGGGGGGGGGATGGTTACATACAAAAACTATTGTAAAGCACAAAACTACTTAAAAAACAAAAACAAAAACTTTTTTTAAAAAAGAAATCCAGTTGTGAATAGATTTTAAAAAACTAGTGTGAAATTATAGACACTGAATATATATTAACATGGTCTAAAAGAAAACAATGAAGTAATTTAAAGTGTAATATAAGGTTATAATTGCAGTAAGATTTATAAATGGTAACTTTCTCTTTTTTAAAGAAAAATATTAAGCCTTCATCTGTTCTTAGGTGTAAACAATATTATCTTCAGGTTCTCTTGAGGATTCATAATGACCCATACAAGCCCCTAAAAATTACAGCAGCAGCAGCAGTCAGAATTGGAGCCACAGCTCTCTGCAACATCTTGAAGAGTCCTTTCCAGAAGTCTCCTCTCAAGTGAAACTGGGATTACTGACTTTACCAGAGAAAAGAATTTCAAGATAATTTAATATGAAGCAAACTTGCAGTGTATTGAGAAATATTTTAACACAGATTTAAGGAAAGGGGGTGGAAAAGGAAGAGGGAGAAGGAGGGAGGGAAGGAGGAGAGAGAGAGAGAGAGAGAGAGAGAGAGAGAGAGAGAGAGAGAGAGAGAGAGAGACTTAGAGAAAGAACAGTATATATCCACGATTGAATGACAGATTCTCAAGAGAGAGAAAAAAAGGTCCAAAATTCTTGCACCAATAACAATTTTGAATGAGAAACAATATTAAATCCTTGGGTCTCTCTCTTTTTTCATTTTTAAGCAATTATTTATTGTTTGTGTGGTTGCACATATATTGCACATATATGTACACATACAACTTGTGGGAGTGGGTTTTCCTTCCAACGTATGGGTTCCGGGGATTGAACTCAGGTTGTCAGGCTTGGGAGCAGTGCCTTTACATACAGATCTACCTTGCTGGTCCTAGTTATTGGGTCTCTTAACTTGTAGGGCTGAAGAGAGAACTCTCATTCACAGTATGTTCTCTCTACAAATGACAAGTCCCATTAGACCTGGCCAGTCCCTATGATGAGAAAGAGCACTGTCGTAGAACAGTAGTTGTTGTTCTGTGTGTGTGAGTGAGGGTCTCTCTTCATCAGGAGTAGACTAGGAAGACCTGATTACCTTTAATGCTATAGAGAAGGCAGAGACCTCTAGATCTATTTTATAAAAACAGATATAAGGACAAAAAAGACAAGTTATGGACAGACACGAGTACAAAATAAAAGACCTGAGTGGTTAGACGGAGGGTGATGGCTAGAGCTGTGTGCCTCTGTGGCTGGCTCCAGGCCATCTGCAGGATCTATGGGCCTTCGGGGAGGATGGGAAGTGTTTGCAATATGGACCCTGAGCCATAGCCTCATGGTGAGCAGAGAGCTCACTTTCCAGCACTTTCTCAAGGTCTTCGCCCAAGACACTGTTGGGTGCATCAAAAAGTATGTGAAGATCACTGTGAAACTCTAGCTACCAAGTGGTCTGTATTGTACCTCTAGTCATTCCTTTACTCCATTAACATGCACTTTTCCCATAAAACTGTTTTTCAAAGAGTATTTCAGGCCATATTTAGTAAAATAGTAATGTGTCTTTTTGAGGGAAATTATCATGTAGAAAATTTGAAACAATAAGTGTGAATCAACTTAATCCTCTCCTCCATCTTGAAATATTTTATATCAAAATAAACAAATACATATTGTAGAAGAGATTTTAGAATATGGATTTTAGAAAACACTCCCAAACTCCGAGAGATGTCGTGCTGAAGAAATTGGTCTTGGGGTCGGTCCATCTTAGGTTGCGGTCTCGCAGACTTCGCTTCAGGTTTACTTTGCTTCATGGCATTGACTAAAATATCCTTATCCACCAATAATAAGTAGTCCAGCAAGGACTTTAAACTAGACCTTTCTAGGCCCTGCCTTTACTCCCTTATGCCTTCCCTATGACTCAATAATTTGACAGTCCTTAAATTTTAATTAAACTCATATGTCTCATCATTTCAACAATAAATGACAATAGAAGGCAAAACCTAGCAGCTGACATTTTCAATAATGAATTAGGAGAGGCTATAAAAATGCTGTAAGAGCAAGCAGCTTCTTGTAGTTCTTTGGAAAAGATTCTCTCTCCCAGGCACTGAAAGCGAAAAGGAACCCTTCCTTCCTTAAATTGCTTTCGTCAGGGTGTTTTATCACAGCAACAGAAAAGTAACTGATACAGAGATGACTAAATGTTCTTTTAAGACTCAATCAACCCTTCGAACTTTTAAGACATAGAGAGAACATCATCTTCTTGTAAAGGCAGTTTAGAAGTTCTTCAAAATCTAGTTTCAGATTTCAGCAACTGACTCCCATACAACCTCAGTTCCAATTACAGGACAGTTTAAACTGTTAACTGGATAGATAATACAATCATTAACTCCTTAAAATGTGACCCAAAGGCTAAGGCTTCAGGGAAAGTGAAGGCTGGTCTGATTAAACGGGGTGAAAAGGTCTGGGTGGGAGAGATGACCAAGGGGGGAATGTGTGAAAGGAGGTTAGCTAGAGAAAGTTCAGGGTAGGAAGATGGCAGCAAAGAGGCTAACAGAGCATTTGCAGAAGTCAGAAGTCAGAAAGAGAACTCCATCTAACATGCAAATAGGGATCTTTCCTTTGAGGGCAGGGTGAAGTCGCGATGGAGTAATCACCTGTGTACTTAAGAACGCTTGCTCCACTCAGCCCTCCAGAAATCACATTGCATGCACCATCCGGGAACCCACCTTTCCCTTGCTGGCCTTTCACTGAACCCTGTGGATAAACGTGAAACAGGATTGGTGTCTTTGGCTAACAGAACCATTGTTTTGAATGCTCATCCTATTTAATAAGGGTAATGAGAAAAAACACAAGTTAGTATATCTTTAAACTTAAGTAACATTAAGAAGCAAATTACTTTGAAATACTCTTGTTTTCAAAGGTTGTTCTATGCATGAAACAAGATACAATGCTATTAGGAACCATTTTATAACCTTTTCAAAATGGACTTATTTAAATAAATATGACCAGTGAATACAGAATTACATAATCACCAAGAGAAAGTACTAGAGTTTTCATAATGGTCTCTTGGCTTTTCCTCTGCTGATATCCATGCCAAAGAAATTAGGTTGTAGCTATTGTTTGTCTTGGTGACTGAAAAGACTTTTCCAGGCACAGAATGAATGGGTCTCATTCAGAGGCCTTGCAAATGGGCTGTGGCCCCCTTTTAATGCATAATGGGCCCAGCAAAGATATTCAGGACAAAAACAAATCTTGGTTTTAACCAGTTGTGAGGTTTTCTATTTGAAAGTGCACTTTTAAAATGCTGACGTGCTTGGGTTCTTGCTTGGGTTCATCCATTCTTCACTGCAGATTCTACAGATTAGAAATGCCAGGCAGCTTCCCAGTCACTGAAGACAGCTACCGTTGTTTGTTTGTTTGTTTTTTAAATAACAGAGTAAATCATATGTTGCTTAAAACCTAAATTATAGAGGGCATAGGGATTTCCCAACAGACTAAACTTGACAGAAGGACATGATACAACAGCACAAGAAGAGGGAGTCGCAGAGCCTTGTGGGAAAGCTAGTCCTTTGAGAGCGAAGGAGTCACACCTGTGCCAGCTGACCACTTCTTTTTGTTGTTAGCTCAGTTGTGACAGGGCTTAAAGTATTTTCAGATGATTGTTTTAAAAGGCAGAACGTTAACAACAGTTGGAGGAAAAGAAATTGGACCCTATTTCACATCCTCATGACAGTTACATTGATAGCTCACGTGGTGCTTGGTTTATGTGGTTCCTTGTCTCATTATGACTGGATTAAGAAATGAGTAAATGTCAACAATACATTATCAAGTTGAAGTGTCCATTTCTAGGGTTAGAAACTACCCTTTGTCAACTTGCTCAAATATAAATAAATAAGTAAATAAATAAATAAGTAAATAAATAAATAAATAAAAAACATCCTCAGTAATGAGGGAAATTCACCACAGCTGGCAAACTTAATGCAGAAGTCAACTGTAATCTAGCACACTGTGGCTTCCCAACAGCATGGTCAGAAGTCTGATGTAAAAAGAGAAGGATTTGAAATAATTTCAATTAAAAACTCACTAATTTTTTTTCCTTCTTTAGCAAGGGAGCTAATATATTCCTAGTTTGGTTCAAGGCGCTCGCGCGCTCTCTCTCTCAGTGAAAAGTGAGAAGGGAAGTGGAAGGAGACAGGTTCTTGGCATCTGCTCACACTCCAGCCTGTATTTCTGCCCAAGAGACTGGCCAGAAGAGCACACTGGGGGGAGGGGGGCAGGAACCTGTGTCCTTGGGCACTCCACTCCCCAGCATGGGACCTTTAATGTTCTCTCACACTGTGTACTTTTGAAGCACTTGATGAAAACACTTCTTGGTGAGGATATTAAGGATTGCAAGACAGTTCTCAGACTGAATTGTTTTGCAGAAAAAAAATAAAGAAAAAGCAGCCATATGCCAAGCAAACCCATCTCTGACAGAAATCCTCTCACAAGAAATAGTGGCGATCGTTCCCCACCAGCTTCTCAGAGCTTAGAACCTGAAGCTGTAAGGACTGCAGAATGCTTCTTTCATGTCTGCATCATTCAAATAGCGACTGAGCTCACCACATAAGCACATCGAGTGATTACTGTGCATGTAGTCTAAGCATTTGGTTACATAATGGCACACAATTATAGGGGAAATGAGAGTCACAGCTACTTCAGGTTGTGGACTGTCTACTTCAGCAGAGACGAGAGTGAAAACTGCAATGCTCAGAGATTGCTCTCGTGTTGCAACTGCTCAGCAAATGGTCGTTAGTATTACTGGTTCTCTGAAAATGTTCCAGTGAGACTCCTGTCAATGGGAATAACAGAGTAACTTCGGAATTTGAACAAGATCTAGAAAAGAAGGGTTTTGTTTTTTCTTTTTAATCTAAAGGCTTTGAGCTGTCCTAAATCTCAGAAGTCTTGTAGGTGGTTGCACTACTGAAGAGAATTATACTGTCAAGAACTTAGGCTTTGATGTTAATTCAGGAATCTGAATCCTGGCTCCACGCCTCACTCTCTTACTTCCCTTGTGTGTAAGAAGGGACTAATAATTCCACCCATAGTATAGGACATTTGTGGAGATTAAGTGAAATATATGTGAATGCTTAAAATAGTGTTTGGTACTTAGTAAGTATTAACATCTTGGATGTATTTGTTTGCATGCATGCATGCGTAGGTCAGAGGATAACCCATGGGAGTCTGCTCAGCTCTTGTTCCACTGTTTGGGTTCCAGCATTGGCAGGAGGTGCCTTAATCTGCTAAGCCATCTCATCTTCCCAACTGCAGAATTGGAAAATGGTTGTTTGTTCCACTGCCTGTGATTATCTGAGTTTTCTGTATTATTTGGTGTTTAAGACAATTTCAATTCCAGTAATTTATAGACCAATATTTTAAAACATGAGCCAAATTACTAGACCTCTTGCTTATAAAGTAGAGGGTATTCTAGAACAAAATAGTAAGAAGAGGATCACATTTATCCAACAAGTGCTTTGTTCAGTGACAGGTTGCATGTAGGTGGTCCTGGAAGTGTCTGATGGATCTGAAAAGTTGGCTTCTGTCATAGCCACAGTAATTCCATACTGTGATGAATGGAACTCTAGTATCTGTGCTGATACTGCAAACCATCTATTCCACTATCAGTCACATAAAATCACAGCGTGTACAATCATGCACTTAACAATATGACCATGTTACTGAGTTATGACTCTGCTGTTCTTTTGGAAAAGATTTATTTATTTGTTTATATATATGTTTGCCTGTGTGGCTTTGTGTGCATCATGTATACGCATGTACCCTCAGAGACCAGAAAGCATCAGATGCCCTATAACTTAACTTTTAGGCAGTTGTGAGCCACTTGACATGGGTGCTGAGAACTGAACCGAAGTCTCCTATGAGAGCTGTCGGAGCTCTTAACCAATGAGCAATCTCCCAGCCCTCGTACCTCCTCCACATTATCCTTATTTCAGCATTACTTCTGGTAAAAGGGAAGCATCTCTTACCTTTTTCCTTCTGTCACTTCTGGCTGTTTCTTCTACTTCCCTGTAGCAGGACTGGCAGGGCCACCTCTATGTACATGTAGGGGGGAGAGGGGGGACACAGCTGCAAAAGCATCTCCTGCAGGAGGACCTAATTGAGGACTGCCTTATAGACCAAGGATTGTCTAAATGAAGAGTTTTAGATGTTGGCAGCAGCTTTATTCATTTCATGGATCTTTTGCCTGGCACATCTCTTGACTGTCTCACGAAGCCAAGTGAGATAGATGGTTTACCTATGCATCTGGGTGTCATTGATAGATACATCTAAATTTGTGGAGTAAGTCCACTACATGACATTTACACATTGACAAAAATCATCTGATGATGCTTTCTGAGACTGTGAGCCACAGGAAACGTCATCTGAAGATGGCTTTCTGAGGCTGTGATCCACTGGAAGCATCTCTTACCTTTTTCCTTCTGTCACTTCTGGCTGTTTCTTCTGCTTCCCTGTAGCAGGACTGGCAGGGCCACCTCTATGTAAATGTAGGGAGAAAGGGGGCACACAGCTTCAAAAGCATCTCCTTCAGGAGGACCTAATTGAGGACTGCCTTATAGACCAAGGATTGTTGGTGCAGACAATGCCAGTCAATCGGGAACTGCTGTTTAGAAGAGATGCTTTCCTGGGACCAATGGGGCACGGGTGAAGGGTATTAAAGGAGCTTGCAGCAGAGTGCAGATGAGCTTGCTGCATTTCTCACTTGCTCTGGGAGTCTGCTCTACCTTACCTCTAACCCCCAAGGTAGGGTCAGGGGGCAAGTAGTCCAGGGCACAGACAATACTTCCTACTACAGCTCTGGTCTCAATCTACACGACCTCTATAAGTATAAGCTAGAAGTTGCTCATACTGCTTGTTTTGGGACTCTAACATCACATTCTTGAGCAATATTCTTTGCACTGCAGTGTGGCTTCCGATTTCTGTTTGCCTACCACCTCCTCTTCAGTGCATCCTCTTACCTAGAATTTGTGACTTTTTGTTGTTGTTGTTTTGTTTTGTTTAAAAGAGACTATTTTCTAAATCACAGGGTTGGACCTTTAAATCAATGTGGTTTGATCCAACTTTTGACAATTTGAATCCTGAATGGAAGTGCCCTGAGGAGACCTAGCCACAGGATCCATGAGCTCTCATGGCTCAAGTCCTCAGAACTGTCCTGTTTTCTAAGCTCCCTGAAGCTTGCTTTCTCAGCGATGCCTTCAAATCTGTGGGCTAGTCTACTTAATCTGTTGGGTAACTCAAGCCTCTGCTTTGTAAGCACTTACATATTTCTTGCAACCAAAGATGCTAAGTGGCTAAACTCCCTTTGGGGAATCTTAATCAGGTATGGCCAAGTATTGGCTTGGATGAGGCTTATTACCCTATAATGTCAACATCACAAGTAATTTGATATATATTGGGAAAATGACGGTTATTAGAGAGGAGTAAATATTGTGTCCACATCTATTAGAACCTTAGAATGTAACAAACTCTTGTAATTAAATTGTAGGGTTCCTTGCTTCAGGTAACATTTACATTGTCCCATGCTTCCTGAACCTTCTGTCTTGAAGTAGAGGTGAAGAGGGGCGAATCCATGCCTGATTTCATGATCTGGGGTTGGACAATAAAATTGTTGAGCCATCCTGGACCTGCTGTTGTTTCAGGGATCAACATGCAAAAGTTGTTCTAATCAAAGTAAGCAATGATTTTTATAGATATGTCTGAAGATAGCTTTCTTTCTTTCTTTCTTTCTTTCTTTCTTTCTTTCTTTCTTTCTTTGTTTCTTTCTTTTTTAAAGTGAGATTGGAAACAGGTAAGAAGTAAGTGTAGCGCTGACAGGGTTACCAATGGAAAGAACATTTTGGGGGGAAACAAATAAATACCAAGAGAAATGGACCAGACAAACACAGCCATCACTTTCAGAGAACAGTTTTGGGCCCTTAATATTTAAGTCATGCGAGTTCATTTTTAAAATTTGTAGGCAGGGCTAGAGATGTAGCTCACTTAGTAGAGTGGGTGCCTAGCAATAGACATCCAGGCAGATCCTCAGCACCCATTAAAACTGGGTGTGGTGGTGTATGTCTGAAATCCCACCATTCGGGAAGTAAAGGCAGGAAGTTCAGAAGTTGAAGGCCATCCTCAGCTCCATGGTTGATGCCAGCCTGGGCTACATAAGACTCTGTCATAAGAAAATAAATAGAAGCAGTTTTCTCCCTCTCCTATCATGTCTGTAACTAAGAGTGCTCAGTTACAAGCATAAAAGAAAGTAAAATAATACAACTTATCTGATGTTAACCCATATATACAGTTTTCCTCTAACCTACGAAACAATCCTATGGGTGAATATAACTATTCTCATTTTCCAAGCAGTCAACCTAGGATCACAATTGAATGATTGTGTTCATGCAACTGATACACCTCAGCGCTCCAGTACAATTCCAGGCCAGTTTGGCCCCAGTGATACTCCCTCCCTGCTCTCAGGTTTGTAAGAGAAACCAAGGCTTGAGCCTGCAGCAACCGAGATCTGCTTAAAACCTTAGGGACCATCTCTATACTAGAGCCATAATGGGACCAGAAGAGATCTGCTCTGTCCCATGGTGAGAAAATAAATGATGTATGTCTAAGAATGTGACGAGCTTGTGACCAGGCTACAAAGAACATTGGTGAAATAGCTGTTTTATGAGAAGTAGTTTTAGAAAGATCTTTCTCTAAGGTAAAATGGCATTTTTCTCTTTTAGTTTAGTGTCAGGATGTGTTCTGAAAGAAAGCCTTCACAATCTCCCCATCTGCAACAGACATTTAATTTAGCTAATCCTGACTGTAGGGGAATGTGCTAGGCTGCTGAGAGGAGTATTTGGCAGAGAAAAAGCCATCCTCAATTTACAGATCACCTTCTGTTCCTGATGTCTAGCTGAAGTCATGACACACTTCAAGCTCTGGATAAAATAAAGTTTTCTCTGTGTGTAAAACTCCATGGAAGCCTTTTGACTTCTCCAACTTAGGCAGTAGGCAGCACAGAATAGTTCAGTGGGACTCGTGTGGACTTCAACACTACAGCCTCACAACCTTGGGAGGTCATTTCACTTCTTTCTGCTTCATTTACCTCACCTGTGAGATGGGAACAGTAAAATTCGCACTGAGTCATCAGCTCATCACTCTCCCCAAGTGCCTCAATGAAATTAACTACAAGCTTACTTCTGGTTTTTAAGTCTTGAGTATTTATAGGTCTCGCTTTTCACAGACTAGGATTTTCTTCTCTTCTCTCACTCATGTTCTTTCTCACACTTGCATGTAAATTGGCTACATAAATAAGCTCCCCAAGTGAGCAAATTATAACACAAGACCCAGCATTGTAAAACAAACTGATCCTGCCTGGGAACAACCACTAATCATCACAGCATAGAATGTCTGGGAAATTATCCCAAGGCAGGTCTCATTATACAAACATGCTGTTTTAAAATACCCCCCCCCTTTCAAATTTTCTATTTAATTAGATTTAGCCACGTGGTTTAAGGAAATTACAATAACATGATTGAAGTAATCTCTTTCAACTCTTTAAAGTGTGACCCGTTTAGAATTGAGATTATCATTTAGACAATGTTGTATATACATAGCTGTCTTCTTCTTCTTTATTTGATGTGTGTGTGTGTGTGTGTGTGTGTGTGTGTGTGTGTGTGTGTGTGTGTGTACATGTGTGTGCATGGATGCCAGGGGTCAGTTCTCTCAGTCACATTTGAAGTAGCGGGCCTGGAGCTCATCAGTTTGACCACGGTGGTTGGTTAGTGAACTCCAGTCTCTACCTCCCAGCGCTGAGATGACATGTGCACGTCACAGCACCTGGGTTTTATGTGGGTGCTGGGTGTCCACACTCATGTGCTTGTGCAGCGAGTGCTTTGTCAACCGAGCCCTCTCTCCAGCCCTTTCTATCAAATTTAGAGGGGAAGCACACAGGTTAAGGGGGGATTAAGTTTTGGAGATCAGAGCAATTTTCATTTGCCCCTCTCACCAGAATAGACGAGGAAATATCATTAGGCCCTATTTCGAAGAGTCAAAACTCAGTCAGTGTCTTCTGAATACAAAGCAGCAAGTGCTCTTAACTGCTGAGCCATCTTGCAAACTTCTCACTATGTGACTTTTCATGAGGTTCTTACACTAAATATACTGTTTGAAAAGTGATTCACATGGCTCCTTTTACTTAGTAGCCACTCAATAAAAAAGTAAGTTGAAATAAAATTACATATATATACTTCTATGAGTATACAGAAACAATGCCAGAGCTGAAAAATAAAATTTGCATAGATCTCTGATAAATATTAAAAAATAAAATAATTACATATATCTCCCTAAAGTTTCTTTACCAGCAAACACCGAAAAACTAAACAACGCACACTTTTACTACAGCTTCACTGAGTTGCTTTCCATGCAGGAAGTCTAGACGAACACAAGAAGAATACTATATTCCTGGAAAAGTAATTATTTTATTAATGCATAGTAAGTTGCACAGTACCTTGTCAGCTCAAAGGTGATATTAAAGCCATATATTGTATCTTGCCCTACCGGAGTCTATCTTCCTACTTATCATCTATCTACTCCTGAGACAGTCTCCCTCTGTGTCCTAGGATAGCCTAGACTCACAATGTTGCCCAGGTTAGCCTCAGCTCACAATCCTTCTGTGAATACTTTCTGACTACTGGGATTACATGCATCTCCCACTGTAATCCCTAGTTCTGATTCAATTTTAAATACAGCATAATGTTGTTATAGCAGTGGTTCTCAGCCTTCCTGATGCTGCGACCCTTTAATACAGTCCTCATGTTGTGCTGACCTCAACCATAAAATTATTCTCATTGACACTTTGTAACTGTAATTTTGCTATTGTAATGAATCGTGAGCTAAGATCAGACAGATCTTAGGCAAGCCCTGTGAAAAAAGGTTCATTCAACCCCTAAGGGGTCTTAACCCACAAACTGAGGACGATAGTGCTATAGACTGTGGAATAATCACTTTTTACTTTTTAAAGGTGCTTACATATTGATAGTGGTAAGATGAGCAATTGGAATTTGTTTCAGTTACACACTTGTGAGATCTACTTAATCAACAATTATTCTTTTAAGACTGAATGGGCTCAGGAAAATGTTCACAGTGTGGACAGCAACAATAAGAGCTCCCTGCATATGGACAGGGGCTGTTAATGTGCCATAAACCTACAACACAAGTGTCGGTTTATGAAAGATACAGAGAAAAACTACCAAACATAAAAGTAATTAAATATCACATCAATAAAACAAAACAATGCGTTTGAATCTATCCTTTTTACAAGTTTCAGTATGATGGTTTGAACATGCTTGGTCCAGGGAGCCACACTATTAGGAGGTGTGGCCTTGTTGGAGTAGGCGTGGCCCTGTGGAGGTAAGCAGTGAGACCCTCCTCCTAACTACATGAAAGCCAGTCTTCTCAAGAGACCTCACAGCTCCTCTGGGCTCACATTTGCCTAGAAGCTGCCATTTCCTACCTTGATGATAATGGACTGAACCTCTGATCCTCCAGCCTTAATTAAATGTCTTTATAAGAGTTGTCTTGATCATGTTGACTGCTCACAGCAGTAAAACCCTAAGACAATCAGTTATTTAATAAAAACTTTAAAGAAAACTAAGAAGACTTTCCACTGCTTAGAGGTAGTTTGATAACATATACATATAGGTAATTCTGTACATTTATTACAGATGTGTAGGAAATTTGGGGCACTGAGTTCTACCTGTTTGAACCCCAGGGTAGAAATGGAGAACTGATGCCCTTGAACTCTCTGACCTCTACACACTACACGCTACTTCAAGCTGAGTTTTGCTTTACTCATTTCAGTTCTTCTGATATTTGGCACAAAGTGCATACTGAGTACATTAAAGATCATGGCAAACTCAAGCTACACATCCATCAGAAGACCACACCTTAGTCACATTGCTTGGTGTCCTTAGCTTAAAGTCAACGATCAATTTGGGATGCTTTTTCTCCAGGAATATTTGACAGCGTGTGGAGACATTTTTGGTCACCACATCTATGGGGGACAGAAACCAACAATACTGACCCAAATTGTATAAAACACGGGGGGAACCTTCCAGAGGAAGAGTTATCCAGTCCCAAATCGGAACAGTGCTGAGCATGGACCCATGTAGGTAGAACTCACAAAACCCCACTTTGCTGAAATACAAGATTTTTTGTTAAGACCCAGAAGAAAGCAAGTTTTACTTCATTCAGGATGCCTGAAAGAGCAAAGCAGCTGGTGTGAAAACGAGGACAGGGAACAGAAAGCCACCTACCTTTCAGCTTAGAGTCCTCATGTTCATCACTGCGTGCAGTCTTTAGGAACTAGAAAAGAGCAGGTGTGATGATGGCCTGTCATGCAGACATCACATTTCACCGAGAATACAAATTGCTGTTTGCTAGTAATGAGATGTTTAAAGAGAGAGAATCAGGCAGGCTACCTTTGGACCTAGTGCCTGACATGAGGTGACTGAAACAAGAAAAGGAAGGGCAGTAATGAGACAGAAGATAGTTAACATCACTTAAAATACCTGAGTACCACGTGTTGGTTGTACAGAATGGCTTTCACTGCCCAAATTCCACACAAGTACATGAAGTATCGGTCACATCCACCCTCCCTGTTCTCTGCTCTTACTCTCTGTCACAGAAACCTTGGATCAGCTGACATCTTAACCTGTGCCACCTGTGTATTTGGCAAGATTTATCAATATCAGAAACTGTTTTGCAAGAGCATTATTAGCTCTCTTCTATAAAATTGTACTGTGATTTCTCTTATGCAAGAAGACCCAATGTGGACAGCCAGAGAGCTGCCACACATGCAGAGCACTTGCAGCTCTTCTGGTTTTCTTATTCTCCTTGTTTTCATTGGCAAAATGTTCCCCCCAGTCAAAGCAGCTACAAATGAAAGTGGCTGTCCTCAGTGGAGGAAGTTCAAAGACCCGTGGAGAAAGGGAAAGGGGGGAGCGGTCAGCTGAGGAGAATGACTAAGGACAAGAAGGAGCTTGGCAGCTCTTCTTTGCACAGAAGTCCAAAGCAGAAAACATGTTTGGGGACAGATGGACTGACAGCAGCTATGGACAGAGTGATGCCCCGAGTGGTTTCCAAGTGGCTCAACAACTGACTGTTATATTTTAACAAAGACTTGAAAATGGACAACACTCCCAGGGCAAGAACGATTTCTAAACATTTTCTTCTGAATTTGTAATGGTCACTTTTTTTTTTTTTTTTGGCTCCTAGGATTTATTCATTCATGTTTCTGAAATAAAATGTCTACTGAAATTTATGAATGAATCTCCTTTGCTTTTATTACCTAATGGTTATCAAGAAAGTGCAAGCAGAGATTTTTGAAATCTGACTTCAGTACGAATTGAGAGTTACTTAGCATCTGCCTTTTAACTACAAGGCTGTTTCATTATATATCTAAAGGCATCATGAAGTTATTATAAAAAGGGTTGTAATTAAAGCTGCAATTAATTTGGGGTGAAGAACTTGAAGTAAAAGTAAGGATAACTTATTGGACACTTCAGAGTACATTTTAAAAACATAATTAAAGATAAATGATGCTGTCTAGGCTTTTAGATTGATTTCATGCAAACCAATTTAATATTTATTATATAAAACTAGTACATAAATCCTACATTGCTGGATTCCAAAACCAACTGAAAGCCTCAATGGAGTGGCCAGAGTCCAGAATGCAGCTCGTTTGAATGCCTTTGCAAGCTCATTGTCAGTGGGTATGCGTGGCTACTGTCCTTGCTTCCTTAGAAAAGTATCCTTATGAGGAAGAACGACTATGAAACGGGACCTAAAAATGTTTACTCTGAGTAGAAACTTGGTAAAGGTGACTGCAGAACAGTGACCATCTCTACAGACCGCCTGCCCGGTCTAGGAGCCTTTTCTTTTAGTGGACTCTTTCCCACCGTGAGAAGGAGCTCTCATTAACAACCAAATTGTTTTCAGAGGCTGTGGGGTAAGGAGTTTCCTTAGAAACCATTTGGTAAGAACTGTGGCTTTCTTCCTTAGAAATCTCAAGCACTGAAAAGGCAGATTTGCTGGCATAAATCAAACCCAATTTCTAGGGTTCACTAAACCCTTTCTCCTCAAAATAATGTTTTGTGACTTGATCTTAGCTGTTAATAGTACACGCCGCAGAACTGGTGTGAACCAGTTTTAAGTGAATTTTGTCCAATTTCGTTTGTCATTCAGTTGAAATCACTTCCAGAGTTTGTTGTACCTGGTGAAGGCTGACATGTAACAATGAATGAGAAAGAGACTCCATTTTTGCTGTGTGGCAAAATCTGTAATTTTCTTTTTCCTACCAAGTTTGGATCGATCTTCGCATCCTTAGGACAAGGCTAATTTGCGCTGATTTCAGAGTTCTTGCTTGTAAACGTACTAGTTGAATGAGCTTGGAAAACAGATATTTCTGTGTTTAAAAAAAAATAAGGTAGGTGTCTCAGCAAATGGAAATTGTTTTGCTACTACAGACCCACACAGTTCCACATCGTTGTCCAGTTTGCACATGTTCTTGTCAATAGTGTGACCTGCCTCCCAAACAAACCTTATACCCATCTCACTCTATGAAACATCTCATTCATTCAATAGAATTTTACTGAGCATCGGTTATTTGCTGCATTCTGTACTTGATCCAGGAGGGAAGAAGATGAACAGTCTCTGGTCCTCACGGGGCTGATGGTTAAACATGAATTCTAGCTCTCATCCTGACATCCTCAGACAGAAACAGCACCATTCTCATGGTCACCATCTGTCATCTGTCCAACTGCCCATCAACTACACACCAGGTTGCTGCTACATCATCTTCTAACTATGTCTAAATCTTATTCCCTTGACGGACATGAATTCGGAAGTAGTTGCATATCTGTCAGTACGTTCCATGGATCCTGGTAGATAGATGTTTGCTGGATATGAGATTGAACAGCTAATAGAACCGGTGCTCTGATACTTGAGTCATAGCAATAATGTACCACATTCTTTGGAAAATATCAGGGGACTTTTACTAAAAATTTCTGCCAAAGACTTTAGAGAGGTGAAAGACAGAAACCCTGAGAAACTGTCAAGCTGTTCTAAGAACTCTGGTGACCACAGCCCCTGTCACGTCCCTAGGCAACTCTTCCTTTCCCAAAACCGAACTATTGATAATCTTACAGAATCATCTTCAGTCAAAAAATAATTCAGGGTAGAGACTGTTCTCCTTAATTGGTTAAGAGGGGGCCTTGTGGCATTTTGTTTCAGGGCTACTTGAATTTTAGGAGGAGTCTTTGCTTCCAAAGCCGTTTCATTGGACACAAATTGCGAAATCCCCACTGTAGCCTACGGCCCTGCACACTCTGCCGCCTTGCCCTCAGCTCTCAGCCTCGTCCCTTTACTGCTGCTTTTCTCCGGCTTCCCCCAACCTCCCTATCTATGCTCGTATGCTTGCTTTCCCTAAAAAAGCCTCGCAGTTCTGTCTTAGGATGCTGGCTCTCTCCCTGCTTCGTCTCCCCCTCGGATGCTCTCAAGGCTCATCCCTTTCAGTCATCTGCCCCAATGTTGTCCTCTGTGCACATTTTCAGTGAGGTCCATACCATGTATCAAGCGGCAGACTTGATCCCTCCACACGGGAATGCATTCTACCTCCATAGTCTATTTTCTTTTCCCCCATCCATTAATTTATTTATTCATTCGCTTTAGATCCGATCACAACACCCCCTCTCCTCCCAGTCCCTCCTCAGAGAGCCTCTTCCCTCATACCTCCTCTCCCTTCCCCTCTGAGAAGGAAGAGGACCCCCTGGGTATCACCCCACCCTGGCACATCAAGGTGGCATCCTCTGGGCGCATCCTGTCCCACAGAGGCCAGACAAGGTGGCCCAATTAAGGGAACAGGATTCGAAATCAGGCAACAGAGTCAGGGGCAGTCCCTGCTCCAGTTGTTTGGGGGACTTGCATGAAGACCACGGTGCATATCTGCTACATACGTGCAGGTGGCCTAGGTCTGAGAGGACTGAGTTAGCCAGAGCTGAGCTGACTCCACAACAGGCTGCAAACTGGCAGTTTGGGAGGCTAGGCCTAAGTTTCTGTTTCCCAGAAATGAGAACCGGAATCCAGGAATCTGTGGTCAGCCAACCACAGCAGCGGGCAGCCAATCCAAGGACACCTTGTCATCTGGCCTGAAGTAAGAATAGGTAGCTAGAATGAGTAAGCAACCCCCTGGGAAGTCTCCAGCGCCTAACCAATTATAGACTCAGACCCCTAGGCATAGAGCTAGCCAATCAAGGTAAAAGGGCACACACCTCTCCCTGGAATTCCCCTGAAGCTGGGGTCTCCATTTTCAAGTTGGGAAACTCATGCAAGCAGGAAATCCTGCTGAGTAAAGTCTCTTTACTTTTGCGTACCATTTGAGTTTGGGGTATCATTCTCCAATGATCTTGGACCCTAACAGGTCCAGCCTGTGCACACTCCCTGGTTGGTGGCTCAGTCTCTGGGAGCCCCCAAGGGTCCACGTTAGTTGATTCTGTTGGTCTTCTTATGGAGTCTCTAATCCTGCCCAGGTTCCCAATCCTTCTCCCAACTCTTCCACGAGACTTCCCGAGCTCTGTCTAATTATTTGGCTGTGGGTCTCTGCATCTGGCTCAGTCAGCTGCTGGGTGGAGCCTCTCAGAGGACAGTTATGCTAGGCTCCTGTCTGCAAGCATAATGGAGGATCATTAATAGTCTCAGGGATTAGTTAACAGTCACGCTATACAGTAGTGAGGTGCAGGGGATTGTCAGGTTGCAAAGTGATCTCCATAGATTAAATTGTAAGATTGTTATTGAACTTCCTCTTAGCTGGTAGTTGCTATCTTAATTTTTGAACTAAAAATTTTAATTAATATGTAAATATTTTTTGATACTTTATTTACATTTCCAATGTTTCCCCTTTTCTAGGTCTCCTCCCTATCCCCTCCCCCTCCCTATATGTAAATATTTTATTTATTATTTATTTAGTGTGTATATATGAGGGAAGAGAAGCATGTGTGTCCTTTGATCCATGAAAGTCAGAGGACAATGTGCAGTGACCACTTCTCTCCTCCTGGGTACGGGGGAAAAGTTCCTGAACAGAACACCAGGGGCTTATGCTCTAAGATCAAGAATAGACAAATGGGACCTCATGAAATTGCAAAGCTTCTGTAAGGCAAAGGACACTGTCAATAGGACAAAACGGCAACCAACAG
>CM052704.1:88084244-88169300 GCA_028551405.1 Uromys caudimaculatus
AAGTGTGGCGGACCCTCAGAAAAATGGACATAATACTACCTGAGGACCCAGCTATACCCCTAGCCAGATTAACCAGAGGGCACAGAGACAGAATCCAAATTAACAAAATTAGAAATGAAAAGGGAGACATAAGACATAACAACAGATTCTGAGGAAATTAAAAATTATCAGATCCTACTACAAAGACCTATACTCAACAAAACTGCAAAATCTGGATGAAATGGACAATTTCCTAGATAGATATCAAATACCAAAGCTAAGCCAAGATCAGATAAACCATCTAAACAGTCCCATAATGCCTAAAGAAATAGAGGCAGTCATTAAAAGTCTTCCAACCAAAAAAAGCCCAGGTCCAGATGGGTTCACTGCAGAATTCTATCAGACCTTCAAAGAAGACCTAATACCAATACTCTTCAATCTATTCCACAAAAAAGAAAAAGATTTTAAACTTCCCAGTAGCAGCCAGATGTTACTGCAGCCTGAGTGCTGTAGTCAGTGTAGGAAAGAGTTTCTTTTGTTCTGGTTGAGGCCTCAGCTGATCACCTGAGAAACAGGGGCTATCATCATGAAGATAAAGTTATTGTTAAAAACACAACAGTTCATGAAAATGGTTTCTTTCTTTCTAATCATTTTCTATAAGAGAAAATTATTAGTGGTTGTTAGCCAAGTTGTTAGAAATTGAATACCTGCTGTAAAATCTAACAAAAGCATAAT
This sequence comes from Uromys caudimaculatus, assembly GCA_028551405.1. Lineage (NCBI taxonomy): Eukaryota > Metazoa > Chordata > Mammalia > Rodentia > Muridae > Uromys > Uromys caudimaculatus. Next base: position 88,084,959 of record CM052704.1, read on the forward strand.
TACTTCTGGGGAAGCACATTGCCACAAACTAAGTTATTTTATTATTCCTGAGGAATAGAATCAGGGCATGGTTGACACAATAAACAAAAACTATGCCACTTACTAAGTACAAAAGTAAAATCAACATGCTACAGTCCACAGACCCAAAAAAACTGGGTAATAAGGAGGGCCGAAGGGAGGTGTGGATCTCAGTCAAAGGGGAAACAAAATAATGATGGGAGGTGGATGGAGAGAAGGAACTGGGTGGAAGAGGGGGTGAGGAAGGGGATGGAGATCCAGTGTTGGGGGAGGAGGAAGGACAGGGCTGGGAGATAGAATGGAAATGAGGGGGGGGCATCTCTGGGAGTAGCTGGAGGCCTGGGACAGGGGAAGATACAGGGAGTCTAGGGGGGATGAGTCTAGCTGAGATGCCTCCCAGAGAGGGATATATAATAGCCAACTCTTGTAGCCAGGCAGGACTTCCAAAGGAAGGAGGTGGACATCAGTCTATCTATAAAACCTTCAACCTAAAATCTGTCCTGTATATGAGATATGCAGGGCTAATGATGGAGCAGAGACTGAAGGGACTTGAGACCCATCCCATGGCAGAGAGTCTCCCTGACACGACTAGTAATGATACTCTGCTGTGCTTGCAGATAGGAGCCTAGCATAACTGTCTCCAGCCAGGCTTCATCCAGCAGAGGAGGGACACAGATGCAGACACACACAGCCACACATCAGGTAGAGCTCAGGGAGTCTTGTGAACAGTGGAGGATAGAATTGAGCAAGCCAGAGAGGTCAAGGACACCAAACAAAAGACCTACAGAGTCAACTAATCTGAGCCCATGAGGGCTCACAGAGACTGGACCACCAACCAAAGAGCGCCCAGGGGCTGGAACCACCCTCACCCTCCTTTTGAGCAGATGCACAGCTTGTTCTTCATATGGGTCCCCTAACAATGCAACTGAATCCACTTCCCCTACCTGGACTTCCTGGTGTGGCCTCAGTGGGAGAGGAGGTGCTTGGCCCTTCTGGGACTAGATGTCCTAGGATAGGTGGTCCCAAGGGGGGTGGGGCTTCCCCTTCTCTGAAGGGAATGGGAGGGGGTAATGGAGGAGAGACTTGTAATGGTGGGACTGAGTGGAGGGAGGAGAGCTGTGATTGAGATGTAATGTGAATAAAAAAATAAATTATGAAGAAAAAAAGTAAAATCAAGCACTCTGTGGGTGTTAGTCAAGAATTTTGCCTAACTTCTTTGTGTTTTGAAGTCATCTGATATGTAAGTTATACACAGGACTGGTTTTTCTTCACCTAACCCTTACTAACTTTAGTTTTGTCAGAAAGATGAGAAAACTTGGTAAGTAGCTGAGCCATGTGCTGCTTCCTATCAGCATCAGATGTCTGGAAGAAGAGCCTCAGAAAGATCGTCTTCTGATTCTCATTTTCAGTGCTTAATAAATAAACTTTCCAGCCTAAGATTATAACTGTGAAAAAAATGAATCCCCAAATTCTGAGTCTATATGTGAGATAAACTAATCTTTAAAGACATGGATGACAAAGTTGGGGGCAGAATAAGGCAAAACAAATGAAGCCCAAGTGACCAGTGTCCTTTGGGCAAGCCTTTTCCAAGACCCTAACAGAGCCCCAGCAATATATTAACACTTTTGTACAATTTGTAAAAGTAAGATAAGTAATTGCAACTGGCAAAGACTAATTTAGATATGACTTATTCATTTCCTCCCTTGCTGCTGTGCTGAAGTGACCACACGAAGCTTTAGGATAGAGTGAAATGGGAGGTACAGTTGGAGATATACTGTATGAGGGTAATGAACGATCAGCCAAGTGAGGTCAAGACTAATCTGTGGCTGGGCATGGTGGTGCATGTTTGTAACCCCAACACTTGGGAGTCTGCGGCAGGAGACTGATGCAAGTTTGAGGTCAGCCTGGGTTTCATAAGGAGGCTAGCCTCAACTGTATAACAAGTATGTGCCTTAGACAAAATGCAGGCCAGTAAGTCATATATCATGAACATTTCCCATGGTTCCTCACATTGAAAGTATGTGGCTAACTCAAGAAGAAATGTAAAAGAGGTTTATTCAAATTCTTGTTAACAACCTTATTATTTTAGAAAAACAGTATTGATGATGTTTTATTGTTTATAAAGATCAACAATAAAAATAGGCCTGTTTCTACATATGACTATTTCCCACTGCAACAGTCTGAATAGTTGTTCCCTTCCCCTCCAAATCCCAACCTTAATGTAATCACCAGTGTGACAGTCTTAGAGAACAGGCCTTCAGATCAGAGAAAAGGTCATGAGGATGGAGTCCTCATGAAAAGGACTAGTGTCTTTTGGGGAGGGGGGTGATGAGAGCTGTCTTGCCATTTTTATGATGTGAAGATATGATGAGAAATACCACATATAACTGGAAAGGTGACCCACGCAAAGAAACACACCCATCTGTTCCTTGGCTATGGACTCCATAACTAAAAAAAAAAAAAATCTCTATTGCTGATAACCCATCCATTTTCTGATAGTTGGTTATTGCAACCAAAAAAAAAAAAATCTAGAATATCTGCCATAAGCAATGTTTTACCACCATAAACATGTAGAAAACCAGACAAAGTAGGCAAAACAATAGTGTTCAGACATTGCACAAAAGGGAACCAGATCAGTGCTCTCATCAATTTTAAAATAACTAAGCTTAAATACAAGCCTTAAAAGAATATAATTGATGTACGAATTATTTAAATGCACAACAGAACAACTCCAGCAACTGTTAAAGAAATACAACAAAATAGAGTGACCAATAAGAATATTAATTACAAAAAAGAATATTAACTACCCACAAGTAAAATTCATAGATGGGGTGTCCAGTCAAAAGGTATTAGGCATGCAGAAAAGTGATAAGCTGCAACACATAGCAAGGAGGACAAAAATGTAGTGATGACAGGAAGAACAAAAAGGATCTTAAGAGTAGCTATTTTAGGTATTATAAGCAGGCTCAAAGATGCAAAGGAAAACATGGAGACTAGGGAAAGAAATTCCATAATATAAAAAAAATCCAAATAGAAATTTTTATAGAGATGAAAAAGTAATATTTGAAATAAAGACTATATGAGATAGTAACAATAAATAAGACCCTAAACAAGAAAAATCATTGAAAATAAAATTGAAATCATCTGGTATCAACCCTGAAGGTACACAGAGGGAAAAAGAGCTGCAGAAAAATAGTACTTTTGTGACCTTTAAAAACACTGTAATATACATAACTGTAATTCAGAAGGAAAGACCTAAATTTTACAAAGGGTACATATACATTTGAAGAAATAATAGCTAAAATGATTCCAATATAACCCATAAACCTATAGATTCAAGAATCAAAATAACTCCAAGCAGAATTTAAAAACAAGATGTCTATAAGATAAGCCATAGCTAAACTTCTGAAACTCAGTGGTAAGAGTTTTAAACACGAAAGCACAGTCTTCACCGGGAAGAAGTCTGAGGGGACAGATGATTTCTTATCAGCAATTATCCTCTTCAAGGTACTGAAAGGTAAAAACAAAACCATAAACTTACTAGCCCACTTCCATAACTTTTTCTTTTAAAAAAATGCAGGCAAAACACAAAACTTTTTTTTTAGATGAGCAAATGCTGTGAGAATTCATCACAGTGCCTGTCTTGGTTAGAGTTTTACTGCTGAGAACAGACACCATGACCAAGGCAACTCTTATAAGGACAACATTTAATTGGGGCTGGCTTATAGGTTCAGAAGTTCAATCCACTATCATCAAGGCAGGAACATGGCAGCATCCAGGCAGGCATGGTGCAGGAGGAGCTAAGAGTTCTACATCTTTATCTGAAGGCTGCTAGCAGAATACTGACTTCCAGGCAGCAAGGATGAGGATCTTATAGCCCATGCCCACAGTGACACACCTACTCCAACAAAGCCACACCTCCAAATAGTGCCACTCCCTTTGAAAGGATATTCAAACCATGACAGTGCCTTCATTTGGAATTTGAGCATCATAGCCTGCCTGACTTCTGCATGTCTGGGATTTTACTTGTTAAATGGTGATTGTGTGGTTTGAATGAGAATGGCCACACAGGCTCATGTGTTCTAAAGCCTGGTCTCTAGTTGGTGAACTATTTTAGGAAAGATTAGGAGGTGTGTCGATGCTGTGGTGTGTCTCTAGGAGTAGACTTTGAGGTTTCAGTCTCCCTCTACCTCTTGTTTGTGGATCAGATGTACGCTCTCAGATGCTGTTCTGTCATCATGCCTGTTTGCCTACTGCCATGTTCTCACCATGATGGTCATGGACTTAACCTCTAAAAGCATATGCAAGTCCCTAGTTAAATGCTTCCTTATATACATTGGCTTGGTCATGGTGTCGATTCACTGTGATGGAACAGTAACTGGACTCTGAGAATTAAGCAAGTGAGTCAGTGTGTAAAAAATGCATGTAAGGCTGGGCAGTGGTGGCGCACGCCTTTAATCCCAGCACTTGGGAGGCAGAGGCAGGTGGATTTCTGAGTTCGAGGCCAGCCTGGTCTACAGAGTGAGTTCCAGGACAGCCAGGGCTACACAGAGAAACCTTGTCTCGGAAAAAAAAAAAAATGCATGTAAGCTGCTTGGGAACGAGCCTGGGGGATGGAATCCACAGCATAGTTATTCTTGGCTCAGAGTAACCCACTGCACAGCTTTGCACAATCACTTGTCAGTCTGAAAAATGGCACAAATAGTGACCTCCATGATCCATCACAAATCTAAACATTAATGCTTATGAACCTCAATCTTATGAAATGTAAGCTGTTTTAGCACAAGAAATATATCTTAGTATCTTAAAATTATGTTAAAATGTTTTATTTAACAAAGCCAACAGTGTTAAAACAGTCCATTCTCTCATTGTAAATATAGTGTTTAGTGAATTCTACTTTTTAAATCCATATTTCAAAACTTTTATTTATTTATTTTACTGAGTGAGTAACCACATGTGCAGTGGTGAATATGTGGAGGTCAGAGGGATTTCAAAATCAGTTATCTCTTTCTACCTTGTCTGCGAGGCAACTGAATACACAGACACCTATGTACATATGTGTGTGTGTGTGTGTGTGTATGTATGTATGTATGTATGTATGTATGTATGTATGTATGCTGTCCACCTCATTAGGTTTTATTTTTTTGATGATTCTTTTTAAATTTCTTATGTACAAAGGTGTTTTTGCTTGCAGGTTATGACTGTGTGAGGATGTCAGACCCCTGGCACTGGAGTTACAAACAGTTGTGAGCTGCCGTGTAGGTACTGGGAATTGAACCAGGATCCTTTGCAAGAGAAGCCAGTGTCTTAACCTCTAAGCCATCTCTCCAACCCCAACCTCTGGGTTTTTTTAATGTGAGTTTTGGGAAGCAAATTTAGGTCATCATTTTTGTGCAGCTGTTACCCACTGATCCATCTAGCCAGCCCTTAAAATATGTATGTCTTCTCAGACACTGGGATGCATATTTATAATGCATTTGGAACATACTCACTCCCTGTTGCCCTCTTGCTCCTCTCTCACCTAAAATGCTTCTTCCCAACACACTCCCCACTGCTTCCATGATTTTTAATGGCACTCTAAGTTTGGTTATGGTTGCTTGCATGATCATGGATGTGAGATTATTTCCTGGTGCATGGGCAACTTATCACTGAGTGCAGGACTGAAGAAAATGACTCCCTTTCTTCCCGTAGCCATTAACTGCCAATAGCTCCTAAGATAGGGGTGGAGCCTTGTGAAACTCAGGCTTCATCCAGGATGGCATGGTAGTGGGACCAGTCTTATGCAGGTTTTGTACTAGCAATCACAGCTGCAGTAAGCTCCTGAGTGCAATGGTGTGTCTAGAAGACAGAGTTTATAACATTTCTCCTCACCTTCTGGCTTTTACATTCTTTCTGTTCTTCACCATTGTTCCTTGACCTTAAGACGGGTTGATATGAGAATCCCATTTAAGGCAAAGTTCTCAACTCTTTGTTCTCAGCACCGTGATCAGTTATGAGGCTCTACCTTAACTGCTTCCCACTGCAAAAAATGAGACTTCTTTGACCAAGGCTGAGAGTTATTTATAAACATAAGTGGTTAGAAGACAGTTTGTCATCAAATTCTATTCGTTTTAAAAGTTGATCAAATCTGTAAGATGAAAAGCAAAAAAAAAAAAAAAAAAAAAAAAAAAAAGAATTTCCATATAAATGTATGATGCGAATATTTAATTTTCATGGATATTATGTTCATCGTTGCTTATGTAAAATCAAATCATTAAATCAGGGCCCACTGAAACACAGTCATGCTATCACCAGGAAATTTGGATTTTCCTCCCTCTCATGGAGATTCTTACAAATATTAGATTCAATCTCACAATGTTAAGGATACACAGGAAGTTGTATATTAACATTTCCAAAGCTTTGAAATACACAAAGCATCACAGACATACAGATTTTAATTTGGGCTGGAATACAACCATGTAAGTACTTGTAGTTTTAAATGTATTTTAAAAGTACGTTTACATATAAGCAGTACGAAATTACAGACTTCAAGGCTCTAGATTAAGTTCTCTAGTGTGTCTAAAATGATGGTTTTCTTTAAGAAAATCATGCAGCACAATTTGGATCCCAACATGTGGGTAATAGTCAATTGTAATTATAAGTAGCTCTTTTGGGGATTTGCTTTGTGAGAGAAAGAAACGAGTATTTTTGAGAAATACATGACTGATATCTACAAAGTAAGTCAGACAAAACACTGCAGCTCATAGGGTGTTGAAGACTGTAGGATTAGCCACAGTCTTCAGTTGCTTGAACTGCAAAATGTGGCCTATGCTCTCACCTCAGAGGAACAGTTGCCTGACTCCTTACGCCAGACAAATGTCACTGTACCTGCTGACCTTCCCTTCTGCCACTCAATGTTGACAAAAGTATACTTAGCCTTTATGACATATAGGAATCTGTGTTTATGTATCTATTTCTGAGCCTATATTTATCTCTAGAGCTTATCACACATCTGTCCTCCTTCATGTAGCTTTTTACCTCACACGACATTTCTTTTTTGTCTTTTTCTAACAAATGTCCAGGAAGAAAACAGTCACATCTATTTTAAGGAATAACTTCATACAGAGTACCTTGCAGCATAGTTTGCCCCGGCTCCAGGACTCTAAATTAACTATGTACTACATTGAAGAGTGTTCTCCAAAGATTCTTGCCTACTTGGCACCTTTGAAAACTATTCTATTTAAAACTAGGGTATTTGCATAAAATTAAGTTAGGATGAAATCATACTGGATTGAAGTGGGTCTTAACAGAATAGACATCATCCCAAGAAGATGGCAATTTAGACATATAGGCAAAGACATACAGAAACATGGCCATGTGTAGGAAAAGGTTCCATATAGTTATGGAGCTATAAGCCAGAGTGACCAGGACTAACTAGGACTTTACAGAACACCAGAAGTTAGAAGAGGCCAGAAAGGTCTCTTGCCAGGGACTTTAGAGAGAGCAAGATTCTGCTGACAACTTGGTTTTGGACTTCTGTCATTGAGAACTGTATAAAGTTTTTCTTACTTAAAGACCTTCTGTTTATGGTAATTCATTAACTATGAAATTTGCACCCCTTCTAACCACATAATTCAGTACCTTCATATTCTTCATTTTATTTAAGGAAAGTATGACGGTTTGTATATGCTTGGCTCAGGGGATGGCACTATTAGAAGTTGTGGCCCTGTTGGAGTAGGTGTGGCCTTGTTGGAATAGGTGTGTCACTGTGGGCATGGGCTTTAAGACCCTCTTCCTAGCTGCCTGGAAGCCTTCAGATGAAGATGTAGAACTCTCAGCTCCTCCTGCACCATGCCTGCCTAGATGCTGCCATGCTCCTACCTTGATGATAATAGACTCAAATTCTGAACCTGTAACCCAGCTGCAATTAAATATTGTCCTTTATAAGACTTGGCTTGGTCATGGTGTCTGCTCACAGCAGTAAAACCCTAAGACAGAAGTCTTATTCTTAATGTTTTATGAGGTTCCTGCATTGGATTTTAAGTGCGCACTAACTTCATGGGCTTAATTCACTAACAAAGAAGAATGAGTGGATTAAAAACACAAGATCCACTAATTGCTGTCTCCAAGAAATGCACTTCTCTGATGAAGACACACACAGACTGATAGTCGATGACTGGAAAATAATCTATCAAGGAAACAGATATTAAGAACAAGCCACTCTAAGAACCGCTCTACTGTCTCCATGTACTCGAGTAGGTCCTGTAATTGGTTTTACTCTTGGTTTCTAGCTTTATTGCACTGTGATCTGATATGGTACAAGAGATGATTTCAATACATTTTATTTGGCAAGACTTGATTTGTGTCTACAACTTGGTCCATGTTAGAGAAGGCAAAGGTAAAAAGAGATAGGAAAGTACTGATTCCACAATGTTGTCTTCACACACACACACACACACACACACACACACACACTGTGGCATGGGTGCACCCCTACACATACCTGCCTCTCTCTGTGTCTCCTCTCTCTCACACACAATAAACAAACAAACAAATAAATGCTTTAAAGAAGAAAGCAAGTGATATCAAATGCTAGTGAGGATGTGGGGAAAGAGAAATCTTCATGCACTGCCAGTGGGAGTGTAAACTAATGGAGCTACTATGGAAATTGGTGCAGAGGTCTTATTTTTCCTTGAAAAGATAAAAACAGATAAAAATAGAACTGCCACATGACTAGCAACACCACCCAGGCATATACCAGAAGGACTCTAAGTCAATGCATCATAGATTTGTTTACTCATCTGTGCTTTCTGTTGCCCTATTCACGATAACCCAGGAAATGGAGCCAGTCTAAGTGTCCATCAGCAGATAACTGGACAAAATGAAATGTTTCACATGCTAAATGGAATTTTATGCTGCCAGAAAGAAAAATGAAATCATTACATTCGTTAGGAAATTGATGGAACTAGAAATCATTAGGCAAATTCACAAAGATAGATGCTTTTTTTTTTTCATTCATTTGTAGAACCTAGGCTTAAAATTCTATTTGTGTGTGTGCCTGTGAATCATAGAATTAGAGAGGGCATCATGAAAGGGCAGGAGGTAGGTTAAGGCAGTGTGAATGGAATAGATAAAATATGAATCAGGGGCTGGGCCATAGGGGAGGGTAATGAGAGAGGAAAAAATAGAACCAGGTAACATTAATGCAACATAAGGAAATGACATAATGAAGCCCATTTTTTGTTGCATACTAAACAAAAAAATGATTTAAAGAAATAATAAAAAAGAAGGATGACTACAACAGCTTGGAGAGTTCTACTTAAGTATAGAAATATCACTAGTTGAGGTAGGCAATAAAGAGGGAAAGGAGTTAATGTAGAGAAGACAATATTCCATTAGGTTCAATTAAGAGTTAAGATAGAGAGATGGTTCAGTGGTTAAGCGCACTGACTGCTCCTCCAAAGGTACTAAGTTCAATTCCCAGCAACCACATAGTAGTTCACAACCATCTGTAATGAGATTAGATGCCCTCTTCTCACCAGAAGTGGAGGTAAGAGACAGTGACAGTGTACTCATTCATAAAATAAATAAAAATAAAATCTTTGTTGGCAGGGTGCTCTCAAGGCTATATTTCATCCTGGGTTCCTTGCAGTTTTCTTTCCAGCTGCTATAAGCAGCTCTCATTTCTCTACTGTGTTCTTCCACTGTGATGTTCAGCTAGGTTTTGGCCTCAGATCAGTGCAGGCAAGGGACTCCAGACTGGAACTTCTCAAACTGTGAGCCAAAATCAGTCTTTCTCCTTATGAAAGACCCCCGTGCTGGGGAGACCCTCACTCAAGTCTCGGGACGGCGTGACCACCCCCCCAAGAACTCACGAAAGACCGTCCTTGCTGCAATCACACGAGGTTTATTTGGGGGACCAGTGCACTGGGGTCGAGCTCGTGTCCCACACCGGGGCAGAGGAGTTCGACCCTGAGCAGCTGAAGTCAGGGGTATTTAAAGGATAAAACCAGAAGAACGGAAAGAATTTGCATTATGGGGAAGTACAGAATGTTCTAAGTTAGTCACAAGGCAGTTGCACAAACATTGTTGTGGTTAGCTAGTTCCTGGAACACTGTGCCTCTGGCCCTGGAGCCAGGCCAAGGTCACCCATTTCTTAGGGGAAAGAATGCAGCCAGGTGGGGTTTAGCCAAGCATGCAATTTCAGTCCTATTTCTGTTTCTGGCTCCAAGTGTGTTAGGGGTCTAACTTTCCTCATAAGGGGGTCAGGTCTTTCACTTACATTTAATCTCAAGTACTTTGTCAGTGATGAAAAGCTAACAAAGCGGGCATCCGGAGTAGACATCTAAAAGTTAAATTGAGATTTAGTTCAGGTAAGAAATTGGAGAAAAAAAACATGGGTTCAAAGATATAGATGACTTATAAAAACAGCATAAATAAAAACTAAGTGATTTGTAATCAAAGTTCTCTAGAGAAAGAGATCCAAAAGGATAAATATGTGTGTATGTATATAAAGTATGTGTTTTCAAAGAAATGCATGCCAAGAAACTGACTCTTGATTATAGAGGCTGGTATCCTGAAATACCGTACACTGTGAGGTGGTGGTGTGTGGGGGTGATGGGGTTAGCCTGAGATGGTTTTTGTTTTTCTTTTAGTGTAAGCTGATGAGCAGCCTGGAAACCCAGAAACTCAGACAGCAGTTTATAACTCACAATTTCTTCTTGAGTAAATCTCAGGTTTTGGTTATATTACCTACCAAGTACTCAAGTCAAATGGAACCAGGAACAAGCAGACACTGCTCTCCTAATATCTGACAAAAGAGACTTCAAACAGAAAGTAGTAAGAAGAGATAAAGAGGGACACTTCTATCTAAACAAGGGACCTGTCAAACAAGAAGACATTAGTGTCTTTAAGCATACATGTTCCAAACTCCAGTGCATCCAATTTATTTTTTTAAAAATTACTACTAGATTTAAAGAAACAAACTAATGGCAATTCATTAATAGTAGGTGACTTCAATATTCCTCATATAGATGGTCACTTGGAACAAATAAAAACAAAGAAAAGCACCAGAATTGTCATCATACATCAGACTGACATAGCATAGCCATAGAATATTTCACTCAAACACCAAAGAATACACATTCTTCTAAGCAGCATATGTAAATTTTACTAAAAGTAGGCCACATACTTGGACAGAAATTGAATCTTTACAAATTCAGAAAGATTTAAATAATACTTGTATCCCATAAAGTCTCACCAACATGATTGCCTAAGCATGAGCTGCACTAGACATGTCAAAGTTGATGGGGGAAAGCCCAGAGGTTTCATTCTCACTCAAAGAACTTCAGGTAACTAAGGAATGCTGAGAGAAATAGTCTTCTCTAAGAAAGAGTGGTTATCTCAGTCCTGAAAATGTACGTACAAATAACGTTTTACAGGTTATGCTTAGAATATGTATGTATATATACACATGCATGTGCATGTAGCAACAATTAATGAAAAAGGCCTTGAATTTTAAAGAGAGCTAGGTGAGGTATATAGAGGGGGGAAAGGAAAGAGGAAAATGATGTAAATATATCATAATCTTGTGGATTAAAGAAAAATAACTAAACATTGTAGGAATGAAGACAGACCCTAACGCTCAGCACGCTGACAAGTGATGAGAGAGACAGACAATGTAAAAGGCTCACAGAAGCCAAAGATGCAGACACTATCGAGCAGACCAACACCGTCCGGCCCAATAACAAGGAGTCATAAAAGCCTAAACAAAGCCATGATTACTGGCATTTTCTCATCAGTTGTGACCTAGCAAGATCTGTTTCTATGATGCTTAGGGAAAGGGGATTGGTTGCAGGGGATGTCAAGTTGACAGACAAGAGTGATTGCCTGCCCACAATGCATTTGTAGGAACAGTAACTGAAACGTTCAAGGGGTGCCTTCCCTTCCTTCAGCTGGGGCTTCCCCTCCCACCACCAAATGACTGGGGTCTTCCCCAAGGCTCAGCCCCTCTCCGCAAGGCTGGTCCAGCAACAGGTGCGGTCACGGCTGTTCAGATGCCAAGCATTGTGGAAATTAGCTTCATGCCACAGGTGAAAAATTAGACAGTGCAACAGAAATACTTGTAAAGGCTTCCAGAGGGAGAATTCACAGACTTTTATTTATTTATTTTTTGTTGAAAGAAATGCTAATGTGTTCAATACTGCTGCCATTGCCCTAAAACTATCTAATGTAGTCTAAAGCATTTTTTCAGGACCAGGGAAGAGGCAAAGTATTTGCTACATACCTAGTTTTGTTAAGTGGCCATACTTGAAGTTTAGCTGAATGAATACAAGCATATTTAATAAAAAGTGATTTTTAGGGCAAGTGGTTACCTAGAATGATTTCATTGTGATAATAAAATAGAAGTTAAATTGGCTTTTAATCAAATACACATCTTTGTCTGTAATGAAATTAAGAGAAAATACTACTGTGGGTTAAATTGCCATCAAAAATACATGCATTTCATAATCACTAGAACTTTGTTTTACATAGGAATTTAATATCTTCTCAATGGAATGATAATTTCATATATATTTCCTTAGAACTTAAAATAGACACAAGGTTTATACTGGCCTCTGTGTGGCTAAAGCCACTCCCTAAAGAATACTTCCAGGAGTCAGGAGAAAGCTATAGGATCTTAAAAATAAAACTGAAATTTAATAAAGCACTTCCTTTTTTAAAAAAAATCATTAGTATTAGAGTAGACTATCTATTAATAAACTAATGATGATAATATAAATTTATTATTAATAAAGATTATTATATAATAATTACTTCTGAAAACATCATATGTATAAATTCTTTGGTAAAGAGTAATCATCTAAAAAAAGAATTCATTTTTTATTTGTGTGTATGTGCCTGCATGTATGTGTTTGCATGCAGTTGCCTATAGAGCCAGGATACACACTGGATCCCTTAGAACTGAAGTCACAGACACTTATGAGTCAGCAGATATGAGTACTGGGAGCAGAACCTGGGTCCTCTGCAGGAGCAGAAAGTGTTCTTAACTAAAGAGCCTTTGATTATTGGTAATTTTTTTTTATTTATTTAAAAGCAGACTAGAGTGAGCTCTGCAGTTGTTTAGAAAGCTTGTTGAACGTGTAAAATTCTGGCTTCCATCAAAGACCACATAAAATGGGTGTGGTGGCATGCAACTATGTTCCTATCTCTAGAGAAGTGGAGGCTGCCGAATCAGAAGTTCAAGGTCAAATTTAGCTACATAGCAAGTTGAAAGATAGCCTAGGATACATGAGACCCCATTTCATAAAGCAAAACAAAATAAAAATATTGAAAATAGGATTTTCCAGAAAGCCCCTGAAACCAGGTGATATGTTGGAGGGCCTACAAGAGAGGCCACTGAGCAATGATGTAAACTCTAGGCTGCAGGATACTGAAGTTCCAGGACCATGAGTACCTACTGAGAAAAGCACAGGGTGGAGCTATCCAGAAAGAAGTTACATTAGATGCAGGCAGCAGAGATGGAGGGGCAGGGCTAAATAAGCCCTTTAGAGCCCAGATGATGCCACCAAGGTGCAGATGTTGCACATGACGCTTCAGAGGTTAGTATTTTCCCTGTTGGGCTTGGGTCTTGCTTTAGCCCAATTTTTCCTCATCATGTTGCCCTTCTTTTTTGGAATGAGAATGTTTGTTCTGTGAAATTGTTTATTGGAAGACAGAGGCTCACAGTTAAAAGACTGACTTGAGTCTCAGAAGAGATTTTGAACTTTTGAACAATGTTGGTACTGTCAAAGACTTTGGGGTCAAAGCTGAACTGAATACATTTTATATTAGGAGATGGCTAAGAGCCCCATGAGAGTAGTGGAGTAGCAATAGTTGCAAGTTTATAGGAAATATGTAAAAGTATCATTTATTGTGATCTTGGAGGCTTGCTGCCTCTGTTTGCTAACCTAGGCCTAGTCCTGGAATCTTCTAGCCTTTGAACAATATAATCTAGACCTAGAATGTTTTCAGCCTCTGAGACTTGCTGAATAAGCTCACCCCTTCCTACTTCTGCCTGAACTCGGGCTGGCTGGTAACTCAGCTGTACTGGCTCTAAACTCCTTTCTACACTAAGTGATTCAATCTGGCTTCTCTTAGCTTCTCCTGAATTGCTCTGCTTGGCCTCAGACTAACTCTGGCAATTTGTTCTAATCTTCTGGCTCCTTCTCATTCTCTGGCTTATTCTGTTTCAACTGTGTCTAGCTTGTTTTCTCTCTGCAGCCTGTCTCTGTACAACTGTCTCAGTAAAAATGCCCTCTTTCTCTTTTTCTCTGCCTTGGTCTCTCTTAGGTGGCTTCCCTTTCCTCTCTCTTCTCTTGAGAGTTGGGCATGTCCTATTCTGTCAAATCTTTCCCTAATTTGTCACATTGTCTGCCATTCAATTAGACATCACTTTCAAACTTGGGTGCTTTCTTTTACACACTAACTTTGCCTTCATTGTTTGGGATTAAAGAGGTGTACTGAGGGTTTGTACTCCAATCTGAGGGTTTAAGGTGTGCACTAAGGGATGGACCACACCACAACTAGAAACAGTTGTTTTCAGCTCAGTCAGTTAACAGGTTCTCCGGGGCAGGAGCAAGGATAATTAGACAACACTGTAGCTTGACCCCAGCCAGTTCTGAGGCTGAAGCAGGTTTACTTTTTCCCAATCTGCTTTTATACCATTTTAATTACATGCAGATAATAAGGTCAGTTCTAGGTTAAGGAACAAACAAGACAATAAACACAAATAGTCAAGGAACAAGCAAGGCAATAAACAAAGTCCCGAGATCACTGTTCCTAAGGGCTTATCAGGATGACCAAGATATCTGAACCTACTTCCCTGTCCTAGTCCAAAGTCAAAATCTTGCCTGAAGCCTACTTCTTTGTTCTAGCCCAAAATCAGATTCCTTCCTTAGCTTACTTCCCTGTCCTAGCCCAATGTCAAATTCTTGCCTGAAGCCTACTTCTTTGTTCTAGCCCAAAATCAGATTCCTGTCTGAGTTTAGCTCAGTTTCCTGGCCCATTATCAGATTCCTGCCTGAAGCCTACTTCCTTGTCCTGGTCCAGTGTGAAATTCCTGTCAAAAAGTTCCTCAAAAGTTCTCCCCAAAATAACTCGATCTCAGAGGTCATAGTGTGATCAAATATCCTGCAACAGGTATAAACCTTGAGTAAAGATTTTTAGAACTGGAGTTAGCCACATACAGATATCTATGAGTATGTGGAGTAAGAATAGTATGAGTTGAAGTTAGAGAAGACAAAAGTGGTTTGGAGAGAGAAGATTAGTACTTGAGAGCCTGGTAAGCCACTTTTTGGAAATTTGGATTGGTTAGGCCCAGGATGAGGCAAGATGTCAGGTTTGTAGAATGAAAACAGTGTATCTAGTTGTATATTTAAAGGCATTTTTAAAATTAGTTAATTTAGTTGTATTTTGTGTGTACAGGAATTTTGTCTGCACTTACATCTGTGTTCCATGTGTGTTCAGTGCCTCTGGAGGGAGCTTCATATCCTGTGTTAGTTTCTTTTCTATGCTGTGATAAAAACACCATGACCAAGGCAATGTATAGAAGAAAGATTTTAGTGGGGACTTACATTTTCAGAGGATAGGGAACATGGAAGCAGACAAGCAGGCATGAGGCACAGAAGGCTAACTGGGAATGGCATGAGCTTTTGAAACCTCAAAACCTACTTCTAGTAACAAAACCTCCTCCAACAAGGCCAAAACCTCCAGTCCTTCCAGAACAATTCCACCAACTGGAGACCAAACATTAAAATATTTGAGCTGGTGGAAACCATTCTTTTTTTTTTTTTTTTCCGAGACAGGGTTTCTCTGTGTAGCTCTGGCTATCCTGGAACTCACTCTGTAGACCAGGTCTGCCTCTGCCTCCCAAGTGCTGGGATTAAAGGCATGCGCCACCACCACCGGGATGGAACCATTCTTATTCAAAGCATCACGTTCCACTCCCTGGTTCCCATAGGCTTGTGACCATATCATAGTGCAGAATGCATTTAGTTCAAATTTGAAGTTCCCATAGTTTCCCCCAGTTTCAACCCAGCTTAAAAATCTAAACTCCAAATTATCTTTTAATTGTAAACTCCTGTAAAATAAGAAGAAAATGACACATTTCCAACATACAATGGCATGGAATATACATTACCATTCCAAAAAGGAGGAATAGAGGCCTAGTGAGGAAATACTGGACCAAACAAGACCAAATTCCAGCACGGTAAACTCCAAATCCTGTAACTCATAGGCCTGATGTCAAAGGGCTTAGATGGCTCTTCCCTTCCAGTTTTGCTGACCTCAACACACATCTCTTGGACTGGTTCCACTCTCTGTCTGGAGCTCTTTTCGGCAGGTATCCCACAATTCTGGAATCTCCAACATCTTGGTGTCTCCAGTGCAGTCTGAGCTTCCCTTTCACAACTTCATGCAACAGTCTCTCCTGGCCTCCATGGAGGGGCTCCCCTACCCTGCATCCACGTAATCTCAGTGACTCAAACATTCCTTAAACATGGAGGAAGATTCCAAACCCCTTTACTCCTGTATCCTTCATGACCCTAAAGCCAGAACTGCATGGCCAATGCTGCCTGCTTGGGATGGAACCTACCCTCTCCTTGAATTACATTTGCCTAAAGTTTGATTTGCTGTTGCTTTTTGGGATCAGAAAATCCCTTAGTCCCTTTCCTTTCACAAGTCACAGGATCAGCTGGGTGGAAATTTTGCCCTGAGAACTCTTCTTTTATTACTTTAAAAATATGGTCTTCCCTTACCCGTGTCAACAGCAAGTGTTGGCTCCAATATTACATTCCCTGGGGCCTTTTTCTCCTCGAACTGTACCTTTTGTATTTCTTCTTTCCCTCCTTGCTCTTTTCCATTATAGGTCAGCATAAGAATAATCACTAGTAACCAAACCACAAAGCCAATAGCAGGCTGCTTTAAAATCTCCTCTGCTAATGAAATTAACCCCAAACTCTTTTGCCTTAGCCTCACACAGATTCTTAGGACAGGGGCAAAGAGCAGCCACAGTCTTTGGTTTATAGGGCAGTTGCTAATATGGTCTCTTCTGAAACCTCTTGAGCTAAGTATCCACAGTCCATACTGCTTTCACCACTATCATCCTCCAATCTCCTATTAGGGTGGCCTATTAAGCCCCACGCATAGCATTCAAGCACTTACTTAGTCCCAAGTCTTCTGCATTCTTCCTTAAACCATCATGGTCAGGACTTGTTACAGCAATAGGCTGCTTCATGGTACCAACTTCTGTCATCGTTACTTTCCTATTGCTGTGATAAATCACCATGACCAAGGTAACTTATAGAAGAAAGACTTTATTGAGGACTTACAGTTTTAAAGGGTGAGTCCATGACCAGCATGGCAGAGAGCAGGGCATCTGGCAGGCAGGGATGGTGCTAGATCAGTAACTGAGAACTCTCATCCTTATCCATAGACGTGAGGCAGAGAGGTGCTAACTGGGAATGGAGTGGGCTTTTGAAATTTCAAAACCTTCCCCCAGTGACACATCTCCTTCAACAAGGGCACACTCCCTGATCTTTCTCAAACAGTTCTACACACTGGGGACCAAGCATTAAAAAAATATAAACACATGGGACTCTTCTCATACAAACCACCAAAAAATCCCTTAGGATTGGAGTTACAGATGGTTGTGAACCATGTGGGTGCTAGGAATCGAACCTGCATCCTCTTAACCACGGACCATCTCTCTAGCCCTCAGTTTGTTTGCTTGTTTGTTTTCAAACCTTTTTTTCATCACTTGACAACACTTTTGACACACTGTGGCAATAGTGACAGTCAAGTGGGTGGTATAAAAAAAGAATTATATTGAAACACTTGAATTTGACCCAAAATAGAGCTCTATTTTGTGTTTCTCATAAACTTATGCAGTCTTCTCTTACAGATGACGACAACTGCAAAACTGGTTTTAACATCTAGTAACAGGGTTTCTTAGTCAGGGTTTCTATTCCTGCACAAACATCATGACCAAGATGCAAGTTGGGGAGGAAAGGGTTTATTGAGCTTACACTTCCATGCTGCTGTTCACCAGGAAAGGAAGTCAGGACTGGAACTCAAGCAGGTCAAGGAGCAGGAGCTGATGTAGAGGCCATGGAGGAATGCTGCTTACTGGCTTGCTTGCTTCTCCTGGCTTGCTCAGCCTGCTTTCTTATAGAACCCAAGACTACCAGCCCACAGATGGTACCACTCACAAGGGGCCTCCCCCCTTGATCACTAATTGAGAAAATGCCTTACAGCTGGATCTCATGGAGGCATTTTCTCAACTAAAACTCCTTTCTCTGTGATAACTCCAGCTTGTGTCAAGTTGACACACAAAACTATCCAGTACACAGGGCAATGGTATTTTACCACCCTTCGGTGGACATCCCAAATACAAGTGTATCCCTCGACCAGATTCTGTGCAAAATAATAAAAAACAAATAATAAAGAGATAAAAATTAGACTAGAAAAAAAAAGGTGAATGAACTCATTGAACAAGGACCCATGATATAACAAGTAACGAAACATCCTTCTGGACCATATCACAAACGCTGTAGATAGCAAAACCTCCAAAAAGCAGATTCTGAGATAATCAAACAAATGTTATCATGTACCTTGTTTTTGAGAAAATGCAAACTTTAGTGTTACATAATTACCCTCCCACTCAAATAAAACCTCTTCAAAAGAAACAACAGGGCTAGATGGATGATTCATTGGTTAGGGGGGGATTATTATCCTTGCAGAGGACCCAAGTTCAGTATTCAGTATTCACATGGTGGCTCCCAATACACCTATGGTAGATCCCACCTGCCTTTTAGTGGATCTAATGCCATGTTCTGGTCCGATGGGCACTGTGGTACTGTATACATATGGTGCAAATACATACATATAAAACACTGATACACATAAAAACAAAGCAAATGTTTAAAAGAAAGCAAAAATATAACACCAATAACCCAATCATGGATTTTAAGTGAAAGGGAGGCTATTCCCCTACGTCATGGCTAATTTATATGTATTTAAATATAAGCAGACACTACATAGTTTTAAGGCAGAAAGCCTTTTTTTTTTTTAAAGCAGAGTTTTTGAAGGAACTATCAAAATAAAAATGGTATAGAAATAAGCAGCTAATATACATCTGTGTGTGTGTGTGTGTGTGTGTGTGTGTGTGTGTGTATGTAACATCTCTGGAAGACACTAACATAGGGCATTAGGTGGTGACTCCTTCTATGTGGTTACTCTCAACCTACTGAGCCAAGATTACTGATAATTAAATTTTCCTTGTATTTCACAGAAAATAATTCTAGATTTGCTCTTTTCTTTTTTTCTACATGTGTTCTTTTATGTCCATATAATAAATACATAGGTCACAGAATCAACAAAAAATGATTTTTTTACATAAGTAAATGAATACGCAATAAAGTAACTGCAAGTCTTTTTTTTTTTTTTTTTTTAACCTTAGTAAATATAGTCTCCTCTAGAGGAGTGTTATCTTTAATTACCACTTATTTGTTAGAAAATAATGACTATAAATCAATTCAAGGTCTCCAGACTCTCTGAATATTAATGCAGATTTCTTCTAACAAAGGCAATCGTGGGAGCATGTAGGTTAAAAGGCCAGTGTCACAGTAAAATAATATTCTCCATTCACAATAAGGTCAGACGGAGTTTAGTCAGTCCCCTGATGGTTTCTTTTCAACAGTCAAACAAGCTCAAATAGCAAAGCTGAAGGACAGCTTCTTTCAGATGTGTGCTAATTACAATTTGTCCATGATGTAACGAAGCATCTCAGCTACGTTACTTCTTTAAGATATAAGTAGCGTACAATGTTGGTGACGGTGGGATGGAAAAGGCGTGGGTATTAACTTGATGTGACAATGTGAGCACGGCAAGAACACAGAGGAGCTGGTCCCTTCAGCAAGCAGACTAAAACTGAGTTACTGACAAAGGTTATAAAAATATGTTAATGACCTCTCAAAAATAGACAAATGTCTATCTACCCTTATTGTTTTCTATAACTATCGCACTCTTTGTGTTGCACAAGACTTGCAATTTGCTCTAATAACAAAATTTGTTTCCATTCTGATTGCTGTCATTATTGTTAATATTGTACAACAACATATGCTAAAACCAAGTAGCTGTTTTAATGGAAAATATTTGAAGCTCAGCTTGGATTAGGAGAAGAAACAAATAACCCTCGGAAATGTATCAAAAAATAAGATCGGCTCATGTCCAGCTAGATGGCGAAGTGTATTATGAAGCAAATACAGCCACTGTTTTTTTTTTTTTTTTTTTTGGTTTTTTCGAGACAGGGTTTCTCTGTGTAGCCCTGGCTGTCCTGGAACTCACTCTGTAGACCAGGCTGGCCTCGAATTCAGAAATCCACCTGCTTCTGCCTCCCGAGTGCTGGGATTAAAGGTGTGTGCCACCACTGCCCGACTGTTCTTACCCACCTCTTAACAGCTGTGGAATCTAGGAAGATGTGTAAAATTGCTTCAACTTTCCTAAGCTTATCGGGTTCCCTAATAAGTTGTTGGGGATACTGGGAGAAACAATCCTATTTGAAAACTGTTTAAAAGAATGAGGGAGAAACAGCCAACCCCCACCCCGCACCCCCAGAATGGCTCTAGAAAAACAGACTAGGTAAGATTCGCTGCTTGTATTTGTTAAGGGGACAAGGGAAAGGATTGCCATAACTTTTCTTTCTCAGGAGAGAAAAAGGTATTGGTCTCCTATTGAGGGACAAAGCAGGTAGAAAAGTGGGCTTATTACAAATTTTACACCAAAGTTAAGGTTTTTTTCTGGGAAAATTTTGAGTAGAAACTAAAATTTCTTCTTTAAAATATGATGTTTAACTTCTTGCTATACAGGACACCTTCATTTTCCCCTATAGTTTGGACTACCTAAATATTCTTTTTGGCAATATCCACTAGTAAGAAAGTAGCTGATAAAATCTAGAGTCATAAAAAATGACATTGTAAACTTTAAAAATATTGCTGTACATTAAAAACTTTGCTGACGTATTCCATGGTGTGTGCATAAAGTGTGCATGATTTGTATCATAAGCCTGTCAACACAAACAGCTTCCTGAAGACGTGTGAACAAGACAAGGTCATGTCTGAGGTCTTATCAGTGACTTTCTGGTACTTATTTAGAACACATCACAAAACTGCATTGCATAAGACAGGACGTATAATTCAAATAAATTGCTTAGCTACTAATAAAACCACAACGATCTATAAACACACATTTACTGTAAACCTACTGTGGGCATGCACAATGCTAAGTCTAGAGAAGCAGACATGGGTAAGACACACTCACTAATTTCAGAAAATTACTTTCACGAAGAAGAAATACAGGATGACAAATTTATCAACTTTTTTTTTCATTGAAAGTTCATACAATATATTCTGACTATTCCCATCTTCTCCCGGACCCCTCCCCTCCCCATCCAACTCCACACCTTCTTTTTCTCTTTAGAAAACAAACAACAAATTAAAGAAGCAAAACAAAATTTCTTTAAAAAGTGAAAAAGCACAAAAACCACACAGACACACACAGATGTAAAAACAAAAACCATAAAAAACAAAACTGGAAACACTAATATACTAGCAATAGACTAGTAAGACAAAAAAATGCCCAAGGAAAGCAATGTGAGACACACATGTACAAATACATCATTGAATTTGTTCTGTGTTGGCCATAGGCAGCTGGACATGGGACCTATACAGGTAGGCAATTTTAAAGAGACTTGACTTTTTTTTTTTTTTTTTTTTTTATGGACACAGTCTTTTAGTAGAAGAGACTCCTTTGCTTAGAGGCTGGAAACCTCTGGGGATACTGCTTGAATGTAAAGGATGGGTAGTGGGAATCTAGGCTGATGACAAGACAGGGTTTAATGATCAGCTGAGCTAAGGTGTCAGCAAGGTGCACATGGCTGCATGCTTTGGACACAGAACTACAGGTGGGTCAATACCACTGAAGGAAAGCTGGTGGTACATAAGAAGGCCAGGGAGGCAGGTGCTGAACACCTCAGAAATGAGCTTTGTGGTATTTAAAAGAGCATAGGGTTTCCTTTGTCTTCCCAAGGATATTTTTTTAGAAGGGGGATGCTATTTTTTAGGATATATCTTCACTATTACTCCCTGGATCCTGTGGAGATACATTTGAAGGGGACAAGATGGGTAGCTAACAGAATGATGGAGCTAGGATTTGAGCCAACACAGTGATAATAAGTATGGTTTCTGACAGAGTAGACCTGACTTTCCATGTGGGGGTAACTACTATCTGGCATGGCTGAATGTCAAGCCTACCCAATACAGAGACAAACACCAAGCAGGCAGAGAAAAAGAAGGTGATGAATCCAGCTCTGGATGTATAGAACTGGATAGGTTTCTGGGTTATCTGAGGTTTGATTCCCAGTACTCACCTGGTAGCTTATAACCATATGTAACTCCAGTTCCAGCGATTCTGACACCCTCTTCTGACCTCCATGGGCACCAGGAGCACATATGGTACGCAGACATACGTACAGGGACAACATTCCCACACAAAAAAAAAATCTAAAAAGAACTTTCAAAAGTATTTTTGTTTTGTTTTGTTTTGGTTTTTTTTTTTTTTTTTTTTTTTTTTTTTTTTTTTTTTTTTTTTTTTTTTGGTTTTTTCAAGACAGGGTTTCTCTGTATAGCCCTGGCTGTCCTGGAACTCACTCTGTAGACCAGGCTGGCCTCGAATTCAGAAATCCACCTGCTTCTGCCTCCCGAGTGCTGGGATTAAAGGCGTGTGCCACCACTGCCCCGCCAAAAGTATTTTTCTAGTGTTTATTGTTTAGAGATGTTTTTAAAGCTTGTTATTAGCATATCTTATTTGGTATCATTCAAAATGTTTTGCACATTTTTTTCACATTTAGTTGTTTTCTTGTTGCATTTAAGAATCCATTAGATTTTAATTCATCTTTAATTATTAATGTGTTTGTGGGGGGGGGGGGGGACACCAGTCTCTGGAGGTCAGGGGAGAAAACTCTGTTTTCTTCCACCTTTAATTGGGTTCCAGGAATCAAACTGAGGTTGTCAGACTTGTGTGACAAGTTCCTTTACCAGCATCTTGATGGCCTTGCTTTGTTTTTGTGTTTTCATTTGTTTTGTTTTTTAACAAGTCCTTTGTCAAATTTCTGGTTTGTAAACATTTTCTCTCAGAGTATTACTTCAGTCTTTTGAAGGGAGTTTTTATTTTTAAAGCTTCTCTCTCTCTTTCTCTCTCTCTCTGCAACATGTCTTTGATAGCATACCTAAGAAATCTTTCCCTAGACAGGTCAGATATTTTTTTTTTTTCTGGTGTTTTCTTCTGTTATAATTCTAGGTCTTTCCATTTACACCATGATCTATTTTGAGGTGTACGTATTTTAAATATGGTGCAAGAAATAAGTCAATTTAGTGGGAACAGAGAGCATCAGCACTGAAGTGCATGCACCCTTGGAGGAAAAGGCTAGACTTAAGGAAGCAGGAAAACTCTGAATGGCCAGCGCATTGTACCAAGAGAGGCAATGGAACTGTCTTTCCAACTTGGACGAAATTACCAGTGAATTTAGGAAGAGAGTCTTCAGTCCAAACTTCCATTTAGTGGAACTGCGTATAATCAATCTCTTTATAAGAATCTCTGCAACAACCGCTGAGAGGTTTGAAACACTTTCCCTTTTTGTTATGCGCTCCCCCGTCCTAGCATTACTCTCTTTTTAAAAATTATCTTTTGGTTAGCATACTAAGTAATGGGCTTCGTTATGGCATTTTTTTCATCCGTATAAGTCGTCACATTCGTACTTAGTCATCCCTTGAGTACTCTTAAAAGGTCACACTCGACCGAGGGTGACTAAGGCAGATTCCCTTGGGGCATTCTGGTATCAGATCCCAGGGACAAACCCCTAGAAAGAGTCACAGCCCTCCCCCCGTGGGAACGTAACAACCACACTCAGTAGGGCTAGCCAACCTGTCCCCTCACCAGGATGACCTCTGGTTAAATTACGACAGATCGGCAGAGCGGGGAGTCAAAGCTGAGCAATCGCGGGGTCAGTCAGGGAAGTCCCTCCGGTTGTTCCTGTGAGCGTGCGGCTGGAGGGCTTGGGAGTTAGCTACTGTCATCAGCCCGGACGCCCTTGGGGATATTTGAGCCCTGGCTTGCCGGGAGCGTGGGCACGCTAGGTCCTTTCCAGGCGCACAGCTGGACCCATTCCTGACCCTTGACCCCTACCCTAGCGTCAGCAGGTCTTGGCAGGCCATGGCGAGACGCGATCGCTCGCTCCTGGAGCCGCCTGTCCCTTCCCCTACTGCCAGTCGTAAAGTGCTGTAAAGGGCTCAGCGCTTTACGGCGCCGTAGGTGAGACCCGGAAGATCTGTTCCCGATGGGCACGTGGTTTAGGGTCTGCAATTATAGAAAGGCTGCAGTGAGACTTTGAGGAGCGTTAGCGAGTCATTTCCGAATCTCTAAGCGGGTAATTGGATCACACTTTATTTAAAACAATCATTCCAGTCTTTACTAAGAGTATGCAGGATATGAGTGTCAGACGCACGCGTGGTGCAACGTTGGTTTTTATCTTCATCCCTAGACTTTAGGTCCCTGGTGTTAGCTGACATTTTTGTTGTTCCCTTCGCTCTGCAGTCTCCCCCTCCCTGGAGTTCGGAATGCTTTACTTGATCGGCTTGGGCCTGGGAGATGCCAAGGACATCACAGTCAAGGGCCTGGAAGCTGTGAGACGCTGCAGTCGCGTGTATCTGGAAGCCTACACCTCAGTCCTGACTGTAGGGAAGGAAGCCCTGGTACGTGATTAAAGTCCCCAAGCCTCTGGGGAAGACATCTAGCTAGCATCCGATTGCACAGACTATAAGCGTCTACTTTTTTAGACCCTTTAAAACACACCCTGTTCATTAAGGTCTGGCTCATATTCAGTGACTTGGGAAATGAAACGGTAGCTTGTCCTACTTTACAAGTCTAATTTTGTGCCTTTCTCCAGTAAATAAAAAAGAAAGTTATTGTACACTCTTGGGGATAGTTATCAAATCCGTTATTTCATGACCTAGCCAGAAATCCTTTCCGAGTTGAGTGCTAATGAGGTGCTGACACAGCTTTAATGAGTTGCTTATACATTCAGCAAGCAATCTGAAAGCTTCCTCCTTTGAAGTATTTCCATAGGGAACAGCGATCTCATTTTTGTCTGCAGCATATCCAAAAAGACCTTACGTATTCTCTCCCAGGAAGGCTGCCATTCCCACATGTACATATAGAGTGACTAAGTAACCAGAGGATTTATTAGTGCATAATGTACCTTAAGCAGGTTCTCATTAAGGGTAAATATGTAAATAATAAATAGGAACATAAGGGTCAGTTTCTGGTTGATTGTTAAACTCAACATGAACCATATATTCAGATAAAGGGCTGATGGGTTGTTATGGGAGGAGGGGAAGGGTTTTTTTTATTGTCAACTCTTCCATATAAAAGGGTGGGCCACAGAACTTCTGGTCATATCAGAATCACAACCCAGAGAATTCTTAAGGTTCCAGAGTTTGTTAAAAATCTTGAATACTAAACTAAGGCTTGTTTTAAATTGGCCATGCATTAGAAAAAAATTAGTGTCTAATGGCCAGTTTGACTTGCTGGCCACACTTGTCGGTATTTACACTTACTTCAAGATGATAGAAATGTGTCTCTGATCAGGGATCAAAAACTATAATGGGTTTAAAGCCATCTGAGAGAATAGATAACAGATTGGTGGGTTAATCGAATAGAATGTTAGACAATAGCTTGGAGCAAAATTGGGACATAGCTTGTTCTGCCTTATGACATGTCCTTGACAATTCCTTTACTTTTAATTTCTTACTGTATAAATTGAGGTCAGAAGTGGATGCCTCCTAGGCTCTGAGAACAGTGTCCACCACAAAAGTTTTCAGACATTTTAGCTGTTAACAGATATATTTCCAAACTTCTGAATATTAGATTCTTCATTTGTCAAAGAAAACCAACCAATTGGAAGGTATATAGTGTTTATTAAGGTGTATGTGAAAATGCTTTGTAAATTTTAAGTGTTAGTTAATGTTAATTTTCAAGGTTTTCCTTCAAACATAAATGTAATTATTAGGAGTTTGGGCTGACCTTACCTGTAAGTAAATTATGTGTAATTTTTTTTAAGGTACCAGAATATCTGTTATTTCATAATATTAAGTGTTGATATTTTGGGGACATTTATTTTGCTATTTTGTTTATTTTCCTTACAGTGCTTGGAATTGAACCCAGGGTCTCTCACGTGATCCACAAGAGCTCTACCACAGAGCTACAATACCCAGTCCTCTGTAGTTACTGCTCCCATTTTGTAGGCACACAGATGTTCCAAAACTTGTCCAGTATCATCCAGGTAGTGACAGAAGCGACTTCTAAAGTAACATAGCTCTGAGTTGAGAACTGTCCTTTTCATACTGTCTCTCTGCATTCCTAGCTATAGATAATAACTACACAGAGTATAACTTTTGGAATCACTAACAGAGAAGTTGCAGTGAGCAAAATGGTTTGGCCTGGATCTATGACAAAATTCTAGTCTTGTCTTCATGTCCTCCAGGTTCTCAGTTCCTGTTCGTCCCTGAGCAGCTAGCCACGGGACGCCATCTGTACCATCTGCTCCAAGTCAGTCCTTTATAAGTTCATGCCTTATATTTCCAGTAAAATTGTAGAACCTCTTTCTCTTCAATCACATGCTTTTGTTTTTCATTTCCACATTTTCTTATTAAAACAAACTGATGTTTTGAAATTGTTGATATATATTTATATGAAGTCTGGCTTCAGCTATAAATAATTATATTGCAGGGAAAAGATAGATAATTCTATTTTCTATAATGAGCATATGCATTCTTTTTCTTAATAATCAACCAGTCAAGATTTTATAAAAGGCAGATACAGATGTTGCTAGAGAAGTTCCCAGTCTGTCTGTTCTTACATTAATCACTGCTGGTAGTGCTAATATAGTGTCCAAAGGAAATGTGGAGACAGCAGATCTGGGAAAGAGCATCTGGTATGTGCAGCTTTAGCTTCCTTTTTTTTTTTTTTTTTTTTTTTTTTTTTTTTTTTCGAGACAGGGTTTCTCTGTGTAGCCCTGTCTGTCCTGGAACTCACTCTGTAGACCAGGCTGGCCTCGAACTCAGAAATCCTCCTGCCTCTGCCTCCCAAGAGCAGGGATTAAAGGTGTGCGCCACCACTGCCCGGCAGCTTTAGCTTCCTTTAGGTAATTCTGTTGATACTTTAAATCTTACATGCTTATTGGTTGACTGCATCTGTGCTTTATATAAAGATGTTTAAGCAGCACAGTCTATAAGTGGTTCAGGGTCTATCTGCGTTATACCTAAGAAAACTTAGTGAAAGACTTAAGTAATTTATAAAAGTAGTGGGAGGAAGAAACTATATGTCTGTAAATAACTGAAGAGGTTTTATCTAAGCCAGCGCCCTGGAAACCCATAATCTAAACCAGTTCCTGAGCCTACATGGTAAAAGGAGAGAACCAATTCCTTCCAGTTGCCCTCTGACCTCCGTATGTAGGGGACCGGATTACAGTTAGCATTACATTGGTGGCATGTGGCTTCTTGGTCGTTTTTCTGAGTACATTAGTTCAGTAAAGACCATTTGTACTTCAGTGTCCAGTGATCATGTGTGTTCTCTGAGATACATGGGTGCAATTATCCTGTGACTGTAAGTTTTCTGGTTTCTAAAGTCAAAATTAAACATGTAAAGATCAATGATTAAGAAAAAGGCACACAGCAAAAGTGAAAATGAATTCATTTTTATTTTATCAGTGTAAGCAGTGTTATTATGAGCTTATGAAACAGTTCTATAGGGTGAGGTGATTCCCATCTGAATAGCAGATTTTATGTAGGTGTTAGGAAGTAATGCCCACCTTTGGAGGTGTAGCATTTATCTTTGGATACTTGTTTGTCATGTATCTCCTTGTTTGATCAATCTTGGGTACCACTGCTCTTCAACTGCAGCATCCTTGCAGCTTTTCATAACTCAGACTTCTCAGTGTGAAGGAATAAGCGTGTATTTATTTACGCATCTTCTTCCATGTTTGAAGTGCATGGGAACTCGTAAGATTCAGTTATATGATCTTGCATAGTGTTATTAGTCAGTACCATACCAGTCCACTGGCTCATTCTCCTGGGTTTGTTCGCTAGAACTGAACTTCAAGAAAGTAATTGACAAAACAACTTGGATGGAAGCTTCCTTTGTATTTAAATTCATTTCTTTTCCTGTAATTAGTAAGACTGTTCACTTCTTTGTGAACAGCTAAATCCTAATTTTCTGTCATTTCTTATTGATGTTGCCTTTTATTTTCTCCAGCACACCAAAAATGTTCCTGTAGAAATTGGTGGAAACATCTGTACTGCCATGTATCGTTATTGTTAATGTGTCCCATATTTTCATGTTTCTGGAATAGGGCTCATGAATACATATTCTCTGTTCATCCTGTAGTGTTCTGCCCAGTCTATTAGACACACATTTAGAGGCCTCAGATGTTAAGAGGTATGCTTTCTCTAGGGATATGATGATAGCCCCAAAGACAGAGTTTAATGGCATCATCATACGGAGTACTGGCTCACTGACGAGTTGTGTGGAGTGATCTGCGTTTGGATGGTTGCCAATACATGCACCTAGTTCTACACAAAGATTGTTCTGCAGTGTATGTGTGTGTTAAAGCCTCACCTGCTGTATATCATTTTGATATTTTGATATCCTACTTATATCTGTAGGAAGAGTTTTATGGAAGAAAATTGATTCTTGCTGACAGAGAAGAAGTAGAACAAGAAGCAGATAATATTCTTAAGGATGCAGATGTCAGTGATGTTGCATTCCTTGTGGTGGGTGATCCATTTGGGTAAGTGTAAATTGACCTTGTGAGTTTCTTATTTATCAGCAATGATTATTCTGTTTAAACATTTCCTTGCCAGGGCGTGATAAGTTTACTTAAGTTTTACCTAAAATTTTGTATTTAAATTTTCATGAAGAGCATCTACTTGATAAAGATGTCATCGTAAGTATGATCCTAGCAGTGTCAACTCTAGCATTTGTTCCTTTCATGCCTTTGTTTTTGTACAATGTTATAAAGGTGTTAGACACCTTTAACTAGTATGTCATTATTAAATAAGACTCTACACTATCAAAAGTCAGGTCTGCATTCGCTTTGATAATTGCAACCATTTTTGCCTTCCTTTGTTCTAGGCTTCCCCCACCCCTTCTTTTTTAATAATCTAATATTTGGCAATAATTCTGTCACTTACTTGCCTTGGATTTATCATTTATCAAACCACTGATTTCAATGTCCCTTCTCCATTGGGAGCACTGCCCCTCCTCATTGCCCAGAAGATGGGTTTCTACTTGTCTAGTCAAGCATCATCAATCTCTAGTGTCAAGCCAAACACAAGAGTTCTTTGTCTACAGCTGGTGACCCAAGATTTATGTCACAGATTTGGGGAACATAAGGACAATTAAATCACTCTGGGCCCACCATCAAGGATAGTTCTCAAAACAATGGAGTTACATGTGCATGCGTCTGTCATAAAGAAAATAATTTATGCCAGTATGCAAGGCCAGAGAGTCGGTATGATTATTGTAGTTAATTGCAAATTATATTGGGTAGTCACTACAAAAATATTTAAATTGTTTTAGCCCCTGTCTAACATTGTTTTCTGTAAAATTAAGGCTTTCTCAAATTTCATAGTACCTTTTTTTTTCTTCTTAGCAATAGGATAATAAAATAAAAAAGAAAATAAAAAATCTTATCCAGCAAATGTCTTCTTTTATATAGAATTTTCTCAGTAATACACTGACTCTGTCTGTCTAAAATCTGTGTCTTCTATAGAGAAACTCCAGCCCGGGCTTCCTAAAATGGTGGCCCTGCAGTTCTTATAGTCACCCGATGAGCTAGCTCAGTCACTGAGAGTGGCCATTGTATGGTAGAATTGCTGCTCAGACTGAGGCTTCTAGACTGGTATCAGCCTACAGACTTGCCAGTCCAGATGAAATGAGTAGAGAAACTGAGAGCAAGCATTAGAAACTAGTCTAGCCAATTAAAAAGTAAAATTTTTTATCTACTGATGTAATAAAAAATTGGAGTTTATACTTTATATTGTTTCATTTCACATTATATTTTTAAATAGTTAATTTTTTTGTGTTTTAGAAAACTTATGAATATATAAACAAATAAAAAAAAAGTTTTCACCATATTCTGAGGAACACTACTATTGCCTTTTTGTGTATTTATTTATTGATTTACTATTGGCCAGATTTTCATATCCTTTCATTTGTTTTTACTTTTAATATCATTATTTTAACCAGTTTAATGTATTCTGTTCCTTTTTTGGTCTGCATATAGACATACAGACTTTTAACTCATTTCCCATGTTATGGTCAAATTTGTATGGGTAAAACTATAACAATTTGAAAACCTCCACTGAGAGCTATACAAGTCCATTATTAGCCAAATATTGAAAATTTCCCAACCTGCTTGTTAAGTCTTGGTCCTGCCATTCTTGTCCTGAGACTACACTCATGCCTGCCAACTCATGATGTCCTACTCCTTCACTCTCATGCCTTACATCAGGCTCCTCCCTTCTCCTGTGTCTGTCAGAGGCCTCCACATCTGCAGCTCCCAGCTCTCCAGGCTGTAGTCCTTTGTCACTCCAACCTCAAGTCCTAGCTCCTCTTGGCAGATGGAGATTATTGTTATGGCTGTATTAGTTAACTTATGTAACGGTGACTAAAGTCCCCCAGACAGCAGCGAGAGGAAAGATTTATTATGGTTCATGGTTTCAAGGGTTTCAAACTGGAATTGCCTGGCCCCATGCTCTTGGGCATAACCGTGTGACAGAGGTAGCAGGTGATAGAGGAGTTTCTTCATCCCATGCCAGACAGGAATCTGAGAGAGAATGAGATAGACACAAGAAGGGGCCAGAGACAAGATGTCACCAAGGACCTGCCCCCCCAGTAATCTGCCTTCAGGTAAGTCCTACCTTCTGAAATAGTCAAAACCTCCCAGATAGCTGGGGCACAAGCCACAGTCTGAGTCTTTTCAGGGGACACTTTAGACTTAGACTCTTACTCTGCCTGCTTTCACACATGCCTCCACTACGTGGATTTGTACCTAGTCCTTCATGTCTCTAGCTCTCTTGGTTGGTTTTTAAAGGTTTATTTATTTATTTTATGTATGTGAGTACTGTCACTGTACACACACCAGAAGAGGGCATTAGATCAATCCCTTTATAACTGGTTGTTAGCCACCATATGGTTGCTGGAAATTGAACTCAGGGCCTCTGGAAGAGCAGCCAGTGCCCTTAACCGCTGAGCCATCTCTCCTAGCTCTCTTGTTTTATTCATAATACTTGGCATATAGTTGTTACTAATCAGTATTAATTGAAGAGCTTTGGAATAGTTTATGTGAAGTCAATAAAGAAAGACAAGCATATTTTGAACTGACAGTTACCTGTTCACCCAGATCCTTTTCATACACCACTTGGGATATGAACTCCTACTTCACTGAGTTGGCAAGATACGGACTCATGGTTGAGTGGGAGGAGTCAACAGTAATCACAGAAAAAGAAAAAATTAAATTTGGAGAAGTTTGTACAGTGGTGGGGAGAGAAGTAAAGAGCGACTTACCCACTCAGAAGCATATGGAAAAGCCTTTCTTTGAAGGTTATATTGAGCAAGTAACTGAAATGGGGTTAGTGGCTTGTCATTCCAGGCAGATCAGACCGGAAGACTGGTTATGGTGCTGAAGGCTACAGAGGCTAGAGCATGAGGTGGAGGGTATAAGAAGGTGTTACTGAGGTAAGCAGGAGCCATCATCTTTAAGGCTTTGGAGGGATAAGGAATCTTATTTGAAATACAGTAGTAAACCTTTGGAGAATTTTTAAGCAAGAAACATCATAATTCTTTATTAAAAACGGTTAACTTAGGCTAGAGAGATGGCTCAGCAGTTAAGAGCACTGACTGCTCTTCCAGAGGTTCTGAGTTCAATTCCCAGCAACCACATGGTGGCTCACAACCATCTGTAATAGGATCTGATGCCCTCTTCTGGTGTGTCTGTAGACAGCTACAGTGTACTCATATACATAAAATGAATAAATAATTCTTTAAAAAAAGACTCTTAACTTGCTTGCTTAGTGTGAGTAAATTTTTAAGGATGTAGAGGTGTTTCTAATAAAGGAAGAAAAGTACAGTATAGAACATATTTAGAAGAAAGACATTGTATGGATTTAATATGTAAAAAGAAGGAAGGAACCAGGGAGTGGTGGCGCATGCCTTTAATCCCAGCACTGGGGAGGCAGAGGCAGGTGGATTTCTGAGTTCGAGGCCAGCCTGGTCTACAGAGTGAGTTCCAGGATAGCCAGGGCCACACAGAGAAACCCTGTCTCGAAAAACCAAAAAAAAAAAAAAAAAAAAAAGAAGGAAGGAATGCTGACTTAAGGACTGGCTCTAGAAGCAGGAAAGGAGGTCATTGTGGTCATGAAGTCATTGGTATATGGGTGGTATTTAAAACCAGAGAAATGGGTAGGATCCCCAGAGAAGAGAAGACAAGCCTAAGAACAAAAAATAGCCCTAGGAAAGGTGGGCTTTCTGTGCTCTGTGGCCAGAGCCGAGAGGAAAACAAGAGGATGTCATTACAGAACTGGAAAGACATAAGTGTGCTCGTAGAGGAGTGTGCATGAGTGGGTGTTGAATTGGATCTGGATATGGTTCTGAAGAGAGGGCTGCAGGGTGGGCGGTGGGAAGGAAGGGGAGAATGCTGTGCATGAGAAAACGGATGTGCGGAGGAGCAGGTGGCTTGATGGAGTGAGCTTCCTGATAGTCCCAGTGACGTGCTTCATCCTGTGAGCCTCTGCTTCCCCCAGGATACCTCTGTCATTGCTGTGCTAGACCGTAAGTTGTACGGTGGTGAGTTTCTCAGGTGTGTTTGCAGTATTGCACTATTTGAGGATTTGCTCAACTACCTGGGTTTTGTTTGTGTTATTGTGGTTTGGACTGAGATGATCTCCCGAAACCCAGGCTACCATTTAGTGTCCTAAACTAGCCTTGAGCTCCAGGTCCTCTGGCTTCTACCTCCCAGGTGACATCCAGTTGCTGATTGTCGATTCTTTAAGACTATTCCACTCTGATTTGTTCCTTTGAAACTCTTAATTAATTTGCTCCATCACAGTGACTGATCATCTAGGAGCTTGTGTTAGATTCAAGTTTAAGTAATGTTTCCTATATGTAGCTATTTTCTGCTTCCTGCTGGGATGTAGTTGGAAATGGGATGATAAGAAAGCTGTCATTAAATCCAATTAATTAATTGAATTTGTTTGTTTGTTTCTGAGTTTTATTTTTGTTTTTAAAATGAGATCTCAGTATGCTGCCCAAGCTAGCCTTGTTCAAGTGATCCTCCTGCCTCAGCTTTCTAAATAACTAACTGGGACCGAAGGCACATAAGTACAGTAAAATTTTGTCTTAGGCCAAGATGAACAAGTTCACTGACTTGATGAAACCAGGAAAAACATGGAATGCAACAAGATACTAGAGTTTTTATTACAATACGTGTGACAAAATGTCTCTTGTTTAAGTTTAAGCATCATTTGTGTTCATTTGACTGAAATGTGAAGTGACGATTGGCAAGATGGCGTAGGTGGGGTGTTTACCGTGTCAGTCTGGGATGCACAGCGTGGGGGAGAGCTGACTCTTAGAGTTGTCCTTACCTCCACATGTGTTCCATGGGTTACACACACACTACCATGAGATCGAAACTTAACAATGGAAATTTAAAACTATGAAAAAAAATAAGATGTGTAGTCTTAAATTAATTTTTTAAGTTTTTGAACTGTGGTAAAATATACATAACGTAACATTCACCTTTTAATATACCCAAATGACCAGATTTATAAACATTCACAGGGTTGAACCATGATCACTATCCAGCACTGTCTCCCATAGACTTACATCTTTACGAGATAATTAAAAGCCATAAGCTCCCCACTCCCCTTGTATCCAGGTTATTGAAAAGGAAGTAGAAATTAACCACAGGGTGAGTGTACTGATTCTAAATGGTACACATCAATACCTGGCTTAGACATGTGGAGATACACCAAGAGTATCAGGCAATCTGTCCCTTACTATCCATAGAAGGGGTTATCATTAAAGACCTTTCTAATGATGGTTTTGTTTCAATATTCATTTTATATTTTAACATGCACTGTAACTATACATATATGTATACTGAATTTTTACTTTTTATTTTCATCCTGTGCATCTTTCCTTTATGGAGCACAGGTACAGGCGTTCCTTTATTGACCTGTCCTCTCTGTGACCTAATGTAAGCCACTTGATGATTCCCATTCCATGTAATTTATTTGACCAGGATTTGGCACCCAATAACTGTCTAGTACATGGCATCAATATATTAGTCTGTTCTGTTCAGCAGCACAAATAAAGCTGTTAGTTTCTCCAAAATGCATAAAGATTGTTATACAAATGTGTACTGACATTCAGTTTCTTTTCTGCATTTTGCATTATCTCTTTGTGGTAGATCGTCTCAAATAGGTTTTAAAATAAAAATAAAGATCTGTAGATACAGACATTTTCTAGCATATAAAGCAACTTTGAAATGAGTTTTCAACTTACAGTGTTTTTGATAGCTCTTGATTGCCTCGGTCCAGACCTCTCCAGCCCCTCTGGCCCACCCCACCCCCTAGCTGCCCACCCCTCCCCAGCCCCCCTCTGGCCCACCCCACCCTCTAGCTGCCCACCCCTCCCCAGAGCCCCTCTGGCCCACCCCACCCCCTAGCTGCCCACCCCTCCCCAGCCCCCTCTGGCCCACCCCACCCCCTAGCTGCCCACCGTCATCACAGCACTGTTGCAGACGCCTTAGTGTACCTGGGTGCTTCATCAGTTCCATCAGTTTGCATCTTTTCTTTGGAAATTGCCTTTAAAAGAATTACAAATAACAAGTGTGCAGTTAAGGCAAAATGTCCTTACCAGTTCTGGTTACTTAACTCAGTTCCTACATTTGGTAAACAGTAAACCTATCTGTGTGTGTGTTGTTTGGTCTGATTATTTAAAATGAGTTTGTGATGATGATAAATTTTAAACCAGTTTTTCTTTTATCTATTTAAGTAATTTAAATTAAAAAAATAACACTCTCATCAAATAACTAATTTACTTTTTCTTGTACTTAAATTAGGTAGTAAGATTCTGTTCATGGTTCTATTAAAAACATTCTTTACATCTGACATTCTTGTTACTTTTTAAAACACTTACTATAAATGAAATTGCTGATAATTTTTATACTGGTTTTATTTTATGTGTGTGATTAAAAATAGGCTTCCCTAGTGGGCATGTTTTAATCTGTAGCTGGCTGCCTCATGGGTGTAAGCCCTTGATCTGCCTACTTGGTATGCATTGACCAGTTGACAGATTCTGCTTATTTCTAAGTAGTTTCTCAAACATGCTAATGTTGCTTTCCCCAGTAGGGCTTAGCATTTTTATCAAGATGAAAAACCCCCTAGTAATGCCATTCTAAATTGATGTGAGATTGCATGTCACAGTATTCAAATTATATGTACATATACTCCCTCCCCCCATGCCACCCCAGCCTCCTTAGGCATAATCACACATTTCAAAACGGAAAGTTAACAGCACACACACACACACACACACACACACACACACACACACACACACACACACTGTATACAGTAATCAGACTGAAAAGGGCTACAAATAGAAAGATTGCACACAATTATAAACTCCAAATGGAATTCTAACAGGCAGAATTTTAGTACGTCGAAGGACCAACAGGCTGTGAATGTGTCCTCTGTTTTACCTTTAGTTTTAAGATATGAAAACAAATCTCAGTGGGGCAGAAGAACTGGTTTAGCTGTACCACGTATAGTACTGTAAAAGGGAAAACTCAGTCATTTAAAGTGTCCCATTTACGTGTGGAAGCCAAACATTAATGTATAAAAATAGATATTAGAATAATTGTTCCCAGTGCCTGGGAAGAGTCCTGGGGAAGCGGTAGAGTGAGGATGGTCACTAGGCACAGGACAAAGCTGAGACGGAGCAATTCTAATAACTTACAAAGTAGTGGAAACTATGGTTGGTGACAGTTGGATATTCTGAAATAAATATTAGAGAAGATTCTGAGTATTCTGAACACAAGAAAATAATAAATGAGGTAATAAGTCACTTTGATTATTACTCATATATATCTATTGAAATGCCACTTGGATCCATTACTAATGGCCAGCTAAAGTTTCTTAAAACCAATCTAAAGAAGTCCTGAGACAAGAACCAAGTTGCTGAGTTTATACTCTCCAAGCATCAGCATGTTTCTTTCTGTCAGCGCTGTAGTCGGAAGTCATCTTGTGAGGGATGTGGGTAGATGAACACTGCATCCCTAAAAGGCCCAAACAAAGGACCGCTGCAGGTGCCTCGTGGAAGCCGAGAAAGAACACTTGTCTCTTTGACTTGAATTCGTGAGTCGGATGGAAGATCACTGTCACTCACTTAACTCAACCTGTTTCCTCACTGCAGGGCTACCACACACAGTGATCTTATTCTGAGAGCGACCAAGTTGGGCATCCCGTATCGAGTTATCCACAATGCCTCCATAATGAACGCTGTGGGCTGCTGTGGTTTACAGGTAATGCCACAGCGGAAGTGTTAGCTGGAACATAGAAAAAATGTTCTGTTTTCCCATGAGCTCTAAGTTGATTTTATTGTTACTTCATAAGCTGTAAAACTTAAAATTTTGAGACTGTACTCTTCAACATATGCTGGATGTTTTAATACTGTTTTCCTATAATTTATTATCTTTCTTGCAGCTCTCTTTTAACCCTTTCTTTCAACAGGCCATATAAATGTAGCTACAGAATTATTTTACCTTGATGTCAGTCTTGTACGTACATATAAAGGAAAGATTAAACACATTACATTAAGTATTTCTAAACGCTTTTTATAGTCTTTCCGTGACCTCATCAGTACATACGGCTGAGCCTGAGTTTCCCACACAGTATCCCTTTCACTTTCACTGAGAGCAAGGGATGCTGTGTTTCTGAAATGAATACAGAACTGTAAGCCAGTGATGAAGGCATGAAGGCCCTGTCACAGTGCTGGTGTGCAGAGTTCGTTACTTTTAGCTCCAACAATTGTGTCTCAGAGAGCTGGAAAGAGTGCGCCATTGGTGTCTGCAGGATTTACTCGTAAGCTGTTGGTAGCCACTTTCCCAGTGTGGTATCTGCTCTGATACTCAGACCTGCATCATCTGTGGCAGCTGTGGTCTCTGCATAGGCAGCAGTGTGCTGTTAAGAAACTGTCAATGAGGACACACTCCAGTCTGTATGGATCTTAGTAGGAGCAGAGTGCATCTCAGAACCCATGAAATAACACCTTCCCTGAATATCTTGCTGAAATCCATCACCTGTGGATAGATAGTACCATGAGATAGTTCAGCGAATATCCTCCAACCTTAACAGCCTGGGTTCGAACTCTGGGACCCACCCACATGGTGGAAGGAAAGCTGACTCTTGCAAGTTGTCCTCTCATCCCCATGTGCGTGCCCCCTCTCACATTTAACAAATGTTTCAAAAGAATGTTAAAACCAGCTATTTAGTACTTTAGAAGAATATCTTAATTTATTGACTAATACTCGCCATCCATTTAAAAATAATTTGTTTGTAAAGAATCACATAAAACGTTTACACAAGTCTGTTTGGTACTTAACCTTCGGTCTTAGGTATTTATTACATGTGCATTAGTGTAAAAATTTGTATTCTTTTTTTTTTTGGTTTTTCGAGACAGGGTTCCTCTGTGTAGCCCTGGCTGTCCTGGAACTCACTCTGTAGACCAGGCTGACCTCAAACTCAGAAATCCACCTGCCTCTGCCTCCCAAGTGCTGGGATTAAAGGTGAGCGCCACCACTGCCCAGCGAAATTTGTATTCTTTTTGTTTAAAATGTATACTACAACTCTTGCCAGTTTGTCTTTAGAGTTGAAAGCATTTCTGTATTGGAGCACGGTGGAACTCTAAAATGTCAATGCTACAAAGAACGTGTAGGGTAGAGAAAATGGACTCCTAAAAATGTTTCTGGCTTGGTAACAGAGATGGAAAAACCAAATTAAAAAAAAAAAAATCTTCCCTTTGGTAGTAATACCTTGAAAGATTGAATGGTTACTAAAAAAACAAAAACAAAAACAAAAAATAAACAACAAAAAAAAACAAAAAGCAAAACAAAAAAACCACACACAAGAAGAAAATAAATTAACACCTGAACTAATGGAGTACATACTTTTCATGTTGGCCTTAATTTTAGGTCTTGTGGAGAAAGTAGCCCTTTGTCATGTTTCCCCAGAAGTATTGTTTTTGTTTTCTTTTCTTAAACATTAAAACACAAATGTATCTGTTGTGCAGAGTAAGAACTAAATTTGCCTGCCTGTCTTTACAATCTTTTGAATTGTTTCAGGAGGTAATTGTTCTGTATCTAAAATGGAGGAGGTCTATGGGACAGCATTTGCTGTGAGATTTGACCATTTCGGTATAAACCCCTGAGATTATATGTTTAATATATTGTTTTAAAATATTTAGCTTTCATGATTGACTATGGACTTTCTCTAGACAACTGTACCTCTGTCCCCATCTTCATGTTAGAGTATCTAACTGTGCATAGCATGCTGTGCCCTGCTCTTCTGATCCACAGGAAGCTTCTATGAAGACAGATCTCTGTGCCACCCCAAATAGTCACATTCCAGGGGAAGAGGGATTGGTTTTTGTTTTTTTGTTTTTTTGTTTGTTTTTCCCAGTTCTAACTAAAAGGCATTTTAAGAAATGGCAAGTCTTTTCATGAGCACTAATTACTAATTCTAAGACTCCTGAAGAGCTAGATCTGCACATGCTCAGGTTCTCTCTATAAATGCTGTAATGCTTACATACATACAGCCTGCACACACACTCTCAAATACTTTAATTCATTTCCAGAGTGCAGTTCAGGGGCTATGTAAAATCACAGTTTTATATTGTTTAGGGTTGGATAAGAAAAAGTAGTACATAATAATTACAGAAACAGCTTTCCGCATCCCCAAGTAGTTTTGCTCCATAGTTAGTCAAATTCATTGAATTAGAAGCATAGACATGGAGGGTCAGCTATGTATGCGTGACACACTTAGTAAATAAATGCATATATGTCATGTGTGATGACAGATCTTCAGTTGGATTCCTTTTCTTTTTTGGACTTTTTCTCTTTACTGTGTGGACTATCATTTGTGGAACACAAACTGATTCTCAGAGACAGTGTCCGCGTGTGTGTGTTTCTGGTGTATGTGTGGGTGCATGTGGGTACATATAAGCCAGAAGAGGGTGTTGACTCTCCTGGAATTCTAGGTATAGGCGCTTATAAACTGTCCAACCTGGGTTCGGGGAATCGGCCTCAAGTCTCCTGCAAGTGCACACTCTGCAGAGCCATCTCTCGAGCTCCAGGAGAATTTACATTCTAGCAAGTGCTCATACTGTACATGTAGGGCATGCCTTGAGAACCACCAGCACAAGCCAGTAAAGATCTTAGAAAGTAAACGGACTGACTGAAAGAGCAGAAGTTGAATACCAGAAATACACCTGCCAGATGGAGAATGTTAGTAGGCTTTTCCTTATGGACTCTTGTATAAATTTGTAAAAGGAAGTAGGTTTCACTCTTGGGAGGTGTCCCGACATCTCTGAATGCTTTGTCATGATTTCAAAAATAGACATTGAGTTGTTGAAACAAAGGCCTGCTTTGAGTACTGTGGAAGACCTGGGCAAACATGCCTTCCATCAGCTCTGCCCCAGAGCAGAGCAGCTACAGATTCCTAACTCAAGAGTGGACACAGGCTTTTATACTGTTCGTTTGTCGTCCCTCTGAAGCTGGTCTGTTTCGTTATTTTCTGAAGGAGCTTGCAGACTGTTCAGAATTATAGTAGACGACTGAGCCTACTGAGTAGTCTCCCTATCTTGGTAGTTTATTAGACAGCAGGAGATTTTTGTTGATCAGTGTTATTGATGGCATTGTGTAGCTACAGAACTCAACACTTCTACATACATACACACACACACACACACACACACACACACACACACACACACACACACACACACACACACACACACACACTTGCATATCCATAACCCTCTGATGAACATTCTATTGTAGGTGGGTCATAGGATTCCATATTGTAAGTATCATCCTTAGTGAAAATTTCTGTTTTAGAGCTTGCAAGTTAGACATCGTTAAGGCAAACATGCTTCATTCATTCAGTAAATACTATGTATCTACTCAGTGCTTGCTTGGTCGGTGCCTTTGGATGCAGTACTATACTTGTCTTCGAGGAGCTTGTGGATGATTGTCTAATTTTCTCATTCTTGTGAAAC
The DNA here is from genome assembly GCA_028551405.1 of Uromys caudimaculatus. Lineage (NCBI taxonomy): Eukaryota > Metazoa > Chordata > Mammalia > Rodentia > Muridae > Uromys > Uromys caudimaculatus. The sequence continues at coordinate 88,125,447 of CM052704.1, forward strand.
ACTTCCACTCTCTGGCTATTGCTTAAGCGACACTGAGTATTGCCATGTGTTCTTTTATTTATATAGTACATGACCACTCTAGAAAAATGTATATTACTTTCAAAAAGTAACAACCTGTTTTCTGTTCTCATTCCACAACAGTAAGACTTGGTACTGTTGATGCTGCAGTATTCCTACTGTTAGGCTACAGTTAGGTAGTTTCATTGTGGTGTAGGACCTAGTGTAGTAATGGGTGAAAAGACAGCACAGCAAAGGGGCACTGAACTGTGTAATGAGGAGAGCAGAGCTCTGCATGGCCATCACCACAGAACTCACCTAAGCTCTGTCTTATTATTTGACAACTCATTAGCATAGTTATTAACCATTTTCTATTCTCATTAACTTTGTTTTTAATTTTTATTTAATTGTTTATTTCTATTTTGTTTCTATTTTTTGTTTATTTTTTTCCTTCAATGTCTTAATTTGCCTTTTAATTTGTGTGTGTGTATGGGGGGTCCATGTGTGTCGTAGTAAATGCATATAGGTCATGGGACAGCTTGTATAATAGGTTCGCTCCTTCTACTACGAGCATCTCAGAGGTCAAAGTCAGGTCATTAGAGTTAGAGGCATCTTGCTGGCTCTTGGTTTAATTTTCTCAGACATGACCTGGTTACATAGCTGAGGCTGGCTCTCTACCTATCTCTCTACCTTAGTCTCCCAAGTGCTGGTATGACATGTGTACCACCACTATTGTAGAGCACTGATTCATCATTCTTTCTAAGTTGTGGGTCTCACTAAGCCGTACTTCTACTCAGACTGCTTGGCAGATGCCTCTCCAATGTGCATTGTTGGCGGTCACATAGTTACTGTTAGTCCTTAAGCTTACTCACCTCACGCCTCCTGTTGGATTTACCACTGCACCGTAAAAATAACCCATTTGTAACAGGTATTTCCCAAGGCAAAATTGCTTGTGTGTCTGAAGCTTTCCAAATCCATTATAGTCTTTGGAGTAATATGCTTTAAAATATAATTCTTTATATTTAGTCCATAAATGGATTTCCACTTATATATGAAATCGTAGATTTTTGTAGTTCTTCTGTGACATGTTGTAGTCAACATGTGTACCTCATGTGTAGCCGTGTACATAATCTTAGTATCAGCAAAAATCAATGTAATATCAAAGAAACAAAGTTCATTCAGGATGAGAGCAACAACAACGAGATGTCTCCAGGATGAGTACTCTAACAGACAAGAAAACAAGTCGCTCTTGAGTCTGTGGGTTTGTGGTGGGCATTTTGGTCCTTCTGCTGACTTTGCTTTCGCTTCGTGTTCACAGACTTAACCTACATATGGAGCCCAATGGACTTTTTTTTTTTTTTTTTTTTTTAGCAAGTTACAATTTTTAGTTTATATATATATGCATATACATAACAGATTTCTTAATTTATCACATTTTAAAAAATAATAAATCACAGAAAATATTTTAAATACAAGATAACAAGTATTAAATCCTAATTATAGAGCAGAGTTTTCCAGAGTACCTGTACTGGGTACCTGTACTGTACAAGATGGCTCAGGAGGTAGAAGTGCTTGCTACGCAGCCTGATGACCTGAGGTCAATGCCCAGATCCTACAGAGTGGAAAGAAAGAACCAACTTCTACAGGTTGTCTTTGTGTGCCACATGCATGTCTGCACATGTGTGCATACACACTAAATAAATAAATAAATAAATAAATAAATAAATAAATAAATAAATAAATAAATAGAACAATGTTGTGTCTGGACTTGTAAGTAGAAGGCAGTGGTGGTGGCAATGAGGTGACTTAGGAGGCTGTCAGAGCCACACAGACCAATGGTGTCAAGGGCTCTAAGCAGTGGCGAGATAACTGAGTAGTCAACGTCCTTGTGAGTTATGCTGCTGGAGCTGACGGGACTGGTGCTTGGAGAGCTATCAGAAATGTGAGCTGCAGATCAGAGGCAAGTCAGATAAACCTCCTCTTTCTAGAATATTGTTTAAGACATCCTGTTACATAGTCCGTCCTTATTCTTCCTCATGGTCACCCCTGCACCTTCATCCTTTCTTTCTAAGTTCTACCTCACATTCTGTCTTTCTAGATGCTTTTGGGTACTTTTTCTCTGAGTGTGGCAAATGCTGTCCTTTCAGACTAGGTAGTGTCCGCATGTCATATCAGCAGGGACTGGCGACAGCCGAATAGTCACCTTTCTTGTGCACCTTCTCCCTGTCTCAGAAGTCAGTGCCTTACACGGCGGCTGCTTGGACGGATGAAGGGTTTTGTTTTCCTGATTTTTTTTTCCTTTTTTCTTTAACCAAACATGATCCAGTATCAAGTTAGATTGGCTGCTTCTCTCTAATTTATTGCAGATGAAAGCAGAACAGATCCATGTTTCCCCTAGTATTTCTGAGAAAATAGATGCTTTTGTTGTTTTCAAACTTGGGTTTCAAACTAAGGTTGCCAGACTTGAAGCAATAATGTTGTCGGGAAGAACAGTGGTAGCACACAGGCCAGAGCTGTGAGACAGCCGGTGGCCAGGCTTCTGCAGCCTCAGTTCTTGTCACTGACGTTTGCTCCAGTCGCTTCTTACAGTTTACTGGTAATGGTAAGACCTTCGCTTGTGAAACGCAGAGGGCTGCTCTTTCTGTTCCTTGAGGTCCTAGCATCTCAGTGGTGAAACTGTTTGCATAATGTTCCAGCATTCATTGAAGAAGTTTAAACCCTTGCCACAGAAGTGGCTACAGTTATAGATCAGGGTCTTAGGGAGGCAGGGCCTAAGTGAGATCGGGCAGTCCCAGTCTTTCGCAGAGAACACCCCTGTGCCGTTAGATGCGACTAGCACCCCAATTCTCCATTCGAGCCTTGCTCACTCTCTTTGAATGAAGAACTTAACTGCCTTGCTCCCATGGTTTTGTGTCCATGTTTCTTAAAATATTAGAGCCCCTTACATATTTATGTGTAGGTAGAAATACAGTTTTCTCCTGAAGGTTTTTATGGAATAAAAACACGTATGTGTTTCAAGCTTGATGGGAGGTAACACGCCTCCTTTAAGGCGTCTAGTTGAGCTTGTGTATTTTAAATGTAGCTTACTAAGAGTGGTTTTGCATATTTAGTATTTTTTGAGCTCGGCTAATGGAGAGAGCAGTTGGATCTTGTCTAGACACAGCAGTTCAGAGCAACTTCATACAATCATGGACATTATTGCATCATATACTGAGCCCTGACTGTTTCGAGGCATGAGGCACTCAGTATGCACTTGGTTATTCGATCTTTACAAGTATGCTGACTATGCTCACTGTGCAGGAGGGTCTTTTCCAGGTCCAGGATGTCATGTGACTTGTCAGTGACCTCACAGCTAACCAGAACCGCTGTTGTGAGTCCAGAGCCTTTGTCATCTCTGTGAGCTGTCACTTTTTTCACAGGCCAGAGATCCATTTCCTCATCATTTTAAACCTGTGTCTGCTATGTGCCTGGCACATAGTAGGTATTTGTAGTCACTATTTGTTGGGTAAATTTGCTTCATACAGGACAGAGGAAATCCTGTTACACAGAGCAGAAGTCACAGCGCTGACTACTCGGAGCAGCATGGTCTTTGTACACTGTCTTGTGAACACAGCTGCTACACAGTAGCATGGCTTCTCTGAGGATGAGTGGTTTGGATAACTTTGAAATGGGCTTTGAGAATAAAGCTCCTTGGGAGGTAACTTGGAGACTGGAGTGTACTAGGGACATGATGAGCACCCACATCGGGGTGATGTGGTGACTGATAAAAGCTTCTAAGACCCCAGTATTCAGAACCCGAGAACTGTTAGCTGCTCTGGAGCCGTAGGGAGGGATGCCCTGAGTGCCCCACCTTTTCTTGCTTCCTTCCTGTCTGCTTCCTGGCATCTCTTGCCACAGGTTCTGAAACCAAGGTGGGAAGCTGTAGTACAGGAAACAGCATCACCAGTGTCCACTTGGGACACAACTCCTTGTTTTCACAGAAGAGCACAATGAAAGTTAAATGCTTTCTAATCTGTGACACATTTCTAGATTTTCAGTGTCTACACTTTCCTAATTTCTTATAAGTCTTATTAAACTGTTTAGGTTGAAGAAGTAAGTCAGTCTATAACTTTAGCACTGTGCTTTACTGTACAGTGTCTCGGAAAACAGAGGTCTTTTGTACGATGCCTCTATAAAAACTATTATAATACTAATAGGTGACGTCACCATGTGGATAATGTTTATGTGTGAGTTGATCCCCATAGCTGGGGGTGGGCTGTACTGGCACTGGTCCTGCACAGCTAGCGAGTGACAGAGCCAGCCTCCAAAACTTCTCTGTCCTTGAGTGGGCCAGTGTAGCTTGGTGGTTTAAAAAGTCAAGCTTCTTGCTTACAGTGACAGGGAAGTGCCGTGAACCACCGGGGTGAGATGGAGATTCCGGGAAAGGTCCTTACTGGTGGACTTTGATGTGAAAGGCAGAGATATTGTTAAATTGGGAGGGTTGTGATCAGTAGTAGGATTGATTACGTGGTTTGTGATTTTATTGAGCTGATATGATGAATAGAACATATGTTCAAACCTAAGCTTGTGTATTTTATTTATTTTTAGCTGTGTGACCTTAGGTTAGTCAGCCGCTCTTTGTCTTATCAGTGAAAGGGAATGTTAAACTTTTGACACCTGGCCGGACAGTGGTGGCGCATGCCTTTAATCCCAGCACTTGGGAGGCAGAGGCAGGTGGATTTCTGAGTTCGAGGCCAGCCTGGTCTACAGAGTGAGTTCCAGGACAGCCAGGGCTACACAGAGAAACCCTGTCTCGAAAAACAAAACAAAACAAAACAAAACAAAAAAACCCAACTTTTGACACCTGTTGTTCGTTCTGAAAGCTGTTTTTATTTGTTCTTTTTCCTTAGGTTTGATTTTTTTTTTTTAATGTGTTTTTTGAGCAGTAAGTTCATGTGAGTGCAGGTGTTCACAGAGGCCGGAGGGGTCAGATCTTCCTGGAGCTAGAGTTGGGGTGATTATGAGCTTCACAGACTTGGGTGCCCTGCATGTGTGGTACTAGCAATTAACTGCTGAGCCGTGTCTTCAGCCCTATTTCAGGGTTCTTGATCTATAAAACAGTAGTGATTGTCTGATCATTAAGTAATGTTTTATTTTTCTAGTTGTACAAGTTTGGAGAAACAGTTTCTATTGTGTTTTGGACGGACACTTGGAGACCAGAGAGCTTCTTTGACAAGGTGAAGAAGAACCGAGGAAATGGCATGCACACTTTGTGCTTACTTGGTAAGCAGTGGGAAGGCCCCTTACCCTCACACAGAGCAGCAGTCAGAATGCTCCTACTTTCATTTTATAATAGAATTAAAACTGATGTGTAACTAACTAGGTAGTGGTAGCAGGGAAAGGACACGGCTAGCCACTGTTTGCACGCAGCGCTCTGCCAGACGCTCAGCACCAAACACTACATCAATCCTGTGTCCATGCTGGAGCCCGCTGTTCCCTCGTGTGACCTATGGATCCTTACTAAGAGTCTGCATTCAAAAATGTGTCCATTGTTCTTACAGTTCAGCAGACATGTAGTAAGCATTTTATTCTCATCACCAACCGTACTGCATCTTCTAGGATATTCTGCATCAAAATCACAAAATGGCAGACACTCCAAGATCATTTAGTTAGAAGCTGTTTTGCAGATGATGTTGAATATTGAGCTTTTTCCAGTACCATTCATTTACTCGATAACAGAACAGAATCCAAATGACCCATCATTGCCAGCTCCCTTCACTGTACTGTCCTGCCCAAATTTTATTTCCTGTGTAACATAGATGGCTAGGAGTGCTTTGTGCAGCAAGGTAATAGTACTGAGTTTCAGATGCATGTGGGCTTTGCCTTCTAGCAGTGATCACAAGATTTAACAAGTCACATGTCTCAGAGCCTCTGCTAAGCTTATATATTATAGAAAGGAATACTAGAAACTAGTGTTCACATTCCTCCAGATGCCCAGAGCACAGCTGGCATCTTAAATTAACCTTGAAATGATAGGTAGAGTTGGACCCAGAAGATAAAATCTCAGTGTCTCTGCTTAAAAGCTAGAAAATACTGAGAAGCAATTCTTGGCTTTTGCCTTCATATTATCAAATTCAAACAAACAAACAAACAAAAACAAACCACCCTTCCTCATGGGGTTGTGAGAGGTCTACTTCTTAAACTAGTTGTGGTAAATTTTTTATTATTCTCTTGGTATGTGTGTGTATGCATGTGCATGCCACAGCACATGTGTGGAAGTCAGAGGACAGTTTGTGGGGATTAGTTCTCTCTTTACACTGTAAAGCTTCCGTGGGTCAAATTCAAGTCATCCATGTAAGCAGCAAGTAGGTGTATTTGCTTAGCCATCTTAGCAACCCCAAGACACGGGTCGGTGATGATGACGATGATGATGATGATGGTGGTGGTGGTGATGGTGATGATGATGGTTGTTTATGATGTTATGATGGTGTTTGAATAAGAATGGCTCCCATAAGCTCATGTATTTGAATGCTTAGTCACCAGGGCGTGGGAATCTTGGAAGGATTAGAAGGATTAGGAGGTGGGCCTTGGTGTGGGTATGTCCTTACTGGAGGAAGTGTGTCAGTGGGGGCGGGCTTTGAGGTTTCCTCATTGTATCTTCTTCCTGCTGCCTGTGCATCAGAATGTGGACCTCTGAGCGACCTCTCCAGCACTGTGTCTGCCCACGTGCTGCCGTGCTCCCTACTCTGATGAGAATGGACTAAGCCTCTGAAACCCTTAGCAAGCCCCAGTTAAATGCTTTGTTTCATAGGAACTGGTCCTAATGTTTCTTCTGGACAATGGAACAATGACTCAGACAGTTGTTGTTTGTCTTATTTAATTTAATTTATTTATGTGGGTGTGGAGTGTAGGGTGTCAGGCTTCCAAATTCTGAAACCATGGATCTCATCATTTCAATTAGTATGTAGTTGTTGAATGCCTGCCTCCTAATTAGGGAACAAAAGCATAGTAGGAAACTACAGAAAATTTATAATTTATTTGAGACAAGATATAAATGATGTAGTCAGAAGTTAGTAGAATATTAGTTATGTAGATATTTTTAAGTACAAAGCATTAGAGTAGAAATCAAAAAGGCTGCATGAAATAATTGGAACTTAACGCTTCAGCATAGTTTCCGATGGGCCTGGGAGTTTGTAGTAGGGGAGCAGTGCCCACACACTCAGTAGACATCGGTGGCTCACATCTCCTCAGTAAACTCCGTACATTTACAAGTTCAAGGTGAGTGAATTAATAGAGGTGTTTACCTTAGTATTGAAGACACCATTTAAAGTAAAATATGATTTCTACTACTAATTGTATCAGAGACTATTATTTCAAAGCATTCATTTTTTAATGTGCCAGGCAAATAGAAGTAAATATTTCACAGTTGAGAAATACTTAACATTAGTACCACAGACATTGAAAACCAGATAAGAGCTTGATCATTGTTATAATTTCTAGGTAAACTTTTTAGTATTTGTCAATAAGAAAAGCTTTTGCTATCACTTTAGAAAGTTGTAGAAGTCTGTCAGAGACTCTTCAGTTGTAACATATTTATTTTACAGAAACAAACTTTGGCTGACCCATTCATTTTGCATATAAAGCAGGAAGCAGCTGTTGACCTTGTGTGAAGTTCCTGTGAGGACACAGAGCCAGTCTGGCTTTTCAGCATTTCCCAAGTAGTCCAGCCAGGCAGCAGGGGGAGTGCATGTAGGGACCAAATCTTTCCCATGGGCCTGAGACATCATGAGTGCAGCGATCAATTGTGTGCAGGCCGCTGTTGTACCTGATGCCTGGCATAGAACCCGGAAGCCCTGTTACTAAAGTATTCATTCCTTATTATGGTATGTTGTACTCCTTGTAAGAACACAAACATTTCTTTTCAAAATACGGTACGAATCTGTTTTCTACTTAGGTGTCATCCTTGAGGCTTGTATAGTCTGATGCCTGAAATATAGCTAAGTGTAGCAGTACAGGCAGACATTTGGGCGAGGCTATGTGGTTCCCAGCTGGTCTCTCTGAAAACGAAGAGTCTGCTTAGCTCTTAGGCCGTGCACATGCTACTGTTACCTAATGCTTTCTCTTACTATCTTTTCCAGCAGGAAACTAGATCCCTGAAGGGTGGTGTCAGGGCCAACTCCCATTTGCTTTCTAGCATGGAGGCCTGTCTGCAGCCACGGGCTTCCACTCCTCTCTAACCTTAGTAAGAAAATAGTCACACACAGGTATGAGCAGAGACACCACAAACTCAAAGATCAGCATTTAGGGGGTTCTGGAAGATGAAGGCTTTGTGGTAAAATAACTATACTGAAAGAGGTGTCTTTTACTCCCCACAGATATCAAAGTGAAGGAGCAGTCTCTGGAGAACCTCATCAGGTGAGTCTGCTGAGGGTGAGCACATGTGATTTAATTCACTGACAAAGTCTGTAAGTTCTACTTAAATTACCCAAGTCTAAAGATGCTTGAGAAATGGGCTCTCAGAACAGTTACACAGTGAATATTTGCTTCGTACCAAGGTGATCGGATGAAAGGAACAGTAGAATTCATAGCCCCAACACTGAGAACAGTGACCGGCATTTAGTGGTCACCCAGGAAATGTGGGTGGAATGAATTAATGGGTTGGGAGTTCAAACTCTTGGCTTGGAGGCTGACATCAGCTTCTGGTTGCTGCTGTTTTGGGCTCAATTCTCCCCATCTATGAGGCCAGGGTCCTCTCTTAGTGAGGCAGTGTGTACTACAGTAGCTCCCACACACACGGCAATGAGCACCTGAAATATGGCTGATGAAGCTGAGGAACCCAAGTTTTCATTTCATTTTACACTAGTAATTACAAAACCTTCAGGTTGCTTGAGACAACTTTAATATATAAGCCTATTTTTTAAATATACTTTTATTCCTTAAGAATTTCATACACGTGTACAATATATTTAGTTATGCTCTCCCTCCATCTTATCCTCAGAGTCTATTTTATGACCATATGTTTTCTATACATATTAAATATTTATGATAAAAACATAATAAATGAAAATGTGCTGAAGTGCTTATCAGATTTCAAAGACTTGGCATAAAAACAATGCTTAATATTTGTGAGTTAGATATTCAAATATAATATTGTGATGATATTAAATATATTTCCATGTTATTAAAAGCAATTTTGCCTCTAACTTGTTCACATAGTGCCTGGAGCGCTTGCTATGCTTCTGCTGGTTAGTATTGACTTGGAGAACTGTCAAGCAGTGAAATGACCAGTGCAGTGACCAGGTTTCAGGACCTTCCATTTTTTTGTCATTGATCATTTTGTAAACTTGCCAGACTTCCCAGGCAAGCAGACATAAACGTATATCACTGCTGAAGGTTTTCAGATCTTGATAGTTCCTTTTCTTAGAGGAAGAAATAAACAAACAACCATATAGGAACATATTAATACAGAAATGGCTAGCATGCCCGGGCCTGGGTCCAGACACAGCACCATGAGCATAACAAACCCTGAAGCAGCTGGGCTTGAAGCTGCATTGACCATTGGGGTGGCTGTACCTAAAGCATCACTTTTAATAAGCATGACTTTGATTCAGATGTGATCCTTCTCGTCAGAATGTTAATGCTGCTGTCACTGCAGTGCCATTGGGACAGCTCAGGGAGAACAATAGGAAAAAAGCTCAGGAAACTCAGGCGCTGGACCCAGACATGGTTTCTACAGCAGTGGCTATCATGTGAAGGCTGCCGAGTGAGGGCTGTGCCACTCAAGGGGACCTGGGGAGGACCTGCACTGAATGCCACACTGAAATGTCCTGGAAAGAACCCTGATGTCTGGTTTATGCTTTCAGGGGAAGAAAGATCTATGAACCTCCTCGGTACATGAGTGTGAACCAAGCAGCCCAGCAGCTTCTGGAAATTGTTCAGAATCAGAGAGCACGTGGGGAAGAGCCAGGTACTTAGGACCCGTGAGAGGCTTACATTTCCCCTACAGATACGTATGTCATGGCGTATCTGCTACACACTCAGCCCACACCGAAGCAGGGTCAGCATTTTTACATCCTTATATATTTCTTGGTTTTTTTGTTTGTTCCTTTGTTTGTTTTTTATTTAAAATCCCACAGGATTCAAGTTCTTCATACTAAAACTTATAACTTAAATTCTTAAAAATGACTTTTTCTCAAGGACTTATAATCAGGTTTTGTGTTAAAATGCTAATGTATAAATGTTTGATAAAATAGAGAACTAGGCACCACTTAGTTCTAGTCAATATGATCCGTCCTTCATAAATACATTTACTCTGATTTTTCTCCTCGACATTGAAATATAGAATAGTTTTCTTTAGGATAAAGACAAGAGTTTATCTTCATGCCTAATAGGTAAGCCAAGTATGTGGTATACAGTAAAGTGTGTCTGGACTGGACTGTTTGCTGAGAACTACTTGAATGTACCTGTCTTACTCTCCTATGGGCACTGTCTTTTGAGCACCTGACCTCTCGTGAGAACATGCATTGAGGTAGTTTTGAGCGATCATTCTGTATTTTGAAGTCTCTATTCCATGTATTTATTTTTGTGTGTGTGCACACTGCCCTAGTGTACATATGGAGGTTGGAGGAAAAACTTTCAAGAGTCACGTCTTTCACCATGTGGATCCCAGGAATCGAACTCAGGCCATCGAGGCATGGCAGCAAGTCCTTTCTCTCCTGAGCATCCTGCTGGCCCAGTCATTGCATATATATATATTTTTGTTTTGTTTTTCGAGACAGGGTTTCTCTGTGTAGCCCTGGCTATCCTGGAACTCACTCTGTAGACCAGGCTGGCCTCGAACTCAGAAATCCGCCTGCCTCTGCCTCCCGAGTGCTGGGATTAAAGGCGGGCGCCACCACTGCCCAGCGTCATTGCATATTTTATCCTACTGTGTTCCTTGTGTGCCTTCTTTGCCTTGTATGAATCCTGTCCCACTTCTCTTTAAAATCACTTGTCAGTGAGGACAGCTTTCCTAACTAGGGATAGAAGCAGTAAGAAGTCAGCTCGTCAGCTGCAGCACCCAAGTGAATGATCATGAAAAGATAAGGAAGATCGTTTCTCAGACTTTAAAAGCCTAAGCACCCAGACATGCCTGTTATTTGTTATGGGCTCTAGAGTTTATTCAGTACTCTTGTATTCATTGTATTAACCCTTGTTAACAGAATGTACTATATCACAGCTACCACTTAAGATACAAAACATTTTTTAAAATAAAAACAAAAAGAAGTTAGTACTGTAACTAATTAGATGGCTGAGCAGAAACATTTTTGAAGTTTTCTGAGTCTCCTAATTTTGCTGTGTCTTGGTCAGTATAAATGTGTCTCAAGAATTTATTTAAAATATAAGTGTGTTGGGGCAGGAGGGATGATTGAGTCCTCACAAGCACTTGCTGTTCTTAAAGAGAATCCCAGTTAGGTTCCAAGCACACACTTGAATGGTTCACAAGCAGCTGGAAGTCCAGCTTCAGGAGATCCGGTTCCCTCTGCTGCCTTCATGGGGGCCTGTGAGCACATACATGCACTTGTGTGCATGCTCCAACACACAGATAATAAACCTTTATAGTCCGTGTGAGTCATAAAGATGGACACTCAGAACCTGTTCTAAGATAATGTTCTGTCATTATGTGGAGTATAAATATAGCTAATTTTTTCCAGTTGTTAAAACATAAGCTTGGGTTAACCTTTGAAATCCCCAGAAGGTAAAGTGAGTGGCCTGTAGTGAGTCAGTAGCCACATTTAAGATGTCAGGGCGTTTGCATTTTCAGTGCACTTGTCCTACTGTTATTCTGAATGTTGAATAAAGGCGATGCACTTGCTGGATTGATCTGCAGCATCTCTCTCTGTCTCCCTCCCCAACCCCCTTGTTTAAACAGCAATCACTGAGGAGACACTCTGTGTGGGCTTAGCCAGAGTTGGAGCTGAAGACCAGAAAATTGCTGCAGGCACGTTACAGCAAATGTGCACAGTGAGCCTGGGAGAACCACTGCATTCTTTGGTCATTACAGGGGGCAACCTGCACCCACTGGAGATGGAGATGCTAAGTCTCTTCTTAATACCAGAATCCCAGAGTACTGAGGGACTCTGAACATGGACATTTTCTGTTTTCTCACAGTAATTTCAGTTAGATTGGGAGGTGTGGTATTTATATGTCAAATGGCATGGCTCTGTCATTTATGAGGAAAGTATAACAGAAGTGACCAAGAAGAAGCAGGTTGAGCAGCAGCATTTGGTTTCCTGCCGCCGCTTCCCCCAATCCATCCTCAGTTGCTGTTGAGGCGTCCGTCAGTTGGCTACTTGTCGGGGTGCACACACTTGGGCAGACTAAGCTGGAAGAGAGAACCAAGTCAAAATGCAAGGAAGTTGGGACCAAGAATAACGTGAGGAAATTGGACAGTGAATCACTTGAACTCTGTTTGTCAGGGACAAAGCAGCATGAATCAGCAAGAAAAGCAAATAAAGGATTGCTAACTCTTCATATATTGTTTTATCATTTCCTTTATAAAATGGTAGCTGTTGAGCTGGAGAGATGGCTCTGTGGTTAAGAGCACTGACTGCTCTTCCAGAGGTCCTGAGTTCAATTCCCAGCAACCACATGGTGACTCACAACCATCTGTAATGGGATCTGATGCCCTCTTCTGGTGTGTCTGAAGACAGCAACAGTGTACTCACATACATAAACTAAATAAGTCTTTTTTTTTTTTTTTAAAAGGTAGCTGTCAGGGACTGAGGACATGCCTTAGTTGGTGTAAAAATTCAAGTGTGGCAGTGTACGGCTGTAACCCTAATGCTAGGTGCAGAAGTGGGCAGATTCCCTGGAGCTTCTGGTTAATCTCTGTGTGCCATATTCAACACAAGACAGTTTCAAAGATAAGTTGATAGCTAAGTGTGGTGACGCACTCCTTAAATCCCAGCTCTTGGGCGGCAGACCGATTTCTGAGTTCGAGGCCAGTCTGTTCTACATAGCAAGTTCCAGACTACCATATGCTTAATAATAATAACAACAACAACAATAATAATAAATAGTAGAACAAGATAGAGGAAGAGATAGAGGATAGAGATAGAGATAGAGGACGACTACACCAATGTTGGTGTAGTCATCACACATGCACACATGCACACATGGATACTCATTCACTAAACACTTTCTAATTTTAAAAGGCCCATTTGTTTAATAACCCTAAGTGCTTCACCTTCATTCATTTGGAATACAAGTAGCTTCCTTACAGTCATGAGTATTTGATAGCCTAATCTTTTGCTCAGTCTATTCATGAGGATTGGTTGAAACTTTTTCTACTTTCTGGTACTATATATGCATTAGCAAGAAAATATTTTGACATTTCATTTGGGATGAAATATTTTAATGTGTACAAAACATCCTATTTCAGACTATTGCGCACACAAGAGGAAAGAGACAAGTAGCTTAGGTCAGTTCTATATTGTTTTTTTCAGGGGTGTTAAGCCAAACATCTAAATGTTTTAAATATAAAGGACTTCAAGGTTTGGTAATTGAATGGCTCACACTCCCTCCAGTCATAAACTTTGCTACACTGCATGGTTGTTGGAAGACACTGGGGAGCCAGAGAGCAGGCTGAGAATTTTGCCTGCCTGGCTTTTCCTGTTGAGACATTCTCAGACCTCAGTTCAACCTAGCTGGTGTGGTACTGGCTTGAGATGGTTAGTGGATGGAACTGTGGGCTCCCAAGGGAGCCGGACACTGACGAAGGAGCCCTTAGAAGGTGGTGCTCTAGAGTGGCAAGTCTTCTGATCTCTGTCCTAAATCCTCCGCTTACTCCATATTTTCTGTATGTATAGAAATATCCACAGATCTAGGTGAAAAGCCAGGCCAGGGGCCTAAAGAAACAGTCATTGCTCTCTATTGAGAAGAGACAGCTTCAAGTTGGAATTCTGACAAGTTAGGAGGGCTTGATAAATATGCATGCTTTCCTCAGAAACCCAGAATGGTCATGGACCGTAAAGACTAAGCTTGGGGCTCAGTTAAGGACAAAGTGTTTCATTCGGTGTGAAGTTTTAAGCCTCCACAGGATGAAGGTGAGAAGCAATAGTCTAATGTCTACTAGAACAAAGTTTAAGATGGTTCAGAAAATGGTGACAAAAATTAGTGCAATATCATCAATAGCATAGAGCAGAACATGGTATGGCTTTGTGACTGGAAAGGGAGGACACTGGGTGACAGATGTGTTCACGTAACCTAGACTCTGGCACTTTAGAACTGTGCATGGGTGGAAAACAAAGGTGGATGGAAGAACAAAAAAGAAAAAACCAAACTGACCGAGGAACAGAGGAAGAGAGATTGTCCTACCTCAGGAAGAAGACTAAAATTAAAATCAGTCAGAATTGTAATGTCATGGCGGCAAGATCAAGCAGTTTTTTAAATCTCCACACTTTGTTGGACAGAGACTGTCTGTGTGTGTGTGCACACGTGCATGCATGCACTCGCATGTACTCACGTGTGCATGTGCCAGTGCCTGTATGGAGGTGAAAGCACAGCTTCTAGAAGCAGGTTGTGGGGATTGAACTCAGATTGTTAGGCTTGGCAGCAAGCACTTTTACCTGGTGACCCATCTCAACAGCTCCAGTATCCAACAGTTTTATAAAGCATGTAGGTAATGAGAGTTGGGGGGAGGGGGAGAGGGAGCGAGAGGGAGAGAGAGAGAGGAGGAGGAGGAAGAGATGGAAATGGCAGCCAAATTTTCTTCAAATTTAGTAAACATATCAATACATTGATCCAATGAACTACAAGCAAGGTAGGTAGGGAGTTCATGGCTGTCAGTTAAAACTGATAAAAGTCAGAGTTACTCGGAAAGCAAAAGTGCTTGTGGGATTGGAGCTTAACAAATGTAATTTGGAATTAAAATTCAGGTTTGTTTGTTCCTCAACTCGGCAAACCTGCATGTAATTTCACCTCAATATAAATGAGCTGTAAACTGGAGACGCTTCATCAGTATGCAGAGAGATGACCAGTGTTGGGTCTATTGTCCTGAAATCCCAGGATTAAAACAGAGATGTTAGAAAGGTGGATACATTTGGTGTTTATGTAGTAGTTGAGCTCTTTATTGGTTTTGGTTGTCTTGAATTTTGATCTCGATTTGCTTTTGATTTGGCAGTGCTGGCGTGAAGGGTGTTCAGTCCCATAGCTTTGGCCTTGTGTGTGCTAGGCAAGTATTTAACCGTGCTCTTCCACCCTAGCTAGGTGTAAATGTATCAAAATAATGATACACTGAAACACCTTACAGTGTTGATAGTAACCCTTCTGTCATCAAGAATTATTTCCCTCTGGCCATTTACCCTTCACCCTAACTGTTTGAAGCCAGGATCTATTCTTTTTCAAGAGTTTTGCCTTTTTGAGAATGTCAAAAATAAATAAATAAATAAATAAATAAATAAATAAATAAATAAATAAAATGAGACTGGCCTCCATAAGCACGGTGTTTTAGAGATCCATGCAGACTGTTCCAGGTGTCAAGTGTGTGTTCCTTTTTACTGGTTAGTAGAGGTCTCTGCTATGGAGAGACTTAAGTTTGTTTATCCAGTGATCATCGTAAGAGATATTTGAGTTCTACACCTACTTTTTTAGTAATAATGATAATTGTTAAAGCATTCACACACAGGCTTTTGTGTGGTTGTTCTAGAAGAGATACTCAAGAATGGGATTTCTGGTTCAGATGATAGGAGTACATTTACTTCGGTAAGAAACTGTCTGTTTACTTGGGAGGCAGAGGCAGGTGGATTTCTGAGTTCGAGGCCAGCCTGGTCTAAAGAGGGAGTTCCAGGACAGCCAGGGCTACACAGAGAAACCCTGTCTCGAAAAACAAAACAAAACAAAACAAAACAAAACAAGAAACTGTCTGTTTACTGGCCTAACAAGATATGTTTGTCAGTGCAATAGTGACATGAATCTTATAGGGGTAACTAATCACTTTCTGATTGGATTTAAGGCCTGCTCCACAGGAGGAACAGGTCTGGGAAGCTGATACACTCCAGGAGTTAATCTACCACTATTTGCTAAATAGGCACAGTAGCAAATTGCATTCTGAATAGGTATTTCTATACCCATAGACAAGTGTAACTCTCAGGTCTCATCGGAGAAAAGTCCTTGTGTAGTGCATGGTTAATACAGAGATTCACCAATGGCCAAAGTGTGAAGACACGTATGTGTGGAGCTCTCAGCCAAACGTGGGACATCTATATTATACCTCCTCCCTGCCAAGGCTCAGGGAACATAGAGAAAGAGGGAACAAAAATATTCAAAGAGCCAGAGATAGGAAAGGATCAGAGTGAAGCTGTCCTTTGGACATAAGCATTGGGCCTCTGTGGCGGCTGTGGTTATTTGCACAATATCAGGCAGTCAACCTTCCAACATGGAGAGGAGAGGAGCACATAAGCCCTCACCCTAGCTTAAGAGTTATCAGATACTTATAGACTACTAGAGGAGGGAGACTAAATTTATTGAGGAGTGTAATCCCTGGTGGGTTGCCCTGCTCCAGTAGGAATGGCATGCCTATGTGTATGTGAGCAGCACAAATTAGACTCTGGGCTATAAAACAAGCCAGCAAAAGAGTCGAGCTGGGAAGGGGCTATAGAATATCCACAAGGAGCTGAAGGCATGTAGTGGGAGTCAAATTTGATCAAATACATTGTATGCATTTATGCAACTCTGAAAAATTAATACATTTTTAATTTATCAGTCTGGTTGCATTATGAAATGCCTAGGGCATCAGATGCTTCTGAGAGTATTTACAAAAGATCCAGTGAGGGAGGGACCCCTACCCTGAATACAGACAGTACCATAAGCCTGAGTTCAGGACCGAACACACATGGGAAAAGGAGAAAGAGAAATTCCCCTACACCAGCATTTTCCTTTCTCGTTTTCCAGTCCACCAAGAGGTGAGCAACCCACCTCATGCCACCAGGGGTAAGGGACTAGTTCTGCCGCAGCACCACCACGCCATGACGGACTGTCTGCCCTGAACTGTGAGCCAAACAGAAGCACCTCCCACCTTTACATTGCCTACTTGAGTAATGAGAAGAGTGACTTAACACTGCCAACATGACTTCCAAACTGGCATTTTCTTCCTGCATTCTCGCAGTATCGCATGTAAGTTCTTACTGCTTGTCTCTTGCAAGACAGCTCTGGAGTGGTTGACTGTCTTTGTCTCCCTTTCCCCAAACGCTGCTAGCTGAAGACTAGATGAAAGGTTGTTTATAAAGGATGTTAATTTGCCACCTTCTCAGATCACAGACTGTAGTAAAATGCAACTTCGACTTAGTTCCTGTATGCCCGTTGGCTTTTGGAGACAGACAGCACAGGGCCCCACCCTCTTGACTTTTTTTAGTTTTGGGTCAAATGTTAAAATGAGGTAGTATGCTTCCCTTCTCTTCTCTTTGAAGCTATTTGTTTTTCTAGCTCCTTTTCCTTTTCACATACATGATAACATGACCTTATTGGTATTTGCAGTGATGCCCGTGAGATTTTGATTGCAAGTCTTCCATATGGTGTGGATATTCTGGAGTTTATCCCATGTGGGAAGTATACAGCCATTCTTCAGATTTTTTTTTTGCACTGAATGCTTTATCTTCTTTTGATCTCTGATGAGTCTGATAATAGGTGTGACGGACATTGATTGTCCCACAGTCGCTGAGCTCTGTTCTCTTTCTGTTATTTCATTCTTAAAATGGTCTATGTGTTCAGAATGGGTAATTTTTCCTGATCTGTCTTCACGGTTATTGACTCATGCTTCTCCTATACTGCTATTGAGTTCATTTTATGTGCTTTTAAACTTTTGCTTATTGTCCTGAATTTTTTTTTGAAGATTTTTTTTTAATGTGCATATGTGTTCAGCTGTGTGAGTTATCTGCAGGAGACCACAAGGACAGAAAAGGATGTTGGATCCCTGGAATTGCTACAGGAGACCACAGGGATAAAAAAGGATGTTGGGTCCCTGGAATTGGAGTTACAGACCATTCTGAAGTCATTATATGGGAACCAGTCCTGGGTCCTCTTGAACAGTGGCTGTTAGCCACTGAGCAACCTCCCCAGCCCTGGTCTCCAATTCTTACCTTAGTCTTGCAGGATTATGTGTTATTGTGCATTTTCATAGTGGCTACCTCAAGATCTTTATTAGGTTACTCTGACGTTCATGTTGTTACATCACTTGGTCAACTCACCTTGGATTTAAATTGGACATTCTGAGTATCATATATTAGGTCCCAAATCTTTGAAGACTCTACGGTGAAGTCAGCCTTTCTGTTCTCATAAGCAAGCAATGTGGTGAAGGGCAGGGTGTGAGTGCTTGTCTGTCTTGTCTGTACACTGGCCAAAGAATTCAGGTCTGGCCTTGTGTAGTTTGTTCTACTTAGTCTGGAACTTGGAAAGTTGGATAGGGCTTTTCAGTTTGCTAACTAGGATCAACAATCAAAGCATTAATGATTTGAAGGTGATCCTTGGGGTTCATAAATTATTATATGGTTTTCCTGGGCTTCTCTGCCCCTCAGTCTTCTCCCACCCCACAGTACCTTGGGCTCCCTTTCCCCATCATGAGGCAGGAGCCTGGCAGTCTCTCTCCTCTCTGATTCATAATTTCCTGAGTGGGAGTGCACCCTTATCCATGTAGAAGAGAGAGATTAGTTGTCCTTTGGAAGCCATAGCTTTTCCAATCCAAAAAAAATCTGCCCTCCAAGAGTTGATGCTTGCTTCTGTCGGTTTCCGTAGCTGCTGGCCATCAATCACCACAGCACTGCGTCTGACAAGTCTCAAGCTAACAGGTCTGCAGATGTGTTAACTTTGCCTTTTGGAGTCTTCCTAAGCCAGTGGGACCTTTACACTAATTACTCATCAAGGGGAAGTAGCATGACGTAGAGAATTCCTATAAAGTTGAGCATGGTGAGCTAGCTCACTGCCTAGGGTGAGGATGTGAGGCTATCAGATTGTCCCTATTTTACTTATAAATTTTGATGATCACATTTCTAAAAGTTAAAAAAAAATGGCAAAGTTGTAATTATAATTGCCATGAAACTATATGCTTACATGGAAATATGATTCTGTTTATAAAATGTTACACTTTAAAAGATAATATTCCTTGCCAAATTCAGGTAATACCATTTAGGATACTTTCAACTTTGTATTGACTTATTTTTAATCTTTTAGGTTTAGCGATAGCTGGCTTGCAAACAAAACAAGGTTCATCTTAGTAATTCATTCAATACTACTTTTAAAGATTTAAATTTCCCATTAAAAACATTTTTTGTGTTGGGTGTATGTATGTATGTATGTGTGTGTGTGTGTATGTATGTATGTATGTATGTATGTATGTATGTATGGTATATGCTAACATGTGGAAGCCAAAGTAGGACATTGGGTGTCTCTGGCTTCTTCCTTTGAGACAATCTCTCACTGAACTTGAAGCTAGGTTGGTGGTTAATGAACCCCAGCGATCCTCGTCTGTGCTGGCATTGCAGCCTCTAGTGTGGCCATGCTCAGGTTTTTAGGTGGATCCTGGGATCTGAACTCATGATAGCATGCTTGTCCAGAAAATCTCTTATCCACCAAGCTATCTCTCCAGCCTTTTACTTTTTTATCAATAAATTTTGACTTCCTACTGTACTGGGTTGTATGCCTTCTAGTGGTATGCATTCATCAAGCTCCTAGATAAAGTTGTCTACTTAAATGTTGGTGACACAAGCAAGCACGAATTTCATGGTAGACTTTAAAATATTACTTATTTTAATGTGTATGGTTGTTTCTTGCATGTATGTGTGCTACATGCTTGCAGTACTCATGATGGCCAGAAGAGGTCACCAGATTCCTTGGAACTGAAGTTACATGTGGTTGTGAGCTGGGTGTGGGGAACTGAGCATTGATCCTTTGGAAGACCAGCCACTCTTAGCCACTGAATATCTCTCCAGCCTCACTGGTAGATTTTTTTTTTTTTCCTTAAAGCTTGGAGATAGGGCTAGTCGAACTGACATTGTTCAAAAGAACCATCAAAGTGTTAATTTTCTATTTTTCCCTTGAATAGAATGCAAGATAGTAAATTGCTGGTATTGGTTACATTGTTGTATGTTTGCTTCTCAGAAAGAGACTGAAGGTTGGAGACAGAAGCTGGAAGAGATGCTAGAACAGAAATTTCTGAAGTTCATACATGAGTCTGAGCAACAGAGAGATAAGCTTAAGACTTGGCAACACAGCCTAGAGAAAACACAACTCAGTAGGAATACAAGCTACAAGCCTAGATTGGGCAGATCTACCACTACACTACTATATTCCCCAGCTATGAGAGCCCTTATAATTTGTGGTTTCTCCAGGCCACGTGCTCCATCCTCTCTCCTCTTCCTCCTCCATCATCTTCTCTTTCTCCCCCCCCCCAAACTTTTCCACTCCATCTTCCCTCCTATTGACCAATCACCGGCTCTAGCCTTTATTTGAAAAGTTAAGGTGGGGAGAAGGTGCACAAAGCACCTGTATATGTGATTCACTCCTCGTCTGCCGCCCCTCCAGGGAAAGCGGAACCAAAATACAAGACCGGGGCTATCCACAACACTTCTCCATCTTCATTGTCTCCAGTCTAGATGAAAAGCTTGTTTATTGCTATACTGTGAGAAATATGACAAAATTAGAAAACTCAAACATTTAAGTTTCCATAGGGGTTGGAGAAGTAGCTCAGTGGTTAAGAGCACTGGCTCTTCTACTCTTCTAAAGGTCCTGAATTAAAATCCCAGGGACCACGTTTGGCTTACAAGTATCTATAAAGGGGTCAGTGCTCCCTTCTAGCTTGTAGGCAAAGCACTTGTATACATAAACAAACCCTTAGCTGGACCTAGTACATTCAGGAGGCAGAGGCAGAGGCAGAGGCAGAGGCAGAGGCAGAGGCAGAGGCAGAGGCAGAGGCAGAGGCAGAGGCAGAGGCAGAGGCAGAGGCAGAGGTTGGTGGATCCCTATGAAGCCAGCCTGGTTTACATAGTTGAGTTCCAGGAAAGCCACCTGTTAAAAACAAAAAAAATTCCAGAGTTCATAGGAAGCTGTGGCATGGCAGCACTATACACCAGGAATTTATACCCCCTCTCCCACCAAAAAAAAAAAAAAAAAAAAAAAAAAAAAATCAAACCACGAATGTAGATTCAGAGTTTAAAACAAGAAAGTAATAATGCTTATTTCCAGGAAAGAACCAAAATAAATAGAAGAGGAGCAGCAAGAAAAAGAATCAGCACTCTGAGCTAGAGACTGCAAGTATACAGGGAAGCTCGCCTTGGCAGCCAAGGTAACACAGGCAGGCTTCTGGGGAAGGAAGCAGACTCCTTTAAAAGCAAAATTGCTATACTACAGCACTGCAGTAAACAACCTGTCTCAACCTATGTGAGAGATGAAAAGGTTGTGGCAACTTGACAGGCCACTGTGGACTTTGACTCAGAGGCTAATTCCCTGACCTAGGCAGTCACCGTGCAGTGAGCAGCAGAGCCAGTGAGGCGAGCAGGAGGGTAGTAGAGCAAGTGGAAGGCTAGCCCAGCAGATTCCTCATGGTCCCTGCCCAGGGGCCAGGTCTTTCTCTGTTGGTGGGAGGGGCTGAAGTGGACATGGCAAAGCTAGTAGGCATAGACCAGGTGGGAAGATGAGCACTACTCAATGTAATCTTGTTTTCAGTCAAGTCCGGGAACCCAGTAGTACTCCTGCAAAGGAAAAGGTGATTTCAGAACGCAAAGGAAGGGAAGGACTTTGTGACGGAGGTGGGGGAAGTAGAGGTGACGATGTTTCAATTTCAAGGATTCTATAAGGAATTCTGAATAAACAGTCACTCTAGAGCAATCTGGATGGGAGGATCTGATTTCTCTTCTGACTTTGTATGTTGGCAAAACATGTATGTACAAAACTCTGATCAAACTGAAGTGAAACCAGGGTACCGGGAGCTGTGCAGACTCAGAACAAGCACATACCCACTCTGAAAATGCAAGAGGATGCAGCCTAGGCTGTAGAGACAGGATAGGCAGACAGACAATTGAGGCTGTCCTGATAGGAACCCCTTTGACAAGATGGCATGAGATTTTTCTGGAAGAGAAGTTTTTCACCTTAAAAATTAGGTATTTATATTGGACTGGCCTCAAGCTCACAGATATCCACCTGCCTATACCTCCTTGGTGTTGAGATTAAAGATGTATATATACTGTCTGTCATACCTGGTATACATACCCTGGAAGGGTCATGTACACTGGTGTCATATGCGGGGTCAGCTTCATGTCATATGAGGTCATCCAGAGAGGGTGAGATAAGAACAACTCAGCGCTAGTGGGAATCTCAAAAAAGGAACACACTCTAAATGAATTTGAACTAAAGGAAGAGGAGGCAGGCAGAGGCTCTGGGCAAGGGAAAGACACATCAGCATCTCCTGAGAATTCTGCAAGTGTTCTTTCTGGTTCATTCAACTCAGAGACAGGACTCAGGAAGACTTTTACACAGAAATTTAATTGAAAACAAAATTTCAATATAGCTGTTTATGATCATTTTAAAATACGCTGCAGTTAAACAAAATACATGTCAATGTATGCAAGTAAGAAGGTGAAAGATCCGTTGTGGGTCTATTGTAGTGCACGTGGGCAAGTCCTCACTGTTCACGGCAGCATTTTCAAACCATCCAAGTCTTGTATGTGACATTCCCACCTAGCCTCGTATGTAAACATTTTTAGAAATGTTTTGATGCGTCATCTTCACCAAGAGACCAACTCCAAGTCCAGAATTGGCCATATGTTTTCAACCATTACAGGCAGAGAAGTGAAGTGCTGAGTGGGTGTTCAGAATACAGGAAGACAGGATTAGGAAAAACTTTAGTCAGTGTTTCCAAATTAGGGGAGAAAATATAGAAAACGTATTTCAAAGAAACAAGACAAAAAAAGGTAAGTGTATTCGAGGGACATTTAAATCATGTAAAACTCATGGTGTTTTCATTAGAAGCACCTTCAAGAAATACTTCTGAAAGAGTTTTGAATGACAAAAGATCCAGGGAAAGTAAACAGTTCTTAAAGAAACAGCAATATGGCAATTCTCCACCAAAACAATCCCCAGCATGGCTGTACACAGTCCAGAAGGTCACAGCGCACAGGCTCGGTTGTGCCAAATCCCCAACAACATGGCAAGTGGAAAACAGATTGAGTAACTCACTACCTGGGGGGAAAGGAGAGAGTGGACAGAAATCCGGTCTGCACAGAAACACCAGAACTGCCGAGATGTTTCCTGCAGTGAGTTCCAGCTTCAGTTTGTGTCTGCTACTCTCTACCAAGAGTTCCTGGTAACTATTTCATGAGCATGTTAACATACCCCAATGAGTTGGGGTATAAAAGCATATGTAACCACTGTTTTTGTTTGTCATGCTTTCCAACATCATAATCAAAATTACAAATTCATGTTCAAAGCTGTGGAAAGGCACAGGCTTCTACTTATGAAATATATTTCTTCTATTGACAAGGTTTAAGTAAAATGCAGTGTTGTAAATCAGATACTACTCAAACCTTCTGAGCTTTGATCTGTGCTTCTTGGCAGGCAGTTCCCCAACGATGGTCTTGAGGGCAGACACTATTCTTCATGCTGGCACCGAGGAGCGTCAGTGAGAAGCTCCACCACGGCTTCCGATGAAACGTTCTCCTGATTGCCTTTTAGATGGGTGTAAGGAGTTCTAGTGCCATTTCCTCAGCAAGGGTTTGGATCCATGACCAAGTTACAGAGCAAACATCTTAGCGCACAGGAAGAAACAGGCTGGAGGCGTTTGTAAATCTCCCCATAGCAATGGCATCACAAGTGTCTGCTGATTTTCCAGAAGTCTACCCAGATCAGCTACAGCTTCTTGGGTCTTCAAAGTGTTGTTGACAGGCTTTTAAAAATAGTCATCAGAAAAGACTGAATTGCTACTGTGCCACAGACCTTCCCCAGATAAGGGTTCCTTCCTCATGCTATGAGGATCACCAACTAGATTTGAAGATGCTGTCAATCATAAAATCATGCAAAACTCTCTTTATAAAACTGTGAGTGAGAAAGTGAGCAAAGCCACTAAGTACCTGGATACATAAATACTTAGCACAGGAGACCTACCTTGTTTTCTGCAGTTAGGAAATAGCTAAATATAAACTAAAGATGAGCTCATCAAAAAGGCCCCACCTATTTGACCTTTAAATGGAGCTGCTACACCTCTGTTACATTTCTGCAAACACTCCGGGATATACAATCTTTCACTCTGTCTAGACACTAAGGTAGATCTGAATCATTAAGGTGGCTCTGGAAATCATATCTTAAGAATGTTTCATGGAACTTTAAATGGGTGTCCTTCAGAGAATAAAAGAACTCCCTCCCATTAAGATTCTTATGAATTGGAAAATAATGTGTTTCAACTATGGTGACTTTGTAGAAAGAAAACAAAAAGGTTAACTTGGCCAAGGTAATGCATTTACAGAATCAAAAGCAGCGGCCTAGTGTCTGCAGTTCTGATTATGATTTCAAAATTTTACCTGACTGAAGAAAAAGACGTGTTCCATACATTTACTGCCTCGCTTTGCACAGCTCTGAAAATTTTTACAGTAAAAACACTGTCCAGTGACTGAAAAAGAGTGTGTCAGGCAAGGCTGAAATGGCATGACCTGTGAACCAGCCTGATATCCAAAAGGAACCAGTTGACAGCATCTAAGCAAAATTAGGAAAGGAAGCCAGCATTAAATGGACTGAACATGAGCAATTAATAAAAATTTACTCCCCGCACCCCAAAAAGATTTACTCCCAAATTCAAAGTATCTGGAGAACATTTTTTTTTCTTTTTTCAAGTCAATAACTGGTTTTGGAAGAATAAAAATTAATTACTATAATCTATTCCACAACAAATACTTTGGAAATAATCTAAACTTAATTATACACGAGAAATGAAACATTGCATATGTAAAGTGCCTTAATGAACCAAAACAACAGAGGTCAGAGTTCTTTATTTACAAGCCATATTTAGTCACACTTACAGAATGGCAATGTCACACAGGGGAGCAGCACAGTACAGTGTAAAGAACTCTCAACTGGATGATCACATTTGAGCCTTGGCTTTGCCACCACTGATCCCAGTAATCTTAGGGAAATGACAGCTTTTCTGGACTTCAGGTCTCTCATCTGAAATTGAGACATAGAAGCAGAGTGCTCCCAGCAGTTTTTGCTTAGGTGTGAAATTCTTTCTTAAGCAATGTAGCACTCTTAAATCCCAGCACTCTACCCTAGGTTGGTTCTCATGCTACCATCTGTAAAATCATGAGAGTTCTGATCAGCTACATTGTGGGTTAGCGATTTAGCAGCTCTACAGAGAGAGGCATACTGATGTCACAGTATTTTGGTTCCTGGTACATATATGTAGGCTTTGAAGTATCTAGATGAGGAGAAATCAAAATGACATCTGTGGCCATGTTCTTATGCCACCACTACAGAAGAGGGTGGTGATAGAGAGGGAAAACTAGCCTACACATACTAGATAGTATCCTTCAGAAAGACAGACAGGCTTCCAAATGAAGAAGCTGGACTTAGGTCAAGTTCTTTATCAAGTAGTACAATGGATTTTTAAAAATATACCTAGCTGGGGATGTTTATCTGGTAAGGTAAACTTTCCCTGAACAATGTAGGTTTGTTATTCAGAGAAAAAAACAACACTTTGGTTATTCATAGACTGGCAACTGTACACCCAGCTTGACTTTTTGTTTGGTAATAATATTAGCCTAATGTAAGGAATACTTGAAATTTATTTTATTACCATAACCAGACAGTTTTTCTTAGTAAAACCACCTGCTAGTAATACATCTGTATCAAGAATACTAAAAGACAAGCTTTTTTTTTTTCTGTGAAAAGTGTTTCAGTTCACATTTTTTAAAAAATACACACAGGTATGCCAACATTTAATTAAGCAAAAAATGTCAGAACCAACCTGATAAATGCTATGAGCTGGCAAGCTCTTGGAACAAAGTGCAAAATTAGTTTGACATCAAACATATTCTATGCCTCGTCAAAGGAACCAGCAACATTCATGGATTTGTGCACTGAGGGCCTCATTAAACGGAATGACTCATTTTGACAAAAACTTCACTTAAGCAAGGGCCCAGTGGAAAGCAGATTTGGTAAATTTCGGAGACAGCATAGTGGACTCCACACACACAACGTCAGCAGTCGCCCGGATTAGCTTGTAAAGGCTCACTCACATCTAGGGACTCTGCCTACATCTAGACCTCTTCAGCAGGATGCCCCATGCTGCAGAATATCCTGGGGTATATGAGAGCTGAAAAGGAGCACAGCATCAGGACCTTCCCATTTGCACTTGCTGTCCTAAAAGACTACAGCACTTGTTTCAATCAAACACAATCTACTGCAGGGAATCTCAGCATTAGAACTGCCTGACAGAAAGCAAATAGGCTTTGAAATTACCGCTTGATTTACAAAAAGGGCGCTGCAGACATTGTGTGGCAGTCTACTGCTGCTGAGCTCTCCTAATGCATAAATTGTAGGTCAGAAATAGAAGGAAGGTACTGGAAAACTCAGGCACATATCAACAGTAAATTCTGCCACCTTACTGATAAAGTGCCTGTCATTGATCTATACTCTTAATATTTTTGCATGGCAGAGTTTTTAAATTTTTGCTAACAATATCAATTTATTTAAACTAAAGTAAATATTTATTGGGATAAGTGAAGTACAATGTGAAAATGTCCACCCAAATTACTTATCTTCAGGAAACACCAAGAATACTTGAGTGTTAAGCAGCTGTCATCTCAAATTGCAATTTATTTGTAATTTACAACAGGGTCTCTCTATGTGGCCCTGGCTGTCCTGGAACTCACTATGTTGACCAGGGTGGCCTTGAACTTACAGAGATCCCTTGACTCTGCCTCCTGGGTTAAAATGTAGATCACCATGCCTGTTACAATTATACTTCTCATATACTCAGGACCCTGGGAAGTCAGCCACTGTGTGAGGAAGGATTCTGTGTCAACGAATTTGCTCTGTCATGATGATAGTCCATACTCAATCAAATGCTGGGCTAGACTTCCCGGAAGTAATTTGTATTTGTGCAAACAAACCCAGAGAGCCACACTGTGCTAGTTGGCCCTGGAGGATAAGATGGCCCTGGCACCAGCCACTCTTTCTGCCACCCCGAGGTGCTTTTCTTGTCATTAACAGAATCTAAAACTGGCAAGGAGAGCTATTGGAAAATTTACCAATAGACGGGTGAAGGTTTTTATAGAAATCTGTGATGTAGCAGATGTTTTAGGTCTAAATACATTTTTCTAATGTATTTGCATTTTGAAAATAGCCTACAAAGTAATTTAATGTAGTAACTGGATTTTTTATAAAGCAAAATAATGTCATTTTTCACAAGACAAAAAATTTAATATATTTAAATCTATGTTGGAAATACACAAAGACAATTATGTATGTTACTAGCAAGTCTTATTTTGTACAAATTACAGAATATCCATTTAAAAAAAAAACATACATATGACCTTTGATGGTACATTTCTATGCTGGCAAATATATTTCTCATACAAAGGCACTTTGAAAACCCAATATGGTTTGGTTCGTAAGTTTGCAAGGTACAAACAGTTTTTACAAACGTATGATTACACTGAAGAACGTCAACAACTGTGACATTACATAGAAAACAGACTTCTTTTTGTAAAAACAACACTGGTTTTATGGGAATAAAAGCAGTGGCTTCCAGCAGCTTTAGTGAAGACATTCAGAAGGTTGAAGGCCCACAGTCTGAATTTCTCACTGGCTGGATGGGATGATAAGGATGGGATGAAGGTGATCAGCAAGAACCCCCAGGGGGAAAAAGATAACCCAGTACCCTAGAACGAACCCAGAAACCTCGGCCGTCAGAATGGCTTGAAGGGAAAAGCACAGAGGCAACAGTCTGGGCAGGCCTGGCTGTGGCCCCGAGCACATGGCTGACTCTACCTGCGCACTTGGTGCTTCCGAGTTGTAGTGGTCGCGTCTCTGTTTCAGAGCACTGGGTAGTACAATGCTTTGGATTGTACAGTACTGGAAAAGTTTGGTCCTCAATCAGTTTCCTTTCTTTGACTACATTGCCGCAAAGTCAATCTGTACATAGAGCTGTCTCACTCCAGCCTGGAAAGTTAGAAAGAAAAATTAGAACATCAAACCTGAAAACCTCAAACAGGTAACATTCTAGAAAAGCAGTAGGAAAGCAAACAACACCTCATTTGTCTTTTAAAATGGAATTATTTTTGTCTTCTGCTTCTAAGAAACTATCCATTTTCATTGTAAGTTGTCAAACCACTACAGGCAAAAAAATCCATGCCATTAGCCACATGCCCTGCGTATGTGCTGTTAGATGGGTTATCTACGTGCCATCACTGTTAGGGGACACGGCAGTGCTGGATTAGTTAGCCAGCCATTCAAACCAGCTCACCACGGGCCAAATCTCCCATGGCAACAC
This sequence comes from Uromys caudimaculatus, assembly GCA_028551405.1. NCBI lineage: Eukaryota > Metazoa > Chordata > Mammalia > Rodentia > Muridae > Uromys > Uromys caudimaculatus. Next base: position 88,153,930 of record CM052704.1, read on the forward strand.
ATGCATTTATTTAAAAATCACAACTGACAATATTATCAATTTTATTCTCTCAACTGGATCATTTCTTTTTTTTTTTTTTTTTTTCAAGATAACAAATTGCCTTTATTACGAGATCTATTCCAACTACCTGCTAAACCAAACTACTCCAACTTCTATTCCATTATTTCTCAGCCCTGGGCTTGAGGCTTCTAAAGCTCGAACACTTTGACTCATTCTTGCTCCTTTGGGTAAATTTAAGTCATTCACATGAATCCAAACGACACACACCCTATATAATTTAAAGGTTAACAAGTTAGAAGATCCCCCAACACCAGGAAAAGTTTAATCTTAAAAGACAAACAAAAAACAGCCTTCACATCTGCTGTGTGGTATCATTAACAGGAAGGACAGTGTACAATTTTAAGCTGTCCTAATTCTTCCCGATTTTAGCCTTCTCAGAAGGATCCCATCTTTGATAATGGCGGAAAGTGCAGGGACATCCGAATGGCCCGCTGGCCCCTTCAAGCCTTTTCTGTCTCTGCTCAGCCCGAACAAACCTCCTCATCCTCGCTAGAGGATCGTTCAGCACCGACAACAAGGTGCAGACCCTTCTCTTGGGAAAGGCACTTTGAACGTCCCTCAAGATTTTTTGACTTCTGTTCTCCACAGGTCTCTCAATCCGTTGACGGAGGCTCTGACGACGTGTTGTTGAGCACTTGGCACTGGAGTTCAGGCTTAGTTTTTTCATGACCTTTACTAGTGTTTCTGGTTGTAGGATTTCTGAATCATCGGATGTATCCTCTTCATCTTTCGTCTGAGGAGTTTCTGGGTCCTCAACTGGGTCGACTCTCTCTGATGGCTCTTCCATGGCGATGAGCAGAAGCTTCAAAAATTAGCTCCCAACAAAATTGCTTAGTCTTTGAAAAGACCTAAATCGAAGCCCCAGCTAGCAGAGAGGAAGTAACTGAGTCATTTCTATTAGTGTTCAAACACACTATAATTTCTTTTACTGTATAAAAAAAATAAAAAAGACAAAACTTTAAGTCACCATCCCTGCCTGCCTGGTGTAGTCTCAGTCCACTCTTGTGGACAGCCAAACTTCCCCAAACCTGCTCATCTTTACTGCTTAGCTCCTTTGTTCTTACAACCAGCTAGCCAACCCTCAGAACCTCTCTTCACCTTCTACAACTACCTGCCATGAAACTTCCAACTTGCTCCTAGTGTCCCACAGCCAGCTCTCAGCCCTGATTAGCAGAAATAATACACAGAGCCAGTCTCCCAGTGCCAAACACTTCCCTGTGATGCTTGAAGATAATGTTCCCTGGCCAATCATGTGTCAAACTGTCAGTCTCCTTCCCGTTTCTTCCGTCATTAAGCAATAAACACTGGCATATCAAAGGCTTTGTTTTCAGTCTACACTTGTTCTCTACTGATTTCTGCAGCCAGACAGTAAGTCAACCTTTGTTATATATTCACACCTCCATGTTTGCATGTCCAGACAGGAATGTGAACCTACCTACAGTTCTACTAGGGGTATCTAAGAAGCAGCACAGGATATCAAACCATCAGTACTGCTCTAAGGATCTTTCTGTTTCTTACATCCAGTACCCAACCTATTTACAAAACTTGGTGGCTTTCCCTCTGAAATAATTATCCAAGCCCAGAGCTTGATCACTTTACCTCATCTCCATCATTTTGAACCTGCCCTAGCCACAGTCAGTTCCTGTCTAGATTTTGTCAATGCCCCTTGCCTGGCTGTCACATTTCTGGTTATTCTCGGTATAACTAGAATGGCAAGGATCCCTGGATGCCCCTCACTGTTCACCAGCTGCTCTTCTTAGGCCTTCCGTGGCACCATGGCCCTCCACTGTGATCAGCGTTACTCCTACTCCCTGTACTCACTCCCTTAGTGATACTGCCCTCCTGTGAGCTATGCTCCTTATGAGGGCCACAGGACATTCCAGTCACACCATATCCAGACATCAGTGAGGGCTGAGGACAGCCATTACACAACTGATGTACTTTTTAATCTAACAATATTTATTTTTGCATTTATTGTTTTCCAAGCAATAGTCTCTCACCTAAGAATACAAAAGACAGGGAAGAAGACATTTTAGAAAACTGCCTTGTTTTCACAGAGTTCGTATTCTATCAGGGGCCTGGAGAGGAAGAGGTAATGAAAAAGAGAAGAAAATACCACTTGTCGGATGGCAGTACCGTAGAGGAAACACAGGCATACTGTTTAAGAGGAGGCAGATTTCCAGAAACCCCAGCCTGCTCCCCTGTCACTCTTACCCAAACACACACACTGTCAAGTCAGCAAATGACCACTACACTCTGGAAGCACCCACGCTGTCCCTCAAAATCATAAGGGTTACTTATGCAGTTTATTATTTCTGTTCTCCTACTGTAATGTAATCTCTCCAAGAGAAACATATTTGTCCTCTTTTACATTCCAGACTCCCAGAACCTTCAGTAATATCTGACATACAGCAAGTAGTCAATAAATATTACTGAATGAACTAAAATCCTATTAATTTCTTTCTTTCAACCAAAACCTACTTTTAACTAGAAGTGGGGGAGGGGAGAGAAAAAAGAAACCAGATTGCTATTGCCAATACTTTACAAGGAGAGGTACTCACTGGCGGACAAAGAGGTTTCAATGTGATGTATGACAGCAGGTGGTGAGCTTCTCAAAACACCCTTTTTTATTATGGATTATTTTTTCTGGAACTCAGTGGGAAGGGTTCTGTGCAATACTGATGAATGCATGAGATAGCTTTAGGATTTAGGATTTAGCTAGCTTTGGGACACTAGACAGACCCTAGATTGTCAGGACAAAAAAAAACCCAAAAACCAAAACACCAAAAAACAAAACCAAACCCTTTTACCCCCAAAAGCCTTCCTACAGCAAGCTACAACTTTTGTTACTTAACTTACAGACTTGTGGAGAAGAACTTAGCATTTATATGACCTTTACCTATACATTAAAACCAAAGCTCAGTTGTCCTCACTGTGAAACAGTGTTGGTTAAATCAGTGCTACCAATTTGCAGGAGTTTTATATGTATTATTTAATACTTAACAAGCAGTTAGTAAATCCGCTACTCTACAGTAGGCACTGTTGTCACGATCCTGTATGAATGTATGAGAAAAATATTCACACAGTACAAAGGCTGTTACTATAAGTTATTCTGATTTACTACAAGTATATGATTTGATTAACTCAGTCCAGATGGCCCTGAAATGACTGAGGAATTAACTATTCTGAAAAATTCTTATATGTGTAATCTTAATAGAAAATAAAAATATTGCACAAATATATTGTATAATATCTTTTCTTTTTAAACAAAATTGCTAACGTAAGTTAAATGGGCAAACAGTTGGGCTCCTTTTATTGCTTGCCATTTTCATTACCCCAGTTCTAACGTGGGGAAGACAGTAATAAGGAATGAGTAGCCTAAGGCGATGAAAAGGAAAGAGAGAAACAAAGGGGCTAGATAAATTATCTTTGCATAATCATGAGTTAATTACTCAAACTGGTATCAGTCCCTCCAGGGGATAACAGCTTTCCACCAAAGCTCCATCCAATAGCAAAGATAAAGAAGCCATCTGAGAAGTCATTTGCTGTATCCACCTGTCCCAGTAGAGATGGGCAGCTTGGTTCTCCAGGTCCTAGTGTTCATTTCAGTTTCCTTCAAAGAGAAAGCCAAATTTCCAAGAAATCTCTGGCAAGTGACCTACTCCCTGATACAAAGAGGCTAGAGTTTAACCACAGGAAGGCGTGACAGCTGTCCCAGTGGTCTACAGGGTCAACAGCCCCCAGCTTCTTGAAAGCTAATTAGTGATTTTAACCCTTCTAAGTTCACTGTGCCCCCCCCCCCCAAAGTTAGCCTGGTACTGCAGGCTTGGGCTATCACCAAGCAATATTCATTGTTGTGTAAAGAATACAGTTAGAAAAGCAGTCAGGAACATGACTACAGAAATTGATGCTTTACTTGTATTCTCTATGGGCCAGAGACACGGTTTTGTGTGACTTTTTTGACTGAATGTGTTAATCTTTATCACTTTAAAACGCAAAGGAGGGTTAGAGAGATGGCCCAGAGATTAGAGCACGGGCTGCTCTTCCAGAGGGTCCGTGTCCAATCAGCATCCACACGGCAGCTCACAACTATTGTGACTCCAGCTCCAGAGGCCTTCCTGTGGCCTCTGCTGACACCAGGCACACACATGATGCACAGACATACATGCAGGCAAAACACTTGCACACGAAATTTTTTTAAAATATAAAATGAAGTCATGTAAAACTATCTTAGTTTTCCATGAAAGACACTACAGAATTAATGAAACGTAACTAAACATGACTAAATTATAAGTCAAGAATAACAATATAGCAGGTTATCATGACACACCTGTTATCCCAGTGCTCCAGAAGCAGAAGCAAGGGCAGGAGGATTACAACTTTGAAGCTGCCCTAGCTACAGAGCAGCTTCAAGGCCAGCCTGGGCTACTTAGTGAGACAACAAGAAAAAAACAAGAACTGAAGACACAGTTCAGTGTTTACTTAGCATCCCAAACCAACAACAACAACAACAACAACAACAACAAAATAATAATAAAAGGAAAGAAGACAGATCTGGTTTTGTTCTGTAGCCCACCCTGTGGTAACTGATCCATTAACTCCTGTCACCACTGGGCTGTTGGGAGGTGCCAGCATTGCTGCTGCTGCTGCAAACACTGTGTTCACTACCACCAAGCAGTGAGTGAGCACTTTACCCTATGGTTTCATGTACAACAGCAGATCCAGGGGTACAGAAGACCCATGGCTGTCTACTCAGCCTCCTGAATTTTAGGTACAGATGATGAAGAACGATAAGAGAAAGATGGCCAAGAAAAAGGTTGCAGAGCAGGCAAGCAAAATCAGTACTCATTAAACACTAAAGCCCATTACAAAAAGGTTAAAAATACAGATGGAAAGGGTAGAGAACAAGAAACCAGGTTAGAGAAGGGGAAACAACCCTTTCTTCTGTGTTGTCCCTCAAACAGACAGCACAGGCCTGAATAAGCTACTGGTCAGTGAAAGGGGGGGCTTATGAACACAGGAGGCTGAGGAGGCGGAGGCTTCTGTAATTTAGGGACTCTGACTTGTGTTTGGGAGAAGGCTTTTTAATTCCTTCCTGGATATAACAGTTCACTTCTATTTTGAGGTCAGAGAACAGAGCACAAAAGGCAGAAGCAGGAAGCTGGGGGGTCAGGATGCTGGGGGCTTTGGACTTAACAGGCACCGTGGGGAGAGCTGGGAAATGAAGCAGGGGTTCTTTCTTCCAGGAGAGAATCTAGAGGAGGGTTGGCTGTCTTTTGTGCTCTGAGGAACCAAGGATCATAATGAACTTTAGGCATATTCTAGATCTTTCTTTGAATATATTTAAGACTTTTTTTCTCCAAACATCATTTCTAATGAAACAGAGCATATTTAAAAATTCAAGGTTGTAATTATAATTGTGAAGTATACCATGAAAAGATTAACAAGTGATCATGGCCAGTTTAAAACAAAAACCTTAGACCACTGGATTGCTTTCTAATCTAGAGCCTCACTTTCTGTTCTGTTTCTAAGTAAACACAAAAACCACACTCTCCATCTCTCCAGCTATCAACTGATAATTAACTTTGAAAGCTAGTTTAGATGGATAATGAGGAAGACTCTGACACAAGAAAACCTAGGGCTTAAGCACTGGACTACACCTAACTGGTGTTCCCAAGGGAGTCTGAGCACTGACAGGACTTGTGGCAGCTCCTTCCCCACACCACAAGCCTGTACATAAGCCTGTTTCTTTAGCACCTTAAGAGGAATCGGTGACCCTGGAAAATGGTATTAATTAGGACAATGCCCCAGGGTTCTAAAATCAATACAGACTTAGCATCGGATAACTAAATAATAGAACCTTAAATTCTCTGATTTCTGTTTCTTTCCATTTAAAGTTACCTTACTATAAGCTTTCAAACAATTTCTTTAACCAAAGCCCATTTCTTCTATTCTTAGGGTCAGCTGTAAGGAAGACATGCAAAGTTCAACAACCACAGGGGACTCAGTCACAAGTTCTCCTTCTTTAGAACCAAGTCTACAAACTTTCTCTAAGAAGAAGCATCGGTGGGTTGAAAAATCTCATCTAGTTACTTTTATATCTGTTTATTTTGTGTGGGTGCTTGGGAAGGTCAGGAGTCAATTCTCTCTTTCTACCCCTGAGGTCAGGTCACCAGGCTTGGCTTGGTCCTTTACCTGCTGAGACATTTCACTGAGGGTCATGATTTTTTCCCCTCAAAAAACAGCAGGTGGGGAGGGGGGTTCAATTTGATCAGTGAGAGTTATGAGTAAGATGCAACTTAAGATACAAAGTAATTTAACAATTTACATTTCATGAGATGAAATGTATTACAGCAAGCCCTGAAATTTACTTATACTACAAGGACATTGCAGAAAAAGAAATAAATTATTTAAATATCATATTCTGGTATGTGATATCTAAAAAAGATTAAAATCATTAAGTGTAGGAATAAAAGTAATTTTAGAGATGTGACCACGCCCCCTTCCTCTCCTGGGTGTGGTGGGGGATGGGTTTGAATATCCTCACAGCTAGCCTCAAAGGAATCTCTGGTAGCTACAAGGAATGAAATCAACTAGTCAGGACCTCAGCAGATAAACAAGGTGAAGGAAAGCCCAAATGTAGTTTCTCAAACACAAGAGGCAGCTGAAGGAACGTTCCATATTTCTCTGTTTCCAAAATCCAGGTTTGTGCCTCGGGAGGCCTCCCTGTGCTCTGAGGTTACAGTCCTAGCAGTGCACCCTAACCCCCAGACAGCGGCTGCTAGCACAGGTCTCAGAGTAGGGAGCGCATTCCTTTTCACTGGGAAAACTGACTGAGTGGCAAAGCCTTGAGCATCAGGGTGCTGAGGAGGCCCGCAGGAGCCCCACTATGAGCACAGCAGCAGCACTAGAAGTCACAGGACAAGGGAGGACTGTGGTCTGGAGAGCCTTTGCCCTGAAACATGGAGTCCTTATGAGAAGGCCTCCAAGGCTTCATTATGAAAGCCATGATGATGATACACATTTATATAGACGAGTCACATTTATATACTGTGTCTTCTCAGAAAGCTGTTAAAATTCCATACAAGTGGCACCAGCACACAGTATAGCACAGTCTTAACTGCATCTAAGATTAGGATTATGTAAATCCTACTTAACATTATATCTGTCAGTAATTCATAAGAAACTTAAGCATGTGTGTCTCTCATCAGGAGGCAGAATCTCTAATTTATGTAATGCTTTGAATTTAACTAGACTGCATATTATACTCATGTTTGAAGATGTGAAGGCAGCGAAAGAGAAATATGTACACAGTGACATATGTCACAGAAAAGTAATTCTGCTTCGCGGAATGTTTAGACTCCAGTCAACAATACTAACTAAAATAGAAGGTGGCCCTGGATCAATATACAGCACTAAAAGAAAAAAGGGGGGGGGGGGGAGAGTTAAATAGACTAAGTTTGACTCTGATTGAGAACGTTTCCTCCTCTTTTACTCTAGCAACTTCTGTATTTGATATGTTAAATATAGGATTTTTAAAGCTAGCAAGATACAGAGAAATATAAGTTTCTTAAAAGAGATTTGTAACAAGTCATACCTGAGTAAAAATATTATGTGTTTGGCTTAGGATCCACCTGGCATCAGCATCAGGGGCTACTACGAGCTTCAAGGTTCCAACGTAAACATCAGAACAGAGCGTCCAGAAGTGCTGTTCTTGCAAGTTGTAAACTCCTTGTAACTGCTGCACCTGAAACCCCAGGCAGATGTCAGCATGGAGAACAAGTCAGCATGGAGAACAAGCCGGCCCCCACCCCTGTATGACTATAAAGGGAGTCAGAAAGTTGGACTGGAACCTCTACTTAGGTATGTTTGGACAAATGCCTTTGGAGTACCCAGTCTGTTCCAGGTGAGCCTGAGACAGGTTAGGGGCAGAGGATGAACGACCCATCAGATAAGTACAGGAGGAGCTATAGAGCTGGAAAAAGAATAATAAAGCAGGCCACAGAAATGGAGGTGGGGACAGAAATCAACACATGCTTAGAAATGAGAGGCTCCTGGAGAAAAGATTAACAGGCTAGAGAGACATTTGATCTGTCTGTCTGTCTGTCTGCCTGCCTGCCTATCATAAAGATACTCTTGCAAACAGTAGCAGTGCAGTGATTTTTCAGCTCTAGCTCCTCCTCTGGCTCTTCTCCTGTGCTCTGGATGTGAGGTGAACAGAGCTGAGAGAACAGAGGAAGTCCTCTGCCATGTGTCCTCACCACAGCCGTCTCGATGCTTTAGACGCTCGTCCATCCTTAGGACCCCGCCCTGAGAACCTAACTCAAGGCCTGTACGTGCTGGATAGCACTCGACCCTGAGCTACTTCCCTGGCCTGATTTGAAATCTTTTTAGTCCTAATCAGTGCCCACCATTCCAAATGTGCTACATAGCTGGCATTCTCCCTAAATGTCTGTTTGGTATTTCAATTTTAATACATGATAAACAGAATCTTACTTTGGAATAACTTCGACTCTCAGACACTCCCCACCCTAGTCTCAGCCTCAACAGCTGAGCAATCCTCAACAGCATTCCGTATGCCAACCTGTGAGACAGCACCCCCTTCCCTTCACTGAAGCAGCCCACCTCCAAAACTATACCCCAAATGTCTATTTGCCTCCATCTTGCTCCCAGTGACAGTCATCTCAGGCAGCTTTTCCCAAAATATGTTCTCCACATAGGACATCATGTTAAAGCACAGGATTCATTGCAATCCAGATGTTTCCCCGAGTGGGGTGATGGAGTCCAGGCCTCTTTGGATGACCAAGCCCTCCTAACATCTGGGCCTTGCCTTCTCGCCGACCTTTCAATCACTTTCCCTTTATTTATCATGCTGCAGCCACAAAACCTGCTTTTCTGTTCTCCAAATACACTAAATTAGTTCCAGCCATAGCTGCATCACATTAGTGGTTTTCTTTGTGCCTGGAACATTCTTCTCGAGGATCTGAGGATTTGGACATGGCTGGACACTTCTGGTCATCGGGGTCTCGGTTTCCTTGGCTATGTCTTCCTTGCTGAGTCTGACAGCCATCCATATCTACCTCAGCCTCATTCCCTCTCTTACCACATCACTGACATTTGCTCACCATCAACAGCACCTAGTATTTACTTTGTCCCAGCTAGGCTGTGAGCTCCATGAGAGCACAGTGTCTTTCTTTGTTTACCATCTGTCTCCAGTATTGTAGAAGAGAATCTGATACACAGTGGATGCCAGAAAGACAAAACAAACACAATATAACAAACAAACAAAAAACATCCAGAAGGCTGCAGAGATGGCTCAGCAGTTAGAACACTTGTAGCTCAATTCCCAGCACTCACAGAAGGCAGCTCACAACTTCCTGTAACTCTAGCTCCAGGAGCTCTGATCCCCCTCTGCCCTCAGCAGTACCCACACACTGTGGCATACATACACGGAAACACACATACAATTTTTAATTACATTGATATAGTGGTATGAATGAGAATAGTCCCCATAGGCTCATACATAGGTAAATATAGGCCCTATAGGTGAATGCTTAGTCACCAGCGTGTGTGAACGCCTTGTTGGAAGAAGTACGTCACTGGGGGTTGGCTTTGAGGTTTCAAAAGACCACATTAAGCTTTGTGTGTGTGTATTTGTCTGTCTGTCTGTCTGGTCAGGATGTACCAGTGCCATGCTTGCCTGCATGCCACCATGTTCCCTACTGTAATGATTACAGACTAACCCTTTGAAACTGTAAGCAAGCCCCCAATTAAATAAACTCTTCATTTATAAGAGTTGCTTTGCTCACGGTGTTTCTTTACAGCAATAAAGCACTGACTAAGATGGCTGAATATATATTTATTTCATCTGTTACCCCTATTCTATGCTTTTTAATAGCTTTTTAATAGCTCTAGATAAAGACAGTATATACATTTTCTTTATATATATTTTCTAATGAATTCACTTGGGCTTATACAAATGACACTCATGGTCACCATGCAATGATTAAATTAATGAAAGAATGATTAAATTACATTCACATACTACCCATATTTATGAAAGATGAAACCCTAACAGATGTTTAGAAACAACATACAATCCAATGCTTTGCCAAACTTACCCTCTGATAGCACTGGGGAAGCGTATTTTCCAACGAGGGAGGAGTTCTTTGCATTAATATTCCAATAGACTCTCTTAAAAGTGGAATAACACTACGGGGGAAAAAACAACTTTATTAAGCCACATTTTAACAATCTCTGTTTGCAAGATGGTAATAATACTTTAAAGAACAGAATACAATTATTTAGAATTTCAGGAAACAATAATCTTCTGGTCTTTGTTCTACATTTCTCATAGAATCAGTATTAGAGTAAAGGAGCTGGAGAGACTACGTCTATTAATGTAGCCACTGATCCATCTACTGTTTCTTAATCTGGTTATTTACCAGTCATAGTTCTTAAAAGTGTGCATGTGTTTGTGTGTTTGTGTGTGTGTGTGTGTGTGTGTGTGTGTGTGTGCGCGTGCCCGTGTGTGTGCCCCCGTGTGTGTGATGTGTCATGCACCTGTGCCTCTGGGCACCTAGGAAGTATGACGAGGGCTTTAGATCTCCTAAGCTGTCAGTTTGAGTCATCCAATGTAGGAGCTGGGCACTAAATCTTGGTCCTCTGCAAGGGCAGCCAGTGCTCATAGCCACCGAACCCATCCCCCCAGCCCTGTAAGTCACAGTTTCATTATTTAAAATTTAGAATAGGCTGTTTACTCCCACAGATGAGTGAGGGCACCTCTAGGAATGGAGCGCAAAGGCTGCCACAGGAGAGCACCACCTAATGTTGGAATTACCGCTTTAGGCTATTTGGATGGATGACTCTGTGTACACAAGCTGTTAACAGCACAGTGGTAAGGGTGGTGCTAGTGCAGTGACCCTGGAATCCAGCTAGACACGAGATTCACCTTGAAGCTAGTTTGCTTTCATCTTTAACAGACTGACATCAGAATACCTAAGGAAGGTCCAGATGTCTATAGGTCTGCAAAGCTCTGCAGGTGACTCCAGTAAACCAGAGGGTAACACTCTGCTCAACTGATGGCTATAGACTGAGGGGAGAGGTCAGAAACAGCTTCACTGTCTTTAACGACTGAAGCCACTGCTCACTTTTAATCTTATGCAATCTCTAAATGTCAAATATAGAATTCTCTTGGGAACAGCTACAGGAGGGGACTTCAGGACTTCGTGCCTGGGATCCCCTGGCACCTCACAGAAGAGTCAAAGTGGAATTGTGCCTTTAAGGACTCATGATATCTCGGTGATGAGAAAAAGAAACACTAAAGCAGTGCAAAAGGATCAGGGCTCACCATCACATTCACAACTGTGCTAAAGGACTCACGCTATCTGCAGGTGAGAAGGAAGAGCAACTACTAATGCGTATGAATGCGGACCAAAAGGACAGAGGCACTGTCTTGCTCACCATCACATTCCCAAGGAGGCCTAGTAAAGTGCTGGTCACCCCGTGTGCCCGTGATAAGTGTTGGTTGAATGACTGAAAGATACAGATACCAGGCATTTTAGAATCTAGATTAAAGAAAAGGACACAGAAAAAGAATTAGAAGTCTATTTCCAACTTTTAAGTGTCGACTGGTTCTTGACTAAAGAATAGCAATGGGAACAAAGATAGAAGGAGAATTAAACAGGCAGAAATAACTGGTATCTTACAATAGAGTGAGGCACACAATAACAGCCAGGTTGGGGACAAAGCTAGATGACTAAGGATGGAGGCAAGGTAGAGCAAGGATGACAATTTCAACATGGACAGAAGTCAAAAACATGTGTTTAGTAAGAGCAGTAAGAACCAGGAATTAAATGTCACCTGTGACTCCTTCTTAACCTGCATAGCCTTCCTGCTCTAAGAATTAAAACGCTGTCCTGACACTTAGTTGTTAACTAGTTCATCCTGCTCCACAGTCACAGTGACTTCCGGATCTTTCACCTGGATTCCTACATTAGCTTCCTAAGTGTTCCTCAGTATCTAATCTTACAGCCTTTAAGTCCACTTTGTAGGCAGCTTCAAAGATGGCTCCCAAGACCCTTAGCATGCATGTTCCCATGTCGTCTTCACTCTCAACTGTGTTTAGGTTAGACAGAGACCTAACAACTTAGCACTAACAGGCACTGAGTAGGACAAGTGGTGAAGTGCTGCCTCCCGATCAGCTTCCATACTCTGGCCCCCGACCTAGCTTCCGCCTTCACTCTCTTTTGATCCCTCCCAGCTGCCATACTCTGAGCTCCTATACAAGAGGCCAATGGGGCAAGAGAAGAGACACCTGCAGAGAAACTAGAATTCAGTTCACCTGACCCAAGAACAGAAGTGTATCAGCCACTGCTCGAAGGAGTCTACAAGTGGCTTCTTCCTCAGCTTGACCCTGCAGTGACTGCAGCCTGGACTGACAATTTGATGGCTGCCTTGTGAGAACTCTCAGTCGTGCCCACAGCCTCCTGAGCTACAGAGATACAGAGACTAGTGATAATGATGTATACTCACTACTAGGTTTCTATGGGGTCTGTGTATGAATCTATACGTAACAACTGCTTTCTATAGAGCTATGAGGACCCACATAAAACAAGCACTTGATCCTATCTGTTCCCTACTAAGGCTCCCCACTTCCTAAGGGATGAAATGTAAGCGCTTTAACGTGGTACTGTTTTGGGGAGAGAGAAAGGAGGTCTCTGATCCCCTCTACCTTTCCCTCCTCTCCATCCCTGCTTCACACTTTTTAAGTTGTTCAAAACTGCTGCACCTGACGTTGAGCTGTTCATTTCTTCCAAGCTTTGGCTAACGCTGCAATCTCTGCCTAGAACAGTCTTGAGTGGGCCTTCTGTTCAACTTCTAGTATGTCTTCAAACCTCAAGTCTCACTTCCTTTGGGGTATATGTCCTGATTACTGTCCCCTGAATGATGAGATGGCCACTCTTTGCTCCTATAAAAGCATGGATGATGCAGCGCATGGTGCAAAAGCCTGCAGTCCCCACACTCCAAGGCGCAGGCAGCTTGGGATGCATAGAAAGACTGTCTCAAAAAAAGAGGACAAAAATTAATGGTATCTATGGAAATATTATATTACAAAATCAAGTTGTTTATATATATATATAAATTATGACTTGTGTTTGATATATAAATGTTTATGGAACATAATTTACAGCTAATTCCACTAAACATAATTAATTCAAAGAGTACATTTTAGGTCAGGAAAACTTACTAAACCTTTTAGAACACATGAAATTATTAACAGAGAAAAAGCACTAGTGCAGACAGTAAAGGCTCAATAAGTGAAACCCACGGGAACCGGAAAGGCATCTCCATCAGAACACGTGTCACAGAAGGAAGAAAATACAAACAGAAGGCTGTCCTAGAAAACAATGCAGTGCTGCTCCAGGCCTTCCATAGGTCAGAGAAGGCTGGGAACAAAAACCAACTAGAGAGAGAGTTAATGAGTTAAGAATACTGGCTGGCACCTAAGCTGAAGAGCAGCACCTGTTTCTATCTACTGTACACACTACTAAGAAATCGATGAAGACTCCTTAGGTACAATAAGCGAGTCCGGCAAAGAAGGGAAGTGACTACAGTACAATTAATCCGTGCTTTTTGTTTTCTTTTGTAGGACTTCATTTCTCAAGAAAAGGAAAGGGTGAGTCAGAAAAGGCTTTACCTTACTTACAGGGCTAACCGTTACCTTCCCTGTTGGGCTCCTCTAAGAAAACTGGAACGGCCAGTAAAACACAGCAAAACCTCACTACAGCACACGAATATGCAGCATGGTTTTCCTAACAATGACCTGAACCGGTGTCAGACTGTCAGCTGCAGGAGCTGTGGTTGGACACCCAACTGCTGGGGGAAACCGCCTGCTCACTCACAGATGGAGATGCAATTCAGAACCAAGGTCATTTTCAAAGTCCAAGAGATGTAAAAAAAAAAAAAAAAAAAGTCTGTAGCAATGCCAGCTTTTGCCTTTTAAAATTGTGTTTAGCTCAGGAGTTTTTGCCCATATTTTTCTGATTAACTATCATAACGGGGAATCATAAAATGGCTTTTAGCATGGCTCTATCTAGCCATAATGAAAGGATACGGAGGAAAAGACAAGCTTAGCACATTCCTGACTGAGCTAAGAATTAGAGCTGCATCCAAACCCTACAGGAAAAGGAAAAGTAAGCATTTGGAAACAATTAGAGGCTCGCTTCTGGTTGACTAACTCAGTTCTAGCCTTCACAATGAAACTCTATTTTCCTATCATAAATGAAAAGGGATGATGACTCATTAGGCATGAATTTACCAGTAATACAAAGTAATGGTTTCATTTTTCAAAAGATGAACAGAATTCTATAATGATACAATAAACATAAAATTAATTTCAAAGCCTTTTAACAGGTTAAATGAGCAATATTTACTCTTTGCTGCATGTAATTTGCAATGAAAAATTCAGGTTTTACTTCAGATACAGCTTTTAGGGAAAGGTTTCACCATATTCCAAAAGTACAGTAAACAATCTAGCAGTAAGTATAAATAAAGTAAACTAAGTATTGGGGTTGGTGAGGTGGCTCAGCAATTAAGAGAATTGTTCACACAGAATGAGTAGGACCAAGTTTAGCTCCTAGCATCCACATCTGCTCACTAACAAATGCCTATAGTTGCAGCTCCAGGGGATCTGATGCCCGGTTCTGGGCTCCATGCACATTCACACAGATGTGTATGCACATACAGACACACTTAGATACATATAAATAACAATAATTTAGTGGGACTGGAGAGATGGCTCAAAGGTTCAGAGCACGCGGTACTCTTGCAGAAGACCAGCACCATGTCCTAGCACCCACACAAGCAGTTCACAACCCTCTAAAGATAACACGAGAGGATTTAATGCCCTCTTCTGGCCTCCTGGGGTACCAAGCATACACAAGAAACATATACATACCCAAGTGTAGGCAAACACTCATATGCTTAAAAAATAAAAATAAAGACACCTTTAAACCTTTTAAAAACACATATACATTGTGAAGACCTATGAAGAACAATCATGCTTAATTAAAAACTTCAGAGTTTAAGTAATTAAGTCTGAGAACAAATATCCAGCAATAATCAAAGCACAATGGTGTGGTAGCACACACTTTTGAACCCAGCACTTTGGAAAGCAGAGGCAGGTGGATCTCTGAGGTCAAGGCCAGCCTAGTCTACAGAGTGAGACCCTGTCTCAGAAAGAAAAAAAATGAGAGGAGGGGGGAGAGAGAAGGAAGGAAGGAGAGAGAAAAAAAAGAAAGGGGAGGGAA